>OZ010581.1:115940508-116092539 GCA_963932145.1 Acanthosepion lycidas | reverse complement strand
TGCCCCTCCAGGATGTTGGCTGTCATGAATATCCCCAAAGTGTCTTTGTGATCTCTCCTAATCCCAGTCCTACCAATAAACTAACACACTAGTTTTACTCATTACGATTATTAGCTAACATGGTGAATTGGTGACTTTCCATCAGTTAGGTGGGAATTTACTCCGGGTGAGTCAAGTGTAGAGCTTGAGGAGAATATACAGGCAAAGAATCCAGCATTATCAGCAGAGGATGATAACACCTCAAATTGAGTAAAGACGGGAGGAATAAAGAACATACACTTATTTAACCTCTTACAGAGCCGCCGGTAATCGCCAGTTTTTAGTGTGTATGCGATGCTTCATTCTCTCAGCAAAAAGGGACTTAACTCCTTCGAGGACTCGCTACTGCGAGTAGCAACGAACAGGCGCCTGTTTGACGAGAGCTGTCATGCTGGTATTGTCGAAAATAGTAGATCTTATGTGCTATATCGCCTGATATGTGAACCATGACGACTTTGATCCAAGAAGAAACCTCAGTGGCGCAATTTTCAATTGGGAGGTTAAAGAGCCCAGTTCAAGGGTCGTCGCCAAGAAAACCACGGAGTGAGTCCTAATCAGTAGGCTGGTAAAAGAAAGAGGTCTTATCAATAGGTGTCCCTGTTTAGTATATGAATAGAACGAAATATGAATCGCTACTACAGAGTGATCCGAGGTACCCAGAGGGCAATGTTGCGATCAGAGTTGGTAAGAAATATATCAAGTAGAGAAGACTGTTGCTTGAGTTTTCTAGGGAATCGAATACAGAAGTCCACGATTTGATTAAGGGATGTTTTTCCATATATATATATATATATATGTTAATTCAGTGATTTACCGATATAAGTGTAGTTGTGGATTCGACTACATAGGGAGGACTTCCCAGCGTTTGGATTCGAGAATAAAACATCTACCCAGCCGGATTTTGAATCCGGCTTCCAGGAAGAGCCAACTAACCAATACTTCTGATTCTGCTATTTCTGAGCATATAATAAATAGTAGCAAATATTTTGTTAATTTTAGTGCGGACCATTTTGATTTTATCTAGAGCTCATTCCACATTTCACATCAAGGTTCTAGAGTGCTTGTATATCAGATCCCGTGGGTCTTCCCTTTGTAAACAGATGGAATGCTTATTGGGTTTTAATGTTATTGGACTCTAGTTTCTTGAAATTCATGTACTTTCTCTTCCATCCTATTCCATTCGTTAATTTCATTTACAGGCTTTTATAAATTTTCAATCCCAGAAAAACAAATTTGATACGTCTTGGGACGAAACCGGTTGTGTTTTGTTTTTTTTTAACTTTTTCTTTTAAAAATCCCTGATAAATTTGGTCTTTTCTTAGGTATATATCAGGTCTTCCTATAATTTCTGTCCGAATTTTAACTTTTTGTCAAAATGAACGAAATTTAAAAAGTATTTTATAATGATTAATGGAGCTGAACATTATTTTTATGTTTAGATGCATTTAAACTGATCAAATTTTATTTCAGAGAACAATAAATTTAAATTTTGTTTGATTAAAAACCCTGCTAACATGGAAGTACCCAAGAATCATTTGAGGCACATATTGCTTTATGAGTTCAAGAAAGGAAACTCAGCAGCCCAAGCGGCTAGAAACATTCACTCAGTTTATGGAGAGGAATGTATGAATGAAAGAACTTGCAGAAGATGGTTTGCAAATTTCAGAGGTGGAGATTTCATCCTTGAAGGTGAAGATCGAACTGGACGTCCAGTTGAGTTTGATGAAAAGCTTATTGAAGCAGCCCTCGAAGAAAATCCTGCTTTATCAGCTGAGGAATTGGCAGTAGTTCACAGTTCAAACCATACAACTGTTCATCGTCATCTTCAACAACTTGGAAAAGTTCCTAAACTTGGAAAATGGGTGCCTCATGAATTGTCTGAAAACAACCTCAAATCCCGAGTTGACATCTGCTCTTCTCTCCATTCTCGCCAACTTGTTTCACCTTTTTTGGATTGACTTGTGACTGGTGACGAAAAATGGATCTTTTATCGAAATGTTAAGCCTCGTAGACAGTGGCTTGGTAAGGGGGAATGACCCCAGCCACAGCCGAGAAGGGAACTTCATGGGCAAAAGGTTCTTCTTTCTTTCTGGTGGGATCGCCAAGGAATAATCCACTTTGAATTCTGACCACCTTTAACAATTAATGCTCAAATATACTGTCAGCAATTAGAGCGTTTGAATGAAGCTTTGATGGAAAAAAGAGCTGTTCTAGTGAATCGAAGAGGGGATGTTTCATCAGGACAATGCGTGACCACACACAGCAAGAATCACGTCACAAAATATCGAAAAAGTTGGTTGGGAGAAAATTCCTCATCCACCTTATTCTCCCGATCTTGCTCCTTCAGACTACGATTTGTTTCGTAGCTTACAGAATCATTTGGAAGAAACAGCTTTTAAAACACAGGAAGAGGTTAAAACTGACATTTGTGAGTTTTTCGAATCAAAGTCAAAATTTGTTTTACAGTAATGGAAGTAGTAAGATAGTTAATAGATGGAAGGAAGCCATAGATAATCAGGGAAAATACATTGTTGATTGAATCTGTAATTAAATGTAAAAATTTGGTCACTTGTTTTCTTTATTCAAAATTAGGACAGAACTTATGGGATGACCTGATAGATACCACTCGACAATTTCACATCAAGGTTCTAGAGTCCTTGTATATCAGATCACGTGGTCCTTCCCTTTGTAAACAGAGGGAATGCTTACTGGGTCTGAATGTTATTGGAATCTGGTTTCTTGAAATTCATGTTTTCCTCTTTCATTCTATTCCATTCGCTAATTTCATTTACAGGCTTTTATAAATTTTCTATTCCCAGAAATATAAACTTGATAAGTCCTGGGACGAAACCGGTTGTTTTCTTTAGCTTTTTCTTTTAAAAATCCCGAATAAATTTGGTATTTTCCTAGTTATATATATATATATATATATATATATATATATATATATATATATATATATATATATATATATATATGGTGGACTCTCCCATCGTATTCTACGTATGAGGGTCAAGCAGCTGAGTTCCTGGGAAGCGAAAGTCAGACAGCAGCACATGTGATTTGATTATATTGGTGAGGGTTTTGTGCAGAACCAACCACACTTTGTCAAGGCCTGAATACAGAGAGCTAATGTACTACGTTCCACGAAGTTCCCAAACGACCCTCTGAAGGTTGTACTTATAGACCAATTGCCATCAAAGGTTATCGAATCCAGTCTGTCCTGCTATTTACCCATAGTTTGATGGAGAAGAAGAGGATTAAAATACACACACACACACACACATATATATGCTTATGTATATACACATTTATATACATATATATATATATATATATATATATATATATATATATATATATATATATATATATATATATATATATATATATATATAATATTTATATATATATATATACACATATATATACATATATATACACATATATATATATATATATAATACACTTATATTTACTTTCCTGAAACGGGAGGAAGAAAAATAAAAGAATTAACTTAAAAATATTTGTAAAGATCTGAAGAAAAATAACATTATTTTTTTTACAAATGCAATGAAAATAACGTATAAAATATTACTGGATTTTTAAAAACAATATTTTACAATAACACTGATATCTACGTTAGTTTAATATTAAGTTTTATATTTAATAAGATTGAATTAACTTATATTAAATTAATTATCTGTATTAGCTAATTAGAAGTTTAAAAAAATACACAATATTAATTTCTGTAATGCCGAAAATATTACCAGACTTTTATCACATTTGTGCTAATCAATTTTAAATATGTAGATCTTTTATTGTTGTTTGTCTAAAACAGTTCGCATAAAATAAATGTAAAGGCTTTGAATCTCTACATCCACAGAAATTACTGCAAATATAGAAAGTTACTGTTAATAGGCCCTTAGACATTGATAGCCTGATTCTTGGAATTTACGAAAATTTATACATATCTTCACTTTTATTTACAAACATTTGGCGGATATCTTACAAGAATAATCGCAAAACTTTTGATTCTTAGAAGAGCCACAGTATACACTGGATAATCTAGTATTTCAATCTCCTTATATCAGGATCTTATAGGATTTCTTTTGAACAATTTTTCCGTCATTTTTTGGTTCTCCTGGAGGGAAGAATCGAAATCTGACTGAATCTCATCTGCTTTTTTAAAACCAAGATTATTTTTTTATTGATCAATCATTTGATTATTTTGCTTTCTTCTTTTTCGATTTGAGGGATACATATTAAAAAGAAATCATTCCATCAATGCGATAATGCTACTAAGACGCAAGGGGTTACTGGAAGTGGATTAGAAAGAGAAAAAGTTAATGATTAGAAAGAACGATGTAATGAGAGAATTCAGGAAGACAGAGGATGGACACACACATTGAATTTAAATCTTTAATGATTGTAGATGGCAGGGAAGCAATAAAACGAAAGTAAGTTCCACAGGTGAGAAGTTCGAGAAAATTAATTTCAGAATAGAACTTACAGTTACATCTACATATTTCTACAGTAAAACAATGAGATCTACTGGCCAGTCTTTTAGTACGCTTAAATTCACGAGTTACCAAGTTTCTTTAAAATTTCTTCCGACTTCATATTTCGTATAGAGGAAAAACTATGTACGAAACATCTCTTGTTATACATCGCCCCTTAGTGGGCATTTCCCCACAAAAGAACTAAAATAAAAGACATTTTTCGTGCCCTTCAATATATACACAATATTTATGTACACAGTGGGCGACGTCATTATCAAAACAAAACAAGCCCTATCCCCTATTTAGTATGTACCTTTGACGGGCGAGTTTTTTTTTTTTCTTTCTTTTCCTTTCGTTTTTCTGCTTCTTGCCACCAACATTGTCAGAAATCAGACATTAATATTTCGACATAGAAATAATCTGAGCATAATTGTTTAATCAGTTCATTTATGGGACTACAATATCATCGGAGCTAGAAATTTTAAATAAATCTATATTTATTATTTATAGTTAAAGATTTAAATTTCCAAGAGGTTAGAATCCAGGTAGAGCTCAATGTCCAGAACAGAATATAATAAAAAATCTCAAACACTAATATTCCATGGTTATAATTTAGCACATTGGAATCGTAATCACGATCCAATTCGTTAGACCTACAAGTTCAAAAACAAATTTGAAAATATAACATCGGTTATCTTATATTTTCCGATTTAATTTTGAATTTTTAGGTCAGATAAATTGGATCGTGATTACAATTCCAATATAATAAATTATAACCATGGAATATTAGTGTTTGAGACTAATATATATAGTACAGGTAATAGATCCGTTGGTATATAAGCTAGGTGGATCTTAGTAATATCAAATATTAAAACTGATCCACAATAATGTATTTATTGTAACAGAGCATGTATATTACAGAAAAAAATAGCAAATGAGGCTTTTTTATCTGGCTGAGAAGTCATTTTGGGTAGGTTCGATATTTTTTCCTCGACGGCTATTTAAATCCTTGATTCCGAGATGAAAGGCTGCGCTGGTTGAAATAGGCTATACCCACTTGAGATAATTTTGGACTTTTTGCTGTGTAATAATGTCTATATATATATATATATATAGTGTATTGGGGCTGCAGATCATTATTCAAACATATATTGTTAAATATATCAGACAAACTATAACAGATCTACTATTTTTGATGATGAGCTATTCTAAACTTCGTATATTTGCTTTAATTTCGAGTGAAAATCAAGACAAAGATTTTTTTTTAACATTTGGATGCTTTTTATTATGGTGTCCCTTGATCTATTTTTTTTAAATATCTTCATAACTACTCTGAATATGGCCCATGTGTGCCGAAATCCGAGCTCAAGAACATCCTAATCAGAAAAATATCCAATAGAACGGCTCAATATCAGTCAATGTCTGTTAAATTTAACAATATATAATTGAATATATATATATATATATATATATATATATATATATATAAATGTTATATATATATATATATATATATATGATCGGTGTAATCCGGTTCTGCTATCCAGAGAAAAGGTGTTTTAAAAAAAACACCGCCTCCTACGGTTATTAATCATTTGTCTTCAAGTAAATTCGTTTCAGTTCTCCTAGCCACTGGCGTATTTCGTATAGAGAAAAACGTTAAAATACCCTTCCTTTCTGCCGTGCGACGATGGCTTAGAACTAAGATTATGTCATATCAGTTAGGTTTCATCCCTGCTTGAAGCAGTCGGACGTAATATAGCGAAACAGTCTGTGCGTGGATGATTATATATATATATATATATATATATATATATATATATATATATATATATATATATGTGTGTGTGTGTGTGTCGTTAAAGACAACTGAAAAGGTAATGCGATTAAGGTTTTTATTTAATTTTTCTTGTGTTCAAAGTTCTGCATATCCATCAGCATTCGTCTATTCTCATCAAGGGCTATTTTATTTTTATTTTTAATGGAATGTGTGGGTTTCGTTTTTAATATATGTGTCTGAAGTTATAGGAATTTTTTATTTTCAAACACGGTCCCCACAAACACTCGCGAATGCACACACACACACACACTCATATATATATATATATATATATATATATATATATATATATATATATATGAAGATATATACTCATAACGTTTCTATATCTATGGGATGAAATGCTCAATATCAGAGATAGAGCGTGTGTAAATATAAAAGTGAACATTGAAGTCAACATTTAGAGGCGACAGGCTGTGTCATGCTAGATGCAATCGTCAGGCTTGAGGATTGCTTCTCGAATGAAACAGACTGTCGCCTCTAAGTGTTGACTTCAATGTTCACTTTTATATATATATATATATATATATATATCGATAGATGGATATATATCGATAGATAGATATATGGACAGACAGACAGATAAATGGGATTCATAACAACATTCATCTTATAACAGAGCTCATTGTTTATATTCAGCACCTCAACTGAAAATTTTCACATACGAATTATTTTGTAATCGTTCCTTTAATCCAGTCGTCAGGGAGTTTCAACAATTGACTGTGGATTTTCTTCGTTTTCGTTATTTTTAAGGAGAGAAATTAAAAAGCGATACTGTAGATACGTTATTTTTTGTTGTTTCTTTATAACTTATCAACCTTGCTGCTTATTTAAAGCCAGAAAATATTTCGAGATTTTAATTATTTTTTTAAAGATTAATTATTTATAGAAAACTTACAAATTTACCTATAGCTAGTGGAGTAAAGGTAGCTTCATACTTTTTCCATCTATATTTGCTCGTAATAGAATCTAAAGAACCTGACTGGAATTACACCCCCTGCAACATCCAAACTTACAGAACCTGGTATCCGAAGCGATCGTCCATCAATTGAAATCATACAAGAAGCAGGAAATTGTAGGAGATATATTAATACTAAAGTTATAATTATTTACCCTCTGCACCAAGCTGGAAGATGTGGCACAAGGCCGAATTTAAAGTGGAGTATCCGAACCCTTAGGCTCAGAAAAAAATACCCTATCGACAGGGTTGTGTAATGGTTAGCATGCTTGTCTCATTAGAGAAATTACGAGTAAGTTTGATCCTCATTAGTTGTCCAATAATGACGGCCTTGTGTTACATGAAAGCTACGCTTGGAAAATCATTATATAACTTCCATTTGTTTTAATCTAGTATAAAGTTATGTAGTGCAGATCAACTCGGAAATTTCGCACTCATGACATTAGGCATTTCTAGAGTATGACGCATCCGCGGTATTTATAGCCAAAATAGAATAGAGAACACAAATAACAAAAAGCTATAAACATAAAAATAACAAACAAGCCGACATTAATAATATCCCAGTCAATTCTAGGAACAATCATATTACCTATATTCGCGCTTAAAATAAATGACGAGAAACAACAAGCTGACGCGTGAAAATTTGAAACAAAAACCGACATGACACTAACTGACGCGTGAAGACGTGAACGCCGAAAAACTCTACAGAAACACAATGTATATCTACGGACACACCCTTATTAACAATAATAAAAAGAAAGTAGGTTCAACCACTGTATGGCAAGTTGGAATATGGTCTGAACGGGAAAAAAATATCTAAAAAAAGTTGTTTTCTTTATATTCATCGAAACTTGCATAAATTACATATATATATATATATATATATATATATATATATATATATATGGTTGTGCTTTTTTGTAAATATGGTATATGGTAATATCCATATATACCATATATATATATATATATATATATATATATATATATATATATGCATATATGTATGTATATATATATATATATATATGTATATATATATATATATGTATATATCCATATATATAAAAGTATATATGTTGATAGTTTATATGTATATATGTATATATATTGTATAATATAATACATATATATGCATATATTAGGTTGGTGCAAAAATAATGTCGTTTTCTCACATATGTTACTATGTGAGAAAACGACATTATTTTTGCACCAACCTAATATATGTATATATGTATATATATATAGTATATATGTATATACATTGTATAATATAATATGTATATATGTATATATATGTATATATGTACATATATGTTTGTATATATGTTTGTATATATATATATATATATATATATATTTATGTATTTGATTGTATCCATCGTCCCTCTGTTTATTTCTCACATCCACTGATGTAGAACACAGGAGTGTTCGAAAATTCAGAACTTGGTACAGCAATCTCCATGCTTCATTTTTTCACCCACATTATATTAATAAATATTTTTCGTAATTATTTCATCGGTCACCTTTCGTTTGACTCTGTGTTTATTGCTTATCATTGTTTTCATGTAATATAGATGTATTTCAACTAATATCCGTCTAATCTGTGAGTGTCGGCTTGAATGATCCTTTAACTGCTGAGTTATTGAACTATGCTCAGCCAAATAAAATCTAACCCTTTATGTTACCATCATCGTAGTAAAGCCAACATATGTACTGACATTTTCATCAGCGATAAAATCTGCTAAAGGACATTTAAATTGATATTCCATGTTGGACTTTTGCTAGATGATAGTTGGCAGAGAAGAATCGTTTAGGACAACTATGTTGGTTGTATTAAATTTTGTGTAGTATATAATTAATTTTATTTTTTGATCAGTTGGAGATATGAGTTTATGAGTTTTTCTTAAGAATTACTTCCTCTTGCGTAGAATTCATTTGATTACGATATAGTAAAGTGATATTTTTAGAATTATTTGATAATGTTGTATTCATTTTTATTCAAGTTAATTTTCCTAAGAGCTCGTATAATTTGTTCATCAACAATGTAATTAGGAAAATCATTATTAATGAGGGTAGGTTTAATTATTTTAATTCAGTGTAGACAATATTTTTTGTTGAAGAATTTGATTTTGCACGGTTTTGTATAATAGCTAATTTGTAATAGGACACAATTTTATAGTTAAGAGTATATGAGTTTATACTTTTTGTTTTTATAAGCAGAGATAGTAAATTTATTACTAATCTTACTGTCTATCAATCTACATGTACAAAAGAACTATACTTATTATTATAAAATGGATTAAAAAGTTTATTATTAGTAAATGCATTAACAATAATCCACTACTTCTTTCCAAATTGCTTTCTTTACGTTCGGATATGAAACTGATCCGGTATGAATGTTTCTAGTATATCTGGAGAAATTTGCTTTTAAAGTCACTGTTCGGCTTTCCTGAGTTGGTGAAACCCTTCGTGGCCGAGCTAGTCTAGAGCTCCGGGAATCTTACGGTTTCCCCTGCTAGGAACACGAAGGTTCGAATCCTACCATGGGGTGTACCTTTTTTTTTTTTTTTATAAGATTTCTCAGTCTCAAGACGAAACTAAATAAATGTACTGTTTAATAAATAAACGGAGCGTCAACTCAAATATGGATATCCTTTTAAAATCTGTTGGATTAATAAAAATTGATAAAGCCCATTGCTTCTCTCAGGAAAGGGTTGAAAGATTTACGTTTGGCACGTTAGAGAGGAATTTCAGCTATGACAGTACAAAGAGCATTGAAAAAAAGACTTGAAATGAAAAATTCTACGTGAAACCTGAGAGGCAACTTGTTACTTTAAGGGATAAAGTTTAGAGAGGGCTAAGATCATATCAAATAATTAGTAAAATGATCATGAAATATCATATATATATATATATATATATATATATATATATATATATATATTAGAACTTTATATCAATACTTCCTAAGCTTCCAATCTTTAGCTATGATTAGTGATGTCATTTTCTTTTATGATCGATTACATCACGATTCTTCAGTTAAGCATGGAGAATAATTAGACATTGTCGTTGCTCAAAGTAGAGCCCAAAAGTGTAATAAAAACCAGAGTATTCCAGTAAGATATCTTTAATCATTTCTAAGATACAACGGTTTCCTGTTACTCTCTTCTGTTGTAAAAGTGTGTGACACTTATAGCAAAAATAAGCGATAAAAAGTATGAAAATAAAATCCGCTAGATTATATACAAATAAAATTAAATTTAAATTTCCCAGCATCCCTTATTCGTGCGCGTGTGTAGATTCACCAACATAAAATGAATTTAGTCCGACTATGACCTAATAAGCCAAATACTGCTGACGAAAGCTTTTTTGCAACTTCGTAATGCATTTTTCACACCGCATATATTTTTTTCTTTGGGCTTTAAACCTGTATCTGTGCGATTTTTTTAGACAGACTTTCATGTTTCTAGCTCTTTCTTTTTTTAAAACCTTTTTTCCTTGGAGATTGATTTGATTATTGGCAAATCAAAAATTCGAAGGTTTTTCGAAACGAGTATAGTTACCTATATATACATACATATATATATATATATATATATATATATATATATATATATATATATATATATATATATATATATATATATATATATTCGGTGGAAAGTGATGGCTGAGCATCCAGGGAAAATTAAAAGTCTGTGGTGGAATAAGCTATTCATGGACCCTTAAAGTGGTCTGTTTTTTTTAATATATATATATATATATATATATATATATATATATATATATATATATATATGCGCGTGTTTATCGTTGATTAGAAATCTTCTATGTAAACATTGACAGACTATCATCACTGTCTTGTCCGTATATCGTTTAATATGTTGTAATTGACATCTTTGATAATGGCTTAAGATTGTATTAAAAAAAATATGGATCACTATTGTGAATTTCTTTCTTCTTTCAAGGATAATGTTATTGAACTTATCAGAAGTTACGAAAAAAATTACATAAAATAAATAGACAACACTTGTCTATATTTAATGAAACGTGTATGAATGAAAAGATACTGCCTAAATACACACACAATATATATATATATATATATATATATATATATATATATATATATATGTATGTATGTATGTATGTATGTATGTATCAGTTATGTGCTATGCTTGAAACACATGATCTGACGAGTTTTTTTTTCCGCAGTCGGTTGCTATTTCTTTCTCCGGTAGACCAATTATCATCCAAGGATATAGAACTCGGTCTGTCCTGTTATTTACCTATACCTGGGGTGGGGGAAGAAGAGAATTCATACCATTCCCAAGGAAAATAGCACATAAGTGTACGTCATGGATTCGACTGGAATTCGAACTCGGCTCTCTGATTCCTCAATCCGACCCGCTTCCACTTCAGCTTTGCGGCTAAAGAGACACTTCAAAAACCTTTCACGGAGTCATGCCATGGAAAAATTATAACGAGGAAAGGCATTCTTCTGGAACCAGTAGAGCTCTTCCCAGAACAGCTTATTCAGTGAAATGTAACACTCTTTTTTCACTTTTACAGAGTTACCCCATCCATCTTCAAAAACAAACGTTCCAGTGGTGCCATGCTTCGAGATGGTAACCCATTCCGTGAACTTTTTGAATGTAAATGGCGTCCAAAGTCTCTGTTAGGGTTCTCGCTCCCGCAAAACATACAATTCTTGGAGTTAATATGATCTTTCAAGAGGAAGTGAGCTTCATCCGAAAACCAGTTCCTCATTAAAGAATACCTTGTCTTCGTCGATCTTTTACGAAAACCACATGTCTACCCTTTATCCAATATCGACCTGGGTCAGTTGGTGCTTGATATGGAGCCGGTAGGGACAAAATTTGAGATCCTTAATCAGAATGCGCCGAACAGAAGATACAAATATTCCAATTGCTTCGCTCCTCCGTCGAAAAGAACTGGATGGACTCTGGCAGACTGTATTATGACAGTGACATTCTTGCTTCTGGATCTGGCTTGAAAAAAATAGTTTCGTAATATACCTAACCACAAGAGACCTTCTGCTGCATCCATTGAGTCAATTGCCTCATCCACTGCAAGGAAAGTTGGCTCCCTGAGCCGTGCCAGGAAGTTTTTCTCCCCGGAGTCGATCCTCCAGATCTAAAAATCAACAATTCACCCTTGCATGGAGTATTGCTGCCATATATGGTCTGGTGCCCCTTCTGTTTGCCTCGTGGTCCTTGATAGGCTCCAGAGGCGGATATGCAATGTAGTTGGCCCTGCTCTGGGGTCTCGTCTACAGTCACTTTCTCACAGACGCGCCGTCGCCTCCCTCTGTTCTACAAATACTTTCATGGAAATTGCTCCGAGGAGCTGCATTCGCTGCTTCCCAGACGTCATGGGTTCCAGCGCCTTACAAGGCTGGCATCCCGCTCTCACCACTTCACTGTCGAAACTCCTAAATGTAGCCGTCTCTTCTACTCTAATAGCTTCATGTCTCGCACCTCTCGCCTGTGGAAATCCCTTCCCTATTCCTGTTTCCCTGTGAGCTATAATCTCCAGCTATTCAAGTGTAATATCAATCGACATCTCCAGTTGCCTTGATCTATCCACTACCCTCATTCTTCCTTCTATCACTCCTATCTGATCTTGCTCTAAATTTTCTTTAAACCCTTGCGTCCTAGTGGCTTCCCGCCTTGCTTGGGGTGAAATGCTTAAAAAAAAAAAAAAAAAGACATGATTTCTATATCTGGTTGAATATATCAAAATTTTACTTATTTGCCAGCAATAATTTAAAAGAGGAAGAGGAGAAAGTCAACAAGGAAGATCTGATAGGCCGATAGCTTTTTTCAACAATTGTGAATTCCCTGATATATATATATATATATATATATATATATATATATATATATATATATATATATATATATATATATATGGTGTTCTAATAATTTGGACACATTTTAAATGTGGATTAAATTTGAGCCTCTAATGATTTTTTTTCTTTTTCTTTCAGATTTAACAACTTAAGTCTTTGGCAATTTCCACCATGGAAAGATTAACAATCAAACAACGTGTTAAAGTCATCGAAGCCTATTACGAAAATGGACGTTCAAACAGAAATACATTTCGCGTACTTCCCTTTTTTTTGTGTCAACATAATTGACCAACCGAGAGAAACATTATTCGTAAATTCAAACTATTGCGTGCTCGTTTACGCCATTTAGCTGAAAAAAATGAAAATAGTATATATATATATATATATATATATATATATATATATATATATATTGAAGTGTTTATGCATTTCTATCTAATTGATTCTCGTGGAGAATACATGGAATTCCCCATATAATTGTGATGTAATGAATATGCACACACTGGGTGCCCCCTCACAGTAATATGATTGGCTGGTTTCAGCCATAAATACAGACTGATGTGGAGGTACAGGGACGACGCCTATGGTTTTCGCCTATTGTCTTCGCCTATTGCTTACCTCTACGACGAGGACCAGTCTATTACGGTTACCTGCTAGATTGTCCTACCCGGTTACAGTAGTCTAAAACGACTTTGCTACTTCGAAGAAGTATATCCCTTTCCGAGACATATCAGATTGAGAGTACAATTCTATTTATTTCATTTGACTATCAAGCCCCTTGATCAGATGTAATTCTCAAAAAGATAATATAACACTTTATATTAGTAAGGTAGTGAAATGTGAGCATTCGATATTTCTGTGCATTTCCAGCTGTTCTTGGGAGAATTTTTTTCTCTAATATCAGTGTCCCGTCATTGGATTTCTTGCATCCTGTTGGTAGACATGTTTTGGTCTTGTTAGCACTCTTCATCAACACGCAGTAATATCGACGAACGATAAATATTCAAATCCGAAGTGGGATCAGTACAAGCCATATAGAACAGAAACAGAGCAGCAGTACCAGACAGAATCGTCAAAGAGATGCTGGAAGCCTTAGATGATTTCGGCATGGAAAATTATTACAGACACACCAAATTAAATGTACCACAGTCGTGACATACCAGACGATCTTAGTAAATCCATTATTCTAGAATCACCTAATAAGCTAAGTGAAGAATAATTCATCGGACAATCAGACTATTGAGACATATAACAAATTTAATCATCCGAATTTTGAAGAATAGAGTGCACAGCAGAATCAGACGAGAAAGGAAATCGAACTTTATACTCAGAAATATCAATGCAAGAGCAATACAAATTCTGAAAGAAGTGTACCCGTGGTTTATCGATGATGCAAAAGTTTTTTAGGAAGTATGTCACAGAGATATGTTTGAACTGTAATGTAACAATGACATATTTGGGAAGGATATTAAAATAATCCCAAACAGGCTGAATAAGCCAACTGCATACCGACAGAAAAGGAGTTCCGTAGATATACAGAAATAGAACAGGTTTGTTAGACGTTTCTTCTAACCGGATTTATTCAACCTATACAGTGAGGAGATTCTGAGAGAATTAGAAAAAGAGATAAGGTGGAATAATTGCCACTCAGATTGAGGAATCGGAGAGCCGAGTTCGAATTCTAGTCGAATCAATTACATTCATTTATGTGCTAACAGAATTCGGAAAGGTATGAATCCTCTTTTACTCCCGACGTCCAAAACCGAGTTCTGTTGCAAATGGCAACCTACTGCGCGGTGGGGGTAGCCTCGTCAGTAATCTATCGAAAGATACATGATCGTCTAATCGTGTATCACTAATGCACATAATTGACTGAACAGGATTCAATATTGGATGTCACAATCTTAACAAAGTAAGGCATGCAGATGTCGCTCTGACAGAAGGTAGCGAGAAATAGCGAGAAGTAAATACTAGACATCAATTGTAAGCAGACAGAATCCATGGAAAAAGTAAAAGCCCAATATGAAAGTTACAAATTGAAACTACCGAAAACAAAAAAAGTAAAATTAAAAATAAAATTTAAATATCTAGAAAATGTTTTAACAGAGGATGGAATTTTTTGTACGTGATTTGCTTAACCAATTAATGAATTACTGTTTTCGTATATTTTCCTATGTTTTTCTTCAGTGGGTTTCCCCCAGGAAAAGGCCCAAGAAACACTAAGAATTTTATAAAGTAAAATAAAAATCTCAAAATTTACCTGACCTCCAATCAAGGCAGGATATAAGTTTTATTTTTTACGAATGCTGCCATACACATGCATATAGACCACGAATAAAAATAAAACGAGACCACTGTCACGATGGCGTCCATATTAACCACCTTTTTTATTGCAAGGAGAAAGGTGCTGCCGCAGGATTTGTATCCAAGGGACAGGGTGACGTCTCCAATCTAAAATAAAGAGAGAACAGATACTACATTTTCATCCCAACGAAAACGCCGAGAAGTGTTTATCTATCTGACCTCACTTAGGCAGGGTGTGACACAAGGTCGTTGGAAGGTGAAGAGCACATACTTGAGAAAAATTGAGCAATCCACAGGACCACTGTCACTCTGGCGTCGATATTACATCTCCTTTATTACAGTCAAGAAAGTGATGCCGGAAAGTTCGAATCCCCTGGAACACGTGACTTGTATCTAAAATAAAGTGAGAACAGATGCAATGCTTTCATCCTAGCCAAAAGGCTGAGGGTATTTTTCAGCGCGTCCACGTCGCTACCGCATATAATACTAGGTCGAGCTTTAAAGGGACAATTCCGGGCAACAATTAAGTCAATCCTCCTCGACACTTTCCTTTTGGCGGACGCCTCACGTGCCGGGCAATAAACCCTTCCCAAAAGAGAGATTCTGTCTGGTGGTAAGGCCCCCTGGGGCTTGTGCTTAAAATTACTTGAACCTCCCCGAGCCAAAACGCCGGCAACGCTTATTTACCTGACCTCAGACAGGATATGACATAAAAGCGATGTTGATACCTATAGCTTGCATTTTCTTAACATCTTTTGTTCACTTATTTTATTTTTCATTATTATTATTTTATATATATATATATATATATATATATATATATATATATATATTTTTTTTTTTTTTTTTTTTTGGATGACGCGATTGATGACGTTTTATTTTAAGGTTAAGAACCCAATGATGGTGATATTAGTCAACACGGAAACGTTAAAAATTTAATGTCGAAAGGCAACTCACGTATGGTAAAAGAAAAAAAGAGATTATATTATGCTTTCCTGTTGTTAGCAGCCCGGTCATTGTAAGCAAAATATCTAAACTGTTCGTTGCAATAAAAAAAAAAAACTGACGAATTATTTATGTGTGTCTTAGTTTGCGTAGAGATAAAAAAGGATTATTTTGAATCATGTTATTGGTAAAATGTTTTTCTTAGATTAATGGCGGGTATTAAATAATATGACATCGCTGAGGTTAGAAAAAAAATCAGACCTAAAAAAACACACATAAGCACGCAGTCATTTTTGAACGATTACGAAAGGCGAAATTCGCTTGGCAGGCTGTTAGAAAGCATATTACGTAATAAAACAGGGATTGTCAATGTCTTAAAGCTATACAAACGGGTACAGTATGACCCGGACATGGCTCTCTTAATGAGGGGCTTCCTGACTGCTTTTGGCGAAATGACGTAATTATGACGTAGATGCCACTACGTTTAATATCTTTCTCGGACCTATGCTTATTTTATCAAGGGGTTTGGATAAAGCTACTTTGATATTTTATCCTCGGAAACAGCCCTTTTTCCTTTTTTTTTTTTTTTAAATATTTCATCTATACACAAGTTTATATATATATATATATATATATATATATATATATATATATATATATTAGGTTGGTGCAAAAATAATGTCGTTTTCTCACATAGTAACATATGTGAGAAAACGACATTATTTTTGCACCAAATATATATATATATATATATATATATATATATATATATATATATATATATATATATATATATATATATATATATAATTAATTTAACGACGACAGCTGCTCAGTGCTCGGCATTGAAATAAGTAGTCATGTATCTATAAATATATTTTCGTGTATACGTCTGTGTATGTGTGACAGCTCGGTCCTTGTTGGGTGTGTCAGTATGGCTACAGGGACTGAACATAAGTTAATGTCAGGAAAAGAGAGATAAAAAAAACAAAACACTGTATGAATGATGGCTGATAACAATTAAATAAAGACGAACCAAAATGCAAACTTTGTTAATTTTATACAAAACAGCAATTTGGATACTTATATTTGAAATAATGTATTCTTTCGGAAACTACTGGACATATTAACAACTTCTAAACGTTATAATAAATTAATGGTTGTCTTTAAACATATTATCTGTTACTATTAAAAACGTTATGTTTTGCCCTACACGCGTTTGACAAAATATCCTATTTTTTACCGTTAATTTAATACCCACCAGCCTATACTGGAAAGTCTTATTACAGAATATACGCTCTTTGAAAAAAAATACCAGCTGTAATATATATTTTATATCTTTATTTTCTCATTTGAGTGAGGTTTACAGCTACATCACAATCTGATCAGGACATAGATAGGGGACCGCTCAGATATATCAGGTTCTGTAAGCTTAGATGTGTGGATGGTGTAATGGATACTGTCTCGGAATTGTTAGCCGGACAGCCGAATTCAAATTCCAGTTGATTTCATTATATTCACTTACTCGCAGATAACATTGAGAAAGATATGAAGCTTCATATCCCCCCACCCCGATGGGTTAATTATTAAGACGTGTATCCATATCATTGTTGTTAATGAATTACATTTCTAGAGGGCAAGAGAAAAGAGGGATTGAGAATATGACAACCTCCGAGCATTAAAGGCTAGAAGGTCGGGGTAAGACGATAATAATCATTTGCGTAAATGGATGGTAGAATAGTAACTGGGAAGGGTAGTAAAGGGCTAAACATTGATTGACTGGTCTCTTTAAATATACTGTATAATGAATGAACAGAGCGTCTACTCGAATACGGGTATCCAGTAAAATAACGTTTAAAGGGATAAAATCTGTTGAATTATTAAATAACAATTCATCACTATTTTAGATATATATATATATATATATATATATATATATATATATATATATATATATATATATATTTGAACTTTATTTCAATCGATAATTCTACTAAGACGTGTAATAATTCATCAAGTCTAGAAGAATCCTCAACAAAATGCAGAAAGCACTGTACGGCCGTTTCGTCCTATTTTGGACTCATCAGCAATGCGCATCGACCAACGATAATCGAACACTGACAATTACTAGGCAACGCAAACGTGATACCACGGGACCAACGGGCCCCGACGACGCAAAAGAAACTGACTAGGCTCGATATACCGTCTCTACTCCCAAATTCCGTGGTGATACTCATCCAAGTATTCATAAACCAACGGGTTGTGCCCCAAGAGCAACGTCTTCCGCTTAGCCGCTCTGAGTATTAGCTGGATCAAGCAAGGATAAACAAGTGAATGAATTTTGGAATTTAGATTATTCATTATAGCAATTCATCGAGTCTATAAAGAATCCTTAAGAAAATGCAGAAAGCTCATATATATATATATATATATATATATATATATATATATATATATATATATATATATATATATATTAAAGAAAAACAGACCACTTTAAGGGTCCATCAATAGTTTATTTCACCACTGACTTTTAATTTTAACTGGATCCTCAGCCATCACTTTCCTCCGAATATATATATATATATATATATATATATATATATATATATATATATATATATAAAGAAAGAGGTTGTAGTGGGTTCAACGAGAGAAAAGTATGTATATTAAAAAGAAGAGAAGAGAGGTGCCGTAAACGTTTTTGGTTGTAATGTGGATTTATTTAGAAAAAAATATTATGCTTTGTTTTAGATAATGTTACACTACACGTGTTTCTGGTCTCATGACCGTCTTCAGGTAAAAGCGGAGATTTCCACATATTTTTAAAAATAATTCATTTTTTCTTTTGTTTTTCAATGTTAAATATTCTCGATATGAGACATTTTCTGTGTTTGTAATCCGAATTTCTTTAAT
Organism: Acanthosepion lycidas; assembly: GCA_963932145.1. Taxonomy (NCBI): domain Eukaryota; kingdom Metazoa; phylum Mollusca; class Cephalopoda; order Sepiida; family Sepiidae; genus Acanthosepion; species Acanthosepion lycidas. The sequence continues at coordinate 116,073,157 of OZ010581.1, read as the reverse complement.
GTCTCATATCGAGAATATTTAACATTGAAAAACAAAAGAAAAAAATGAATTATTTTTAAAAATATGTGGAAATCTCCGCTTTTACCTGAAGACGGTCACGAGACCAGAAACACGTGTAGTGTAACATTATGTAAAACAAAGCATAATATTTTTTTCTAAATAAATCCACATTACAACCAAAAACGTTTACGGCACCTCTCTTCTCTTCTTTTTAATATATATATATATATATATATATATATATATATATGGGGGGGGCGTGTGCGAGAGTATGTGTGTGTTGGCCTGGGCGAGAGAGAGAGTGTGTGTGTGTGTGCGTGTGTGTGGGGGTATATGATACACAAAATAACACGCGAAGCAATATATGAAAATGACGCAGCATGAAAGAAAAACTGTAGCGCATTTATTTTATATAATACCTCGAGTCGTTTCTCTGTCCGGCCCTGACTGCCAGTTTTGTTCATTGCCATTGCCCGCACTCATAAAACCGGTTGCCTGTTGACTGCGTGTACGAAAGTATCTGTCATGCGGACTGAAATGCCATGTTATATAATGAGAGGTTGATAACTTATTTCGAGTAGATATTTGTTTCGAGCCCAAAACAGATTGCCTTATCGGCAGAGATGTTCAAATGATATTTCGTGTGCAGCGAAGCGACTAAATGTTCATGGTTGAGCTACCCTGTCAAGCAGAAAGCATTTGAGTCTGTTTATTATGTCATCCATGTTTTTATTTTCTTGCCTCAACCGACAGATAAGAAACATTTCATTCGTCTCATTTGTCGGCCTAATTTTTCTTTAAGATTAAACGCCCATGCATTTTCTTTCTGTGAAAGTGAATGGCCTAATCTCCTATTGTTTTATACATGAATAAGCAATTTATTTTTTTTATTATTTTCACTTTTGCTTTCAAACCCGATTTGAACCCGATTTGTCTCGCCTAATGTGCACTGATGTGTGACTTGGCATCTATACGTGTTTATAGATTAAAATTATGTATCGTAAACACTTATATAAGTCTTTATTCGGCTTTACTAAGGAAATGTGGGTTTGAGGGCATGTACTTTGTTCATTGATATTCTGTCTTTTAGACATTCCATAGAATGTAGCTGAAGAGACCATTGTGAAAACATTATTCTGAAGTATTTATTGTCTTTTAGACATTCCATAGAATGTAGCTGAAGAGACCATTGTGAAAACATTATTCTGAAGTATTTATTGTCTTTTAGACACTCCATAGAATGTAGCTGAAGAGACCATTGTGAAAACATTATTCTGAAGTATTTATTGTCTTTTAGACATTCCATAGTATGTAGCTGAAGAGACCATTGTGAAAACATTATTCTGAAGTATTTATTGTCTTTTAGACATTCCATAGTATGTAGCTGAAGAGACCATTGTGAAAACATTATTCTGAAGTATTTATTGTCTTTTAGACATTCCATAGTATGTAGCTGAAGAGACCATTGTGAAAACATTATTCTGAAGTATTTAAACGTTTTATTGGGTTTTTTTTCCTACAGTAGGCAACATAAAGGAATTTTTTAAGTGAGGAATAACTATTATTACTAATATCTTTGTTATTTGGATCAAGATAAGCATATTACTAAGTACAAAATAATTTTACCTACCCACGTACCACAGTAATTGTAATATAAAGAATCTAACTCCGTTGTTTGAATAAAGAGTTTGGTTTAGAAATTGAGTAGTTTAATGGGTGGGGAAACAGACAGCTGAAGAAGACCGGAGAATACAACAGCTAAAAATGGGTTGTGTGTCTAATAATAAGAATGCGCATGGTTGTACTGCTAGATATAATAGAGGCGAGGTTACAAGTTTGATGATGCAACGGGAAAAAGAACTTGAACTTGCGAAACGTCAGTTGAACATCATCATCTGTAATTAGACCGGAAAAGTTTCTAAACGATACAAATATAAAAGTTGCAAAGTTCTGCGACGGTATTGATGGCTTCCAAACAGTTTTATTTACCAACTGTTGTCGATGGTAGACTCTGAAAGTATTCTTTGCCGATGTCGTCAAGGAAAACAAGAAAGTGGAATCGTAGTTTGCGAAGGAGACACTCCAAGGTTTGAGTTACGTATTCGAGACGTCGAAATCAAGCATATATTTATATATATATATATATATATATATATATATATATATATATGAATAAAAAATAAGAAAACTTTTCTTTACCATCGCGTCTTGCCCTCAAGTAAAGATTTCATCAAATGCAATGATTTTGTTTTTCAACATGTAGAATTTTGGGATGTAGAACAGTCATTATAGCAATTCATACATTCATATATATATATATATATATATATATATATATATGTAAGCAAATATAAATGGATATAAATCCGACAGAATGGAGAAAAATATTTGGAAAAAACAAACAAAAATCCTTAAATGCAATTATGTTGTTTTAATATGAATGAAATGTCAACGTCTGACGTTTCGGTTTAATAAACCTTCATCAGGACAATATTCATTAAAATGCAATTAACATAATCAGTTCAACATGACAAAGACGATGGACATAAAAACAAGACTAATCCAAAACAGATAACTGAAAATTTTTTTTTTTTTTTTTGAAAAAAATTTTCAGTTATCTGTTTTGGATTAGTCTTGTTTTTATGTCCATCGTCTTTGTCATGTTGAACTGATTATGTTAATTGCATTTTAATGAATATTGTCCTGATGAAGGTTTATTAAACCGAAACGTCAGACGTTGACATTTCATTCATATTAAAACAACATAATTGCATTTAAGGATTTTTGTTTGTTTTTTCCAAATATTTTTCTCCATATATATATATATATATATATATATATATATATATATATATATATATATATATGCACGTGTATATATATGTGTGTGTGTGTTGTGTATTTGTGTGTGTGTGTGAGTGGGTGGGTGTGGGTGGTTGTCGGTATGTGATACTCAAAATAACACGCGGAGTAATATATGAAAATGGTATAGCAAGAAAGACAAATTGCAGCGCATTTATTTTATATGATACCTCGAGTCGTTTATCTGACCGGTCCTGACTGCCTGTTTTGTTCATTGCTATTGCTCGCAGTCATCAGACCGGTTGCATATATAAGCATAAATAAGAATATCTTTAGTTTATCAATATTTTAAAATATATCTTATTGAAAACATCAGACAAGTCACTGCGATTAAGCTTTTTTTTTTAATTATATTTCTCTTGCATTCGTATACTGATCTCTATTCTGGAAATACAGCATGCAAAACCTGTCCATAAGATCTTGGTATCCGAAGGAGTTCGAGTAATCTATTAGCCACTATCAAGGGATTTTTTTTGTTCAAGTGAATTTGCGGAGTTTTATATATAAATATATATATATATACTAGCAGCATGGCCCGTGCTCGATTCAAAAATCGTACGACTCATACAGCAATCGCTATCACTTGACTTAAAATATTTTTGTCCTTCCTTGCCTTTAAAGTAGTGCCCTTTGCCGTGCTGATGTTGCTACATGCCTTATTTCTTGCCTATCTCACACTGCGAATTTTTTCTACGCTCTATACTAAACATTAAATCTGTTACGAAAAAAGAACTAAATAAAATGAACACAAAATGATCAGCTTTACAAAAGGACTCGTAATGAAAAAAGAATGTTAACAACAAATACTTTTTCACACCTAAACCAGTTCTGCGGAATCAGAATCAACGTTGAGTTTAACCAAGCGAAAGAGCCAATTGGAGTAAAGTGCCATGCACATTTAAATTTTTCCCAATTCTGACGAATGCAGCTATCGATTTTTTTGCATGCTAGATTGCTAGTTAACATTCGTGTCAGTCAGCTGTTGGCTCTCACGCTGGCCAATAGAATCTTCCTGCCTATTCGTGGCGGCCACCTATTGGCTTTCACTCTGGTCAGTTCAAAATTTCCGCAAACTACATGAAAACTGCCGTAGAAGCATGAAAAAAGCGATTATTTCCACTATCGATGGGAGTTAGTCGAGCTTGGCCTTGCCGCTAACTTGGTGCAAATCCGTCGAAAATTCCGGCCATCCATTCGTTACACACACACACACACACACACACACACACACACACACACACACACACACACACACATCTTGCCTTTTATAGATAGAGATATCAATGTAAATGTATAAATTTCAGAACAAGGTTAGCTTGTTCTTAATTGATACTTTTGAGAGTTAGTTTCTTCTTTTTTATTGCTAAGACTTCCATTATTGTTAACCATTTTCTGCATCTAGATTAATCTATTACGTCCGTAATTTCTGTAAGTATGTTGCGGACAGAGCTTGGTAGATCTTCATGTGTATTTGAAATTGTACTTGATATTGGAAATATGATCATATATATATATGTATATATATATATATATGTGTGTGTGTGTGTGTGTGTTTGTCTGTCTGTGTGTGAACGCGCGTGTTTGTGTGTGTATACTATTTTATTTTAAATTTATTTCTTTATTGCTCTTATGTGTATCCTATGTTACGAATCCTCATAATGCATATTTACAAATTTCTAACATGAGTTTATGGAACAAATATGTTAATCTTACACTTGACAATTCATTTTCATTAAAAGAAAAAAGCAAGAAATTCAACAAGCATTTTAGCCTATTTGTATTGGATAAGTTATCGTCAATGCGAAAACAAAGTCCTTAATATTTCTTAAAAAATTAATGTTGACAAGTTTATTACTGGAGAAACATGTCAAGTGTGCATTGATGTCTCCCCAGCGTCAGTTTAATTTTCAACTTGGGACCTGCTTGCTTCATACCACCGCCAACCACAAAATATTCCTTCCCGCAAAATATTTTTCTTAAAAAATTACAACCACTAGAAAGGTTCGCCATATACGCAATATGGGACAAAGTTGAAATATTTTGCGAGTTTCTGAAAGTAAATGAGGAATCATTTCATTACAAACATGGAACCGAAACTTTAAAATCTCTCTCTCTTTCTCTCTCTCTCTCTCTCTCTCTCACTATATATATATATATATATATATATATATATATATATATATATATATATATATATATATATATATATATATGATAGGGGGCACAATTCTATCGGTAAAGGAACTTGGATGAGTTCCGCCACGGAATATGTGAATGAGCGGCGCAATATCGAGTCTAGTTCGCTAACTCTTCGTCACCGTGGCCGGTTAGTATAGTTGGTTTGACGTTTGACGGTCAATATAACTATCCGGGTTTCAATTCTCGTTAGTGGATGCGCTCTGCTGATGAGTCCCGAATGTAGGACGAAACGGCCTTCCAGTACATTCTGTTGAGGTTTCTTCTAGACCCGATGAATTACTCAATATATATATATATATATATATACACGTATCAGGTCGTACAGAAATAATAATAAACCATTTGCGTATTAAGATATTATTATAATAGTTACACAAAATGTATTACTAATTCATATTGATTAATGTGGCCTCTTTGTCATTTTTATATGAAACCCTTCTGGAATCTAATTGAAAACATTACGTGTCCGTCATTTTGATTATTAAATAAGTACGCCCTGTCGGCTGGGGCTGTAGAATACGCTGATTGCACCTCTGCAGATTGGGTGATCCCCCCAACCCCACCCCCAATGAGATATCCCGGTATGACGATAAACTATATCCGTGTCCAGGGTAAGACAATAAACCATCTCCAACAGCAAGGCGTCTGATAAGGAGATTTTGAGGAGCGTGGAACCCCCACTTAACTGCTGGAGTTCCCAGGTCCAGCCTGACCTGGGGTGGTAGCACCTGTTATGGTCCCAGCTATGGGAAACTAAGGTAAAAAGCATAATAAAAGTGTAAAAGTAGGTTTTTATACCAGAAATACATTGAAATACATTACCAGAAATTAATTTTTGTAAAAAACAAAACAAAATAAACAAACAAAAAACTATTACAAGCAATACGTTTTTTTAAAAAAATATATATTACCAGCAATACATGTGATTTTACTAAAAAATATGAGTAATTGAAAAATGGTTCAAATATATGTATACATACACGCCTTTTTGCCAAACTATCGCTATGTCTCTATTTAAAATATTTTGAAGGCGTTAAATGACCCGGTGAGGTTTTGATATGCCATAAAACAAAACAACCAACCATTAAATAAGAAGAGATGAATTTACTGTTTTGTATGAGGTCAAGCTTGATCATAATACTTCTTAAACGTTGACAGAGAATAGAGTGAAGGTTCCATTTGTCAGAGTACGGAGTAATCGGATGGTGAGACAGAAATGCGAGAAAAGAAACTGTTAGCATAGAATTTACGGCTACATCGTTAGCTGATCTGTAAATTGATGATATTTCGATGCTAGTCTAGTGCTGCGGTCAAATTCAAAAACTCTAGGTACCATAGCGAAGATCTTATCCGAACACCTACCTTAGAATTATTTATAGATTAGACATAGGGCGGCCGTCCTGTGTTTGACGATAAACTACATCTGCGCGTCCTGGCTATGACTATAAACAACGTCCAACAGCAAGGCCTCTGATCAGGAGGTTATGAGGAGCGTTGAACCACCTCTTAATTGCTGGTGTTCCCAGGTCCACCCTGACCCGGGGTGGTAGCACCTGGTAGGGACCCAGTTATGGGCAAATAGTTAAACACGAAACAGAGGTAAAAAGCATTATAAAAGTGTAAAAATAGGTTTTAATACCAGAAATACTTTGTAAAAAATTATTACCAGAAATAAATTTTTGAAGAAAAGAAAGTATTACCAGCCATACGTTTATTTTTAAAAAAAAAAAAACACTATTACCAACAATAAGTTTTTGAAAAAATAATACTACCAGCTATACGTTTTTGAAAAAATTAATATCAACAGCTATACATTTTTGAGGAAAAAAATATTAACAGAAATAGATTTTTGACAAGACAAAAATATTACCAGGAAAGAATATGATCCATTAAGGTTGATATGCCGTATAACAAACCAAACCAAACATAGGGCGATAAACTGGCGCCTGTAGTAAAGTCACTGGAGCAGATCTTCCAAATCAAGCCATTGCTGACTCTTCTTTGAATTTTATCAAGATGATCGAGGTAAATAGCAACAACACCGAACCATATACGCAAGCAATATTTTAAGCACGTATGACTAGTAGACTTATAGATATGTAAGATTTTGGAGATAAAAATTGTCTCGCCCGACAAAGTGAACAGACTTTTTTAGCAGTAGACCTAACAATCGATTCAATATTGTCTTTCCACTTCATATCAGCAAAGATCGTGAAGGCGGAATATGTCACTATCCTGGGGGATAGCATCAGCCATGCTGATGGAAGGCATCGAGGTGTCTTTCAGTTGGGAAGATAGGCCAAGGTATTCCGGATGTTCTAAATATAAGTAATATCTATAACAGTCAGGCTAATGGGATGCTTTTCTACTTTAATATAATAGTGGCGGTTCAAATAAACATCCTAACAATCTACTGGTCCCAAAGCATGCTACGTAAACACACCTTACACCATTAAGGAACCAATTTGTTGCGTTGTTCACAATTCGGGTTAATGGTTTAAGGGGTTCTCCGCCACAGATGAAACATACCTTGAAATTACTGAGAGCTTGCGACATCGGTCCTCACCACATGTTTCTAATCTTTAATGCCCTAGTTAACGGCGTACCCGCACTGTTTTCGTATTCGTCGCTTGTTAAACGTAATGCTTAATTGACGTGTCTTTTTTAACATCACAATCTCTTTCTCGTCTGCATTGCCCTATGGTTTTCTTCAGGGGTCTATCGATCCGTAATTTCGAACTGGAAACTTTATATAACCTTAAAAGTTGGTTCTGGTTCGGCTTTCCATGTCCAGGGTTATTTCGTCTCGTTCTGTTTTTATTAATTCTGTTTCAATTGGTTGCACCGTGTTTCAGTCTTTATAACCAGTTATAGGGCCCCTTGAGGCGGTGTAATGGTTAGCAAACTTGTCTCGCTAGAACAATTACGACTGAGTCGTGAGTTCGATCCTCACTGGGTGCCCCATACATTCGGCCTTCTGCCACATCTAAGATACGCTTAGAAAATCACTTTATAACCAGCTATAGGAATTGTACACAAAAATACTAAATCGCAAAATTTCAGTACCTCATCAGTGGTGAACAAAACCTTGAAGAATTGAGTGAAGGGAGATAACTGAGACACACGTAAGAGGCATGGTATGTGGAAATAGAACAATTTATCCCGATGTACGAAAGGGTACATTTCAAAATTTCAATCATCTGAAGAATACCGGAGAGTACAACGAACGAAACGACGTGATCATGACAATAAAGATGAGGACAACAGCCCGAACGATGTAAATAATAGAAATTATCTTTTACCTTCTTAATTTCAGTTCATTTATTGTTCTCTCTCTCTTTAATAATGTCTTTGTTTTTTTCTTATATCCTTTCACATTCAGAAAGACTTTGCGCCTTAGTGGCTTTGTTGCCTTACTTATGGTGAAAAGAGTTTTAAAAAATTCCCTGTAGGTTAAACTTGTAAATAATCAATATAATAAAACCTCAGCCCCCCAAATTCCTACACAATGGAAATTCTTTATTTACCGATAGGATTTACTGTCACACAACATAGTGATTTTCTAAGCTCGGCTTAGATGTGGCACAAGGCCGAAAGTATGGGGCACCCAGTGAGGATCGAACTCACTACTCAGTCGTAATTGATCTAGCAAGATAAGCTTTCTAAACATTACACCACGCCGAGCTGCCCCTGTCACACCATATAGAATGATTAACGATAATGAATATCTTGATATATTTGTTTAAGAAATCCCACCGGTGATATCAAGCTTTACAGAAACAATTAATACAAAAAATAAAAATAAAAATAATTCTTAAGGATATTTATCTCTTGACGAAAGAATGAAATGAAGAATTCTCAAGTCATGATACAGATGTTATCGAATTTAGTCTGCTCTTTCTGACGTTTTCTCGAAAAAGGAATCCTTGTTCTATCAACAGCTAAACTGAAGATATAATCTGAAATGAATATTACAGGTAACATAGAGCATAGAAATTAGAATCCGCTTAACCTGTTCAAGCTCCGGGCCAATTTCTTACCATACAGTTCACAAACATACCCTAAGGAATGGTATGAATTCTTCTCTCCTACCCCGGAAACATCGAGCTTGGTCAGTACCTAGATGGATGGAATACAATTGGATTTACGGGTGGTCTAAGGGATAATGGATCGGAATTGTTAATCAGAGATCCGAGTTCAAATTCCACTTTGGTTCGCTATATTCAATCACGGGCAAATACAAAGGGCAAAGGTATCAATCCGTTTCTTTCCACCTCAACCATGGATTAATTATTATGATTTGTATCACTAAACCGTAGCGTTATTATTTAAAAAAAATGTTTCCAAAATGTTTAGATTCCGGGATTAAATAACCCACAGAAGTGTTCATATGCCGCTAAACAAGAACAAAGTAAAACATTAGCAAAATGTATATGAGAAAGACAAAATCTCTTTGGCATGAACTGGTAAGTCCATCCCATAAAAAAAATCTCCTTGCTATAGAAAGCATAGCAGTAACAGAGAACGTGGTATTGCTGTGACACTCTAATCTACAGGTGAGTCTGATTTTACAAAAGTGGTGTGGGTAGGAGGAACCTTTCAGTGATATTCAGATTTATTATAATGTTATCGCTCGTATTAGGAAATATACCTGGGTTGTGTGCGCGCGTGTGTCCAAGCAACTCCTCCAGTTCCACTGGTCCGATTTTAATGTTTCATCGCTCATTCAAAAGCCCTAGAAAAGTTAGGCGCAGAGAACGATTTTCGTTGACTTCATATAAATACAAAAAATGTCTTAAAATAATTGTCGGACTTTGTTCATTTCATAATGTGTGACGTCATTTGCTTACATTTGGATACGCATCGACCAGATATGAATGTACGAGCGAAAATCATGGAAAATTTTACTTTAAAAACAGTAAAATCGACCTTGCTAATCGGAACACTCCTCTGTGGCTCAATCGGTAAAAGCACGTCAGGCTATATGACGGTTCCGTATAGGATACAGGTTCGATTCCTGTCGGAGGACGCCTATTTTCTATGAAAATGTCTCGGACATTCAGGTCGTTAATACTGTTTATCATAAACAGTGCATTTACATAAATATTTTTAATCTATAAAAGGAACGTATAAACATCATAGATATCTCAATATATATATATATATATATGTGTGTGTGTGTGTGTGCGTGTGTGTGTGTGTGTAAAAAACGTATAGATAAAGTGTATGTGTGTTTGTGCGTAACTATACCCAAGCAACTCCACCGATAACACTGGTCCTATTTCAATGATTCATATCTTATCCAAAAGCCCTAGAAAAAGTTAAGCGCAGAGAACGATTTTGTTTGAGCTCAGTTTCAGGGTTGCCTGATTATGCGAAGTTAAAAATGTATATTAATATATTGTACTAGCCATTATCGTTGCTATCATGGCGGCTTTTAAATTGTCTCCGGTGGATGACTCTTGGTTTGGTTATCGTCACAATAGCTAAGGAGGAGTAGATGCGATAGGCATCAATAAACAACAGAAGAACTCAAAATTGATTGCTGCATTTCAGTATTAAATTAATGTTTAAGCTTACCTTTTAAAAGTTCAACGATAATTCTTCTGCTGCCACTTAATTTAAAGACGATTTAGTCCAAGTAGATCTTTATTTTCCGCACAAACAATTATTTTTATTTCATGGGTGACAGAAAAGGGCACGATTTATTAGATAAAATTAATATAGTGTAAAGATATGAAAATAAAAATTGGAATTAGTTATAAATTCAACATTTGAAGAGGTAGAGAAAAATAATAGCTAATTAATTAAAATCTATATTATGGAATCTATATGAATAGAAGCGGAATAAGAGCTCAATTCTCCCGCGAATTCTGTGCTAAAAAAAATCCCAAGTTCTAATTTATATTGGTATTTTCTCGACCACCCACGAAGTCGCGTTGTGACACAAGGTCGGTTTAATGTGGGGAGCCGAGCGCGTACATCGAGTAAGGAACAAAAATTAACCGAGACCCCGAAAACGTCGATTGCATTGGCCTCGGTGCGAGTACCGATTCCTTTTTCTGGTGCAATGAGAGGATAGGGCCTTAGGCAGATGTTCCTCAGGGCCCGCACTTCTCAGTAAAACTTTGCACAGTTGCGACTCTAACCTTTCAGAGAGCCGTCCCAGTGCTCGCTCAGCCCAAAGACACAGACGCAATTGAGAGATGATAAATAAACGTGTTACAAAGTAGTTTAGAGAAATTTGCATTTACTCAAACCCCCACGAGGTCAAGTTGTGACACAAGGTCGAATTAATGTGGGGGGCCGAGCTAGGAACAAAAATTGCCTGTGCCTACACATACGTCGGTTGCGCTGGCTTCGGTGAGAGACTTGATCTCTCTTTCTGGAGTAATTAGGGGGGCGGCCTCACGCAGCTGTTCCCCACGGTTGAGCACCTTTCAGTAAATTTTCCTCAGTTGCGACTTTGTCATTTGACGGAGCCGGCCAGGAGTGCACTCTGCGAAAAGACAGGGACGCATTTGAGAGATGATAAGTAGATAACTACTCGAGAGAGCAGTTTGTATTTACTTGACCACCCCAATGTGTCAGGTTGTGACACAAGGTCGGTTTTCAACGTGGGGACCCGAATGTCTTTGCTAGTCATAGTTTGTCCAAGTTTGTCTTGGCTAGACATAGCTGGTTTTGGCTGGTCATAGCCGTGATAATACCAGCGCAGGCACTGATTTATGGGCTCGGTATCTATTAGGTTGGTGCAAAAATAATGTCGTTTCCTCACATAGTAACATATGTGAGAAAACGACATTATTTTTGCACCAAACTAATATTAATGTTACAAAGTTGTATTTACTCAACCCCCAACGAGGTCAGATTGTGACACAAGGTCAGTTTAATGTGGGGAAACCAGAGCGCGTAGACCCGAGCCAAAACAAAAATTACCGAGCCCACGCAACAGCCGGTTACACTTGCTTTGGTGCGAGCACCGATCCCTCTCTCTAGTGAAATTAGAGGGCGTGGTCTAGGGTAGCTGTTCCCCAGGGCCGTTACCTCGCAAGCATTTCCCTCAGCTGTGACACTTATCTTTGATGAAGTCGCCTCTGAGCTCCCTCTGTCCAAGGACAGAGACGCAACTGGGAGATTATAAATAGGGTGTTACAAACCACTCGAGAGAGAAATTGATCTACTTGACGCCACACTGAATCAGGTTTTGATACGAGGTCAGTTTTTAACGTGTGGACCCGAGTATCTTCACTCGAACCGCTGGTCATAGCTTGTCCAAGATGGTCTAAGCTAGACATAGCGGGTCCAGGCTGTTCAGAGTCGGTCCAAACTAGTCATAGCTGTGATACTACCAGCGCAAGGACGGATCCCTTTGCCCGGTAAGTATTAGAATGTGTTGATTTACTTGACCTACCACTGATCAGGGTGTGACAAAAGATTAGTTTTTGACGTCGTCACCGAGCGTCTTTACATGTGTAAATGTATCAGAATGTGTATACAACTCTGTATTTATTTGACCCTCCGCAACTGGGTCATATTGTGACACAAGGTCGGTTTTTAACGTAGGGACCCGAGTGTTTTCACTCGCTGGTCTAAGCTGGTCATAGCTAGTCCAAGCTGGTCATTGCCGATCCAAGCTAGTCATAGCTGTGATACTACCACTACAGGGACGGATTCCTGTGACCAGTAAGTATCACAATGTGCATACCACTCAAGGGAGAAGTTTAGACGCTGAAAGCTCTATATTATTGGCAGGAAAGACCAGTTAGCACCGATCCAATCGAAAAGAAGCTTCTACAACGGAGGGGCCCCACTATAGCAGAATGCAGTAGAGGAAAAGGGACCGAAATCTTATGTTATGTTTCCTTCTAATGACTGATCTTGGATTGGATCCAGAAATAGAGATGGTAACTCTTAAGCATGTCCTGGTTTATCTTTCCTTCATATAAATATATATATTAACCAATCTACAACGAGTGCTGATCACAGTTAGAGAGATCTTAATGTAAATTAACATAGTCAAAATCAAATATATTAACAAAAATTACATAATTGTCCCTCACCGATCGAAAGTATTTAACGTGGTTAACTGTATATATATAGAAAAACAAAAAAAAAATACTCCTTTTATTCACTAAATATTATTGTTTATTTTAACATATTTCTTTGGATTTATATTTATTTTGTATATTTATTTTTATGAAAATTGGTAACTGCTTTATCTTTCCAGAATCCATTAAATAAAGAAGTTTTAGGGCATATAAGTTTAGCCTAAGCCTGATACTTTCTATGTGAATAAAATCTAATTAATAATTACCGCGATATATATATATATATATATATATATATATATATATATATATATATATATATATATATATATATATATATATATATATTGAAACTTGACTAATGCATGGAATAATAATGCAACACAAAATGTACTTAGAACAAAATGTATTGAAACAAGAAAGTGTACATATTTACATATAGTCTTTTGTATATTCCTGGGAAGACCGTTCCTTGAGAATGTGTTGACTGAGTCGCAGTCGGGCAGAGTCTCTGGTTGAATCTCTTGATTCCTGTATTTATCAATCCACCCACGAGGATCGAATGTGGCACAAGGCCGTTTTAATGTGGGTATCCCCGAGCCCGTAGGCTCGGCCAAAAATATGGCCTTTCTGTACCCTCCTAGACGGGTTCAGGCCCTGTCAACCTCCCCGGACGAAACCTTGCCCTTCGGCAAAGCCTCTTCCGGGTTCCCCTCTGCTAATGCAGAGAGTTCGACAGTCGCCTAGGAATCTCTTGATTCCTTCCCTCTCTTCCCGGTACCAACTATATTTATATGGTCGGTACTCCACTATGCAAATTAGGTGGATCCTACTACAACAAAATATATATATATATATATATATATATATATATATATATATATATATATATATATATATATATATATATATATATATATATACACACACACACACTACTACCTTTTTAAAGAAAACCAAAATATGTATAAAGAAATACTAACAACCACACAGACACCACTTTTATTCATGAAAATGATTGTGATGTGCAGTGATCGAAATTTTTTGAACAAAATAACAACGTATGAACTTCGCGCAAACGTTGCCGAATCTTTTTAATCACAATTGCTTATATTTATATATATATATATATATATATATATATATATATATATATATATATATATATATATATGTGTGTGTGTGTGTGTGTGTGTGTGTGTGTATGTGTGTGAAAATATTTAGAAAATAGTAAAGAACTGGTTATGTAAATAATCCAAAGTTCTTTAGTATTTTTGTTATTATTTTAAAAAAAAATAGTGCTCGATACAAAAGTAGAGCATAAATATAATTATTTATTTAAAAATATGATTCCAACACGCTACATAAGATTTCTCATGTTTCAAAACAATAGCTGAAAACTTCAATATAATTATTTGAATTAACCCTGACTTGACATCTGGGAATGTAACTCTATACTGATACAAATTATTAACACCCTACACCCCTTTTTATTTAAACAATCGCTCTAGCCGTTACCATGGAAATTTTGATTTCAATAATGAATATGCTATTAAAACATGTAAATTTCAGAAATAAGTTATTCCAAAAAAAAAAAAAATTCGCTTGAAGAAGGAACAGTGCTTACTTTAATTCAATTTAATTCAAATAATTATATTGGAATCATATTTTTAAATAAATAATTATATATATATATGTATATATATGATATATATATGATAGCATCCTCAATACGCAAAATACTTGTCGAGTATGTCGTACGTAACTTCCCCTGTAAAAAGTGATGGATTCCTTTATTGCAACAAAAAGAAAGCAACCATTAATTACATTTTGAATGCAGCCAAATTGTACTGGCTGTATTTTATCAAATGTAATACTACCTACAATAAGACTTACCTACCATTGAAACCAACAAACGCTTAGAAATTTTTTTACTTTCATTAAGAAAAAAAGACACGTGTACACATTTTTTTTTTAAACATTTCACCCGAAACAAGGCGGGATATTTTTTGCCTTTGATTATGGTTCTTAAGCGTAAGGCAGATTCGTGCGTGGTTATGTAGATGAGTTCCGACCTACGTCGAAAATCATGTTACGTCGCGCCGCAGGAACGGATCACTGACGTAAGTCGAGGACCCACCCGTATTGTCAATATTTATATATTGATACAAAATTTACTGCTGATGTGAATATCACATTGAAACACCGATTTCCTTACGATTCAGTATCTTCGTATCTATCAACTTCTGTTCATATATCATTATTTATCGCACTCTTTTCTTTCTAGTATTTCCAGCCATCGGTTGTAGGACATGGCTAGTATTCGAGTCTGTGACTTGCTGTTTTTCAGGTTACGTAAGTCAAGGACGCCCTGTGCATGTTAAAACTTCCTATGATAATATTGCCTTTATCTTTAGCTTTATCTCCGGTATCCAACAAACTTTACCCATAAATATAGGATATTTTAACCTCTTTTACTAACTTTCCTCTTTCTCTATATCTTTCTTTCTATTACACACGTACGCATGAGTGCACACACAAACACACACTTACATATAGATAGATAGATAGATAGATACAGAGAGAGAGAGAGAGAGAGACCATGTAGAAAAGCTAATAAAAAGGGCAATCTGATGAAGTCACGTAATTTATTGTCCCCCTAATCCTCAAAAATCCCAATAGATTTTCCTTACATACGGTTTTGTCTTACATACCTGTGTATATATATATATATATATATATATATATATATATATATATATATATATATATATAGGGCGTAACAGCAAAATTGTCGAAATCGTATAATAGTATAGGATAATTGTCCGTCCTATAGAATATTTAATATCTAAACAACCACTAGATTAAGTGAGTTGTTTTTTTCCGGCTTCTCAGATAAGAATATAGCTGTCTTGATACCATTTGTCGTAAGAATCGGTGAAAAGCCTTTGAGTTATTTAGCAAGAAAGAGAACAGGTTAAAATTGTTTTGTGTCAGTCCAACTATGTCTTCCCAACTGAGCAATGGTGGGAGGAAAACTATAATTTAGTCTTACAGTTATTGTACCGACATTCATACTCTCGCTTCCATCTTCAAAGTTCTTTCAAAAACCATCGAGAGAAAGATGAATAAGTTTGAAAAAAAGCAAACAGTAGAGAGGAAAACTGGATCAGGAGGTCACGAGAGGAAGAAGGATCATCATTTCAGCTTTCAGAGCTAAAGAGATCAATTAGAAAAGAATCAACTCAGTCCATAACACGTTTGGTATTTGAGAGAAAAGTTTCAGCGATGACAGTCCAAAGATCAGTGGAAAAGGCTTTAAAATGAAATCGTACGTGAAACGTTTGAAGAAACTTGTTACTCTAGGAAAGAAAGTTAGAAGGTTAGATCATCTGGAATTAGTTGGAATATTATCCCGGAGTTATATATATATATATATATATATATATATATATATAGATAGATAGATAGATAGATAGATAGATAAAGAGAGAGAGAGATGTGCTAGTGCGCGCGCGCACATACACACACACACACGCGCACGCACACACACACACACACACATAAATATATATGTATATATATTTGAACTTTATTTCACAGTTTCATGAGCTTTTACACGATTTGGACAATTCTGCTGATACACCACAGTATATATTCAATCGATAATTATACTAAGGCGCAAGAGGCTACTTGGAACGAAATCAAATCAGAAGAACCGAAAATCCATGAAAAAGGGATCAACCCCTACTCCTGTTAAAATGGGGGGGATGAGTTTCAACAGGACGATATGCGAAGTTATTTATCCCTACTGAGGATCAAAAAATAATAATTTCAATGTCAGACAATAGATAGCTAGTTATATATATATATATATATATATATATATATATATATAACTAGCTATCTATTGTCTGGCATTGAAATTATAGATAGCTAGTTATATATATATATATATATATATATATATATATATATATATATATCTATATAACTAGCTATCTATTGTCTGACATTGAAATTATTATTGAGTCACTGTCGGTCACTGGGCGTGTTTCCAAAAATAAATACGCTAAAAATCCACTTTTATCCCGACCGTGCACCGACAGCTTAGTGGTAGAATATCCGCTTGATACCAATTCAGACGGGTGGCAACCAGATGTCTAGCCGCACTGATGAGCTGTGATACAGCCAAACAGTCTGTCTGTGGATGACATTATTTATATATACATATATATATTCGTTATTGAATAATTATTTTCCTGTTATTGCATAAACATGTATTATCCTCTCCCATTGTTTATTATTATTTTTTTGGGAGGGGGAGGGTCAAATGGTCATGTTTAATGTTGTAGGCTATTTTTATTCTGTTCTAATGTCCCTCTTTAGCCAGCGTACCCTGGAGATCCGATAGGTGAAACCTGGGTAGTTTTACCTAGCTCTTTAGGTTATATATATATAGTTATATATATATCAGATGTTACGAAAAAATTTACATAAAATAAATAGACAACACTTGTCTGTATTATTTAATGAAACGTGTATATATATATATATATATATATATATATATATATATATATATATATATATTTGTGTGTGTGTGTGTGTGTGTGTGTGTGTGTGTGTGGTTGGTGCAAAAATAATGACATAATAATGTCGTTTTTTGACGTATTTTTTAAGGTAAAAAAACGTCATTATTACGTCATTATTTTTGTGCCAACCTAATATATATATATATATATATATATATATATATATATATATATAGAGAGAGAGAGAGAGAGAGAGAGAGAGATAGATATTACAAGTTTACTGAAATCTTCTCGACCAACCTAGACATGAAACCATCAAAATCATGATTTCTGATCACGTGGTTCGGAGCCGAAAGATTTTCATTAGCCTGTCCCGTACATAAACATAGATAGAGAACCTGAGTCCAAATGTAATACTACGTTAGAATACACACTTACGTTTACAGGTAGGTGAACGTCAGTAGTTGGAGTTGCTTCAAACATACACAACTGTAAAGAACATCGAAATATAATGATATTAATTAACATTAATATTATAGAACAGTCCTTTCCAATTAGTCTCTGAGGGAACTCGCGCAAAAATCTACATCATCATCATATTTCAACCCTACGCTCGTACGTTTTCTAATGAATCGTGTATATGTGAAGATATGTTTCGTATAGTGTCATAATATGGGCGTGAGGAATGCAAAGAAACGATGAGGGTTTTATGCTTAATTGGAAGGTAAAAATGCAGAGATTTGAGCCCGGACGGGAACTAGCGAAGACTCAAATCAAGCCCACTAATGCGTCGAGTTTTATTCTCAATCTACGTATTTCAGGAATAAATAGCGTTTGGGTTTCAGACAGATGACCTCTGTTTCTGCTACATCGATCTTTCTTCCTAATACTAATGTCTTAAAATACAATTTTGCTCGGATAATTGGTGCGCTGTATCGCCCGAGACCTTTATCTTGCCCGAATCTATCATACATATTTACAAGTCAACCATTTGTCCATGCGCTGAATATTGTAATCAGGTCTGGTCTATTGCTTCGGATACCTATTTAGAGATTCTTGATAGAATCCAGAAAGGAATCTGTACCGTTGTAGATCCTGACCGGAAGTCTCGGTTTCATTCACTTTCTCTTTGATACGAATTTAATCCGTGTTCTAGACTGGCAGCTAGATTCCATTATTAAACAGTAGATGTAACCGTAGTTCTCTGCAAATAGTTTCTTTCTCTCACTTCTCGCTTGTGGAACCCTATTCCTGCTTCTTGATTTACGGTCAACTTAGCCCTTCAAAGATTTAAATGGATTGCAAATCGCTATCTTTTACTTTCTTAATTACTATCCATTTATTGTTCTTTTAATATAGTTATTTTTTCTTTTTCTCATACTCATATTGCGCATCAAACCCTTCTATAACCTGTCTAAAACTTCCGCTTTACAGAAACATATACGCCAATATATATATATATATATATATATATATATATATATATATATATATATATACAGGGCGTCCATAGAGTTCGTGTGCACTTTAAAAAAATTATTTGTATTTGCGATAGCAATAATTTTTAAAAAGGATTAGAAAGAAGAAAAAAATATATTTTATGGTTTTATTGAAATTTTATTTAAGTTTCCACATGTCCTCCATCATTAGCAATACAAAGGGTAATACGATTTTGCAGTTCACGGAAAACATTTGCCAACTGATTTACATTAGTTGAAATCACATTAGTTATTTTTGCTATACTTTAAACTAGGTACATTAAACTTCATAACATTTTTTACAGATTATTTCTATCGCAAATACAAATAAAGTGCACACGAACTTTATGGGC
Organism: Acanthosepion lycidas; assembly: GCA_963932145.1. Lineage (NCBI taxonomy): Eukaryota > Metazoa > Mollusca > Cephalopoda > Sepiida > Sepiidae > Acanthosepion > Acanthosepion lycidas. Next base: position 116,053,679 of record OZ010581.1, on the reverse strand, counting down.
ACCCAGTATATATATATATATATATATATATATATATATATATATATATATATATATATATATATAAGGTTGGTGCAAAAATACTGACGTAATAATGTCGTTTTTTGACGTTAAGAATACGTCAAAAAACGACATTATTACGTCATTATTTTTGCACCAACCTAATAACAGAAAATATTTCTTGAGGTTCTATAGCATCACTGGACTCTACGTTGCATAATAAGAACGTGATTAGTTCTACGTTGAAATGATGTTTGTGTGATCCAGTTGTCCTCTCTACTTTTCTGTCTTTTCTATACTTGATGCTTCTTGAATGGACTTTGATGACATTACTGAGTGAATAAAAACAAAACTACTAAAGAACTTCGGCTTATTTATCTAACGACTTCTTGCCTATTTTCTATATATTTGTATACACACACACACACACATATGAATGTATATAGAGGCTTGTTCATTGAAATATTGATTGCTGTTGAGTTGTTTTGGACATGAACTGTCCATCACTCATATATATATATATATATATATATATATGTGTGTGTGTGTGTGTGTGTGTATGTGTGTGTGTATTGAAAATTAATACATTTATAGATGAAGAATGCTCAATGTCGAGACATGGGATTTAGGCAAGGACATAGGAATCAACATTGTATGGTGATTGTCGGTTTCATTTAATGCGGTAATTCGATTTCGCATGGAGCAATGCTAAGTCCTATGATCGTCCTGTTAATTTATAAGCATATATATGTGTGTGTGTGTCTGTGTGTTCGTGTGCGCATCGATCGATAAACATTCTTTTTTTAATATTTTTCCAGTTTACGTACAAGTTGTCTTAATTTCGGTTCAAATTTTTCTATAGATCTGAGATGTATCAACACTGCTCCGTCCTTCTTAAAACAATTTAGCCCATTTGTAGACATTTTGGGGCTGAAACATGTGGCACCATACACAGTTGACATTCTCCTATGTATTTCAACTGGTTTGCACCCTTCAGCAACCAAAGTGTAGAGGACCCACTAAGAATAGAACGCTCAACTAAATTGTAATTGATCTAGCCAGACAAGCTTGCTAAACATTACATCACGTCTAAGTATCCCAAATTTGGCGAAGACCGATGAAATTTCTGTGGCACATAATGAGGAAAGAAGGTTTGGAAAATTTGATACTCACAGAACAGATAGAATGCAAGAGGGACTGAAGAAAACAGCGCTTAATCTACTTGATGGAATTAAGTACCTGGATGTAGGAACAGTGTTAAGGAGAAAGAAAGAAATGACTACATTTATTGAGAGCTAGAAAGAACAGGAAATTGTGGAGAGCCCACACCGCCTATGTCCTAAAGGGACACGGAACATTAAAAAGAAGATAGTTATTATCAAGAACGATGTTTTGTCTGTCTTTTGTTAGTTTCATTGTGAAATCTTTCTTAAAATTAAATGGTTTAAGACTGATCTTTGTCGGCACAAAAAGACGATGAAAACATTAAGTATTTTGTACACTTTTGTAAATTCTACCCCATGTTCTAAAAGATATGGTATTTTTCTAAGCTTCATTTTTTCTTAACGTTTTGTTGTATGTTTGTTAGGTTTAAATATAGATTAGAGTATTCTGAATTTGCCTTTACAGTTGGTAAAGTATATTATTTTGCTATTATCTACTCGTGTTCGTATCGATCATCACATTGCAAACAACTAAACTACATCTATTAACTTCAGGTATCTTTAGATAATGCCAGTATATAGGATATGTTTTATCAGAATATATGGCAATTTATAGGTAACTGAAGCTGCTCAGTTCTCAATTTACGGCCTTGGCAGATTTTAAAAATGGTTACCTGCTCTTGTGTTTATTGACTTATTTACACCTTTCCAGCGTCTTTCACACAGATGAAACGTCACAAGTCTCTCGTTCTTTAACATTTAGTTCTATGGCAGGTGTTCTGATAAGCTCCATTCTAGAGTTCCTCCAGTTTCTTTCTTTCTAGCTAGGATACTATGCTATTTCACGGAGTCGTAACAACCTTATTTATATCTTCCGTCATCCAAACGTAAGAAAAATATTACACTTCTTTTTTTTTTTTTTTTTTTTTTTTAGAAACTGCCACTTTATGGAAATGAACCACACATGGTTGCTTCCTCAAATATTTTGATCTTAGCAAATTCAAATTAAGAGTTAATTGTTATATATTTTCTTTATCCTCATAATCTTCACTTCATAACGACACTCTTTTCAATTCGTATCACGATCTTCATTCATCATTACGATTTTGACAGTGATCCTCTAGCTTGGGTTGCTCTCGAGCTATGGATTTGCGGAATTCCGTCACAAAACTGTCACGATAAGGTGCTCTCTATTTTTTCTCATCACTTCACACCATCAAGGCAACAAAGCCACTAAAATGCAGCGGGTTACTGAGTAAATAAAAAAAAGAAGAAAAAACGTTATTGAAGAGCAAGAAAAAAAGAAGAGGAATCAAGAAGACAGAAGATATTGATTGACATTGCAGTTTTGAAGATCAAATTTGGTTAGAAAGCAAGACGTTGGAAGAAAGTTCCACAGTCATGAAGTGAAAATAAAGAACTATTAGCATAGACATTATGGCTTAGAGAATTCAACTGTAAAATGATATGACCTTGTTGTCAACTGCGCTAAACTTCATAAAGCCTAGATACGATATTATAAAATTAGTCGGAACATTTACCATGAAAATATTTATAGAAAAGGCAGAGGGAAGCTATATTCCAGTGTTGGGAAAGTGACCGAAACCGAGATTGCAGGTCATGGCTTACGACTTTAAATTTGGTTTCTTTGTTTTGTTACAGGGCATATCAACCCATTGGGTCATTTAATGCTGAAATTTAATCGTTGGAGAAGAGCATTAGTAATTTCTTTTACAAAAATTTGCTGGTAATTTTTATTACTATGAAAATGTATTGCTGGTAATTTTTACTATAAAATTGTATTTTTATACTTTCATAGTGTTTTTGCCCCATTTAACATTGGTACTATATTTACTGGAAGATAGGTCAATATTATAATACTGCACATGCTGGAAAATGATATGTACAACACCGTGAACCAATCATAGAAGGCCATAATGTTACTATTCTTTGGGACGTAACTATTCATATTAACGGACACATACATTTAGCATATCTGTCACAGTGGATAAAGACTACAACCAAATGACTTCTCATCGATATGGCCGTATATATATATATATATATATATATATATATATATATATATATATATATATATATATATATATATATATATAGTTGTGTCTGTCTGTGTGTGTGTGTTAAAGAATAACTGAAAGCACCACATTTACCATATTTTAAGAAGCTACAAGTGATAAGAAGCATCCTATAATTAGCTAGATATTTTTGGGAAAAATAAATATTTGAGGATTTAATTGTTTACTGTACGAGCAACTCAAACTTGCCGACTGTACAATGTGATTTTTTCATTCTATCACAAGAGCTTATCACATGGTTTGTATGGTTTTGTTTTGTTTCAGGGCATGTCAACCCATTGGATCATTTAATGCCAAAATTAAATCGTTTGGAGGGGAGCATTAGTAATTTCTTTTACAAAAATATATTGCTGGTAATTGTTATTACTATGAAAATGCATTGCTGGTATTTTTACTATAAAATTGCATAGATTAATAACGTTTTGACACCTGTCTGGGGGTTAGCCATTTGCCTATAGCTGGGCCCCACTAACAGGTGCTACCACCCCGGGTCAGGGGAGATCTGGAAACAAGAGCAACTAAGAGGTGGTTCCAGTCTCCTCATAACTTCCCGAGAAGGGGTCTTAGTTTATCGTAATACCAAGGATGACTTTAAATGTGGAGTTCCAAAAGTCAGGTTTAATTGTTTATAAGTGACTTTTATCTACTTTCGAACTCTTGCAACAGGGTATAACTGGCATGAATCTTAGTTAATCCTTTAACTGTTTTCTGTGTCTCAGTTTGGCAGGTCTGATTTGAAAAAAAAATTATAGGAATTGATAATAATATACCTTTCAATCTAAACTGACTTAGACGAAAAAATAACAGCGAAAAAATGTCTGCTTTAGAACACCGGACGTAAAATATTATTTTAATTTCCTCATCCTGTTCATTCTTCTTTTTATCTATATGCCGTATCTCTTCAAGACTTTGGTGATCTTAGCTCGGAACAATTTCCTGTCCTTTGTAGCTCTTCATAATCTTTCTTTCTTTTTGTTATCTCTTCTAAACCTTGTCCCGCCATCCATTTACTCAAGCTCGCTAGGTAGGTTATGCGTTGTTTTTCTTTGTTCCTCTTGCCTTCAATCTTTCCTGAACATAAAACATTATCGCTATATGTGTGCAACTGAAAGTTTCAAGCGGCCAGCAACGAACACAAATGTTTCTTTGTTTAGTTGTTAGGAAAATGTGTAACAAAACGTGACCGCAAAGAGTATGCAGATCGGCGGGTAAATATTTTGCTTGCTAATCTTTGTTTCATAAAAGAGTTTTTCTTTTTTTTTTCTGATAACGCTTGAATCATGATAGGTTTAGCACACTGGTCGGCATCTCTGATCTGTAAGGATTTTATCATACAAATAAAAAAACATGGTCGTATTTTCGGGCGTCATTCATTCCTTTTCAAGACTCACCTATTCATTGGCTGGTCTTCGGAAGAGAAGAATGATTCCTCTTAAAAATCTAAACGGTTTCTTTTTTCACATGTAGATTTATGGATCGCTAATCACGAGTCCTATACCTGACAAGCTTGTGTAAATGAATGAAACAATGGGGAGTGAAGCCCTATAGCAAGAGAAGAAGAACCGCCAAGAGGCACAGAAGATAGGAATATGTGGAGAGCCGTGATCATCTATGTCCTGAAGGCACACATTACATAGATTAACAAGAAATGAAGCACATGGCTGGACCGTGTAAACGGTTAGAATATATATCGTAAGTTGGTCATAATGGCAGAAAACCTATATATTAACACTGACAGAGAAGGCTTTTTGTTTCCGTCAGTGTCAGTTGATGCTTCTTATTGTTATATTTGGCGTGTCTCTTCAGGACGTTGGCGATCATGGCTCTCCACATTTTCCTCTCCTTTGTAGTTCATAGTGAACCCTCTACTGCCATTATTTTACACAAGACCAACAGGTAGATTATACGCTGTTTTTTTTTTGGCTTTCTTTTGTTAACTTTTCTAAGCTGCTTTATTCTTTATGTTCGCTTGAAATTTCAGTTGCCCCTTTTCTGATGTTAAGTATAAGTGCATAGTAAACTGACGCAGATATATGCATTACTGTAAAAGTTGAGAAACTGTGTGAATCTTTTTTGCACGAGACGAGTTGCTTTGGTGGCTGACATAGTGGAATAATTTCCATTGGGTTTAGTTGACAGTGTTCGTGCTTAGTATAAAAGCCAGGATCTGAAATCCTTACTTTCAATACTGGCTGGTTCTTCCCACTCCTAAAATTGACACAACACAATCTTTCTCCTTCCCTTCGCTACAATGTGATTTTGTGTCGTCTTATTACTCGTATTTGTTCTGTTCCTTGCAATTATATGCACGCCAAACACGCTCAGACATACCCTCCCAAACACGCAGAAAACACGCAGAAAACACACAGCTCACACAAATATGACGTATAATGTGCATTTAGTGTTTCCCTGCGTTAAAAAAAAAAAATCTAAACGATTAAAACCGCGACGATCCCACCACATGCTCGTCAACATTCTTTCACGGAGTTCAGTTTTTGGGGTCGGTTGTAAGGACTTATCCTTGTCAAAGAATTGCCTTTTATGTTAAACATTGTCGTATTTAACCTAATTTTCATCACCTGCTATTATGCTATATTTAAGGAATGGTTAGCTATGATAATAAATTCGTCATTGCAGTTGGTTCCCGAAAAAGAAATTTATTTATGAGTCAACCTAATAAAATTGCTAGAATGTCACGGATATCTGTGCGTTAATTGGAACATACTAGTCTGCAGGATTTCGTATACATGCCCTAGGGAGCGGAATAAATCCATATCTTCTCCTTCCAGTTACGCTATAAATAGTAAAGAACACTGGGTTCTCTATATTTGGGTAGAACCGTGTCTATGTGAAGAATAACTGTGAGTTCGAAAACGTGAAGAAATTAAAGGGAAACCATTTCATTATCTTACTCAAGAATTCATACCAACACACAGACTATTTTTTTCAATCATTTCACTGCAAGCAATACAATAAAGCCTGTAAGATACAAAGGATTGCTGAGTGTTACAGAATATGAGAAAAAATTCCCTACTAAGGAATGAGACTTATAAGAGAAGAATAATAATGAAGACAAAATAAGGGAAAAGAAAACCGGTGCTGAAATTGGAACCATTCTGTTGCGTTTAATTTTGCCCTCATTCCCTAGGGCAGTGGTTTCAAAACGGTGCGTCGGGCTTCATAAGTGCAAAGGAAGAGGATAGCAGGAATGTCGGAACAGTTAAAAGACAAAGAGATTGTTTCAAAAAATTCATATGACAAAAATAAATCCGATTTCAAAATTTAATATATTATTATGGATGATGTGTCCCAGTATAAATAGTTATAAATAATTATATAGCGATTTTATCAATGTGATATTTTTGCATTATACCAAGTATAAAGAATATAGTAACTAGGGTTCACAAATTGGAGCAGAGAGTCATCAATGATAGACTTTGAATTCGTAGTTTACTTCCTTTTAAATCTCTCTGTGATTCTTCTTTGCCCATAAGGCTGCTTGCGCCTTTACATCGGGAGTTCATTTCCCCCGAGCCGGTGTCTTCGTACATATATTTTTTATCGCATAAAATTTGCTGAGGCGCAAGAAAATTTTCATTCTGAAAATGCGGCGCAGAGAAAAAAAATGGGTAATCACTGCTTTAGGAATAAGTATGTATTCTCTCCTTCCCGTTCCAGCTATGGAGTAGATCGCAAAGTAGATAAGAGGTAAGGGATTAATGAGTGTTAGAGAATATGTAAAAAACACTATTAAGGATATATATATATATATATATATATATATATATATATATATATATATATATATATATATATTAAAGACATTTTTATGCTTAACGTTCTTTTTATAGATACAAGTATTTAAGTAAATCCTCTGTTTATAATAAACAGTATTAAATAACATTTACCGACCTGAATGTCCGAGAAATTTTCATAGAAAATATTCGTCCTTTGACAGGATTCAAACCTGTATCCTATACGGAACCGTCATTTACGCTCAGGTGCCTTAACCGACTCGGCCACAAAGGAGTGTTCGGTAGACAAGGTCGAATTTACTGCTTATAAACTTCAATCTTCCATGAATCTCGTACATTCATAACTGCCCATGGCGTATCAAATGTAAACAAATGACGTCATATATTAAGAAATCGACAAAGTCCGACAATTTATTTATTAAAGACATTTTTATGTTTAACGTTCTTTTTATAGATACAAGTATTTAAGTAAATGCTCTGTTTATAATAAATAAATGTATTTTTAATAAATAACTTTATCCATTTCTTAATATATATATATATATATATATATATATATATATATGTATGTATATATATATATATATATATATATATATATATATATATATATATATATATATATATATTAAAGAAAACAGACAACTTTAAGGTTCCATTATAATAATTTATTTAACCAGATCCCTTTTAAAGGTCTTTGAATTATCAGATAGTACTTGCAAAAGATAAAACGAAATGAAAACATATATATATTCAATAAATAAGGTGATTTTTTCGGTATAATGACTTCTAATACAGATAGAAGCTTACTTTTTTTTTCAACTTAGTCTCCCACCACTGCCACACACTTTTCCCACCTGTGCACAAGCTTCCGTATTCCCTCAGCATAAAAGTCTTTGGACTGATGTCTCAGCCAGTCGCTCACAACACTTTTGATTTCATCGTCACTTTTAAACTTCGTGCCTCTCGTGAACGCTTTCAAGGGACCAAACAGGTGAAAGTCTGAAGGGGCAAGGTCTGGGCTGTAAGGGGGATGAGGGAGCAGTTACCAGCCTAGCTCGTTGATGGTCTGCACCGTTTGGGCTGCTGTGTGAGGCTTTGCGTTGTCATGATGCAAGATGACTCCTTCTGACTGATGACCCCGGCGTTTGTTCTTTGTCTTTCTTGACCTGCCTCAGTAGTTCACAGTAGTTCTTCTGTCAGACTGAATGAGGTCATTGACTGACTCGATCACCTCAGGAGACCTCACTTGTGTAGGCCTCCCAGGCCTGTCTTCATCCTCAACACTGCTCCGTCCTTCTTAAAACAATTTAGCCCACTTGTAGACATTTTTTGACTGAAACATGTGGCACCATACACAGTTGACATTCTCCTATGAATTTCAACTGGTTTGCACCCTTCAGCAACCAAAAACTTGATAACTGATCGCTGTTCAATCCTGGAGCATGCTTCTTGGTCGGCCATCTTTGTTAATCGCCAAAACTCTCAAAGTTTTTTTTTTTTTTTTAATCTGCAAAAGAAATTAAATCCATGTGAAAAAGAAGTAAAACAAAAAAATAATAATAAAAAAAGTAAGCTTCTATCTGTATTAGAATCCTTATACCGAAAAATTCACCTTATTTATTGAATAACCCTCGTGTGGGTATGTATATATATATATATATATATATATATATATATATATATATATATATATATATATAATAAGGACGCGAACAAAGAAGACAGAATATAAAGATTGATATTGCATAATAAAGAAAAGAACATGTGGAAGGCTATAAATAATCACTGACCGATTTTTCATTGTGATCTTTTAACATTGTATCAAGTATTAAGAATACAGTACCTAGGGTTCACAAATCGGAGTAGAGAGTCATCAATGATTATTCTCAGGCTTCGAATTCGCAGTTATCTCCCTTTAAGCCTATAGCTTAATTACTGATAACTGTAACATCACAACCGTGGTTTGCATAGCTTCCTCTTGTTGGGAAGACTTGGTCATTGGGCAGATTAATAAAATGTTGTTTTGCCCCTTGGCGGAGGTGGTCTTGGACGACGGCATCGATTCACTCATATGTTGTATCTTCTCTCCCTCGTTTCCTCCCGGCTGGTGATCGCTTTTTGATTTGCGTTCAGAATTTCAACAATGGGAATATTAACTTAGCTATTTTATTTGCGGATACATCTTCAAATTTGCCAGTGGGGTCGCTCTCTCTCTCTCCACTTGGGAGAGATTCCAGACACGAGAGTAAACACGTCTACTAGTGTAAGAGACTACTCCCTGAAAAACTTTTCTATATCTCTGTCATTCCCGCGCTCGTTCAGCGAATCAAAATCGACTTTCTTATTTTGTCTTTTATCTGATCCTTAAGGTCAACCTGAGGAATTCAGAGTAGAGATAAACTTCTCCAGTAATTTTAATAGACAGCTAAACTATTATTTAACACGTGTACTGTACACTTTCCATAGTGTGTCACGTATAAAAGGTTAAATGCATATATAGAAATATATAACGCCAAGTTATATTTTAAGGGTTCTAAATAAACGCAGTTGATATACAAGGCATCATATTACCTCTTGTTGAAGCAATACTATAACATAACGACGTCTTATTTTTTAAAAATCTCAAATGGTATTATATAAGAAACTATGATACACACTGATACATAATTCTAATCATACCTTAAGCTTGGACAATCTTTTCGCATTGGTTACTCAGCAACGATGATCATTGCTCATAAACAGCCTGTCAAATTTATATTTCTGTTTTGTAATGACCCTCTATATCAGTGTTTCATTTAGCGCACCATATTTTTAGGAGTGTCGAGTATTAATCTATTGTGATGAGCTATACTATACTTTGCAAGGCACTTTTTGACTCCAATTGCAATAATTCCTTGACAGCATAATATATTGTTTACGCCATTAGTTTTTGTCCTGGGGAAATTGTATTCTTAGAAAGCTTTGACATAATGATATCTGACCGTAGTTAGCATTACCCACTCATATCCTGAGAGGAAATTTTAGTATTAGTCATGAATCTCTGAGTGAAATTGAAGTCTGTGAATTCAGAGAGTTTTTAGGAAAGAGACAAAGGAAATCTATAAGTCACGAGCAAAAGCAAGAATATTTCTGCAAAAACGACATGCTTCAAGATTAAATAACATTTTACTTTCTCTTTCAGGATCCTTTTTCGCTTCTCTTGTTTACAAGATTTTGGTTTTCCCCACGTACTTGAGGATTGCCTCTTCGCTATTTACTAGGTACATGAGGAATAAGCTACGTTCACTCGTTACAAACACGTCAATGTCGTTAATTCTGCCTCTTTCATTTCGTGGTGTGTATAATCTTATGACATTTGATTTTTGGTGCAAAGTAATCTTCTCAAAGGTCAGTGTTCGGGCCTTGGTGTTCATAAATTATTGTTATTATTAAGGATGGGCTATAAAGACCAATTTTTTTAAAAAAAGTATGAAGGTGTTTTATTCTACTGGTTTGTGTGCAAACAGAAGGAAATTTTTTGAAAATTTTTGAAAATTGGGACGGAGCCGGATCGAAAAACGTATTCCAAATGATATGAATATTAAACAAAAAATCTTCACCAAAATCATGCAAATGATTAAATTCATGGTTCTACGTAGAGAATACTGAATCTACACATTAATTTCCAAAACAGTAGGATATTTTGGAAGTTAAATAGACCAAATTTCAGGAAAAAAACGGTGACAAAATTGAATATTTTGAATTGATATCACTGAATACTTCAACATTACATTCTATGAAGACACGCTATTAGACTTTTATTCCATTGATATACCTTAAATCAATTAAATATTACGTCTTAAATACCTTAAATCAATTAAATATTACGTATTATATGTAAAAATTAATTAAATATTACGTATTATGACAAAAATCAATTAAATATTGTCTTATATATAAAAAATCAATTAAGTATTACGTCCTATGAACCTTAAATCAATTAAATATTACGTATTATATGTCAAAAATCAATTAAATATATGTATTATATGTCAGAGATCAAATAAATATTACGTCTTATGTACCTTAAATCAATTAAATATTACGTATTATATGTCAAAAATCAATTAAATATTACGTATTATATGCCATAATTCTTTTAAAAAATCTCGAAGATGGTGGAATTCTGTCAAAATCTTCTAAAATTGGTCTGAATTGCCATAAGTTTAGAAAATAACTCATATAATGTCCAATTATAGAAATTAATTCTATGAATCTGTTTAACTGTGGCAAAAAAGTATAAAACGGTCCAAATTTCTAAATTAACAGTGATTAATGATTTAAATAACTTATCGATAACATGATTATTATTCAAAATAAATACTGGGGTTCTTTTAATGCAACCTTTTTCTTTTTACCAGCTTTATTCAATACATCATCAAATTCCTCATGTTTTATGACCATCATTTGATACAAGTTTACAAAATGCATCAATTAAAGCAGGGATTAAACATTTAGCCAGGAAAGATTTTAATGATGTCATTGTTTTGATTATTTTTTTTCCTTTAGTTGGAATTTACTCTCTAAATGTTTCAGAACAGAAGCATTTCCCTGCGTCAAACACCTCATAAGTGTGGCTCATGCAAAGATGATGTAGCAGTGCCTGCTGTTTGCAGCTACCAAGATTTGTTGGTGAATATTGATGTTATTTGGTATACGTTGTCATTTTTAGAGATTTTTTGAGACTCGAGCAGGTTTGGGCACATTTCAGTTCGGCTCCATCCCAATTTTTAAAAAGTTAACCAATTTTCTTCTATTTGGACACAAAATGATCGGAATAAAACACTTCCCCACTATATTTGAAAAAAATAGTATCTATGGCCCACCCCTACTATTATTATATCCGCTGATTTCTGGTGCGTATTAATTTCATTCCGGGACCTGGCCAGAGATCTAAGGTCAGAAATGGCCTCAGGACATTTTCCACTGGACAATTTAAAAAAAAAAAAAAAATCACGCATATTTTACAAAGATAATGCTCTTCGTAATGTGTGAGCTGTAGATGTGGAAACAATTTTTGTATTTCTTTAAGGCATGGGTTTACAGGGATCACTTCAATGAGTCTACTGGAATCTTTTCAAATTAATGGGGGGGTACGAGGACCATTAGAATTGTTAATGTTCTAATGTGCCACCCTTTGATAGCTTTTCATGATTTACCAAGATATATTGCAGCATGCAGGGGACTACCATATTAACAAGAATATACTTTTGGTGCTTGCGGTCTCTAATCACGATGTCTGGGCCATTAACTTTGATTGTTCTGTCTGGGGGCATTGTGAAGTCCTATAGAACTGCTACAGGTTTTATCTCCTTAACAGGGTCTTGCAGTTGCCTTTCCATAGAAGTTGCAGATATTCCAGTGCAGATATTGACCCACTCTGTCATGCCGGGTTTTATATTGTGGGTGCCAATACCGTGCAACACGATGCAATTGTTTCTAGATATGTATTCACATAATCTGCATTTTGAGCTAACACAATTTTTTTCAGTAGGTGTGCTTGCTAATATGTAGTTAGCAAGAATTGGTCTTGTTCAACAAGAATAAAACCTTCGATTCAGCTTTTAAACCTGCACTACGTAGCCACGTTGGCGCGTGGCCGAGTCGTTAGAAAGTTCATGTTTTGACCATGAGACCCGGGTTCGAATCCCACCATGGTCGACTGGAGGGGTAGATCCAAGCGGCACCTTTGGAAAGTGCCTGAAAACTATACCACGAGTTGACCCAAGACTTTTGAGTGAAACTGGGTAACAGTCGATAGATGTGCTAGCAAGAAGTCACTAGTCATCGTGACCGAGCGTTTGAGCGTACTGGCGTTGTTCAGAGTGTTGATCTTTCTAGATAACACACTTTTTCCCAGAAACTGTAACTAAGGTCTGCTCAGCATATTTGCAGTACAAACGACAGGTGGGCTTTGTGGGTGTTGAATAAACACAAATGCACCTGAGCAAACGTCTGCAATAGGGATTGGCTAGCCGTCCTAGTAGTTGGGTATTATTGAATACGAGAGGCCAGCTATATATACGTAGCCACGGATGAGTACGGGGTTGTCTACTTTAGCTTGTCTTGGTACGGGCATATTACTGACCGTGAAGTGGCTTATCTTGCCATTGTTTCTGTATTTGGTCAAATGCAATTGTACTGCTTTCTTTTTTTAATTTATTTTGCATCTTCAGTCGTTGGATTGCAATTTACTTGCATTTCTTCACCAATTTGAAACTCCATTTTGAACTAGTTAGCTTCATTTTATACTGAATAAAATCGCTTACTACTTTTATGTTCTTTGACGAATATCATCATCCAGTCTTTTGTATCATGTATCATCCAGTCTTTTGTTTCCATGTATCATTGAAGGCCATTTTTTGTAGTTTTGTAAGACAGTTCCAGTGAAACTAATATTCTACCTCCTCCGGATCTGTGCATACACAGCTTTGGGATGATGCATGCTGTAGTAGGAGAGAAGCTTTGTCGTTTTAGCCACCATTCGCTTAATATCAGCTATGCTCCATTTTAGGATGTTGAACTGTATTTCACCAAAGGGACAGCCAGGTATTTATGGCTGATATTCTGTTTTTTTTTTTCACTGCCATATAGGGAGACTGATATTTCATAGCAGTTCACCACTATCTCATTTGCTTCTAACGAAATTTCCATGTTTCTTAATACTTTGCTTAGTTTGTTTTTTTTGTAAGGCATTTTTGCTATTCCAATGGGTGTTCCGATTTCGGTGTTGTTTCTTACGTAGTCTGTTAAAAATTAGCCCGATTTATACATTTACGGGTTTACTTTTTTGTTGACCTATCCCATACGTAGTTCGCGCCTTTGATATTTTTCTCTTCCTGACATCCATAAATTCTGTTTTCTTACAATTCATGGTTAGCCCTTCTAGCTTTGTTTTGCTACTTTGTCTAGGAGGACCCGATTTTTTTCGTGTCTGTCATTAAAACTGTGTCATCAGTGTATCTTATATTGCTAAGATTGTGCTCACCGATAATAAATCCTGATATGGTTTCCAGTTCGATTAAGCCTTACGGCCATATCACTTTGAAACGCCGATTCCGTACGATCAGTGAAGTTAAACAACGTTGAACCTGGTCAGTACTTAGATGGGTGACCGTTTGGGAATACCAGGTGCTCTAAGTTTAGATGTTCCGTTACTGTTACGAATAATGACTCGAAATTCTTAATCGGAGAGCCGAGTTTCAATTACCAATTATATTCATTTACATAAAAATACCACTGGCAAAAATATGAATCCACCTCTTATACCAGCAGCAATCAGTTAATTATTAACACGTGTATCACTAAATCATTATTATCTCCCTTACAAAAAATCATTGATAGAATCTGAAAAATATTTTCTGACATTCTGTAAAGATTTGATCAACCGTGGAAAAAGAATCAATAAAAACAAAAAACAAAAAACAAAAACAATAATCGAGTTCCCTTAGTATAGTTTCATTGAAGAGGGTGAATAATAATCAAGCGAAAAGACCCATACTTGCCTCAGGACTTTTTTTGCGGGCCTGCTTATTTTTTCTATCTGTACGCGGGTGCTTTGTTCCCAATATAAATTTTGGATTAAATCTGACATCCTTCCCAAACAGGTGTAGTTTTACTCAGAAGTCAAACAGATTTTGTAGCATATCTTAAATAATTTTACGTAATTCCTTGAAACATCTCTTCATCCATTGTTATCTGCCTATATTTCTGAGATGAGGTATTGCATTATTTACACTATTTACATCGTTCGGACTGTTGTCCTCATCTTCATTGCTATATTCAGGACGTTTCGGCCGTTGTATGTTCCGACATTCTTCAGATGATATACAATGGAATTTCGAACCGAAACATTTATTTAGTTAACGGGGATAGATTTTTTTAATTCCACGTACTTTTTCTTCTTTTCTTTTTTTTTGGGGTGGGGGAGAGAGGGTATTATTTAATTCCCTTTATTAACTCGACTTTCCAAGTTTTTTTCCCCTCTGCTGTAGCCAGGTATTGAACTTTTTGGATTACTGGGCATGTGTCTGTTTTTTTTTTAAAGTTTAAAGTGTATTGTGTCTTCGGTGCCCTCCCTCTAAAGAGATTATTGTGGACTCTTCCACTTACTATAAAATTAGTAGGAGAGTAAGTCTCGGGGAAACACTAATATTCTACTGAGGCTGTTCGCAGCTCCTGTCGAAATCTCTGCCTTGGGCAGAGAGGAACCTGGGCGAGGCTGTGTTGACGGGCAGAGTCTCGTCCGTGGTGGTAGACAGACCCGAACCCGTTCATGCTGGTTCTACGGGGTTTTTTTTGGCCGAGCCTACAGGCTCGGATGACCGACGTTAAACTTGGTCTTGTGCCACATATATCCCTCGTATGGGGTGGGGGCTGTTAAATATCAACAGTCTGTTCTATTTAGGCTGTTTGCAGCTTCTGTCGAAATCTATGCCATGGGCAGAGAAGAACCCGGACGAGGACAGAGTCTCGTCCGGGGAGGTAGACAGACCCGAAACAGTTTATGCACGTTCTACGGGGAATTTTTGTCCGAGTCTACGGGCTCGGACGATCCACTTTAAACTCGGCCTTATGCCACCTCTACCTTCGTGGGGGGGGGCTACTAAATATCAACAGTTATATAGACTGAATTCTGGTCAACCGACACACATTCCCAAGTCGTGTAAAAAAATTCTGTTGTATTTAATGTTCAATACACGATTTATATGGAACCTCTTGTTTTGTTATTTGTTAAACATTTACATGGTCACAACAGTTTCTCACGAGCATGACCATTCACAGTTCACGTTCCCGACACACGTCTTTATATTACTGGTTGAAATTAGTTTTATTTTTGGCTTCATTTTAGAATGAATTAAAATCGTTTTTAGTTTTTGCCTTGGTTTTTGTTCTTTATTCCGTCGTTATTTTTTTGTTTGTTTTTTTGTTTGTTTGTTTCCTACTAAACTTTACGAAATTAAAATGATATTCAATGTTTCAAACACTTCACTTCAACCACCGCATTATATCACTTCTCTTCACACGGCACAGATAATTTGACTAGCTGTCATAGAGCTCACTAAATGAGGAAGGACCACCTGTTCGATAAATCATGGGACCCAATGACGAATTCGCTGCCGACATATATTAAGGACACTTACACTAGTTAACTTCTTTCGGGGTCATCAGATATTACACGAAATGTGACACCAAGACCACCCAGCTACGATATATGCTTTATAATCTAGAAAGACAAACAGTTATTTTATTTGGCATGTGTGAGGTGAGACTCACACGATCACCTGTTCCTTTTGTAGAGTTATGTGTGTGTACGGCGTCGTCTGCCTTACTCAGTAGCTGAAGAAATTCTTTTTTGGTATTGTGTATAAAACGTTCAAGCTACCGTTTGGATGTTTTGTTTTTCAACTCTTTATCAACGTTTGAATTGTTTTTGTATTTTGTTTCTATTTTTAATTTTTTGCTTCTGATTTTCTACGGCATTCTTTGTCTTTTTTTTCTTTGACTCTTTCAACTGACTTCTTACTTTCATTTTTTCCTCTTTCATTGTCTTTCTTTTCTTTTTTTTCTTCTATTTATTCATCGCAAAGATTTTGGTCTTTTTTGTTCTCTTCTGTTTTCGGATTACATTTTCTCCTCTTATTCTCTTTTTCTTCTTTTTCTTTCGACTCCGACATTGGATTCTTCATTCTTTCTTCTTCTTTGTTTTTATTCAACCCCTATTTCTTTTCTTTTTTCTTCTTTTCTAACGCTTTTTTTTATTTATTTTAGTCCCATTCTCATTGTTACTATGTTTTTGCCTTTGTAGAAACATCTGATTCAGACGCTCTTTTTTTTTCTTTGATCCTGGAAATCTTTCTTTGGTTTTTCCTCTTTTACTCTTATCGTCTGTCTCGATCTTTCTCTCTCTCTCTCTCTCTCTCTCTCTCGTCTTTTGATTTGATCTCACTTTTTTTGATTTTTGTCTTTCTCTCATTCTCTTTAACTTATTCTCTTTCTTTGTCTTTCTCTCTCTCTCTCTCTTGTCTTTTGATTTATTCCCACTTTCCTTGATTTTTCTTCTCTTTTTCTTATCCTGTTTCTCTTATGCTCTTTCTCTCCCTCTATTTCTCTATTTCACTCTTTCTATTTTGCTCTCTCTTGTCTTTTGACTTAATCTCACCGTCCTTGATATTCTTCTCTTTCTCTTATCCTCTTTCACTTTTTCTCTCACTTTTCTCTCTCTTTCTCTCTCCCTATTTCACCCTCCCTCTCCCTTGTCTTTTGATTTAATCTTATTTTCCTTTATTTTTCTTCGTTTCTCATATCCTCTTTCTCTCACTTTTCTCTCTCTCTCTCTTTCTCTCTACCTATTTCACTCTCTGTCTTTCGTCTTTTTATTTAATCTCAATTTCTTTGATTTTTCTTCTCTTTCTCTCTTACTTTGATAATCCCCCTATTTTTCTGCCTTTGATTCGACTAGTCTTTCTTTTATCTCTCTTCTCTTCTATTTTTCTCTCTTTATTTTAACTCGTCTTCTTAAATTGGATCAATCGGCCTTTGGTTCTCCATCGCTTTACGGGCTTTTATTTCCTTTTACATTTCTTTCTCTATTTCTTTGATGTTAACCATCTTCTTATTCTTTCTTCTTTCATTTTATGTCTCCCTCTCTCTATATATATTTATATCTGTCTTCCTTTAATTTTACCTTTCTTTCTTTTTACCTTAATTTTTAATATTATGTCTCTTTCTTGATGTTGCCTCCCTATCTTGACTTAACCTTTTTATTATTTTAACTCGCTTTTTTTGATACTTCCTTTCTTTCTCCCTTTGATCTTCTTTTTCTTCTATGTACCACGTCCCATCAGAACATCGACGATCATGGCTCCCCACTATTTCCTGTTATTTTTAACTCTTTGTAAGTTTTGTCGTTTGCGATCATTCTCTGTTCTGCCAGACATTTACTTAACCTCGTTAAATAGATCATTTATGTTCCACTCCATCCCCATGGCTTCAACACGCCATGTGAATGTAATATTCTCTGAGCCTTCTTTCCTCATTATGTTTTCTAGGAATTTCGACTGATTCTTTCTTATTTTTAAGTATAGGTGTCTCTTGCTTCTATTTTCCATAAAACTTCTAAATTCTCGGTTCAGACTATATCTTAGTATCCTTCATCAATGAGGAGATTATCCAACATGCACTGCCATATCGGAGGACTGATATTGCATAACATTTATTACTCTCTCCTTTGTTTTTAACGGAATTTCCTGTTTCTTAATATTTGGCTTAACTTTTGGAAGGCAGTTTTCTTTAGTGTAATCCACCTTCGGATTTCACTGCCGCCCTTTCCGTCCCTCTGTTATCGCATTTGGTAGGGTATTTGATTTTGCCTCTTTTTATTTTACCACTCATACCTTTGACGACGTCTTTCTTTCTTCCTTTGACATTAGATCTCTTTTTCTATTTTACTCCTGATTATTTCTCTAAGTAAACCTCTCTGTAATTCTCTCTTATTTTCTTTGATTTTTACCTCTCCTTCTTTCTTTGATTCTGTCCACCTCTCTTTCTATTTTACCTGCTCTCCCGTTCTTGTTTGTTATCTACTATAAGTTCTATTTGCATATGATGTGATTAAAATGGTTATGATAGTACTAGCCGTTTCCATACAAGGAAACATTTGGTATTCATCGACCGACAGCCAATCTTAAAACGCCTTTTAAAACAGTTGTTCCAGAAAATATTAGGTTGGTGCAAAAATAATGTCGTTTTCTCACACCGCAACATGTGAGAAAATGACATTATTTTTGCACCAACCTAATATGTTTCTTAAGTCCAGTAGCTGTTATTGCTCTTTTCCCTGTTGATGGGTGTTTCTTTCCTGAGCTTTTGTTTAAAGTAGTGTCAACATCTCGATTATGTGGGGTTATCCATTTTAGTTTTTGCTGCTGTCGGTAGTTCTCAAGTGATGTGGTTTCTGTTATTTGGTACAGTTCTTTAAGAAAACAGCTTCATAAATGGCTAGAAATACTTCACCAACAATATAAATGACCTAAAAATAACGTTCATTTTTTGGAGAAAAAAAAAAGAAAAAAAAAACAGAATCATATCCTCAAAGAGGAATGCCCCTTAATGGTTTACAACACATGTGTACATATAGGTATTCTCAATTCAGGCTATACTTCTTTTTTTTTTCTTTAATTTTTTACCCTCGATGCAATTTCAAGGGCGTTGGATTGTGTAGTCGTATTTTTGTGCTACACACAATTAAAACCTAAGTTTCATCCTGCAAGAGGATTTACATTTAACACAATATGACACCATGTGTTTTTATTTAGTATTTATCTACTAAATATTGCTACTGATACAAGGACAGTTGTTGGTAAGAAGTGATGAATAAGCACTTCTTTGTACTTAACTAGTCCATCATATTTCCTCAAGATGAATGTATTTTAGGCAATGGATTAAAATGGAAGAAACTTGTCTTCTCTCAATGTTTTCTCTCTTTCTCTCCTCTCTTTATTCTTCACAGCTTCTCTCTTTTCTTTCCCAATATCTATGTTTGTTTTCCCCTATGCTTCTTTCTCTCCATCTGTGTTTCTATGTGTAAGTTTCCTTCTCATTTTCTCTCTTTTATTCTGTTTCTCTCTTGACTCTACTATTATGTCTCTCTGCGCTTTCCATTGTTTGCGTTTCACCCTCTATAATATTTTTCTCTCTCCCTCTATAATATTTTTCCCTCCCTCTATAATATTTTTTCTCTCTCCCTCTATAATATTTTTCTCTCTCTATTATATTTTCTCTCTCCCTCTATAATATTTTTCTCCCTCCCTCTATAATATTTTTCTCCCTCCCTATATAATTTTGTTTATCTCTCCCTCTATAATATTTTTCTCTCTCCCTCTGTAATATTTTTCTCTCTCCCTCTATAATATTTGTCTCCCTTCCTCTATAATATTTTCTCTCTCTCTTACTTTCTCCTCATCTCCGTTTCTCTCCCCTTCTAGATATTATTCTGCCCATGTCCCTGATCTCCTTCCAAATTCTCTGATACATTCTCTCTCTCTTTTTCTCCCCTTTCTCAATCTCTCTCTCTCTCTATGTTTGTGTTGTGCTTTACCTTTTTCTCTATCTGTTTCTTTCCATCAATCTATATTTTCTCCTTTCTTTCTTTCTTTCTTTCTTTCTTTCTTTCTTTCTATCTTTCTTTCTTTCTTTCTTAGATTTTCTCTCCTTTTCTTTCCGATTCTCTTCCTCCCGCCAAGTATCTCTCTGTATTGCTCTTCCTTATTATTTCTCTCATTAGGTCTCTTTGTCTACTTTTTTCTCCGTCTCTATCCGTTTCTTTTCTGAGATTCTCCCCTTATTTATATCTCTCCCTACATCTCTACTGTTTTCTTTCTCACTATTTTACTATTTTTATGCTTGCTTCTCGCCCGTCTCTCATCTTTCCCTCTAGAAGACCCCACCATTCTATCTCCCGACCCCTTTTAATTCTCTTTTGTATATCATTGTCTTTTTTCATCTCCGGCTGTACTTCTCACATTGCATAATTGTATCCAATCTCTCTCTCTCTCTTTCTCTGCTTTCTTTCTGCTTTCCCTACAATTATACCTACTATGTTCTTCTTTCAATCTTTCTCGTTTTTACTCCTGTTTCTTTTTCTTTCTCTCTTTCTTTCCTAAAGTCTTCACTTTCTCATCCTTTCAGCTTTTCCTTTTCTCTTACTTACCATCTATTTGTGTAACTTTCTCTTTCTTTCTTTTCCCCTCTGTTTTTTTCCTCGTTTCCTTCAAGTTTCTGTCTCTTTTTTTCCTCTTTCCCTCTCTTTCTATCTGTCTTGCTATTTTTCCCCTTTTACTCTGATATTAGTTCTTCCCAACCGATATTCTCAATATTTGATTCTCTCCATCACCCTCCCTCTCTGTTCATGTTTTTTCTCTCTCTCTCTCTTTCGATTTCTCTCTCTATTTCACTTTTCTATAAACTATATATAACTGCACACTGCCTGAAGAAAAAACAATTCTAAAATATGATAATTTATTTTAGAAAAAAGCATCATTACAAAAGAAGACATTTTTTTTTCAATCAATGTTTTTGTATGCGTGGGAACGTATTTCGACCAACACATCTCGAAGGACCAACATGTTGTCAAGAGAATCACCTTCAGCGATTGGCGACGTAATTCGAATCCACATGAATAACTGTAAAATCAACATTTCTTCTAATCATTCATTCTACACGGACACACTTATCATCTGTTATAGCATAAATAACTATTATTTATTTGCCCAAGTTCCAAGTCTTTTAGATTCTCTCTCTCTCTCTCACACACACACACATGAAAATCCACACATCTAAAGAATACCAGGCTTATTAAAAGAGAAAATAAATTACTTGGACGGAAAGTTGTTGAGAGTGCATCTATCAATTCACCCGAAACTGTTAACTTACGCCATGGGATTTCAAAGTTCACCTTTCTCAAAAGAAATACTTCTTTACAAACATATATTACCATATTCGTTTTTAAATTAAAAGAAACAGTTAACTCAAGACCTTCTCTGACTCAAAATAAATACAAGCGTAAATTATGTTTCAAATTAAATAACAAATTACATTAAAACTAAAATAAATAAAAATATGACAAATAAGAAAATGAAATTCAACATTAAGAAAATGTATTGACTCGTTTATTAGGCATTAAATTAAAACACTTCGTGTTTTCTATAGTTTATCTTTACAATACTTTATAATTAGATTTAAGAATATTTTGGAGCGTTCATAAAATAAAAAAAATTGAAACGATATTTTTATTTGGTTTAGGAATACATGCTGTAAAATAAAATTCTTGGGACGAAATGTGTCGGCAAAGAGAAGTTTGCCTTTGCCCATTATATATATATATATATATATATATATATATATATATATATATATTGAACAATAAAAAATATTAAAAAATTAAAATCTTCAGACACACTGGGTTGTAGATTAATATTCTTTCGTTTTTTATTATTATTTCATTTAGATTCCTCCATAATAATAATGAATAATATATATATATATATATATATATATATATATATATATATATATATATATATATATATATATATATATATATATATATTATTCAAAACAAAATGTCTAAACAAGCATATTAGTTATTAAAAATGACATATCTCAAACTTCCAACCCTCTATATGAAACAAACGTTATACATGCATGTCATTGCCTACTTGGGGAATGTTTCTCTGTACATAATATACACAAAACGTCCTACAAATGATATATCATGATCACACTCTCATGGAGACTGGGAAGTACGCTATTATCAGACAGGAGTTTCATCAAACAACGCTTTAATAAGCATCATAAGTATCGTAGGAACATGAGTAATACATCTTACATACAATCACAAAGTACAAGGCAAATTAAACAATAAGAATTTTTGATCTTGGAATCAATACTAATAAAAACAGAAACAACATTTTAGAAACAAAATCAAGTGCCCGCAAACTCAAATGTATAATACTAAAACAAAAACACCTCAACCCTTGCCTACGTCACAGCAGTCATTGCCTACATCACAACCCTCTCCCTACATCATAACTGTTTTGCCTACGTCGCAACAGTATTTGCTTACGCCACAACTGTCTGCCCTACGTCACAAAAGTCTTTGCCTACGTCACAACACTCACCATTACTTACCTTACGACCTAACGTTCGGACCATATTTAAACTTCCAAGATTTCTGTTGGAATTTAATCCATATGTGAGAAAATAGCAAAGTAGATCATTAAATTAATCGACAGAACGTGTCTGTTGTATTTAAAAATAATTCTATCTATCTATCTATCTATCTATCTATCTATCTATCTATCTATCCAGCTAGCTAGCTAGCTAGCTATCTATCTATGTGTGTGTGTGCGCGCGCGCGGCTGTGTGTGTGTGTATAACACTTTCAGTTTCAACAACATCCTGGATAATCACTCACCAGTAGGATTATCCATCACTGTTGAAATCTGTCATATTTTTGTTTTACGGATATCATATTTGTATCGCCATTAAAAACATTTGTGGACGGCTGAGAACGACGGGCTTTTAAATTCAGAGTCGTCCTTCTCGAATACAGGTTCCAAAAGCAGGACCATACATTGATATTTAACCCTTAATCCATATCAGGGCGGAGTGAGAATAAATTTACAGACATAATGTGGAAGGAAGGCCTAGACAATTTGACATTAACAGTATGTATAAATAATAGAAGTGCCAGCCGAGCACGTACCTGACCGGCTAGCGCATGGAGATTGGGTATCAGGGAAAAAATAAAACCAAACCAACAAACTTTATAAGAATTACAAGGGGTAATTATTATATGTGGGGAGCCATGATCGCACATGACCTAAAAAGTCACGGTACACAGAAGATGTAGGTATCTATATATTTTGGGGTAACTTCTTCATATTAACTTGTGACATGTTCACCTTACAATCCATTGATAAAGAATAAATATGTGAACAGTGAATATAAACAAATCACAATAACACACACACAGAAACACTCAACACACACACACAGATATACATATATTGACGAAATGCTGTTCTCGATATATAAAAATATGTATTGTTATCTCTCTCTCTTTCACACACACACGCGCACACACGCACGCGCACACACACACATATATATATATATATATATATATTACAGAAAAAAAACAAAAATTACCTCAACATGGTGTAGTCTATTTCATCATCAGCCCCTAATTGTCTCTCTTTGGAGCATTGTTTTAAATTTATTTTCACAGTCAGTGCTCCTCTAGTAGTCGCTTTGTTAATGAGAATGGGTTTGTGTTAGCGACTGGTGGAGGCGTAAGGTATCTTGCCTTGGGGAAGTGGTCTATTGTTGGAGTTTATTTAGATCTTTCGTTGTTTGTAGTTTAATATCAGTTCCAATTATGTGGCGATTCTTTCACGAGACCCGTGTGTTATTTTGGGATTCACATTAAATAGTTTTTGTACTATAGGTGTCCAATATTATTAATAAGTGATGGGGGATTTAAAATTAAACCCGGTAAAATTAATGTAAATTAGTTGAATGATAGATTCATACATTGTGGGTAATACCAGAGCACCAAATGGAATAAATCATGCTTTCCAACAAACTTATATGCGTACATATCTTCATATATACATAAATGTACATTTACATCTCAATACATATATGCCACTATACGCACACATACAACCCCATATATATACACATGTATACACATGTATTCTCATGTAATTTTGAATCTGTTACTATGTCTACATTTTTTGCTTTCTCAGGATTCGAATCCTTATTACTTTTGTACCATACATTCTCATTTGGTGAGAAGGACATGGTTATTGGGGCTCTAATTTGCCTTCCCAGCAACGTCGAGGGGCTTTTTTGTCGCATGCGGGATGCTCCTGTAACTTAAAAGCCATCTTGCTAGATAATTTTCTAGGCTGAGGAAATTGAAACATATCAGCCCATCCTGAATTTAAGTTGATTAGTATGAGGAATTAGTCTACATCTTTCATGTACGCATTATCCTTGTGTACATTTATCCATATCTCCTATTTTGGCCAGGAAGGAATCTTGGCTTGCCTAAAACTCTTTATCTTTACAGACTTAGGTCATTTTCGGACATAATCCTCAACGACTTGCGAATAACCAGGGCACTAGTCTTGTAGCTTCAACCTTAGATGTGTGTTTAATACAGCACCATATATGCCATCGTGTACTTCTTTAATAATATCTTTTCTTAACTGTTTCCGTTGTATAAGATCTTCACTCCTCTTTCAATCGTTACTCTGTGCCTTGCGTACTTAAAAGGCCTTTCCGCCATAAACCAAACGCTCCTTTCATTATCCAGTACTCATTTTAATGTGAGATACTGTTCGGTTTCAAACTCGTGTCGCCTGAAAGATAACATATCTATCTCTACACAGTGCAAAATTTTGTCCTCACAACTGTCCTCCATTTCAACATTTTGGGTATTAAATTCAATCTTGACAATGCGTTTACGTGTGGAATGGCATTTCCTTTGCTAAACATAATGCCGAAATTGAATGCCATCAGCTTAAACGCCCACGTTAAAATCCTGGACGACGCGACTTTATGCAACTCTTTCCTGTGGTTGAAACTGAACACTAAAAGCTTCTTTCCCGCCTTTAGTAGAAATTTCTTCCCCAATAACAAATTGCGCGCCCTTACAGTACACCAAACACTTGCCAGGACTTCTTTTTCAATGTTAGAATAACTCGTCCCCTCTGCCGTCAACTTTCTGGACAAAACATAATAGGATGTCCCACTCGTGATAAGATCACTACTATGGCATGGTCGCTATCATCAGTGGTTAGTGTGAGTTCTTTCGTCAGGTCAAATATCTTGACTACTGGTTTGTTTCTAAGTCTTTCCTTGAGCTTTTTGACGGCCATCTCCCGTCTTTTAGTCTACTGAAATTCATTATTTTCTTTCTCCACTTCGCAAAAATTTCAATCATGTCGCTATATCGTGGTATATATTTATTATAAATGTTAGTCAAACCCAAGTAAAACTCTCTTATTCTTTTGGTGTACTTATTTCTGATATTTTGTTAATAAGTCATTTGGCGAGATTCCATCTTTAGATATTTTAATAACGCAAGTAGTAAATTTTCTCGCAATTAAATTTACACTTGCCACGATTAATTGTCATACCTGCATAAGTCAATCTGCTCAGAACCAGTTCCGTTTTATTCATTAGCGCATCCTCAGTACGAGCGCCAATACCTATGTCAGATCGCCAATACCTATGTCAGATCCCAAATACCTAGCTCATATCGCAAATACCTATGTCAGATCGCCAATACATATGTCAGATCGCCAATACCGAGCTCAGATTGCCAATACATATGTCAGATCGCCAATACTTATGTCAGATACCAAATACCTAGCCCAGATTGCCAATACATATGCGAGATCACCAATACTTATGTCAGATTGCCAATACCTAGATCAGATCGCTCATACCTATGTCAGATCGCCAATACCTAGATCATCCTGATAGACAATGATATCTTTTACTCCTTCCAAAACTTTCTCAATAATATTTTGGAATATTTAGCTGAATGTTTTCATTCCAAACGGCAGACAAGGCTAAATTAGAAAACCTATAGCAATGTTTATCGTGGTGACTTCTTTAAAATGGTCGTCAATTTTAATCTGATTATGCGTAGTTTCCAGATATATCTTGGCAAAAAATTTCATAGCAGAATTCTCGTGACAGGCCGTTTCAATATTTCCAATGGGAAGAATTCCGAACATATCTGGTGATTTACACAAACTTTGTAGTCTCCACAAATCCTTAAATCTCCATTTGTTGTTGCGTATGGCCATGATTGGTGAAGACCAATTGCTCTCTCCCTGGTCGACCTGCTCCAATAATCCTTGATCAGTTATTTTATTAAGTTTCACCATAACCACGGACAGAAGATGAACCGAGACTGAAAATATACTGGTTGGCCATTCCCTTTGAGACGGAAACTCACTTTGTAATCCTTTTAAAATCCAATATCAGATTCTTTTAACTTCATACAATAGACTAACTTTGAAGTGTCTGTTCTTATTGTGTCAACTCTCAGGAGACCATGATCGTGTCCCTCAAAACATGGAAGTCTTTTAATGACTGACGCGTTAAATTGTTTCAATTGCAGATTGGTCCTCCTTAATTTCGGTCTTCCTATTTTCTCCACAAAATTCTTGGGTATTAACATTACATCACTAACCGTATTCAATTGCATTAATACACTTATTCCATTTTGTTTTATCCTTTCTCTACTCGTATCTCGATCTCTTATATTATAAATTTCAGTATTTCTCGTGGGATGATCTATCTCCTGTTTTTTTTTTATATTTTCATGGAAATGGATTTTCTCCTTGCACTTAAATCTTTCCAAAATTTGAGAGTACATCGAAAAAATGGAATTTATATATACTCTCTGTAATGTATGTTTCCATGTTAGGGTTACTGAATCTCGGAATTAACTACTTTAAAAATTCAAAACTCATTTCAATATCCATGCTTTGGACTTGATGCTGTACCAAAATTTTGTATTTACTCAATACGTTTGGTTTAATTTGGTTTGGTTTGCTTTACGGCATATCAGCGTCAATGGGTTATTTAATACCGACAAAATTTTTATCGCTGGTAATATGTTTTTCTTCAAAAATCTATTTCTGAGAATATTTTTTCTTGAAGAAATCTATAGCTTGTAATATTTTTTTCAAAGTATGTATAGCTGTTTGTATTGCTGGTACTTTTTTTTTAAAGTATTACTGATGATAATTTTTCCTTCAAAAATTATTACTGGTAATATTTTTTTTATTACAAAGTATTTCTGGTATTAAAACCTAATT
Organism: Acanthosepion lycidas; assembly: GCA_963932145.1. NCBI lineage: Eukaryota > Metazoa > Mollusca > Cephalopoda > Sepiida > Sepiidae > Acanthosepion > Acanthosepion lycidas. The sequence goes on along the minus strand of OZ010581.1, from coordinate 116,026,209 downwards.
TTACACATTTTTTGGTGTCAACTATTTGCCCATAGCTTGGATCCTAACAGGTGCTACCACCCCGAGCCAGGGTGGACCTGGGAACGCCAGCAATTAAGAGGTGGTTCCACGCTCCTCAAAACCTCCTGATCAGAGGCCTTGCTGTTGGACGTAATTTATCGTCATACCCAGGATGCTGGATGTAGTTTATCATCATACCCAGGGCAGTACTCAATACGTCATACTTCAGTTAGCTTTATTTCCTCTTCTATAGACATCAGTCCTGTACACAATTTTTCGAATTCAGCGTAGCTCGATGCCTCTTTTAGCCTGTGAGCATTCCAATGGTTTCATCCGTGTTTTGTCTGATTTCAAGAAACTTCATCCACTCAGCTATGAACATTTTTTTCATCGTACATTTACTTCTGCAATGTTGGCAATTTCTTCAAATGTCAAGTCTTTTTGCATCTTCGGATAGACCATTAAGGAGATCCTTTTAACGGCCGCTGGGGCCAGAAATAAATCCGTTACTTCATTTACTTCTCCACTATAATTGATGTCACTTACTAACTTGAATCTTGCCAAAGCCGCGAAAGATCTCATTTAAGTCTTAAAAAGCATAAGATTCTATAACGTGGTTATTTATACTATCGGCAATTCCATGTTCTTGTATTGTGTACCGTTCTAACAAATACATTTTGTAGTCAAGGAAAGATAACTCTCACTCTCTTGTCTACGAAGCTTCCCAGTTATATTAAAATTTAATTTGATATCACCCCATGTTCATTGTTCCTCCATGATAATACCAGTCATCATGATGTATGCGGCCCAGGGATAGCATACGGTGACTTGTCTCCAAGATACTATACTAGCCAGCTTAATCTCCGGATTTGCGGCAACAGAATACCACCGTTTTCATTCCTTGAACCACCACTTTCGTGGGAAATGCTTCGAAAATGAGGCTGACTTGTGGTAGATACTTACGGACTTCTTTTCGTATTAGGTTGGTGCAAAAATAATGACGTAATAATGTCGTTTTTTGACGTATTTTTACGTCAAAAAACGACATTATTACGTCATTATTTCTGCACCAACCTAATACAAGACACCTGATTTTAGAGAAACATGTTTGCACAGCCGGAACCCATGTTGGCAAAATTGTATGCATGACGATGAAGATTACTTTGAGGACTAAAAGTATATCAAATTTGCTGTATAATTTCTTTTAATAAATAAAAAAAAACAGCAAAAATACTTTGGTTAAATTATATTTATTATGAATATCAATGTGATAAAACAGTACACACACGGGTATGAATATAAGATGATATGGAATTTATATACAAACAGAGGCCCACACGCGCGCAAATATATTTCATATTCGCAGATTCGACAGAAGAAAAACGAAAGAAAAAATTTGCCGTGTGATAGGATTTCGCTTATGCATATGGATTCCCTCGCTTTAGTAGCTTTCTTTTTTATTGCATGCCCCGCCACTTCAAATGCTAGCTTATACGGTGTCGTGTTTTTTTCAATGAAAGGTAAAAAGATAGTGGTCAATTTATATTCATATTTTTCAAACCCAACAAATCAGAAAAAAATGTTACTGTGATATAAAAATTAAATAAAAAGCGTAAAAAAAAACATTAATGGTTCTTCAACGAAAGATATAGAAAAGGTTTATATAGTGAACAAATTGATATATTATATATATATATATATATATATATATATATATATATATATATATATACATATATATATACTTATGAATCTGTTCAAAAAATAAAACTGTTATATATATATATATATATATATATATATATATATATATATATATATATATATATATATATAATATAATATAATATAATATAATATAAATAGTTATACTCGTTTGGAAAAATCTCAGGTGTTTTGGCTTTAATTGAACAAACCAATATCAAAGGGAAAATAAGGGATAAATAAGAAAGAACTAATCCCATGAAATTGAGGCGAAAACAATCGTCCAGAATTCAAGCTCGTAGTCCAAAGTTGACCCTGACGATCCGTATAGGTGGAACCTACATAGGTTTACCTGGCTCTTTAGCTTCATATATATATATATATATATATATATATATATATATATATATATATATATATATATATATATATATATGAAATAAAAGAGAGAAGCCGCAAACGTTTTTGGTTGTAATGTGTAATTTCAAAATATATATTATACTTTATTTAACATATGAAAACTTAAAGTATAATATATATTTTTTTTCTCTTTTCTTTTAAATATACACTTTTTTCTCTTGTCATTCAGTTCATTTCCCCGAGGCCCGACGTTAGTGCATACATAAATATCCCCATCGTTTTAAGTGTCGAAAGTTCGGTAGATTCTGAATATATTTTCAGAATGTTCACCTAAAATGCTTGTCGAAATTACAGTCATTTGTTATAATTTTTTTGTCAAGCTCCGTTGATGTCACATTGTTGTCTAACATTATACCTGTGTCCATCTAATTTTTTATTTAATTTTTCCGTCATGCAAAAAAATCAAGTCAAATTATTAGAAATAATAATAATAATAATAATAATAATAATAATAATAATAATAATAATAAAAATATTCACCATTGAATTCCCAAAACACATCAGCCATAAATACGTTTGCTATCTATTTGGTGCAATATAGTTTTGAAATATTTAACTGAACGATAGGGGTCATAAGACTAATGAGAAATCACCTCAATTCTCTTGAGAGCGATTTTGATCATTTCTCTCAGATCGAAAATGAGACAGAGGTTTAGTGTAACTGGAATTGTCTTATAAAACGACAACAGTCGGATCAATCATTTAAGTTAGCAACTCCAATCGACTGAATTGTTGGTCTGCATTACAAACATGAAAGAAACAAGAAACTTTATTCTGTGAAAAAGGAAGCCAATAAATTCAAAACGGTCTTTCAACCGACTTTGGCTACATTTCCACCGTCGTAACATGGCTTCCCTCTGACTTTTCTATAAATATTTTCATGACAGTTGTTATAATGAGCTGTCCACCTTCATTCGTCGGACGAATGAATCTAAGCGTATTACTAGACTGGTACTAGGTCTCCTCGGTTTACAGTTGAAATTGAAAGGGGAAACCGTAAGTTCTATACTGATAGTTCCTTTTCTCGCGCTTGTCAGCAGTTCTGGGTATGGCGATAATTTTCGTTGTCTGATGTCTTCTAAATAAAAACCTCCTGTCACATAGATAATAAATATCTTATCTGATAAGAAATAGCTCTGTAAAAGACTTTCACATAATTTTCAAATATAAGAATCAGCCAGGAAAAGAAATTGCACGAATGTGGCATTTAAGCTCAATCATTATTCGATTAATTATTCCAAAGAACACTCTAAGCTCACATTAAGAAACTCCCAGGAAAATCCATTATTATCTGACTTACAAAGATTGTTCTCGTGCACGCTTCTTGCATATTCAGGAAAAAAATGTCGTAATGTAATATAATAAATAATTGCCTCAGCAGAAATGAAATCGGAGACTAATTGGAAATTGCTCTAAATGTATAATATAACGCTTGAGAACCTCAGTAGCAAGGGAAGTATTTCAAAAGAATTGAGGACTTCAAATATCTTGGATCTCACATAAAGTTCTTTCATGGGATTTAGCGGTCGAATCTTCCATCCTCCTAAAAGTCCAAACTATGCGAACGTTGATTGAAACAATACAACTGTATGGATCAGAAACTTGGACATTATCTTTTCGTCTTGAAAGACAATTGGATGGAACATATACAAAATTTCAGAACATGCAACGCTTAAGACAATGTACAAAGAACTGAGACCAATTACTCCTAAGCTCAAACAAATACGATGACAGTTCACCGGCCACAGTCAACGAGCGGTCAGGTATATCGTCTCATCTTTTCTCATATTTTCTTTAACGTATTAAACGCGTTATTAACGTGTTCTCTCTTCAGATAAAACACGGGTACATCTCGCCGATACACACACACACACACAACACACACACACACACACACACACATATATATATATATATATATATATATATAACACAACACACACACACACACATATATATATATATATATAGAGAGAGAGAGAGAGAGAGGAGATAGGGATTGTGGAATCGGAGCTATGGGTAAAGAGCAGGACAGACTAGTGTCTATAGCTTGAATGGCAACTAGTCTGGGAGAAGGACAACTCTGAATTCAAAGCCTGCGGGGGTTCGTTTGGGGGCCTCGGGTCACGTAGTGCACAAGGTCTCTGTATTCGGCCCTTCAAAAAGTGTGGCCGGTTCTGCAGAAATCCTAAACCACTATAATTAAATCGTATGTTCTGAAGTCTGACTGTGGGTTCCTGAGCTGCTTGACCCTCATACGTCGAATAAACGAGAGAGTCCACTATATATATATATATATATATATATATATATATATATATATATATATATATATATATGGACCGCGGTGCGATTTTTCACTTCCAGTGTCTCGTATGCACGAGTTTGTCATTGCATGGAAACCTTCCACGCAAACAAAAGAGACTATCATTGTTGCTATGTCCGTGTATTGTTTAATTTATTGTAATGTACTTGTCGTCTCTGATGATGGCTTATGTAAACCAAAAGTTTAGATAGGATTAAAAATATGTATCAATATGTTGATTTTCTGTCGTCTTTCAATGATAATGTTATGAAGCTTATCAGACGATATCAAAGGAATTTGCATAAAATAAATAGACAAAACGTATCTACATTATTTTATACATATATATATATATATATATATATATATATATATGCGAGAACGTCACGTACAATACAGACACATACACATATAAGCAGGGTCATAAGCATGGATACAAACAGACGAAGTTTAAAATATCGTTCGTTTTAGCAAATTTTATCTTCTTTTTCTATGTGACGTGTCCATCCAGGACGTGTGTGATCATGGCTACCCATTATTTCTGGCCTTTTGTTTTTCCTGTCTACAATGATCAAATATACTTAAAGTCTGTCTCATACGTAATATAAATTAAACGAAGAATACTTCATATGTTCAGACCAAAGGAGACAAGAATTTGTATACCTGGACTGAAATTATGAACAACGTGTCTGAAGTTTTTTTTTTATTTTGTTTAAGTACTTTCAACTCTTTCAGTCATTATCAAGAACTGGGTGTAAGCAGAATGATAAATACGATTTTTTTTATTAAAACATGGCGTTTTATCCGATTATACGTGAATAAAAAAGATCTTTTGACAGTTTATTTTTAATTTCAAACCAGATATATATTATTTAATTCGGAAAAAAAAAACATAATAAAAAAATGGAGAGATATAAAAGAATGGAACCCCGAATACGATTGGCTGTAAACATTGCAACTTTCTGGCAAATCCTGCAGCCAAGCCTTCCCCAAATGTAATCAGCTGTAATCGATCATTTCGGTACAGCAGAGTGGGAAGCCATGCAGTCTGTCAGCACCCGGACTCTATATATCATTGCCTAGGCCTGTACTCTGGAGATGTCGTCACAATTTCACCACCAAAGAACTGAACTAGGTGCTACATATATCTCGCGAGATAAACGTTTATGTTGAAGTTTCCAAATATTTTCGGATTATAAGTTTAACTGAAAAACATAAATATTGCTCAAAAGTTAGGTTATAATTTAATATAATTTGCAATAATTTATCAATATTTCCTTCATCATATATATTATGATTATTATATTTATTTGACGTTATATATGTAGTGATTACTATTTTTCTTTCCAACTTTTCCACAATGAACATTTTATCTTTATTAGTATTTACTTGATTTTTTACAACTAATCTGACGATCTTTTGTCTTATTTATACGTTCAGTTTTTGCTTACCTAAAGATATATTTGTCAACTTTGCTTTCCATGTATCTATCTATCTATCTCGCTCTCTCTCTTTCTCTCTCTCTCTCTCTCTCTCTCTCTCTCTATATATATATATATATATATATATATATATATATATATATATAGATATATAGATATCTCGGAATACAATGTTGCTATAGATGGAATAAACTTCCAGTAACAAAAAAACACTATTTTTAAAAAAAGTGCTCAATACAAAGTAGAGCGAATAGTATTTCAAAATTATAACACATGTATGTTATAACATCACTACCAAAATAGACATTTTGTTTCAACACTTCTGGTGTTGCGAGTAAAAAATAAAAGCAAACAAACAACAAAAAGCACCGATCACTTGACAAGTCTTTATATATGTGCGTGTGTGTGTGTATCCAAGTATACAACACTTTATTCTACATTCATCACCATCACTTGATAAGACATCAGAAGTGTTGAAACAAAATGGCTATTTTTGTAGTGATGCTATAACATACTTACGTTATAATTTTTAAATAAATATATATATGTGATATACATTAATTTTTAAATATATATTTAATATATATATATATATATATATATAAACAATAAAATTTAAAATCACTTCATATGGGGTATAGCCTTTTTTAAAACTGATCCACAAAAAGAGCTCAATATATTTAATATTGCAGATAAATAATAAACTCGAAAGCCATCTCATATGGGAAATATAAGTTATATAAGACTGACTGGACGATCTGAGAAATTAGGATTGAAGTTCGATTTTAAGGAAATAAATTATAATCATCATGAAACCTTAAAGTTGTCTGTTTCTTAATAATACTTAATAATTGTGTGGGAGGTACTTTGTGTCTGTATGTGTGAGTTTATGCGTGTTTGAAGATAATACTTTTTAATAATTGTTTCTTTTATGCAGATAATCAACAAATCTTAATTATAATATGTATTAATTACGGAATTCCTTTTATTAAACGTATAAGAACCGCTTAGAAAACTCTTTATGAAGCTGGAATAAAAATATTAATTAAAAATTAAGAGCTGAAAAAATAATTGAACCCTTACATTATTACTTAGTGACTTCCCGTTTTGAGGTCATGACGTCGACATGTTTTTGGCGGTAGTGAGAGTCACTTCTTGGCTAATCTTCTTGACGAATGTCTCTCAGTTGCTCGATCTTACCTAGGTTTCTTACATGCAGTGCCTTCTTTAACTTGAATTACAGATTTACAATAGGGTTTAAGTCAGTACTTTGAGTAGGCTATTCCAAGACTTGAAATGTCTTTTTCCAAACACATTTTTGTGGACTTCCTTTGATGCTTCTGATCATTGTCCTGTTGCAAGATCGAACCCCGACTTAAAACCAAATGTTGATCCGAGGGCCAGACATTTTATTCAAAATTGCTTACTATTTTCAGGGTCCATTTTGCACTCGATTCGTCCTATTTCAAATGTTCCAGTCGCAGGAAATCGCCTCCATAATATAATGCTACCGCCGCCATGTTTAACCGTTGGCGCCAAATTAAACTCTTCACAATCCGAAACTTAGGATCTCACCAGACATACTGAGTATTGTTCCTCGCGAAAATTCGGTCTCATCCGACCATAAAACACTTTGCCAGAATATTTCTAGCTTATTAATATGAGCTTTGACATAACTGCGGCAAGCTTATTTGCGATTTTTCTTTAGCACAAATAAACTTTTTTTTTCAGATTTCTTCGCATTGTGGACTGATTTTTGCCAGGGGCGGGGGAGGGCCTTGGAGAATCACATAGGCCAAAGAAAGGGTTGCTGGATTTGCCGAAAGAGATGTCTTCTAATTCTTGCAGTTACATTTCGATGACGGCCACTTTATTGCGACAAATGTTAGACAACTGAAATTAGAAAATGAATAAATTTTCAATGTGACGTGTTCCGTTTCTCAGAAGGACTTCTTCAAACAAAATAACACTTTTAAGGATGGAATCACTCACATGCGCTGACACACACACGCACGCACACAAACGTATATATATATATATATATATATATATATATATATATATATATATATATATATATATATTGATAATATAAGTGGTTAATACGCATATATATATATATATATATATATATATATATATATATATAAAATTTATAAATAAAAACATACGCACACACACACACACATATATATATATATTTTTTTTTTTCCAAGAGGATAGAATCCAGGTAGAACTCAATGTCCGTGACAAAGTAAGAATCTAATAAAAAGGCTTAAACACTATTATTCCATGGTTATAATTTATTACATTAGAATCTCAATTACGATCGAAATCATCACACCTACCAATTCAAATTCATACATACATACATATATATATATATATATATATATATATATATATATATATATATATACACACACACACACACACACACATATATATATATATATATATATATATATATATAATTAATGTGAGTAATTTTGTGTCACTGATTGTCACTTCCCTGATAGATTGTACCTTCAATATCCCTATTAAGGAGTTTCGCAAGCGTAAGTGTCCGTCCACACGACAGCGGATATCAGCAATTGGCTGCATATATTTTTCTCAATTTTTTCCTTTTTATATCCATTTAACATAGTGTAAGATTTTTTTCCTGTATTTTCGGTGTTCGTATATATACAGGGTGTGGGAAGGAAATAGAAACAAACGATGAAATTCTAATCCTTTTCAAAAATTAGGGAGGAGTATAAACCGTACGATAGGCAAGCCTAATTAGTCATATTGCGAAGGGAAAATAAAATAAATAATTAGTGAATAAAATTTCAGAGTCCAAACGATGTTAGAAGTTTAGATTTGAACAAAGAAGGAGTGTGAATCAGATGGCAGGCGAACCCTTGCTCTCCATTTAGGAGAGGGAAAATTAATAGTGAATTAAATTTCAGAGTTCAGAAGCACAGAGCCGATTCAGATCCTCGAGAGGACCGAGCAGAAAAAAGTAAATAAATAGCAATGAAAAGTGCGGTAATTGGCTCTGAACATATACCCTAGGGTAGAGTTACTTGTAGAACTAACTATTAAGTTTTAACTTAGTATAAATTCAAATATCTAAATAAAATGGGGCAGATAATTAATAATATTTGGATTTTTTCTATGAAAAAAACATAATGTAAAAGAAATGTCGGTGTGGTACACGTACAAAATAAGGAGAACATTTAGCCAGGCCCTTTATAAAAAATGATCAGCAACTTCAATAAATGCAAATAGCGGTGGGCAAATATATTTTTATTATTCAAAGATTATAAATTACTACTCAAATATAATCGAAACAGGTACATTGGAACAAAATGAATAATACTAATAATACATACATACATATATATATATATATATATATATATATATATATATATATATATCCAAGTATAGGAGTGGTGTATACGGAATAAATTTCAATAACCAACAAATACTATTCTTAAAAGAGTTCTCAGTACTGAGTAGAGCAAATGAAATCATTTATTCAAAAATTATAACATAAAATAGTGTCTTATCAAGTGATGGTGTTGGATGTCCATTCAACATTATAAGACACCAGAAGTGTTGAAACAAAATGTCTATATTTGTAGTGATTTTATAACATATATATATATATATATATATATATATATATATATGTATATATTGATTAACGATATATAATTCTATTATATATTAATAAATATTTTATGAGAAAGAAATATGACAAAATAATCAAACCAGGTTTTTACTTCCTGATTATTGCCTATCTTACCGTCGCAACTCCTATCATTGCGAGTAGAACGAAGAAATTCTTATAAACTTGAATCTAATCTAGGTTATGATTATCTGAATCTTTCAAGGCTCAAGAAATTACATTGACTCTCATCTCACTCTGCCTGTCTCGATATATATATATATATATATATATATATATATATATATATATATATATATATATATATATATATATATATATACAGTCAACGACGAAATTATTCGTGAACCGATCAATTCTGAATATTTTTATCTATTTCTCAGACTCTAATGCCCTTATGATGCCAGGTTCTTTATATGTTAATAAGTACAAAAAAGGAATATGAAACTCAATTTTCAGAACAATAGTTTAAATACAACAAATTTGACAGGCGAATTATTTAAAAGAGGAAAAGACAAAATTACTCGTATAGTAGAAAATATCGTTTAAATTGATTGATTCGTGTAAGTATTAATAATTTACATGAGTATCTTATCGGTGAAAAATTCTAGACTATTCAGTAGAATATCTGTGATAATTCCAGCATAGAACATCACGCAGTCTATAGAGTTTCACCATTGTTAGTCCTATGTTAACAACACGACGGGGAAGACAAAGGAGCTTAGCGTTGACTTGAGACTGAGAAGTATTAACTTCCACAAGTCGGGATATAGTTACATAACTATTTCAAACCGGTTAGCTATCCCTAGATCTACAGTATGGTCCGTTATAAACAAGTTTAAGCAGCTTGGCACGACAGAGAATTTGCCTGGGCGTGGAAGAAAACCCAAATTGTCACCGAGGACTGCACGAAAACTGTGTCGCGAGGTTAACAAAAGCCCTGGTTAACAAAGACATGGTTTGAAAGATATCGCAGAAATTTTGGATACAATTGCTTTTTGGAACATGTACAATGGAGTGATGAAACAAAAATTGATTTTTGGACATAATGATGTACATAAGATTTGGCGCAAGAAAATGAGCCTTTCTTCGCAAAGAACACGGTGACAACATTAAAACATGGAGGCGACTCTATGATGCTTTGGGATTGTTTTATCTCAAAGCGGACTGAATACTTAATTGCAATAGGAATAATAAAATCTGCTGGCTATATCAAAATTCTGGATGAAAATCTACAACTGTCAGCGCAAATCTTCATCTAAATCGATGATTTACTTTCTAGCAAATTAATGATCCCAAACATACGTTTAAGTCAGTGACTGCTTGACTTCAGACAAAGAGGATTAAAGTTCTTCCATGGCCTTCAATGAGTCCTCACTTAAATCCTATTGAAAATCTATGGCAAGAATTGAAAGTTCGAATAAAGTGTAACCATTGAAGTATGGAAGAAAATCCAAGTAAATCTCATCAAAAACTTTAGAAATCAATTGCAGCATGAGAGGCCAGGCTAATAACAATTAGTATTGTGAAAATTGTTCATTTTTTCTACATTTCATACTGTAGGAATTATTTTGTCTGAAAAGTGAGTTTAATATTCCTTTTCTGTGATTATTAACACATAATAAACCTGGCATCATAAGGGCATTAGATTCTCGCAAATAGATAAAAACATTCAAAATTGATGGGTGTATTAATAATTTCCTCGTTGACTATATATATATATATATATATATATATATATATATATATATATATATATATATATATATATCAAAAGTGGCAGATATAGGGAAAACGATGAGAGTTAATGTTATTTCTTGAGCTAGGAAAGATTCAGATAATATCGAGATTAGATTCAAGTTTATATGAATTTCTTCGTTCTACTGGCAAAAGATAGGAATTGTGACAGAAAGACGGACAATGTGGTATTATTTTGTCCTATATCTTTCTCATAAAATATTTATTGATGTATAATAGAATTATATATCGTTAATCTATATATATATATATATATATATATATATATATATATATATATATATATATACATATTATTCATTTTGTTCCAATGTATTTGTTTCGAATAGATTTGAGTAGTAATTTATAATCTTTGAATAATAAAAATATATTTTTCCCACAGCATTTATTGAAGTTGCTGATCATTTTGTATAAAGAGCATGGCTAAATGGTGTCCTTATTTTGTACAAACCACGCCATATTTCTTGCGCATTATTTTGTTTTTTTCATTGAAAACATTTCAAATATTATTAATTATCTGATTCCGTTTAATTTGAGAGAGCCTGTTTAAACTTATACTAAGTTGAAACTTAATAGATAATATCATACTGTTAGTTTCAGTTAATCAAGTACATCTCATCAAAAGCTTTAGAAATCGATTGCAGCATGAGAGGCCAGGCTATTGACAATTAGTATTGTGAAAATTTTTGATTCTTTTTCCATTTTTATTTTTCATACTGTTGAAATAATTTTGTCTTTCCCTATTTTGCATAATTCACATGTAAAATGTATTGTATTTAACCGATTATTCTGAAAATTGAGTTGTATATTCCTTTTTTTGTGATTATTAACATATAAAACCCCTGGCTTGATACAGGCAACAGATTCTGAACAATGGATAAAAATAAAAAATATTCAAAATTGATGGGTGTACGAATAATTTCGCCGTTGACTATATATATATATATATATATATATATATATATATATATATATATAGCCGGACATTGATCTGCTTTGGCGGGTAGCCAATCCCTGTAGTTAGCCAAATCCTGTTATATCTCATAGTTATTTTTTCAGCAGTGATTGCATTAGCCCCTGACAACTGACAATCCCTTTTATCATAAATTTCAATGAATGTCTAATATAATCATTAGCTACGCATTTATATTGTACACTTTTTATCAGGTGTTCCAAGGATATACGATAAGCCTTTCACAAAACGAAACGTATGATTTGTAATTTCAGTGAAAATAGTGTTAGTACAAACACAGAATCCATTATAAAACAAATTAACTCTGTGCAAATAATAAACATTGAACGCTTTAAATATTATAACGCCTTCGGGTAAAGTTCAGCTATATAAAACATAGTCAAAGAGATAAAGAAACAAAATGGAGGATGCACTTTGTAAGATGATCAGTCAGTTATATGCCATGCGTTGCGTTATACATGCTTAGGTGATCATGTATCTTTCGATACATGACTGACGAGGCTGTTTTTTTTTTTTTTTACCGCAGTAGATTATCATTTCATTCTGCGATAGATCATTTAAATTCCAAGGTTAGAGAACTAGATCTGTCCTGCTATTTACCCATATTTAGTGGGGAGGAAAAATTAATTTATAACTTTCTCAAGGTTATCATCACGTAAGTGCATGTAATGGATCTGAGTAGAATTTGAACTCGGTTCTCCGATTCCGCAACGGTATCCATTACTCCAACGTGCCTCCTCCGTAAGATGTTACAACCTCCAAAATATTAACCCATTCAATAATTACCTATTTTCGCCATTTTCTCTGATCAAAAATTAAAACTGGCTTGAAACGAATCTATAGAATTTAACAGGTCGTGAGATTCTGCAAACGGACGTTTATTATTTCTTTGGTGACTCTCGTGAAACAAATTCCTCAGTATCTCTTGTTTATGTTCGTTTGCTTTTTAGGTTCAGATGTAAGTTAGGATAACATTTGTTAAAATCTTCAATGCCAAGACAGCTTTGCGCTAAGTTAGAATGATCAGTTCACTTTCTTCATGAATACGGCTGCCAAAACACGTGCGAGCGATGTCGTTGGAAATTGGAAAAGAAATTGTGAACAGAATTACCACGTAGTTTACCTCTTGGACCGAAGAGGAGAGAGAAAATGAGACAGGAGATATTTGGCTTTATATAGGCTTCAAAAATGCCACCTGATGGCATTTTACGAAACTAAGTAGGGTAATCATATGTCCGATTCTTTTCCTCTTAGCCTCATGGTAAAATATATATATATATATATCGATTTTTTGTTCCTATTTCCACAAATGAATACTCTTGGTTTTAAAGAAAAAAAAACACTTTATAAAAAAAAAAAAAAAACTTCATTAAATCTTGTAGACTGGAACTTCAATATCCCAAACAAAGAAAATTTACTATTAGCACTATTTTGCACCATATTTACTATGGTGCAAAAATAATGACGTAATAATTATTACGTCATTATTTTTGCACCAACCTAATATATATCAAAATTCACATCACTTGAAGACTTCCAGGATCTACAAGCATCAACAACTAAAAAGGTTATCACACCCTACAAGGAAGCCACCAATCTACAGCTGGGTGACATGCCACTAGCGTTTACCGCTGGTAGCCCGCTGTCGGACCGCTGGCGTGTTCGTCTCAGCAAAGTTACAACTTGCAGATCTCTAGCGGCCCACAGTTGGCTCGCCGGTGGCCTCCCGTGGCTGCCATCAGAAGACCGCAGACCTTACAACGGCGACCCACCAGAGAGCCACTAGCGTATTACGAATAAGGCATGCAACTAGAAGGGAAATTAATGATGTTAATCAAGCAGTTGATTTTCCACACGAATTAAACACAAGGTTAGGGAGAATATTCAGTGACCCCGAGAAATCTATTAGCCTGCAATGTAATTTTGAATAAATATTTCACGAGACAGGGAATAATCCTCTACTTCTGTTCAAAAAACCGGGGAGAAGTATGAAACGAACGAGAGGAGAAGGAGAAGAAAAAAAATATGTAATAAAAGAATTCAAATTTCAACCAGAGAAATTAGTATAAAGTTGAAGATGACCTTAAAAGAACCCAAAACCCAATCCAAAACAATCAACAAACAATAAAGCTCTAATCCTGTTCAAAAAATAGGGAGGCGTATGAACCATACGATAGGCAAGCCTAACTATTCTTATTGGGAAGGATAAATAAAATAAATTATTAGTGAATAAAATTTCAGATTTCAGATGTTGTTAGTAGTTTAGATTTGAACAAAAAAAGGAGTGTGAATCAGACGACAGACGAACCCATCCACTCCTTCTGGGGGAGAGAGAAAAAATAATTCGTGAACAAAGTTTCAGGGTTCAGAATGACAGGGCCGAATCAGACTCTTGGTGGTTGGAGGGGAGGGACCGAGCAGGGAAAACTAAATAAATAGCAACGAAAATTACAGATTGTTTCTGAACATATGCCCTATGGTAGAGTTAGTTGTGGAACTAACAGTATGATATTATCTATTAAGTTTCAAATTAGTATAAGTTCAAATAGTCTCTATCAAATTAAAAGGAGGCAGGTAACTAATGATATTTGAAAACTTTTCAATAAAAAAGTAAGATTACGTACAAGAAATATGGCGTGATATACGTACAAAATGGTGTCCACTTTTAGACAGGCTGTTTATATAAAATGATCAGCAACTTCAATAAATGCAAATAGCTGTAGGCAAATATATTTTTATTATTCAAAGATTATAAATTACTACTGAAATCTATTCGCAACAGGTACATTGGAACAAAATGAATATATATATATATATATATATATATATATATATATATATATATATATATATATATATATATATATATATATAATGGACTCTCCCGTCGATTTCGACGTATGAGTACCTGACAGCTTATTGATTCAGATATGAAAGTTTGTGTGATAATCTTAAGTGGCATTTAAGACCCGCTAGTGATTTACAAAGGAGGCCACATATGGAGCAAGATTGTGAGAAGAGATCACTGTGAGAATGGCTGGGCTTTTAGATCTTGCTTCCGCTTCATCAAGATGATTCAGACAAACAGATTGAAAATTGCTGAGTCCACTAAAACACGTTGATCTCCATTCTACCCGCTCCAAGGCTAAACGCTCAAGAGTGTTATGTGGTGTATTCACTGCTGACATATATATATATATATATATATATATATATATATATATATATATATATATATATAAACTGTATATAATTCTATTATATATCAATACATTTTTATGAGAAAGAAATATGACAAAATAATTAAACATTATTGCCCGTCTTACTGCCGCAACTCCTATCTTTTGCCAATAGAACGAAGAAATCGCTATAAACTTGAATCTAATCTAGATACCTGGATCTTTCAAAGCTCAAGAAATAACATCTCATCTCATACATATATATATATATATATATATATATATATATATATATATATATATATATATATATATATATATATATATATATACATATGTATGTATGTGTATATATATATATATATATATATATATATATATATATATATATATATATATATTTATATATGCATAGTCAAAGACAAAATTACATGTACACCCATCAATTTTGAATGTTTTTATCCATTTGTCAGAAACTAATGGCCTTATGATGCCAGGTTCTTTATGTTTTAATAATCACTGAAAAAAGAATATTAGACGAAACAGGTTTCAGCAAAACAGGTTAAATACAATACATTTTACAGGCGAATTATGCAAAATAGGAAAAGACAAAATTATTCGTATAGTAAAAAATATCGTTTCAAATTGATTTGATTCGTGTAAGTATTAGTAATTTCATACTTATTTCGTCGCTGAAGCCTACTAGATGACTAATAATAATAATAATAACAATAATAATAATAATAATAATAATAGTGCCACAAGGACCAGGTTACGAAGATATGACCTGTAACTATTTATGGGACGACACTATGTACACAGAGAGAACAATCAAAGATAATCATCCTGACATTGTTATTAAAGACCACAAACAAAAAAAAGAGCATCTTTATTGATATAGCAGTCCATGCAGACTGCCATGTATCTTTGAAGATCTTCAAAAAGCTATAAAAAATACTAGGAACTTGAAATCGAAATCTCAAAAATGTCGCACATGGGAACATCAACAAGCCCTGTTGTAGTTGGAGCCCTCAGATTGGTTGGAAAAGATCATCAGTAGACTCATTCATAGGATTCCTGGCAGCCCATGCCAAAAATAAATACAAAACATTATTCTCACGTGTGCAGCTTACACCTTACGAAGGGCTTTATCTATGTAAAATATGTGTATTTTTTTAATTTTATTTTTAATTGTTCAGTGGAAAATGTCATGATGCCATTTCTGACCTTAGGTCTCTGTTTGGGACCCGTGAGAAAATGACTATACAACAGAAATCAAAAGAAATAATAGTAATAATAATAGGGAAATTAATTACATTAATGAAGCATTTGTCTTTCAACACGAACTTAAGCACAAGGTTACGGAGGAAATTCAGTGGACTTGAGAAATCTATTCACTTCCAATTTAATTTTAAATAAATATTTTATTAATTTCCGTTTAAGGTGTTCGGTTAATGATGGCCGAATATTTCCTATGGGTAAAGTTCTTTTCTATTTATTACAGTTGCCATTGTATATTAGTAAGTATTTCCTTAACTTCAGAGCGTCTCCTTGTTTCTAATGACTTATATAAACTCTGAAGAATGAAATCTAAACAAAATTCAGATTAAAATTTTCCTCCGTGTGTTAAATGTAAATTTTTAAAAAATCGAATTTAAACAAACAAGAGAGTAAAATCACTAAGACACAAGAGGCTACTGTGTGTCAAAGAATTAGAAAACGGAAAAAACATTAAGGATGAGAACAATAGAAGAGTAATCAGAAAGACAGTAGATACCCATTGGCATTGCATTTAATTTTTTTAACGGTGTAGTAATGGTTATCGGTGCAGATTGAGGAATCGGAGAGCTTAGTTCGAATTCCAGTCGAATCCATTACATTCACTTACGTGCTATTACCCTCGGGAAAGGTATGAGCCCTCTTCTTAAGCTATGGGCAAATAACAGGATACACCGGGTTCTGTAGCCTTGGATGGCAACGGGTCTACCGCAGAAAGAAATAGCAACCTACTGCGTGAAAAAAATCTGCCTCGTCAGTCATGTATTGAAAGATACATGATCGCCTACGCGTGTATCACACATAGCACATAACTGACTGAATATTAAATTTGACTGGCAAACATAAATCCGGAAGAGAGTTACACAAGCGATAAGTGCGAGCAAAGAAACTGTTAGCATAGAGCTTATGGTTTAATCTAGCCAATTCGACTGTAAACTGATGAGACCTTTTTGCCAGTCTATTACTGCGCTCAAATTACATATTTCTAATTATCATAGAGGAATGTTCATCAGAACAATTTCCATAAAATATTCATAAAAAAAACCCCAAAAAACCAAAAAAACAAAAAAACACCGAGATCAACCTTTCGGCGGTGGGTAAGTGATGTAAGCAATAATATTGTTGTTTCTTCGTTGGATTATCAACAATCTTCAAGTATATAGCAGGAACACTAGATATATTTGGTAGAAATATTCTAGGATATCTACGAAGTCACAATTTAATAGGATTTAAAAGGATTGACGTTATAAAATTTGTCAAACGTCTCACTGGCTGCTGTTGTATTAAAATGACACCCTCTGAAATCACGCTTCTTGTGAAACGAATAATTCTATGAATGGAAACATACTTCGAAGTCGTTTTTTTCAGAATACCTTTCAGTAAAAGAGTTGCGTGTGGCTTGATGTCAGGGGTGTCAGCATATTTTTTGTCTTTTCACTGAACTTTTAACCGAACTTTTAACTGAACTTTTAACTGAACTTTTCAATTTTGCGAATAGCCAAAATGTAGTATGATGAATAAGGTGGCTGGCTTGTTCTTGTAATGGGTCTCTTAGACAGGAACTGTTCGAGTTCTTAAGGCGTCATTTTTCTCATCTTATTAGTTCCATATACATATTCAGTTTTTTTGGTTTGTTTTTTTTTTTTGCATCAGTCTTCGATCGCGTTCTTTCCTCATGTTCATCTGACTTTGTGTTTTTGGCTGTTACATTTTCGCGTCATCGTGCTAAAATTTCGCACTTCTTTAAACTGACAGTTCTCATCAGAAACACAGATTTATTCGTACCATGATCACGATATGGCTCGTTCTGGGGATGACGATAAACTACACACGGCAGCAAGGTCTTTGATCGTAAGATTTGCGGACCACTTAACTACCCTCTAATAGGCTGTTGTTTCCAGGTCCACCCTGACCCGGGGTGATAATACCTATTACGCTTCCGACCCTGGGGAAATAGTTAACCCCCACGCCAAGCTGGGGTCAAAATAGTGTGAAAGTATAAAAATACATTTTTATAGTGAATTACCAGCAATATATTTTCATAGTTAAAAAATTACCAGCAATATATTTTTTTAGAAAGTAAAGTAAAAAGAATAAAAATATTACCAGCAATACATTTTGGAAAAATAAATTACCAATTCTTAAAAGAAAATTAAATTTCGTCATGAAATGACCCATAAGGAGTTGATGCTAAACAAACAAATCATGTGACATTTTAATAGGATTTAACTGGTACTTCTAAGTCTCAGACAGAAATTGATTTCCATCTCCAAATAAGTTCCACAACATTTTCTGATAATAGTATAACATTATCATGTAAAGCTCAACACCGAACACGTCATCTGGTCTACATCCCCGAAGTGCGAGTGTAAGGCAAATATATTTGCCTGATACAGTAACCAAGCGACACGCTGTGGGTATTCTGGCAATTAAATTATCCCGTATTGTATAACAAAAAAAAAAAAAAATTCACTACCATCATTCCCCGGAAAAGCGAGTCCTACTTAATTCTATATTTCCCATTGCAAAAGGACACAGGCGTGTCCAAAAATTCCTACATTAAAATATTTCTCTTCGTGTTTTGGTTTAGTTAAAAGACTTACCAATATATAATAAACATCGTCAATATAATTGAGAATATTGTTATCCTTTTGTTGTCTTTCTATTCCTCAAATTTCGTTAACCAGCCTATTAATCCCCACCCCACACAGGCACGCACGCGTGGATCCACAGACAAAGACACACGCATGTGTGTTTGCGTGTGTATTTAGGCAGCAAATTCTCATTTAAGCATATCTGATTAAATAAATTACAAATACATCTACTTATTTTTATCATAATCTATTCATATTCATGGATATTTTTCAGTGCAATGCAATTAAATGACGCAAGAAATGCAGTGTAACAGTATAATTCATTGGTATAGTGCATTTCTTGCATCATTTGATTGTAATAAGCAGAGATAATGTTTGTAATTTATTTAATCATATATATATATATATATATATATATATATATATATATGAAATGCTTGTAATGTATTTAGTCATATATTTATATATATATATTGGGCGTTTGTAATGTATTTAAATCTATCTATCTATCTATCTATCTGTATGTCTGTCTGTCTGTCTATATATATATATATATATATATATATATATATGTATATATATATATATATATGTATATATATATATGTATATATATATATATATAGACAGATAGATATATAGATAGATTTAAATACATTACAAACGTCCAATATATATATATATATATAAATATATGACTAAATACATAACAAACATTTCATATATATATATATATATATATATATATATATATATATATATATATATATATATATATATATGTTTAAATACATTACAAAAATTCAATCTGAAGAGAATTAACTAGAAAGAAACAGTTTTACACACTTTAATACGCGCTTGACCGTGACATTTTAACACCGATGAAAAAAAAAATTCATAATGGGCATTTTTTTTACGTTACAATGAAAGCTCAACACTTTTATCAACCGTTTGCATTTAAAAGCATAATGAAAAATTACGGTTGAACAACATATAGTTTTGTATTACTTGATATATAATCCTGGAGGAAGATCGAAAGTACTTGGGAAATAAAAATAAAATAAATTTAAACAGTTTCAGCACATTTCTATCATCATTTAACATCAATACACATAAGGTTATTCGTGACTATATATTAGATTGGGGTAAAAATAATGACGTAATAATGTCGTTTCTTGACGTATAGTTTAACGTCAAAAAACGACATTATTACGTCATTTTTTTGCACAACCTAATACAAATGATGTTAAAAATAAACAGACATGATATCTGTAATTTATTCTTATCAGTGATGCCTAAAAGAGAATTTTATGCATAAATATTATCAGCGGAGAAAGGAAATGGAATATATATATATATATATATATATATATATATATTGAACAATAAAAATATTAAAAAAATAAAATCTCCAGACACAGTGGTTTGTACATTAATATTCTTTAGTTTTTATTATTATTTCAGTTGAGATTCCTCGACTAGTTTCGGCCAACATGGCCATCATCAGAAGAAAAAAAATCTGATTGCTGGTAGCAGTGAACTGCAGAAATAAATTGATGGAGAATTTTGGTCAGGCCTTGTGTTGGTCGAACAATCACTTTTGAGTTGTTATTTAAGAAAATAGCTGGATGGATTCATGCCGCTCTGAATTCCCTTGGTCATTTTGAGTTTTATTGGTTCCTGGAAAGGCGACGTGAGTCTGTTAAGTGTGCATAGTTATGTGTGTGTGTAATGGACACTTTCACGTCGATTTCAACGTATATGGATCCGCTAGTGAACTGTATTCAAGACACTGTATTGTGCAACAGCGAGGATGTCGGGACATTGCAACAGAAATATATGCTGACCCTTTTCGCCGTTGTCTTTCGTCTCTTAGTTGGTCGATACGACAGCTGAGAGGTTACTACTTTGAGTGTTTTTATACCTCTGCCACGAACGTTTAGAACTCCATTGTCCACTATGAAGCTCGCTATGCATGAATCCCTTAAGTACTCTGTCGTCACCCGTCCTTTCAACATTACAAGGTCAATGAAGATATGATTGCCTCGGGAAAGTTTGCGAGAAGATCAGTATTGAACAAACTATCGTCATATGTATAGCCGCAGATCTCGGACACAACCCTTGTTAAAAGACCTATATGGGCTCCACGATTCTGATATATATATATATATATATATATATATATATATATATATATATATATATATATATATATTTATCATTCCATCAAATCATAACATTTCAGATACATTATAGGTCAATATATATATATATATATATGTGTGTGTCTGTGTGTGTGAAGTATATAGTCTTTAGGTGTGCTATTTTTATGGGATAAAGTGCTCAATATCAGAGATAGAGCGTGTGTAAATACAAAAGTGAATATTGAAGTCAACACTTAGAGGCGTTATATATATATATATATATATATATATATATATATATATATATATATATATAGAGAGAGAGAGAGAGAGAGAGAGAGAGAGAGAAGGAGAGAGAGAGAGTCTATTGTTATTAAACAAAGGCTATATGAAATGAATGACCCTATTTCTAGATGATTTATGGCAAAAAATCTCTGGAATCATAATCGTAAAAGAGTTGATCTGTGGTGACCCTAATACGTACTGGATTTACCGTAAGAGATACCAAACCGAGATTTGTTAGAACGTCGAAAGACATTGGAATCCCGAGGGTTAATCTACAAGGTGAACTCAGGACATCAAGTGCGGAATAGGGCTTCAAAAGCTACCGGCGGCTATACCAACATAACAAGGATATGAAAACAGCTGCACTTAGGATATATACACTTATGCAATCGGATAAGAGGAAGTGATAAAAACGCCCAACCTACTTGGAGAGAAAGTGAACCCTTCACACCCTTGCAAGGAGAAAACCGACAATTCGAAGAAAGACTTGAAACTACATACCTTAATCCGGTCGACGTTAATTTATTGGGGACAAAACTGTATAAATAATTATATTACGCTTGAAAAAAAAATAAAATAAAAAAGACAGGCGTAACATAGTCTTCGTAACCTTTGATGAGATATAAAAGAAATGAAAACTGTTGCTAGGGATTTGCTCTGTATTAAAGCAAATCTTATTTAGTGTAAATTAATAAATAAAAAAACATTAATCGCTGTGAATTCATTAATAAACAGGGTGTATTTTGTCAAAGCATTAACATGAATTGGATTCATAATTGTATTTTTTGAAAGTTATTACATGAAGATATTATGGGGTCCACCCCTTTTTCATATAAGTGGACTCTACCAAGTGTATCTAGATTGCTGCCGTTAAATAACCAGAGTTACAGTCAGTGAGGGGCAGTAGTGGTGGCAGTCAGTAGTCGGAACGTGTGAGTATATACGAACGGAGATAGTGTGAGATAACCTCTTGTAGAAGTCAGTTAAATCACGTAGACTCTAAGGAAGTCCTACTTCGAGACTATATATATCTATCTGTATTTGCTACTAACCACGTTCCTGGACTTACTAACAGTATTACTCTTTGTATGATTGTGTAAATACATTTTATTTCTTATATTTAATTATTGCGTTTGTCATTCCTTGGAGACCGAATTCATCTCGGAATCCACAACAGATATTAACTACATATTCCTTGTGTACTAATTACTATGGCTGTGAATGGTGGAAAATCTCTTCCCCAATGAAGAAGAGATTTAAGGCAAGAATATTGTGGGTCTACAAAAGAATACTGAGAATACCATGGACTGAAGATAGGAACGATTACAAAATTTTAGGGAAACTGGAAACAAAAAGGACATTTATAATTGAACATCAGAAAAAGACAGTTAAAATTTCTAGGGTACATAATGAGAAAAGACGGTTTGGAAAATTTGATACTCACTTGACAGGTAGAAGTCTAGGGGGACAGAAAAAAAACGACCCGTAAAATTCCAAAAGAGATTTTTTAAATGGTTGCCAGAAAAAGAATCAGGAGAGATAGTGAACAGAGAAAGAGCAACAAAGGACAAGAAATGGTGGAGAACCATGATCGCGAAAGTTATGAATAGATACGTAAAAGAAAACTCTGCAATCCCTCGGATCGAAATTATGACAATTTTTCTAAAGATACAGCCTTCATAGTGTTAAATATTAATAACAAATATCGATTAAATTCTGAGAGACGACGCCACTACTTATAGTCTTATTAATATCCGCATCTTTGATCTAACTTGTCATATAGAAAGAAAATGAGTAACTACTAACACTGAGGTTCGAGCGTGACACTCTGGAATGTTTTACTCCACGTGTCGAAATATTGGTGTCAGGCTACTGACTGGAGTGATTATTGAGTGACTATTGAATGGAACTATCCAGTCGAATTAGTGTGAATTGTTTTGCGATTTGGGTTTTTATTTAAGATTTACCGGTCGTTAAGCCGAGCCGCGCTACTAACAAGGTATTCACTGAAATGGTTAATTATCTTTGGGCTCATTTTTACATTTTCGTTCTTGTTTAGTATTTATTTGCGGTTGTAATTAAATAGTTTTATTTAACATTGAAGTCTTAAGTTATACTTGATTATTAACGTATGTTACAAAACAGAGACTATGTGATAAAAGACGCATGTGTATATGGAAATGTGACCAAGAGTGTCATATAGGAAAATGAATAACTACCGACACCGAGGTTCGAGCGTGACGCTCTGGACTAATCAATATAGGTTTTCCACCAGGCGTATTAATAGCGGCTACTGACTGCGGTGATAGTGAGAGGAACTATCCAGTCGAATTAGTGTGGATTATTGTGCGTCAATGATTTAGGTTTTGATTTAGGATTTACCGGACGTTAAGCCGAACTGAGTTACTAACAAGGTAGACACTGAAATGGTTAATAATCTTAGGTTGACTTTTATTTCTTTGTTCTTGTTAAGTAATTATTTGTGGTTCTAATTAAATGCTGTTTTATTTTTATCTTGAGTTATACTTAATTATTAACGGCCACCGAACGTCATAAAACTTTTGTAAAAATTGATCATCGTATGTGGAACCATGTAACATTTGGAACGGTAGATAGAGTCAAACATGGAATCAATAATGGAATTGAATGTTTTTAAGTAATTGTTTCTTAATAACCAATTATATAAAGTGACAATCTTAATACATAAAGCATTGCTCTCTTCATAAACGACAGCGGATATATATGTATCTTGTTTCTATTTTGTGTCTGGATTTCTCGAATCAGAAGTTATTATTTACATTCATAATAATACCTCATCTTTGTTGATGTCATCATAAAATTTCGCTTGTTATATCTTCTGCTCTTCATAAAGTGTTTGTCAATCCTTCATGGAATTTCGATGCAAACCAAAAAAAAAAATCACTGGCATTAATGTGTGTTAATACCGCTGTCATCCGTGAAAATATTATACCAAAACGTCATATTTTCAAGGACTCTTTTCTTCAAAGAAAAAAAATCACTTTTTCCATTTCTGATGTAGATGCTTTAGTTTACAAAATGGCTGCGGTCTCTCTAATAAAAATGCCTTAATTCTTTTAGTCGTGCGATCCGCCTTATGATGTACCCTAGCTCATACGGTTCACTCTACGAGAAAGGGTCCCCATGATTAACTGAACCCTTAATCTACGACGGCAGATTGTTATCATTCTGCATTTTTTCTCATTGCTTCGGCTGCTGCTGCTGCTGTTTTTCAGACATTTTGAGTCTACCTTAAACAAATTCTTCCTTCTACTCTGATTTTCTTTACCCTCTAACCAACTCTTGCAAAGTCAAACGGTGATAAGGAATGGCGGACAGGATCAGGTTTATGGTGGAACTGGAAGCTTCTAGTCCTGAACCTGCAGGTTGGCGCTGAATTTAGTTCTCAAGTCATCTTAAAGGAAGCGATCAGCATTGAAGAAAATAAATTATCGGACACGAGATAAAGCCGACGAGGACAAAATTATTTAAATAATGACAAATCCTTTTCGCCTAAATTCAGACGGGGGTTATATCACCTTATTAAATGTACAAGTGTTTCCTGGTTTAAATAAAGATTATGAAGGATTTAATAAATCGCCAAGTTGATCATTTATTAAATATACAGACTAGAAAATAAAAGAGTTAATTATTAACTGAATTAGATAACCAAAGATTATATAAATGGATAAGATGGTTATTTATTTAATAAAAGGATTAGATAAGCGAGTATTTAGTATATGGAAGAAATGATCAATGATTTATGATTTAGACAAGATGATCACGTTTTTAATAAATGGAGAAGATCGCCAATGATAAAATGGGCAAAAATGATCAAGGGTTTATTGTCTGTGATTGTAATGGTGAGGAATAAAATGAAGCCTGAATCAGATTTTGAAGACAATGATTTTCATTAAGATTTCAGATACAGTTTTATCGAACGATGCCAGTGAAAAGGTTTTGGTGAGATGCTTCCTAAATTTGTAGTCTCCTTTGAAGTGGCGAAGAAATTGATTTTGGCTTTCGGGTATTTTTAGCATTCCGAAGATGTTATTGTTTAATGAGACATTTATAGAACTGTGAAAAAAGGAAAAACACCATCATCTTCTTTCTTTGTCTGTTTTCTTCTCTGTCTGATATATATATATATATATATATATATATATATATATATATATATATATATATATATTTATATATATATATATATATATATATATATATATATATATATATGTGTGTGTGTGTGTGTATGTGTGTGTGTGAATGTCTAGGTGTCCGTGCATATATATGTCAATATTCATATATATTCGTATGTGTGTGGGTGGACAATTAAATAACAAGTTAGAAAATTGAACAGTGACAAGTTTCTTTCTGAGAAGGAAATTCTTCAGAAAAAATAACGGGTTTATTGATGGAAATAATTTTGTGTATATATATATATATATATATATATATATATATATATATATGTAGTTTAAAAATAGAATTTCATTAAGCAACTGCGAGGCGAAAGGTAGACATAGAAGAAACAAGTGTTCACCCTCTATTGAGAGAGCCAGTGTGTTTTTTTATGACGATAATAATCGTTACCTGTTCTGGATACTAATACGTTAATTCCCGAAGTCTACTACTACTGCACTTTCTATGATTAATTTTACTGGCTTATGGTCATGCTTCACGTTGAAACATCGCTTCTCGTACGTTCACCGAAGTTAAGGAAACGTCGAGACTGGTTAGTAAATAAATAGATGACCACTTGGTAATATCAGGTGCTGTAAGCTTCGACGCGTGGATAATTGACATGGGATTGGAATTGGAAATTGGGAGTCAAATTTAAATTCCAGTTGGCACAGACCTTATGCCGGGGTCGGATAAAACTAATGAATATTTTCGTCGGTCGAAATAAACTTATTCACCATGTGAGGTGATTTGGGATTTTATTGTGCATTTGTTATTTGCTCTGTAATTATGATTACATTGAGCTATTTTTGTCGACCAGTTTTAATATTTTATATTACTAAGATCCACTTGGATTATATACCAGCAGATTTATTACCTTTAGTGTATATGTATATATGTATATATATATATATATATATATATATATATATATATATATATATATATATATATATATGTAGCAACAAAGTATATATATATATATATATATATATATATATATATATATATATATATATATATATATATATATATAATATGGTATGACGTCATATATAACGATTATTGGGAACGAGGCCAAACAAAAAGAATGCGTTTTATTTATTTTATTCCTTTTTTTTATTATTTTAATTATTTTTTTTTTATAATACGGGTAATTATTAATGATATAAATACATCGAAATATTAGACATTATTCAAGAAAGTTGAAAGACTGGAATATGTTTCTTGCACATTTTTTTCCAAAATGAACTTTTCATGAAATTTTCTACTAGTTTATTTGTAATTTTGAAAAGTCTATCAGTAAAATTAATTTGTATAAGATATCTATCGATTTAATAATATTCGACTTAAAGAATATTTCCCTCAAAAGACATACACAAAATCTGTCTTTCTTACTCTCTCACTCTCTTTCTCTCTCTCTCTTCCTATATATATATATATATATATATATATATATATATATATATATACCTTCATTCAAGCATGTATTGTTTAATAATCTCTCTCTCTCTCTCTCTTTATATATATATATATATATATATATATATATATAAATATATATATAATATGTATATATATATATATAAATATATATATATATATATATCTTCATTCAAGCATGTATTGTATAATAATCTCTCTCTCTCTCTCTCTCTCTCTATATATATATATATATATATATATATATATATATATATATATATATATATATATATATATATATATATTAAGCGTTTCCCCCCAAGCAAGGCTGGAAGCCAATAGGACGCAAGGGGTTACAGAAGATTTGGAGCGAGAGCAGATAAGAGTGATAGAGGAAAGGATGAAGAGAAGGATAGGGGATAGATCAAGACAACTGGAGATGTCGATTGACATTACATTTGAATAGTTAAAGATTATAGCTATCAGGGACACAGGAAATTGGAGGGAGTTCCACAAGCGAGAGGTGCGAGATATGAAGCTACTGGAGTAGAAGAGACGGCTACATTTAAATGTTTTAACAGTGAAAGGGTGAGAGTGGGATGTCAGCTTCGTAGGACGCTTGAATTCTTGAAGTCTGGGAACCAGCGAAAGCAGCTCATCGGAGCAATTACTATGAAAGTATTTGTAAAAAAAATGACAGAGGGGAGGGGGGCGACGTCACGTCTCTGAGAGAACGACTGCAGACGAGATGCCAGATCAGGGCCAATTACATTGCATATCCGTCTCTGGAGATTATCAAGAACCCCGAGACAAACAGAAGGGGCTCCAGACCATATATGGCAGGAATACTCCATGCAAGGGCGAATAGTTGATTTGTAGATTTGAAGGATCGATTCCGGTGAGAAAAAAATTCCAGTCGCCCCACAGGGAGCCAACTTTTCTTGCAGTGGACGAAGCAATTGACTCAATGTATTTGTTCCATCTTAGGTCAGCAGACAATGTGAGACCAAGCAACCAACAAAAAGTTTACTAAGTAAAAAAAACTTAAAGAAAACTTAAAATTTAACTTGTTATTTGATTGATTGTTTGATTTTTACGGCTTAACACTCCAGGTTATTTAATGACAAAATATATTTAGATTGTAAGAATTCTCGTTTTTTGAGTTAATAATTATTTACTAAAACAGCCCTACTAACCAAATATATGAATTAATAATTAACTAATTAACGCATATCTATTGGAGTATGTAGATTCATACTTTTACCAATGGTATTTGCTCGTTAGTGAATATAGAGAAAACGACTGGAATTCGAACGCGGCTCTCCGATGTCCAATTCCGAAGCGTTCTCCATTACACTATTCGTGCATCCAAATTTACAGAACCTGGTATACTGAAGCGGTCACCCATATAGATACTGACCAGGTTCGACGTTGCTTAACTTTGGTCACTGCGCAAAACCCGATGTTTCAACGTGATGTAGCCGTAAGCCAGTAGTATTAATAATAGTAAATTGTACTAGTATTAGTTGAAGTCTTCGTGAATTATGGTAACACTAGCATTCAGAGGAGGCACGGTGGAGTAATGGATAGCGGCTCGGATTGAGGAATCGGAGAACCGAGTTCGAATTCCACTCGAATCTGTTACATTCACTTACGTGCTAATAAACTTGGGAAAGGTATAAATTCTCTTCTTTTCCCCCACCTATGGGTAAATAGCAGAACAGACCGGGTTCTCTAGCCTTTGATCGCAGAAAGAAATGTAAACCTCCTCCGGGAGAAAATCTTCCTTGTCAGCCATGTATCGAAAGATACATGATCGCCTAAGCGTATATCACGTATGGCACATAACTGATTGTGTATTCAGAGTTTGCCTAGACCATTATTCCGATAAGAAATATCCTAGCTCTGTCATTAGACCATGAGTACTTGTTTCTTCGATGACTGCTTTTCGCCTTAAAAAAGTTTATTTATCCGTTTTTTTTTAGATAACAATGTTTTAGCGATGCAAGTCTTAGTAGTTAACCCATAGCTGGTGGGAGATGAGATGGATTCGTACCTTTCTCAGGGCTATTTGCACGTAAATGAACATAACGAACCCAATGGGAAATTTAACTCGCCTCTTCGATTTACATTTCCGTGTCATTATCCATTACATTAGGCGCACGTCGAAGCTTACAGAACCTGGTATTCACCCATCTAGGTACTGAGCAGGCTCGACGTTGCTTAACTTCTGTGATTTCACGGGAACCGGTGTCTCAACATGATATGACCATAACCCTTTTCTTTCCATCTACCTATATATAACATAAGATGTGAAATATTTGTCAGAGTTAACCTGTAGAAAAAGACAATATTTATAAAGGTATATGTACCACGAAACAATACTAATAATAAAATCCGCAATAATAAATTACCTGGAAACAAATGCATAATACTACCGACCAACTCTGTGACCTTCACTATCCAGAATAACCTATCCCATCTAAATAATCCTAAAATATCAAAATCCTTCAAAATCCATTATGGATATACTCAGACCCTCAAACACTAATAGCAATAATATTTCTAAAGCAGGAATTTATAAAATAAATTTCTAAAGCAGGCATTTATAGAAAAAATTGAAAAAAACTGTTTCTCCCTATATATTGGAGAAACAAGGAGAAATTAAAAAAAAAACGCATTTATGAGCCCAAAAAGAGACGTTACAAAAAACAACTTAACTAATGCACTAGTCATACATAGGAATAAATTCAACTACAATTTTGATTTTAAAAATGGTTACACTCATATAAAAAGAAAATAATTCACTCACAACGAAAATCCTCAAAAGTGCCGACATTGGATATTATTCAAATATTAATCTACGCCCAGTGTTTCTTCCTATATCATCTTTCCTAACAAAATTACTACTCTCCCAAGCAAACGTACACAACCGTATCAAGAAATCAAAAGAAAATGGTTGAATCCATCAACACAACAATAAAAACTATATTTCCACACGTGATAATACTTGCCGTAATTTTCAGGTGACAATATGGATACAATTACGTTTTTCTAAATTTTCGTTGCTAAGGACATTTTGTTTTGTTGTTAATAGTTACTTTCTTTTTAATAAATCCATTTCGTTTTTGCATTGAAAAAAATCGCATTGGCCGAAACGCGTCGGCTAATAATACAGTTTTCCTATTGTCTTTTACCTTTATAAATAACATAAATTATAACGAAATTCGAAATATGAATCAAGTGCAAATCGTAAAAGTGAATCTATTAATAGTGAATCATGGAGATTAACAAAATCACTTGAAAACAAAATGGAAAACGTACAAACATTGGAAAGTGAAATGCTTGTGACTGAAGGTGTTCAACATAGATTAGTGAGTAGATTAAGATCAGAAACATCATGGAATTGATTATAGTAAATGTCGACATTTTACTTCATTCTTTTTTACCAGAATACATTGTCGTCAGCAAATGTATTGATTTTTTTTGCTTTGTTTACGGCACATCAACCTTTTATTTTATTTTTTTTTGTTGGCCTTTAAGGGATTGTAAGAATATTTCTTTATTTGTGCGCCCAGGACGATTTCTTTGGTAACAAAGAAAATAGTACTCACCTTTTACGTGATATATCTCCTTCTTTACGATTCTGGACGATTTCTTCAAAGATAAAGAAGAGACTCGACGGAGATGTGTTTCTACAGAAGGATGCTAAGGATATCATGTACCGAGCGCGTGAGCAACGATGAGGTCTTAGAGAGGTTGAAAACTACGAAGAGGCTTATACTTAACATCATGAAGAGACAGCTGAAGATCCTGAGATATATAATGAGGAAGGAGGGCCTGAAGAATCTGATACTCACGAGTCGAACAGAGAGAAAGAAAGACAAGGGAAAACAACACATGGCATACTTGGCGAGCTTGAGCAGGTGGATGACAGAACGTGGTCTGGGGTAGGAAGCAGAGGGAGGGAACTTGTTAAGATCTGCAAGAGGGAGAGGGAGGTGGGGAGCCATGATCGTCTACGTACTGAAAGGTCACGGCACATACAAAGAAAGAAAGAATATTGCATTATCAATGTTTTGAAAATAAATATTTTTTCAGATACAAGTTCAACTATTTAACTCGGATGGATTAATACCATTCCCAAATGGATTTACGCGTAAATGAATTCACGAAACCCGACCAGATTTTGAACTCGGCTCCGCAATTCTACTCGCGCAAATGGCATCAAGAAAAATGTCTTCCAAAGTCTAAGCAAAGTATTAAAAAGCAAGAAAATGTCGTTAGAAACAAGGAAAATAATTTTATATCGTTAGGTAATATCGCTACGTCTATATAACAGGGAATGCTGGACAATCTCTTCACAGACTAAGATGAGACTTGAGGCAACTGAAATGTGGTTCTGCAGAAGGCTGCTGAGAGTACAATGGAATGAGCGAGAAAAGTTTTAGCATAATGGAAAACGAAAATGATACATAGGATCAGAAAGGATATGAGGAAAGAGAGCTTGGAGAATTTGAAACTTATAATACATATTGAAGGTAAGCATGGCAGCAATACAGCCAATAATCGACCGAAAGGGCTTACGTCATAGATATCGGTGCACAAATGTTTTGTCTTTATATGTCTTTTGAGTAAAGAAATATTAGGCTGGTGCAAAAATAATGATGTAATAATGTCGTTTTTTGACGTTAAAAAATACGTCAAAAAACGACATTATTACGTCCTTTTTTTTTGCACCACCCTAATAATTAATGACAAAATACCAGGATCTATGTAACTCATAAAAAAAGCAAATTAAAGATCATCCCTTGTTGGAGATTTGACGCAATATAATCTTCTTACCTCTATATGAGACTATTTCTACCAAGCTAAGTTTAGTAAATATTATAAGAATTTAATTAAGTAGGTCGAGAGATAAAGGAAAGTAGGAAGGACTTAAGGAAAATAATGAAAGAAGGAAGAGGGCTGAGGAGAGTAAGAGGAGGGAAAAAAAGAAAGAATGGCTGAATGAAAGGAGTGAGTAAGTGGAAAGGGAGAATAGAATGATGGGTGTCAGCTAGGAAGATCCAATACAGAATCCTATTCACGCAGACGCCAAATTAATTTGATTCCAAAAAATCAATGAGAAAAACAGTTATATAAAGGTGGAGGAAGGAATTGAGAGAAAAAGGTTTTATAAGAAAGAAAAAAACAAGTAAAGAAAAGACGACTTATAATGAGCTAAAAGGAATCGAAAAGACGAGGCAATGAGCGACGACTGAGGAATTACAAAGCATCTGAAGAATAAAGCAAAGGCAAAGGTAAAAAAAAAAAAGAAGACAATATTCGACAAAAAGACTGAAAAGAATTAAGTAATTAATTGAAAATGGTGGAAAGGAATTAAAAAAAAAAACTAACAAAAGAATGAGAGTAGAATAACTTCAATCCTAATTTATTCCAGCGTAAAAAAACAATATTGAATCCGTTGTTTGAAGTTTAACCATTTACCAAGCTATCATGACTCTGAATGTTACAAATAGAAGGTGTAATTTTTAATACATGAAATGACAGCATATATTAGGTGTGCGCAAAAATAATGACGTAATAATGTCGTTTTTAACGTATTTTTTAACGTCAAAAAACGACATTATTACGTCATTATTTTTGCACCAACCTAATATAAGATGTGACATAAAAATTTGTGCTCGAGCATGTCTGGACATGTTTCTACTTCCGCTCTCTTGAAGGACAGATAAAATGAAATTTTCTTTGTCGAGCAGTAGAGGGAGTTATACGTATTCATGCTATACTGTCGGCGGAAATGAGTGAAAGGCACATGGAGTAGTTTATCATCAGATTTTGTGTTAAGAGTGATAAAGTTGCTAGTGAACGTTAAGCATATTAACATTGCTCATAGCGAAGATGCTATGAAGAAAACCGATGTTTTTGAGTGGCGTCGATGGTCCAAGGCAGGGTGATAAACATGTGCATGATTGCGCAAGAACTAAACAGTGAAAAAAGTAGGAATCGCTGTATATATGAACAATGTGTGAATCTTGATGTGCTCAGATTAAGGATTAAGTGCCAATCTGAATACAGAGAGATATTGCACAGGCCCATTTAAAAAAAATAATAGGAAATTACCATTTACTGAAAATAAATGTCAATAAAAACTCTGACGGCAATTTTTCATGAGTGCCACGATTTTAGATCAATATACCGGGTGTAACATCAAAATTCTTCAAATCGTGTAACAGCAGAATTGTCCATTTGTCAGATTTAGCTTTGGAACGTTGTATCGTAGAAATGATTAAAAACATCTTACTGGAATTCTTTTATAATACTATTAGATTCTACTCTTAAGAATAAGAATGTATGATTACTCACAAATTAAACAGAAGAATCATGAGGGAAGCGATCATAAAAGAAAATGACATCTTCATCTTTAATTAATCATAGCTAAGGATCGGAAGCTCATGAATATTGAAATAAAGTTCAAATATATACATATTGTTCGAGCATCATTTTCCAACATAATCAAGATGATCTTCGTCCTCTCTAACCTTCTAACTTTCTCTCCTGGAGTAACAACTTGCCTCACCGTTTTCACGTACGATTTCATTTTAAGTTTTTTTTCACTGCTTTTGCGCTACCAAATTGAAATGTTGTAACGATGATCCCTCTGCCTGCTGTGACCTCCTGGTCCAGTTTTCAACTCTGCTGTTCCCTCTTTTAAAATTA
The DNA here is from genome assembly GCA_963932145.1 of Acanthosepion lycidas. Lineage (NCBI taxonomy): Eukaryota > Metazoa > Mollusca > Cephalopoda > Sepiida > Sepiidae > Acanthosepion > Acanthosepion lycidas. Next base: position 115,992,100 of record OZ010581.1, on the reverse strand, counting down.
TTCATCGTTCTCTTGATTGTTCTTGAATGGACTTTGAAGAGGGAAGCCAGGGTAGGAATGTTGGCAACATTACTGAAAGCCTGAAGAATCTTTTTCCTCTCATCACTGGGGCTGACACAAAAAGATTTTTTAACTAGATGAATGACTCAAGGGCTTTTCGGTGATTCATAAGACAAATGGTATCAAGATAGGTAAACGTCTTATCTGAAAACATGGAAAAAAGACACTCAGTAAAGTATTTTCGTTATTTTAAACATTTTGGATAATGGACAGTTATGCTGTGACACGATATGGAAACTTTTGCTGGTACACCTGGTATGAAGAGAGAAGAGGTCAACAAGTAAAAATTTGCTGGTAGCTACTTCAGAAATATATTACAAAATGGACCACCTAACCTATTCAGATGACTTAATTGTATGTTATGTCTAAAATTGAAAAATACACTTAAAGGATAAAGAATTTCTGACATCGCAAACACCCAGTGACACCTGACTACAAAACTGAAAGTTATTCCTCCAAACTATTTCCAAGAATGTTTCCGGCACTGGCACTATCTCATCACAAAGTTTATAGCTTCACAAGAGGAGTTCTTTTCTATTCGACAGCGGATATCAGTGACCAGGGAAGCAAAATTTCTTTCACTTTGCATTCTCCTTATGTGAAACCAAGCCAGGCGATAATGCCACTAAGATGCAAGGGGTCTGCTGCAAAGGAAAGAAGATGATAAGACTTATTAATAGAGGAAAACTAGATACAACATGGGGCGATGTGATGTAATGATAAAACGGGGAAGAAAATAGCTAACGTCGTTGCCAGTAAAGAATTACAAAAAGCCTTTATCCAGCGTGAATAAGGAAAGGATACTGCTGCTGTATATATATATATATATATATATATATATATATATATATATATATATATATATATATGCAGCAATTTTTCAATCATGCATGTTTCATTAAATAATATAGACAAGTTTTATCTATTTATTTTAAGTAAGTTTCTTTCATATTGTCTGATAAGCTTAATAACATTATCATTAAAGGACGAAAGGAAATCGCAATATTGATACATGTTTAAATGCAAGTTTTCGGTTTACACAAGCCATAATCAAAGATGACAATTATTTTTAAATATATCAACCAATACACGGACGAAACAATAATGATAGTCTGTTTTTGTTGCATGAAAAATTTCAAAGCAACGACTAACTCATGTATACGAGACGCGGAAGCGAAAATCGCGTCGCAGCCCGTAACGTCATACATGACCACGCGAGAGTGAAAACGAGAAGTATTAAGGATGGGAAGCCAGTGGTATAAACCAATGGCTTCTGTTATCAATTATAGGCATTTAAGGATATTTGTGGAGATTTCATTTTTTTATTTTGTTCAGGTTAGGTTTCAAACGTATATAGGTTCAAGAATTTTTTGTTTTTGTTTACTGTTTAATATATATATATATATATATATATATTTATATATATATATGTGTGTGTGTGTGTGTGTGTGCGTTTAAGAGAATCGGTCTTTGCAACATCAAAGCTAGATCATAGAAAGGATTAAGTTGAGTAAATGTTTGTCCCTTAGCTGATTGGTGTTAACTTCGGCATCCTGACTTCAGACATTAGTACCTAGACTTGTCCGCCCCCTGTTTGGTGTGAGAGGTGGGTATCAACAATTTACTGCTTATATTTTTTCGATTTTTTTTTTTGTGAATTTAAATCTTTCACGAAAGTTAAATATATATATATATATATAAAAGAAAAATCGAAAAAATATAAGTAATAAATTGCTAATATCCCCTGAAGAGTGGACAGACTAGTCTGCCTACGAAAGTCCGGATTTTGATGGTAAAAAATAATCCCATATATATATATATATATATATATATATATATATATATATATATATATTCGACTCTCGCGTCGAATTCGACGTATGAGGGTCAAGCAGATCAGTTCCTAGGAACAACAGCACATGAGATTTGATTATAGTGGTGAAGGTTTCGTGCAGGACCAGCCACACTTTTTAAAGGGACGAATACAGAGACCTGGTGCACTACGTGCCACAAGGTCCCCAAACGACACTCCGCAGGTTTTGAATTTAGAGTTGTCCTTCTCCTCGACCAGTTGCCATCCAAGGCTATAGAACCCAGTTTGTCCTCCTATTTACCCATAGCTGGAGGGGGAAGAAAATGATTCATACCTTTCCCATGGGTATTAGCACGTAAGCGAATGTAATGGATTCGACTGGAATTCGAACTCGGATCTCCGATGCTTCAATCCAATGCGATATCCACGGTGGAGTAATATATATATATATATATATATATATATATATATATATATATATATATATAGTCTTAAGGTGTGCTATATTTATGGAATAAAGTGCTCAATATCAGAGATAGAGCGTGTGTAAATATAAAAGTGAACATAGAAGTCAACACTTAGAGGCGACAGTCTGTTTCATGCTTTATGCAATCGTCAGGCCACATATGCTGTTATTTTTCTCGGCTATTTATATATATACGGGTTATGGTGCATACGCACAATGCACCATTAACCCGTATATATATAAATAGCCGAGAAAAATAACAGCATATGTGGCCTGACGAATGCATATAGCATGAAACAGACTGTCTCCTCTAAGTATTGACTTCTATGTTCACTATATATATATATATATATATATATATATATATATATATATATATATATATATATTAATCAGTTCATTCCAGGCAAGGTGATGCGGCATTAAGATGGAGATGGTTACTGCGTCTGAAAGAGAATTAATTTTTGCGGAATAAAAAAACTCAATCATACAGAGGAAACAATTAATAAACCTCTATTCCTGGCCGCCACCCGCCAAAATTTCTTTGAAACTGTGTTAACCGGACAATAGATGACCTCTCAACTTCTATGGAAGAAATAATAAAATAAAATAAATAAATAATAAATAAACTTTCAGAGTTTATACGAAGAAGTTAGTATTATAGGGTCAAAGAAGACTTTAGAAGCAAAAACGCAACCAATCCTGAAATGGAAATAAAGGGTACATCTCTAGTCATCTTCAAAAGACCGGGGCGGAGTGTGAACCTGACCAGTCTGTAATAGATTTTTATTAGGATATTTGTGAAGGCTTTTTGGCAGAACACCTGAGAGTGTTAGTAGTTTGAATTTTTTTTTTTTTTTATTGTACACAGAAACATATGTGTACGTACATCCACGGCCATGGCTTGCCATGGCTTGCCACGGATTGCTTTTTTTTCGTTATTTGTGAATTGGCAGGGCTTGTTGTAAAAAGTGGAGTAGTTTTCTTTTTGTCCTTCCTACGGTTTATTCGCAGTATTCCTTATTTAACCCGTATATAATGAGGATGAGAAGAGTCATATTCTAGCCGTTCCGATGGACATTAATACGAAAATGAACGACGGAATCTGACCTTGATTACAATCTAAAAGGTTTTCTGCGTGTCTCTAACTGGTGCGATATACACGTGATGGTTATCTGCGCAGGAATTTTTTTTAAGCGTTCCACCCCAAGCAAGGCGTGAAGCCACTAGCACGTAAGGGGTTACAGAATGTTGGAGCGAGCACAAAGATGAATGATAAAATCGGATGAAGAGAAGGATAGGGGACAGATCAAGGCATCTGGATACGTCGGTTGACATTACATTTGAATAGTTGGAGATTATAGGGGAGGGAGTTCTACAGTCGAGAAGTGCGAGACATGAAGTTATTGAAGTAGAAGAGACGGCTACATTTAACAGTTTCGACCGTGAGAGGGTTAGAGCGAGATGTCAGCCGAATTGAACGCTTATATTCATGAAGTCTGGGAACCAGCGAAAGCAGCTCATCGGAACAGTTACCATGAAAGTATTTGCAAAAAAAAAAAAAAAAAAACCGAGGGAGGCGATGGCCCGTCTGTGTGAGAGCGACAGCTTATGAGATGCCAGATCAGGGCCAATTACATTACAAATCCGTCTTTGGATTTTATCAAGGACCTTGAGACAAAGAGAAAGAGCTCCATACTATATATGGCAGTAATAGTCTATATGAGGGCGAATTGTTGATTTATAGATTTGAAGGATCGACTCCGGCGAGACTTTAAATCTACAAATTGCTTCGACTGTCCGAATTCTAATTAAGTCCCAGGCTTTTGCTATCATTTCACTTGACCCCCTTTGGAAAAATCAGGAATAATTTTCTTTCGGATTCAAATTTAAAAGACAAGGGAACGTTAAGTTTCTTAGAATTCGTGAAGCGAACAGTTTTGGAGGCCATTTCTCAATTTATAAATGAAGAAGTCATATAGTCAGCGCAATGTTCAATTTACATATATTAAAATAGAAAATGAAATCGTAGGCAGCTATGATCTGCTACGTCCTGGGGAGAAATGGTTATCAACAACTACAAAAAATAAAAACAGAAATAAAAAAAAAAAAAATAACTAAGATTAACGTAACGAATCTAAGTTGAATACAAAGTGAAGTTCAGTGGTAATTCAATAAGAGTTGAGGAAAAAAAAAATTCAAGGACGCAAGAAATGGAAAATTATAGAAAGGAAGTAAAAAAAAAAAATATTCGTTTTTTTTTTGTTTTTTTTTCTTTTTATACTTTTCATCTCGAAAAGGAAAAAATATTCAAAGACAGGTGATGCCAAAACAATAAACGTTTAATTTGAAAACGGGGAAGTGCACAGTGGGTGAAAAAAAAGTGTAAGATTTGTAGTGAATATCATGTAGTCTCCCCCCACACACACACTGTAAAAACGTGTGTGAACGTATACACACATAGACAAACACACACTAACGCGTGTGAACATAAACACACACACACACTTATGTGCGTGAATGAACACACGCATAAAAACACACACAAACGTGTGTGAACTCATACACACACAGACAAACACACTAAAGCGCCTGAACGTACACACACACACACACAGAGAAACACAAACTAACGCGTCTGGAATATTCACGGCCACTAACGCGTGTGAATTTACACACACTAATGTGTGTGAACCAACACACACACATACAAACACACATTAACGAGTGTGAACGTAAACACACATAGACGTGCGGACACACATATAAACTAACGCGTGTGAAACATTCACGAACACTATGCGTGTGGAACATTCACGAACACTATGTGTATGAACCAGCGCATACACACACACGCACAGTCTCTCTCTCTCTCTTTCTCTCTCTCTAAAACACACACGCATTCATATATGTATGTGTGTGCTGACTGGTTGATTTGTTTTTTACGGCTTATCAACCAATTTGCAGGTTAAAATTTTAAAACCAGAAAATATTTTTAAAATGCAAGAATTTGATATTTTTTTATTTCTTTAATAATGTTTTTTAATAGTTTTTAATAATGGTCTTTAATGGTTTTTTTAATAATGTTTTAATAGTTTTAATAATGTTTTTTAATCGTTTTTTTATAATGGTTTTTTAATAAAGGTTTTTAATAATGTATTAGTGACACAATACGACATACCTTTCCCAATGATATTTGCATAAAAGTAAATATAAAGAATTCAACTGGAATTGAAACTCGGCTCACCGATTAAAAATACCTAGCCATTCTTCATCACAGCATCTGAATATCCAAGATTACAGCACTGGAACTCACAACCTGTCAGTCATCTCGGTATTGGCCAGGCTAGGCGTTGCTTACTATCAGTGACCGTACAGGATCGAATGCTCTGGATTTAATAATTAGTTAGTTTCAAGCCTTTTCTGGTTTAATTAGTTCCTCCTCAGCGAGGATATTGAAGTTAATTAACCCATTAGTACATAGCGTCGATTTTTTTAGAAAGCATGTTACCTAACATTTAAAATCCACCAACACTAAAATTACCATTTGCCAGCAAATTACATTAGAGAAAAATAGTTACAAACTCAAGAAGACTTTCCGAAGTAATAGTTTAATTTCATTTATTTTGATTATTATTGAATATATTATTAATTCCTTTGGAAATAAAAAAAGACTATCTGGACCGGACTAGTACTGTGGTTTTGAAAAAAGTATGCAATATTCAATTTTTTAAGCGATACTTGGGTGAAAGTGATCCCAAACTTGTGAGCTACAATGCAGTTCTTAGTATATAATCGTATCATTTCAGAACATACGCGATCATAGATCTCTATAGATTCCTTTTTTCATTCTTTATTATCTGTGAATTGGCATGATTGATGGGTAAAAGTAGGGCAGTGCTTTCTCTAGTGTGTGAAATTCAGAGTTGATCGCTTCGACTGGGCTGCCATCCAAAAAGCAGACTGCACTTCACTTTGCTCTCTCTCTTTGTATATATATATATATATATATATATATATATATATATATATATAGTTGTATATTTAGACAGCAATCCTTCCTTTATGCATGTTTGGTCAGGAACACAGTTCCTTAAGGGGCATTTGAACTCATAGATAATGTTCGTTCTTTGTAATTTTGACTTAGTTGGTGTGTTGTTATTTTTTAGGATAAGGTTAGCTGTCTTAAATTTTTTATAATAGATAATAAATTTGATTTTTTTTTCGGGTCAGAGTATTATAAAAAAATATACTACCCCAATTGACCCGAATAAAAACATCAAATTAATGATGAAACCGGACTCATAAATAATTACATCGGTTACACAACCACATGCTTATCCAGACGTTTTACGTTACACCTATCTGATCACAGCTCCATTAGAACCCATTTAAACACACACACAAATTTTCCAGCCTCTATTAGGAACATACTAGTAGAAAACACAAATATATTAACTGCATCCCCCTGCAAAAAAGACTAAAAATAATGGAACCTTTAATAATAAAAAAAAAACGCCAACTCTTAGCAATATTAACAAATAATTAAATAATATAGACAAGTTTTGTCTATTTCTTTTAAGTAAGTTCCTTTCATATTGTCTGATAAGCTTAATCACATTATCATTGAAAGACGAAAGGAAAACACCATATTGATACATGTTTAAATCCAATCTAACCTTTCAGCTTACACAAGCCATTATCAAAGATGACAATTTCAATAAATCAAACAACACACGGACGAAACACCAATGATAGTTCTCCCTTGCTGCATGAAAATTTCCAAGTAACGACAAACTCGTATATACATGACACGGAAGCGAAAATCGCGTAGCAGCTCGTGACATCACACATGACCACGCGAGAGTGAAAAACGAGAAGTATTAAGTATGGGAAGCCGTTGATATAAACCAATGGCTTCTGTTATAAATTCTATGCATTCAATGATATTTGTGGAGATTTCATAGTTTATTTTGTTCAGGTTAGGTTATATATATATATATATATATATATATATATATATATATATATATATATATATATATATATATATATATATATATATATATACATGTACGTACGTGCTAATACCTTTGGGAAAGGTATGAATCCTCTTTTTCTCCCTCCACCATGGGTAAATAGCACGATAGACTGGTTTCTATATCTTTGGATGGCAACTGGTATAGGAGGAGAAAATGCTCTGAATTCAAAACCTGCGGAGGTTCATTTGGGGACATTGTGGCACGTAGTGCAACAGATCTCTGTATTCGGCCCTTCAAAAAGTGTGGATGGTTCGACACAAAACCTTCACCACTATAATAAAATTTCATGTGCTGGTTCCTAGTAACTGAGCTGCTTGATCCTCATACGTCGAATACGATGGGAGAGTCAAATATATATATATATATATATATATATATATATATATATATAGATAGATAGATAGATAGATAGATAGATAGATAGATATAGGATTGGTGTAGACGGAATAAAATTCTAATAACCAGAAACACTATTCTTAAAAGAGAGCTCAATACAGAGTAGAGCATATAAATTAAAAATTATAACATAATTATGTTATAACGTCACTACAAAAATAACCATTTTCTTTCAACACTTCTGGTGTCTTATCAATGTATGGCGTTGATTCACAATCAACACTTTTTCTTTTATTTCTCATCGTAAAAGTGTTACTTTAATAAAACCCGTTATGCACTTCAATGGTTTTATTTATTATATTAAACACAAATCGTCCTCAATAACTTTACTATAAGCGGACATCTTTTGAAAAGCTGATTTGAAGGTGTTTTTGTTCTTCGGCATGAGCCTGAATAAAACGTTTTCGAAAAAGTTTCATTATACCACGACTTGAACTCAAATTAAATTATATTGTGTTGAATTATTGCTTGCTAGGTATTGCCTATTTTACCTAGGCTTTCAATGTAATTTTGCTCAGTAGTGAAATCTGTTATTATTAATTTGTTTAGATTAAAACCTAAATTTTGCAACTTTCTTTCGGGTCAAAATGCCCCAATCACGTGAACTTACACTTGAACAAAGATAAGAGTCCATTGCAAAAGAAGTATATTCAAAAGGAGAATTTAAAAAAAAAACAAAAAAACAGAACTACTGTGGAGTATACTTTGAGAAAACATCAAAGAGACAAAACAAGGCCAAGAGTAAGGCTGGTAGAACAAAAGCAACAAAAAACAAAAACAGAAGACAATTTCATCAGAGTTACCAGCTTGCATGACAGAAGGCTGACTGCTCTAAACATCACTGCAAAACTGAACTAATGTCGTGAAAAATGTGTCAACTTCCACTGCGAGGAGAAAACTCTGTAAAGCAGACCTATATGGCAGAATTGCTGTCAAGAATCCACTGTTGAGGAATCAAAACAATGTCAAAAGGCTCCAGTGGACCAAGGCACACAAAGATTGGACAATAGAACAGTGGAATAAAATCATTTGGACTGACGAAACAAAGTTAGAAATCTTTGGATCAAATAGGTGCATCTATGTGCGACGAAGAGTTGGTGAAAGAGCGGCAACCCCCTATAAAGCGTGAAAGAGGCTCTCTTATGCTGTACTGGCGTGTGTGAGGAGCTTTTAACCATTGCAAAGTCATGGATTTGCACCCGGTGATAGTCAATTTGAATCAGACTGGCTATCACATCATACGGCCGCATCATACGACCCCATCCGAAATGCGGCTTCTGGGTCAGGGATTTGTATTCATGTAAGATAATGACCCAAAGTATATTAGTAAACTCTCCCAGAGCTACATTAAAAGTAAAGATGAAGAGCATCGACTTTAACTGATGTCTGGGCCGGCTCACTCAGCGGACTTAAATTTCATTGAAATGGTGTGGGATGAACTTGCCCGAAAAGAGCTAAACAACCCACAAGTGCGGCTCATCTCTGGCAACTCTTGCAGGAAAGCTGGGCTGAATTATATTATGCTCGACGCAATCGTCAGGCCGATTGCGTTTAGCATGAAATAGCTTGTCGCCTCTGAGTGTTGACTTCAATGTTCACTTTTATATATATATATATATATATATATATATATATATATATATGTGTGTGTGTGTGTGTGTATGTGTGTGTGTGCATGTATATACATATATATACACACAAGTAATATTATTTTACAGATTTGACAATAAGCTTAATAGTATATATATATAAATATATGTATATAATATGTGTATATATATATATATATATATATATATATATATATATATATATATATATAGTATTAAGCTTATTGTCAAATCTGTAAAAGAAGATTACTTTTGTAACTATTAACAGTAGAAATATATCAATAAGTCTAACACAAATCACAATTAAAAACAATATATTAAGTACCATTTTTCACTATATGCTTATGAAATAACCTGTTGTTTGCATAACACGAGACATGTTATCTTATTAACTTCGAATACTATCTGCTGTTACCATCATAATAGTCATGATCTGAGCGCCATTGCTGAATCACAGTTTCTGCTTTCAATCGAGTCCTTTGTAAGCACTGATGGATGAGATGATCACTAAGAGCAGAGTCTGCACACGCACTCAATATCGACCATATAAATCTCTAGATTTATATGGTCGATATATTAGATGGTTAATGATTATTTTTTATTACTATTATTTGTCTTTTTACCCAAATCATTGGGTGGTTTTGTAATTGCTGGATATCTCGTTACATTCTGCGTACTTCTGTTTCCAATACTTTTTTTCTGATTGTTCTTGTTGACCTTCTGCAATACACAATTGATAAATGAATTCACCCAATGGACAAAAAATTCTATGACACTTTGCCTAAGGCTCCGATTACAAAAGTTACAATCTCTCCCTTTTGGTAATTCTAGATTTTCTTGGTTTCTTTCTTTTACTTCTCAATTTTATATCATTCTTTCTCAAATCATAATTTTTACAATATTACGAGCTTAAAATCGCCCTATCGTGGCGCATTTAAGCTAGCTCCTGCGGTGCGCTCTTGATTAGACCTTCATCAGAATGGTTAGGGAGGAGTAGATGTGATAGGCAACAAGAAACTACAGAAGGACTAAAAATTGATCGCTGCATTTAAGTATTGCATTAATATTTAAATTTACCTTTTAAAAGTTCAACGATAATTTTTCTGCCGACACTTAATTTAAAGACAATTTTATGTACGTATGTCCATACTTTCCATGCAATTATTTATATTTCATGGGTGACTGTCAATTATTTCGAAATTAATTTCCATTATTCCCAAATTTATTTCCAACTTGCAAAAATTTTTATGATACCAAAAAATTCGTCACAAAAATTCATTGCCGAAAATTTCGCGTTAATGAAAAATTGAGAATCTAAAATTTCAGGATTGCAAGTCTGGATCTGACAGGGATTGTTTTTAATTTGCTGACGGAGTCGGCTTGATGCCAAAATTGTATGATGTGTTGGGCTACTGTCTATAAGAGTAAAGTTTAAAAAAATCCTGATTCACTGACATACTGATAATTGCCTTTATTATATATATATTAATACTAGATTTACCGATGGTATTCTAAAATTTGTCTATTTTATTATTATTATTATTATTATTATTTCTGCATATTATGTTTCCTGCTTTGTATCCTCTAGAGTTAGGTCCAAACTATTCTCCTTGGGCACTATAGGAGAATTGTCATTTCATTAATAGCCCTTTTCTTAGTAGATGAAATTTTCCAAGTAGGACGATCTTCTGGGCAACTTGGATGTTGATGTTACCTGGGAAACTGTAGAACTGTCCATTCCTTTTTCTCACAATGCCCAGTGCTCTGATCACTATTGGTAGACTTAGTCTTCATTACCCATATCCTCTTACTCACGATCTCCTCGTCCTTGTATTTGGACTATTTCTCGATAATTTTCATGAATGTATTTTTCTCAGATGGCTCTGCTATGTCAATAAGCATACACTTCCTGAATTTCTTGTCGTTTATGATGATATCAGGTCTGTTGACTTTTATTGCCCTGCCAGTTTAATATCCCAGAGCATAGTTACATCGTTATTTTGAATAAATGGTGGGCGCTCATACCATCTCTCAGTGGTTTCGATTTTGTGCTTCTTGCATATCTTCAATGCGCATATGTCGCTACCTTGTTATGTCTTTGGGAATATTCCTTTTTTGCTATTTCTGGATATCCTAATATGGTCGACAGGTTTATTATAATTACCATAGTAACGATTTTTCGCTTTATTTTTCTGTTGCAGTGGGAGATCGCGCACGTGAAGTGTAACTAAGGTCCGTTCAGCATAGCTGGCGTATAAACTAAAGGATGTTTCTGTAGATGTTGTAGAAACCAAAACGTGTCTGAATAGATGATCGTTCTCGGAAACTGCCGGCCATGCTGGCGATAAGAATGTCGAAACAGCACAAGTTTTATTTACAGAGCAGTGATGGTTTCTTACTTTCAGTTCACTGTCCGGTTTGATGGTGACTACTTTCTGTCAAGATCCAACTTACAACCATCCCAACCACTTATGGACAAATTTTACTGTTCAGAAATCAGGGCCATGATCCGAACAAAGTAAAAATTAAACAAATTTAAAACAAAGATTCTGCATTTCGGTTTATTTCGTTCCATCCTTGATTATGTGATAGTTATAGGATCTTGTGATACTTTAGATCTCCAGTGTCAGTTTTCAACACAATGCTATTCAACCACTGGTGTGTTTTCTGTTGGTCCACATTTGCTTCTTTCGATCTTTTCTTTTGCCATGCAACGTCTTGAACTGATAGATTCCTGTAATTTCATTTGGCCAAGTTGTTTTGCTTTCTGTTTTACTCGTTTGGCGTAAATGGTTTTGGCTTGTTTTTTTTTGTTGTTGTTGGCAGAATTTCAGGTATTCAGGTTTCTGTGCAAAGAGTGCAGCTTGAAGAGTGCAGCTTGAAGAGTGCAGCTTGAAGAGTGCAGCTTGTTTGTTGATGGAGTCGATTTGGTGTTTTACTATATGTAGTAGAGGGTCATTGGTTTTTGTGAGGTAGCTTTCAATCCCATTTTAGTAGTTTTTATAGTAAATTTAAGTTGGAATAGATGTCGGCCTCTTAAAAGGGCTTGGTACATACAGCCTATCAACATCTGATTTCATGTGGTGCATCCTTATTTGGGTAAGCATTTTTCTTATCTTGGCGTCCAATCTTTTAATATGGGTCAATCTCCATTTAATATTATTATTATTGTTTTGGTCATTGTTGTTGTTGTTATTATTATTATTATTGTTGTTTTTGTCATTGTTGTTATTATTATTATATCCTTGATTTCTGTTGTATATATATTTCTTTCCGGGTCATAAGTGGCATCATGATATTCTCCACTGGAATTTTTTTAAAAAGCTATACAAATAAAACAAAAACCGAACTCATACAAATTTTACATAGATAAAACTCTTCGTAAAATGCAAGCTGTATTTGTTCCCCAATTTTTTTTGTCTTTCTTTTAGGCATGCGCTACAAGGAATCGCTTAAATGGGTTTATCAGAAGCTTTTCTAATCAAACCAAGCGCCACAACCACAACTGTAATTAATGATGTCTTCATGTTTTCCTTTTTTTTAAATCTCCACATCCAGATCCTCATATTTTGATTTTTTTAAAGATCTTCAAAGATACATTATAGCCTACAGGAACTTCCATGTTAATAAGAAAACACACTGTTGTGGAGGACTTTAATAATTATGGTCATTATTATTATGTTTGTTAGTGTTATTCTTATTATTAGTAGTTTTCGGATTCTTTTCTTAAAAGTCTTGATTTGTTGACACATGGCAACGAGACCTTTCTTTGGATTTGGCGGTTACGACCAATTTGGGATGGCTTTCTTTCACAGCTGGACTCCTCGTTAAGAAATGAACAGTGACGAGGAGAAGAATGTTATGGACTTCTGCTATCTTGAGGTTTCTAGGAATTTTGTTGGTGTATTTTACCATCCGATACTTGACCAGCCCGAGAGCATATATTACCTTTGATATTTTTGTAGACTTCATGTCTCATATTCTTTTCACTTCTATGTCTAGATCATTATATTTAGAGAACTTGTTTCTGTCGGATTCAGTGAGGTATTTCTTTCAGAGTGAACAACCATCTTCTTTCCTTCTTGTCTCTCATTGCTATATCATGTCTGTTGGCCTAAATGTTTTTATCAGTTGCGATTGGCATGTCCCAATAAATGGCATCTTCTTCTTCTTCTTCGTCTTCTTCTTTTTCTTCTTCTTCTTCTTCTGTTTATTGTTATCATTATTTCATTCGATTTCTGTTGTATACATATTTCTTGGTTTCAAACATTTCCCCTGGATCATTTTTATAAAAAAAAAACAAAAGCCTCCGATCATACACATTTTTTATAGATAAAGCTAAAGTGTGTTAGCTGTACTGGTTGAGTACACTTTTTGTATTTATAAGGCATCAGCTACTAGGAATCCCTTCAATGAATCTATCGGAACCTTTTCCAATCTATCCGAGTGTTCCAATTACAACTGGAATTATTGATGTCCTCATCTGCCATATTTTTTAGATTTCCGCTTCAAGATCTTTATATTTTGATAGTTTTTTGAAGATCATCAAATATACATAAAATCGGACTGCCATGAAAATAAGAAAGTACATTCTATTTTTGCGGCATTTAATCACGATGTGTGTATGATTAGATTTGAGTGTTCATTGTGTGTGTATGTGTGTGTGTGTGTGTGTGCATAAAGTCCAATAAAATTGTTACATGCCCTATCTCTCTGCCTGGATCTGGGTAAGGTTCATACCAATTTCTTGCAGTTTCTTTAGCATAGAAGTTGCATATTTTCCAGTACAGATATTGGCCCACTCTATGCTACTGAATTTTATATTTAGAGGGTGCTATTACTGTGCAATCTGATATAAGATTCTTAATTGTTTCTGGATATTTATCAAAGAATCTGTATTTCGGGTTAACAATTTTTCCTTATTATTTTTATTTTCTTTGATTTCTGGCGTTTACACATTTCTTTCCGTGTTCCGCCCAGGGACATAAGGTTAGAAATTGCATCATGACACTTTCCACTGACAAAAAAAGAAAAAAAAAATACGTAGATAAAGCCCTTCGTAAAGTGTGAGCTATACTTGTCAGAACAATTTTTTGTATCTCCTTGAGGCATGGACTTCCAGGAATCCCTTCAATTAGTCTACTGCAATCTTTTCCAACCAGTCCTAGGGCTCCAACTACAACAGGGATTGTTGATGTTCCAATATGCCACATTTTCGAGATTTCTATTTCAAGGTCCTTGTATTTTGACAGCTTTTTGAATATCTTCAAAGATACATTGCAGTCAGCAGAGACTGCCATATCAATAAGGAGGCACCGTTTTTGTTTGTGGTCTTTAATAACAATATCTGGGCGGTTGGTTTTCATTGTTCTGTCAGTGTGTATTGTGTAGTCCCATAGAATTGTAACAGGTCCTATGTCCGTAACCGGATCTGGGTGGTGTTCATACCAGTTTCTTTCAGTTTCCTTCCCGTAGAAGTTGCATATTTTCCAGTGCAGATATTGGCCCACTCTGTCATGCCGGGTTTTATATTCAGTGGGTGCCAATATCGTGCAACCTGATACAAGATGATCAATCCTTTCTGGATATTTATCACAGAATCTGCATTTTGGGCTGACACAATATTTTAGTATATGTGCTTGCTAATTCCTAGTTAGCAAGCATTGGTCCTGTGCAGCAATGATAAAACCTCCAGTTTCAGCTTTCAACCCTGCATTACGTAGCCACTGATGGGTACGGGTTTTGTCTACGTCAGCTTGTTTGGTACGGGCAGAGTATTGGACATGAAGCGGTTTATCTTGCCATGGCTTCTGTATCTGATCGGTTGCATTCGTCTTTGCTGTCTTTTTTAAGTATTTTGCAGTTTCAGCCGGTGTATTATTATTATTATTATTATTATTATTATTATTATTATTATTATTATTATTATTATCTTTCGTTTCCCGATAAGTAAAATCAAATTACGCGAGACCTAAGATAAGGTAAGATAATACATGGATACATTCTGTTTATACAAATCAAGACGTTAAGTGATTCTTGACCTTTACAGTGTTTATATTTTCTTCATATGGATAATTCCCTCCTGAGTCAACTCCCAGTTCCACATGGTTCAATATCTTTTTATACGAAACACTTTATATTTCGTTAGAATCCATCTTACCCATTTATAAACAATTTATTTATAAATCTACCATTCGTCCATGCATTCAATATTGCTTGCATATCTGGTCTGGTGCTCCGGCCATATAACTTGAGATTCTTGACAAAATCCAAAGAAGGTTTCTGTAATGTCATTGGTCAGGATCTCGATTCGGTCACTTTTTTACATGGACATGGATTTCCTCTACCTTTTCGGTGAATATTTTCATGGATGTTATTCTAAGGAGCTCTCTTTCTTCTTACATGCTCCACATGAATTAAAGTCTGCCGGTAGATTGGCGAATAGGTCTCATTGATGTACGGTTTAAATGGCTAGATATAAACATATTAGGCTGTTGCAATAATAATGTCGTTTTCTCACATAGTAAAATATGTGAGAAAACGACATTATTTTTGCAACAACCTAATACATTCTATTCTAAGTGCTTCTTTTCTCACATTTGGAACTCCTTTCCAGGTTCTTGTTTCTCTTCCACTTATAAACTTAAAAAATTAAATGCAACGCTAATCGCAATCTTGTGTCTTCGTAGAATCTATTCTTTTATTGTCCTTTCTTCTCACTAAAGACTTCTCATTCTTTTCTAACGAGCTAACGTGCGATAATTATCTTACTTGGGGTGAAATTATTAACATAAATATCTTCTAATCAAGATCCTCGTCTCCTGTTAATGTATGTCTATATTTGTTTAATCGGCCCTACGGCTCAAGTTTTTAGAGATATAAGAGATTTCATGTAGTTTTATTACAAATAATGAATGTCAAAACACTATGCCGGCAAAGTGATACTGGCTTACAAACGATATACCAGACGCATGCATCACGACCAAATGTGCGCGATATGATCACACCCTTAGACAACAGGACCGGATGACCTTGCTTATGATGCCCAGTATTAAATATCTTCATGTTGGCCAACTCAGTTCTATAAGTGTGTCCGATCGATGGTGTCACCAATTATCTAAAGGGACTACGATGTTCACTTGTCTGCCTCATCCTTCAAACTTCAAATAACAATACTGTCAACACGCTGACATCATAATCCTCAACTACTACCGCTCTTGGATAGATATGCCAAGAAAGGTAGCCCTCAGGGTACATGTCCTGTTTATTAAGATCAAGTAACTGCCAAAGAGATCTGCCTTACTAAAAGGGATACGTCTTCCTTTCATGTTCGTATTAACACTTCCAGTCAATTTTGATTGTAAGCTATGTAAGTCAGGTCTGGTGTATAATCAGGTAAGGTAGCCCGCAGGGTACATACCATGTTTATTCTGCCAAAGAGATCTGCCTTTCTAAAAGGGGTACTTACGGTAGTTTTCTTAGACCTCTGTACTTGTTAACTCTTCCAAACAATTAAGATGGTAAGCTATGTGAGTCAGGTCTGGTATATAACCAGGTAAGGTAACCCGCAGGGTACATGCCATGTTTATTCTGTCAAAGAGATCTGCCTTACTAAAAGGGTTATTTACGGTAGTCTTCCTTTCATGTCCATGTTAACACTTCCAAACAATTAAGATGGTAAGCTATGTGAGTCAGGTCTGGTGTATAATCAGTGTATTTGAATTTTCCGGGTCACAGTTGCGAGTCGATTCCCCAGATTGGAACTTAATTCTTACCAATTGTACACGGAGGTAATGTGGGTAGATTGCTAAGTAACATGGCGGATCCTAGACCTGAGAGTTAGACCAGGCGGAACCAAGGAATGTAGTTCCTCCGGTCATTTCCATGGAAATAGTGATAGAGCAGAGAGAGGCTTGCCACATCCCACCTGTGAGGGAGGGGTTGGAGGGTGGAAATTAATTCGTCACCGACAAGATCGCGGAGAAGTTTTTGAAGTCTATCAAGACCGGAAAGTGATGTCAGGGCTGCTCCTGTCCAAATATAGCAGCAGTGCTCTATTTTCAGCCTGATCTGGCTCTTATAAAGGTAGAGGATAGTTTGAGGAGTCTGGTGATGAGAAACGGAGAATTTAAAAAAAATAATAAAAAAATGCTGGATTGTACTGTGATCGTGTTATGGGATCTTACCCATAATAATAATAATGGACTACTCCATACTTAATAAATACTGCGCCTCAGGAGTAGGCAAGGAGTCTGTCGTTCACTTCTGACCCGACAGTTCGGTTGAACTCTCTGCCTTCAGGCGAGGAGGAACCCGAACAAGGCTACGCCGAGGGGCAGAGTCTCGTTCGGGGAGGTAAACCGGCCCTGAGCCCGTTTATACGGGTTCAATGGGCATATTTTTGTGCCGAGCCCACGGGCTCGGAGAAGCCACAATAAATAACCGACTTTGTGCCACAAGACGCCCTAGTGGCAGGGGTTGACTGAATATCGTCAGTCGCTGTTCGGTTGGACTCTCTGTCTTCGGGCGGGGAGGAACCCGAACGAGGATACACCGAAGGGGGGTCCTCTTTCGGGAATTAAACCGGCCTTGAACACGGTTATATGTGTTCAATGAGCATATTATTGGGCCGAGCCCACGGGCTCGGTGATCCCACGTTAAAAAAACCGGCCTTGTGCCATATAATGCCCCAGTGGAGGGTGACTGAATATCGTCAGTTAGCTCAAGTCCTGACCGGCTGTTCGGTTAGACTCTCTGCCTTCGGGCGTGGAGGAACCCGAACGAGGCTACACCGAAGGGCGGATTCTTTTTCGGGGAAGTAAACCGAACCTGCATCCGTTTATACCGGTTCAATGGGCATATTTTTGGGCCGAGCCTACGGGCTCGGAGATCCCACGTTAAACCGGCCTTGTGCCACATGATGCCCACGTGGGGAGGGTGACTAAATATAGTCAGTAGTTCAAGTCGAGTCAAGAGTCAAGTCAGAGGAAGTCTGAAACAGAGTTGCGTTCAGACAATTACTGCAAGACATTGGAATAGTGATACTGGTTGAGACTACATTGTTCTCTCTACTAAACGTGATTGTTCATACTAAAACTTCTACTTCTCTGTATATATTCCTGTTTGTAATATATCTGTGTTATTCCATAGCTGTGTTCGAGTTCTTCTTTATTGGTTCTACCTTGGACTATCACCTGGTACAAGGAATCGGACCATAACCGATAGCCACCCGTTGTATGACAGTGAATGTTGGACAATCTCTCTAAGAATGAGAAAAAGCGATAGACGCTGCCGGAATATAGTTCTATAGAAGGGAAATGAACATTCCATGGACGGAGCTAAGAAACAACAAATAAGTCTTAAAGTAAATGCCAACAGAAAGAATATTTCTACTTAGAATCAAGAAAAGTGAGCTAAAATTCGTCGAACATAATGAAGAAAGAGGACTTGAAAAATTAGGCCTGACAGGAAATAGTGAGAGTAAGAGCGATAGAGGAAGGCAGCGAGCTACTTATCTGTTGAGCTTGTGTAAATGGTTGGTGAAGCGGGGTTGGTTAGCAAAAGAAGAAGAACTACTAAGAGTTACCCGATATAAGAAGTTGTGGAGACAATGATCGCCTAATACATACGCGGCATATACAAGAAGAAATCAAAGCTTTAAATGTTGTTCATAACATAATGAAACTCTAACTGCTTGAAAGGAGTCCTGATTCCTTGTGCGAGTTATCCTTCATCTGAAAAATTATTTCGCAAGCATAAGCAAAAGGAGGAGACCAAATTGCGAACTTCAAGTCGGAGTGTATCTCTGAAATCCAAAGACGTATCGGGATATACATGGAAACATTCCAAAACAAGCAAAATAGAAACATTTCACTAGAAACAAGGAAAAGATCACTAGACTGTTGCGTGATACCTGTCCTCCTGTATGGAAGCGAATGCTGAACAATCTCCTCAAAGATGAAGAAGTGTCTTGAAGCAATAAAAATATGGTTCCACAAAAAGATGCTGAGGATAGCATGGATCGAATATCTGAGCAACGATAAACTTTTAGAGAAAATGGAAACCAAAAAGAAACTCATACTTAACATCAGTAAGAGAGAGTTGAGGTTTCTGAACGCATAATGAGGAAGGAAGGCTTAGAAAATTTGATACTCACAAGACAGCTAGAGGGACAGAGGAAAATATCGCATAACATACTTAGTGGGCTAGTGTGAATGGATGGCGGAACAGAGTTTAGGAGAAATAACAGAAAGACAAAGTTTATTAATAGCAACAATAGACAAGATGTTGTGGAGAGCCATAATCATCTATGACCTGAGAGGACACGGCACATAAAGAAGAAGACATAACTTTTGTGTTTAGCTTTATATCTTTGTTTCATCATAAAAGCAGGAAACCCGGGAAAAAATATATTTACAGGGAAAAAGAAATTTACAGGTGTCAGGTGAGTCTAAATCCGTACAATGTTTTGCGATGTTAGAACACACACTTGTTGTAACTTCATTTAGGTCGACAAATGCTCGTTATCACTTACGAAATGCCCCTTGTAGTCGATACTTCACAAACGCAGATCCTGGTAGTAGTAACCCCTTCTAATAATACTCTCACTAATAATACTTGTTCAAATAGTAATCGCTGAATAGTATAATGACCAGTATACAGAAAGAATCGCGATCGATATAGTAATAGACGATAGGGTAGAAATAGTGATCGCTTAGATATCACGCTACTTCCTATTCGTTTTTTTTATGATCATGTGATATACTTAATTAATGGAATCGCCTGTGTTTACTCACTGGCGATCTATGTTCAATCTACAGTGTCGACAGCGACACTTTACTCCTATACAACCCAATAAAAGTATTTTTTAAAAATTATGTTTCAAGGAAAAAGAAAACAAAAATGAAGCTTATATAAAGAATAAGAAAGAGGCAGTTGTACACATAATCAGGAAATTCGGCGTGGAGAATTTAATGGGTGAACTGGAAATATCAAGGGTAGAAAAGAAAAACAAGCATTTCTCAGCGATACAATGGATACGAAGTTGTGAAGGGCCATCATTATCCACATCCTAAAGGGACACCGTACATAGAAGAAGAAGAAGAAAGAAAGAAAGAAAGAAAGAAGGAAAGAAAGAAAGAAAGAAAGAATAAGAACAAGAAAGATTTATTATAGAAGAATGAATAAATGAAGAAGCCGCAGGAACATGAAAGAAAGATGGAATAGAATTTGATAAAGGAAAATAAGGTGAGAATAAAATGGAAAGTGAAAAAAAAAGAAGGAAAACCAGAAAAAAATGTGTCACGAAAGAGACGGCCTCAAAGATTTCTGAAGCACTTAGTCGAAATGTAATTGCCTCATCAAGGACTTGTTATGCGCAAATATGATCTTGGCAACGAGCGGGCAGGGGAAAATTGTATGAAGTCATAAAGTACAAAGGCAGGATAAGAACAGAAATTCGAGTCTCTTTTATGGCTAAGACGGCTTAGTATTCCATTAACATTTCTTATAATCGGTGCTCGGGCCTAGTAAAAAAAAAACAAAAAAAAAAAACAAAACAAACACGGATTTCACTGTTTGTTTTTTCTGCAATAATTACTGATCAGTTGCAATAGAAAAAAAAATATCCCAGTGTAATCATTGCACAATTTGTGATACTCAGTTCATTATATCTAGTAAAACATAAGCTTCTTCTTCCAACTGCTGCCTCTCTTCAGGACATTGACAATCATGGCTCTCCACTAATTTCTGTCCATTTTGCTATCAATAAAATTTGCCTTTCCGCCATCTATTCTAAATCCTGCTCCGCCGTCCATTCACCCAAGCTCGTCAAGTAGGTTATGCGTTGTTTTCCTCTGCCCTTCAATCTGCCCTGTGAGTATCAAATTTTCCAAGCCGTCTCTCCTCAGTATGTGCTGTAGAAATATCATCTTTCTCTTTCTGCTGCTATGTACAACTGTTCTTATGTTTCCATTGTCTCGTCGTTGCTCACATCTTCGGTTCATCGTATCCACAGCATCCTTCTGTAGAACCATATTTCGTCTGCCTCAAGTTTCTTCACCATCTGTGAGGAGATTGTCCAGCATTCACTGCCATATGGGAGAAGTTCCGTAATACTTCCTTTCTCGTTAACGATTTTTTTCTTCTATCGGTCCAGTCAATATCAAATTTCCCAAGCCGTCCTTCGACATTATGTGCCTCAAATACCTCAACTGTCTCTTCCTCATGTCTTCCACTAAGACACAAAGGGGTTACTGACTGTAAAAGAATATGAGAAAATATTCAAGAGAGGGATTAATATATAAAGTGAAATTAAGACGACAAAAATAACGATTGATATGGCATTTAAATTTTTGGCGATAAAAGTTGAGTTGTAGTTAAGAAACCGGAAGGGATTTCCAAAAGCGAGAAGTGCGAGAGAAAAAAAAAAATGTTATCATAGAAATTAGGGATATTTCGAGCAATTTCAACTTATAAAACAATGGAGAGGTGCCGCCAATGTAGTACCTCGCTTAAATTCGCAATAAATTAACATTATATTTCCGTGTTGGCTTATCAACTTTTTAAGTACTTTTACATTTTGTTCAGTTCCCTCCCCCATTATATTTACATGTTACCACTTCTCGGGTATCTCTTCGGCGTGTTTTGAATAAAAAATCCCTCAAGACTTTCATGCGAAAACATTTCCTTTTAAACACTTCTATCTATTTTTCATTAGAGTAGTTTTCCCCCGTCAAAAATCCATCTATCGAAAATGATAATGATCAATTGGTTCAAGGTCAGGTGAATATGTCGTGTTGAATAGAACAGAGAAAACAAATCCTGGATTTCTTTTCTCTGTGTTCTTATTTCTTTATACAGACTTGCGTTATCATGAAGAACAGAATTTTTTTTTACTGACGAACCTAGGACAATTTGTTTCAAATTTTGTGGCCACGTTGCAGCCGCCGGGCGTATAAATGTGCATTTATTGTTTCGCTACATTTTAGTAACTCTAAGTGTAACTTAGTAACTCTAAGTGGTTTATACCCCGACAACTTCATCACACAGACACGCACACACACACACGCACACACGAAAAATAACCTTTTTGGAGGAGACATGACGTTGATTTTGACTTATCAATCAAGTGATAATTTGTTTGAACATTGTCGCCCGTTAATGTAGTTGAAATCTATTCTTCATTGCCACATATGATTACTAGTTTGAACGATACATTTTTTCATAAAAATGAATAACGCAAAATAGAATTTACTTATGACTGAACGCGTAACAGATAAGTAGATATATTTCTGATTTACGTACATTAAATAAATCTGTTTGACAGAATTTCGGTTAAAAACAAGCATTAAAAGATAAAAGCAGCTTTTGTTAACTATAAAGTTGAAAGGAGAGGCTTATACTAAAGTCAATTCACTAGATATAAGTGCAAATTGTACTAAGTTGAAAAAGTTATACACAGATCCAGTCTATATATTAGATATTGCTTTTATTTACATCTAACTGGAAAAAAGTTCGACGTTAATGATTTTAATATCTGATTCATCTAGAACCCTGCCAGAAGATGGCCTCTTGGGTGAGGAGGTGTTTTCCCTCTGTAGGGGATGCATTAGTCCTATTTTAAGTCCCGTTGGCATGAAAAAATATAGAGAAATGAATAATAATAATAATAATAATAATAATAATAATAATAATTCAAAAAGCTATCAAAATACAAGGACCTTGAAATAGAAATGGGAACATCAACAATCCCTGTTGTAGTTGGAGCCCTAGGACTGGTTGGAAAAGATTGCAGTAGACTAATTGAAGGGATTCCTGGCAGTCCATGCCTCAAGGAGATACAAAAAATTGTTCTGTCAAGTATAGCCCACACTTTACGAAGGGCTTTATCTATGTAATTTTTTTTTTTTTTTTTTTTTATCAGTGGAAAGTGTCATGATGCCATTTCTAACCTTATGTCCCTGGGCGGAACACGGAAAGAAATGTGTAAACGCCAGAAATCAAAGAAAATAATAAAAATAATAATTGTAATATTTGTCTGTCCCTGTGGTGCAATAGAGTTTCAACATCCTTAATTAGACCATAGTTTACATTAAACGAATCGAATGTTATGGATGTCAAAACGAGAAATCTTGTCATTTGCAACCGCATGCATCATACTAAGGCTGATGTTGATCGTATGTATGCATGCAGATCCGGAGGAGGCAGAGGATTAGTTCAGCTAGAATTGTCTTACAAACCCACATCACAAGGTCTTCAAAGATAACTGGAAACTAGAGAAGAGTAGGTGATAATCAGTGTCAAAGAACATGAAAAAAATAAGAAACTGTATTCAACAATAAAGAAAGCAAGCAAATTCAAAAGGATATTTCAATGGGGCGAAGAAGTGTAAATAAACCATAATACAACTACTACAGTGGGAAAGAAGCTAAAGAAGCAAAAGCAAATGCAGATTTTACCTTTGAAGATATTCAAATAACTATTAATACAAGACTCTCGAAGTGGTTCCGATGGACGCAATGAAAGGATGCTTGGTAGCCCACGTCTTAAAGAAATAAAAAAAATGTACTCACAAGTACAGCATTATAAAGAGCATTATCTATGTAAAATGTGTGAGATCTTAGCTATTCATTTTTTTACAAAATGATCAGTGCAAAATGTCATGAAGCCAATTATGACCTTAGGTCTCTGATTGGAACCCGGAAGGAAATGTATACGTAACAGAATTCGAAGGATATAATAATAATAATAATAATAATAATAATAAGAAGAAGAAGAAGAAGAAGAAGAAGAAGAAGAAGAATTGCTGTACCCAATATGCATGCATCGATTTCTGATACGCCTGAGTAAGCGACAAGAAAGAAGAAAAATAGAAGATTATTTGATTATTTAAAAAGGAAAGTATAAATAGTGGTCAATGAAGAAAGTGTGAGTCATCCCCATTGTTACTGGTTCTCTGGGCAAAATATGTGCTGAACTTCCAGCTGGAACAATTTGGATCTATTGTTTAATATTGGACATTTCCAGAAGACTTCTGTGAAGAGTTCACGATTCCTGATGCAAATTTGGCACCTCAGTTTACTTGTTTTGTAAAGCTGGTACTTTGGTTTTATTTCCACCGAGATTGTCCGTCTTTGTAGATTAAACAACAGCAATAACAACAACAACAATTCTATTATAATTGTGTAGATGGATGGCGGGAAGGAAAAAAGAAAGAAAGAATTATAGAAAGAAAGCAAGAAGGGCTGTTTAACATCTATCAACATATCATAAATAATAGACTATTCCGTTTTGATCTCATGAAAAGAGAGGAAAAGGTACGACTTGTTTTCAGTGAGAAAATAAAACAACGAAAGACAAAAGGATGCCAGAAATAAATAAAGAAAGAAAGAAAGAAAGAAAGAAAAAAAGAAAGAAAGAAAAAAAAAAGAAATAAAGAAATAAAGAAAAACGTTTTTAACGTCACCTGCTGATATCTAGTAAATAATGGAGTAATGAATAATGAATTGTGCAGAAAAACGGGAAACGACACTACTTGGTTTCAATGAGTAAAAGAAAGAAAGAAAGAAAGAAAGAAAGAAGGAGGCAGCTTCAGTAAAATGGAAAACATTTCCAATTTCGAATCTTTTCATTTGCCTCTCCTTACTTCTTAAAATAACGACCATCTTTTGTTATTGCAATATTTTGTTAAAGTTGTGAAGGCTTAAATATTTACCGATGTGATATGGAATTTATAGGCATATTTTAGTGTCGTAGCAATTGCCTGGAAAATTTCAAATAGGAAAGCCGTGAAATTTCCACAGGTTAAAACTAGTAGTAGTAGTAGTAGTAGTAGTAGTAGTAGTAGTAGTAGTAGTAGTAATAATGATAATAACAAGAAGAGAAAAAAGAAAAAAAATAAAGAAATCAGAAACAGATTGAAAATAAAGGAAACACAAATAACAAGAAGAAATAACAAATAAGGAAACACAACAAATAAGGAAACACAACAAATAAGGAAACAACTAGTGAAGAGGAAAAACTAAGAATGAACATTGGCATTGAACAAAAATATTTCGATAAAAGCAAGAAGGAAAGAGTTTAATGAAAAAAGATAAAATTAAAGAGGAAAGAGTGTAAGGGAAAAGAAAATTAAGAAATAAAAGTCTTAAGGCGAAATAAAATTAAAAAAAAAATGAATATAAGAAAAATAAGATCATAAAATATAGAAGAAATCTCGAAACGGGACTAAGACATCAAAAACAAAGAGGAGAGAGGAGGAAAATGTTTATATGATGGTCGTTTAAATCAATAACTTATCACAACATCCGGGCAATCTTATCTCCTGTTTTTTATAATTAAATTATCACAAAATCAAGATATTTCAGGCGAAAAAAAAAAAAACGAAAAAACAAAAAAAAAACAAAAACAGATTCTTAATGAATAAAAACATTTTCCAAACTGCCCATCAAAAATCCGTATAACCCTGAATGCTATTAGTTATTTCAATAAAGAACCCCATCCTTCGACTTGAGACGGTTTTTTCTTTTCTTTTCATACAGCTTTTATTATTCATTCTTTTAATCATAGTTCGAATTCTGAAAGGCATTAAGCAAATAAGCCGGAGCAGAAAAGGAAAGAGGTTCGTTGGAGCGTCGAGAAAAAGAAATCAACCAAACAATATATCGATCGTCGGAAAAGCAAAGAACGGAAGAAAGAAGCAATTATCAGTAGATCGATACCTAGTATAAACTAAAAATTACAATAAGCAAAATAATGTGACCGTGGGGGTCTGGATGGAGGGTGACTATTTTATCATGTAAATAAACTCATCTGGAACTCTGTAAATTTTACTGTATGCAATATATTAGGTTGGTACAAAAATAATGACGTTTTCTCACATATGTTACTATGTGAGAAAACCTCATTTTTTTGCACCAACCTAATATATCAATATCGTAGTGAATATACATCAAAGACAAGATAAAGTCTGAAAGAAGGTTGGTTCACTGTGACGTGCTAGACAATCTTTCTCGCCATAATCTTATTTTACATATCTATCAAGCTACAATTCACCCATGCACTGAATATTGCTGTAATATATGATCTGGTGTTGCTGGTATGTATTTATAGATTCCTGATAAAATATAAGAATCTGTAATGTTATCGAGTCTGACCTGGCATCTCGGTTTCGGTCACTTCGCCACCGACATATCGTATCTTTCCTGTGTCTTTTCTATAAATACTGTAATGATAAAACTTTTGATGAGCTTTCCTTTATTGATACGTAGAATTTAAACTCAGTAATAGATTGGCAGCTAGGTCTCGTTATTTTACAGTTTAAATTTCTAGATGTAACCATGCTAACGGATTCTACTCACGCAACTGTCGCCTATGCAAATCTCTTCCCAGTTCTAATTTTCCATTCAACTATGATCGTTACAAATTTAAAAGCAATATAAATCGTTATCTTCTTAATTCCTTTTTTATTGAATTCTCTCTTTAATAATGTTTCCCTTTTTCTATATAATTTTCACACTCAGTAACCTCTTACGTCTTAGTTGATTTATTGCCTTGTTTGAGTTGAAATGATAAAAATAATATTATAAAGGGACAGAATACAAGAAACAGGCTTACATAAAAGTGACATCTTAGTTACATCTGTTCTATAATAGATGGGCCTCCAGAAATTAATACAAAATTTCACTGCTATGAATAATGAGTCAACCAGCAAAAGTTAAACGATGTTGGTATTGTAGTAAACTGCGTCTATAATTAGTTTATAATCTCTTTTATCCGACAGTCTACACTTTACACTATTTACACGGTTTGAACTATTGTCCTCATCACCGTTGCCATATTCACGATGTTTCAGCTGTTTTACACTCTGGCCTTCTTCAGGTAATTGGAATTTCGAACCGGATCCTTCATTTCGCCGACGCGAGTAGATTGTTCTAGTTCCACTCACCGTATCTCTTCCAGATGTTTTAATATCAGATATCTCTTTCAGTGACACGTGGCCCAGAGGATAAAAGGGTGTACGGATCCAATGACTTGACCCAAAAAGCTGTGAGTTCAATATCTGGCTACCGCAAGAGTGGACAAAGACTTGGAGATTTGAGTTAAAGCGCGATAACTGCAAATTGATGTCAAAAGTCTCCTGCTTTTGTTAACAGAAAAAGGGTTATCTTCCAGAATGACAATAAATAAAATAATTGCTCCACTTCTGTCAAACTAACTTTAGTAAATTTCATAAGCTAGGGGGATAGTCGGCAAACCAATCAAGCTTTAATCAGAGGATAGGTAGATATATATGCACCCACCTGAGAGGAACTTGAATGTTCGGAGAAAATTAAACGGGTAAATGTGTCCTTACAATGCATGGAGACAATCTATAAAACAAAAATTAAAGAATTTCCTCTCTTGGGGATTTGATGCAATATAGTCATACTATATATCAAGCTTAGTAAATGCCATTAGTTCAACCTGAGAGATACGATAGGCGTCATGTACAGATTCGACCTATCACTGGTTTTCGGTGGCACCCAATTCGATATATAAAAACATATAATATTTAGATTATTACATCGCAGATGAGGAAAATACTGGATGCAACAAAAAAATGGTTCTACAGAAGGATGTTGAGAATACTATGAAAGTGCGGGTGAGCTTACGGAAAATGGAAACAAAATGACAGTATCAGAAACGAACAGCTGAAATTTCTGGAATACATAATGAGGGCTAGAAGAATTTGACCCACATAAGGCATATCGAAGGTAAAAGTCATCGGACCACCAATCCGACAAGCCTGTGTGAATTTGTGGCTGAATGGAAAAGTGATACGGATTATAGAGAAAGACAAACGTTATTAAACGTTTCAAAGGATAGGATGTTGTGGAGAGTCATGATCGTTCACGTTCTGAAGGCAAACTCATCAGATGTTAGATGTAACCCGAAACAAGAGTCTATATTTTTACGTAACGTGGTATTTTTAGCACCACCCTGTATTCTAAAGATCGGATTTTGATTTTTGCCAGTGTTTCTTTCCCAGTTGCTTGTTTACTCGTTGTTCCCAAATAGTCCCAGTCTAAGTACGGAATCAGCACGACGGGTCTTAACATCGGATATCGAAATAGACCCATACTTTCAACGGAGTTTAGCCATACACTGAACCTTTTCCCTTCTGACGCTTAATTTCGTTTGGGCAATAACA
Organism: Acanthosepion lycidas; assembly: GCA_963932145.1. Classification (NCBI taxonomy): domain Eukaryota; kingdom Metazoa; phylum Mollusca; class Cephalopoda; order Sepiida; family Sepiidae; genus Acanthosepion; species Acanthosepion lycidas. The sequence goes on along the minus strand of OZ010581.1, from coordinate 115,963,521 downwards.
GATAAATGTTTGGAAGAAATGACAGATCGCACGAAATAAACAATGCATTATTGAGTTTCTCAACGGCGAATATTGATGCTCCTATTATGACTCATCGAAGCCTGTTGAACGTTCGCAGAAGCAGTTTAGATCCTCACTGGATTTCTCATAATTACGGCCTTGGGCCATATCTAAGCTACGCTTAAAGATCACCATAGAGACCCAACAGTGGGCCCTTGCACAGTTAGGCAATGGATAATGCTTCTTATGACGATTTGCATTGGAAGCTACGCCACCAACGTCCCTCCATATGTTTTAATGAACAAAATGAAGAGAAACTCCTGAAAATGGATGAGAAATGATGTTCACTATAATAAAAATGACGTTTTAGAAGCAGGATTATTGATTAATCCATAGATGTCATTAAGACTCTTGTATCTGTTGTAGTTTTCATGAGAATACATCGGGGGTAATTCTTTTGGAGAGGAAATGTGTAGCCAGTAATGGTAACGGCATGGGAAAATAATATCGTGTAGCTGAAAATTTACTCTATTCATTCTGCTCCCTATATCTATTGTGGCCCCCGTGGTAATAAATAGGTGACATTACATTTTGGAGCGACAATACATAGTGATTGATGCCTATGCAGAAATTAGTTTTTCTTAGCTGAAAACTTGCTCTATCCTACAGTGTTTTGGGGCTTTCTATTGGTTGTAATTTCTGTTGAAATTAACAGGAGACATTTCTTTCGGGGCGAGAATGTATAGCTAATTATGGTGAATAGTGTTTTGTAGCACTATTCAACAGTATTATTGCGCCTCACCCTGCATTTACTGTGTAAATAGGAGGTATACATATCGGAGAGACAATGTACAGACAGTGTTAAATATACCTTTTACAGCTGAAAACATTCTGTATCTAATATAATTATGATATTTTTTTTTTCCATTTTTACAGAAAATTTCACCCTGTGCAAGGCCCGGGGCCACTCGAAGTAGTGTGCTACGTTAAGAGGAAATTTATGCATATAGAAGGGGAAGATAACGGTTAGCCGTCCCCTTGAACAGATTACGATTGAATTGATCGGGGAAACTTCCTCTTGAGAGTTGGTTCCACAGAACAGTGATACGCAGGAAGAAGTTGATCAAGTGGAACTTACTTCCTCACCGATGGAAGTGGTGGTTTGCTTATATATAAATGACGTGGCGTGTCCTTGTCATAAGGGTTTTATCTGGCGGAACTAGGGGATGTAGTTTGGTCGTGCATCTTCCGTGGAAGTAGTTATTGAGAAGTGAGAGGCTTGCCACATCCTGCCGGTTTGAGGGTGGAGAATATTCGAAGATGCTTACTGCATTTATTGCAGTTCCCAAGGAAATAAATAAGAAACATTAATTTCAGAGAGACAATGATGACGACTGTGTTAAAAAAATGTTATAGCTGAAAACTTGCTCTATCCGACGGTGTTATTATGCTCTCTGTATAAATTGTAGTTTCCGTTGGGATCAATCGGTTCCATTTGGCGCGTGGTTCCTGCGAGTATTGGTAAACGCAAGCAACTCACCTTTTCCTCACGATGAAACCAGACTGTAGTTCTTCAGATAGTTTACCTTTTCTGTGAAATTCTATCTTATACCTGAAAAGATATATATATATATATATATATATATATATATATATATATATATATATATATATAGATAGATAGATGAACAACAAAAAATATAACCATTGTAAATGCAGAATTGTTTAAATATTGTATTCTTTGACGGTTCAGGAAATGTAAATAATCATTGGATATATTTACTTTTTTTTATTGTCGACAAGCCTACATTACCCATGCAGAAATTACACCGTTTTGCAAATAACTTGAAACAAAACGAACAATTTCGTTATTATTTACTTTTTTTCGTATTTTTCCAATGAAACATAATCCAGTGGACATGTTAGTACTTCGTATATCTATTCGACGAAGTCGTTCCTTGCAGATTGACAACACATTCTCGATTGGATATAAATCAAGAGAGTTTTCGGGCTAATCTATAGTACTTTGATTTTCTCCCTAGTTAGGCTTGCCAGTGGGTTCATGCAGCGTTACAATTCTTTGGAGTAATGTCCACTGCAGACAATGACTGTAGGACAACTAATCCACAATCGAGACAATAGTGTCCGGGCGTGATAAAACGCTGATGCAATAACGGATGACGCAATATTTTTCAATGTGAAACAAATTTCATCATACACTCCGAAAATAGATTCGTATTACTGCACATCCCAGCAAATGACCTCATCTGAGGAGAAAAATAGAAATTGATTACACACTGTCACTCCAGTGTGTCTAAAATTGACCGTATGTCGAAAAAAAGAAACTAAAGCAGTTGTTTTAATTAATTTGCACAATGATGTATAAACCAGTGCAATTGTAAAAATTACTTACATATAGCCATCATTGTTTGATCACGTGGGTGTATCAGATTTCGTTGTTTATTTTTAATTTAAATGATTTAAAAAGACGAATTGTTTATTAATAGGGAAATGAAGTTAATCCTCAATTTCTCAGGCAGAAAATATAAACAATGCAGTTGCCAAATTTCTTAAATGCATCCATCATTTTTTGACTGTTCTGGTAAAGATATTAAATAGAGCGGAAAATCATTTAGTCTTGAGTTACATAGCCAAACAATGCTGTTATATAACTTGTTACAGTAAGTATATCTCAATAAAAATGTACTTGATTGTTTGAAAAAAATAAACGGCGTATTGGTAAGAAGAAAAGTATTGCACTGCTGGTGAAGGTGGTGGAAGCTTTGGCTGGAATCTTGTATCTGGGTATCCCTGCCTACTAAGGCGGCTAGTCGATTCCTGTTGCATGCGCGTGCTAAAGCAAATTTGTACCCAACACCCATCCACAGTACCCATCAGTGTCATCAATTATCATGAGCAGACATTAGTCACAGTTCCAGAGAGAGAACGCATTATCTGGTGTGATCAACAGTCTGAACAAGGCCAGCACGCTCAGACTCTCAGTAACGATGACTTGGGACTGGGTGTTATCACAACCATTGACAGCTCTCAAATAGTTCCGATTACCAAAAGATGGGAAGAAGATTTTGGTTTGGGTAATTTTATACCGACAAGATATTTAGGATAGATTCCTAGGAATAGAATGTATATTCTTTTGTTTAGTTTGACTTTTTTTTTACAGCATATCAACCTCAGTTACTTATTTAAAGCCGACATATTTTTAAGATAGATTCATATGAATAGAATGTATATTCTTCTGTTTAGTCTGGTTTATTTTGTATTACACCATATCAATCTCTGTTACTTATTTAAAGCCGACATGATTTTTAGGATAGATTCATAGGAATAGAATGTATATTTTTGGTTTAGTTTGGTTTATTTTGTTTTACAACATTTACTTATTTACTTATTTAAAGCCGACAAGATTTTTAAGATAGATTCATATGAATAGAATGTATATTCTCCTGTTTAGTCTGGTTTATTTTGTTTTACGGCACATCAACATCAGTGACTTTTTTTAAAGCCCACAATATTTTTAGGATAGAATCATATGAATAGAATATGTATTAATATTTTTTTCCAAAAAAATTATTGCTGGTTATATTTTTTCCAAATATATTCTGCTGGTATTTTCTATTATAAAATATGTATTTTAATACTTTCATAGTGTTTCGACCCCAGTTTGAGGTTTAACTATTTACACGTAGCTGGGACCGTAACAGGTGCTACCACTTAGGGTCAGAGTGACGTTTTCATAAATTTCTGACAACTTCCTCTTTGGGATTTTCAATATCCATGCGATGACAAGGTTTTCGTGAGAATGAAACTGTAGATATAGTTCAGGTTTTGACTAGAACAAAAAATGGTAGACATAGGTTTGATTAACATTAAAATAAAAAGAAAAGATAGATTGAAATTCAATTGATCTGTATATATATCTGAGATGATGCTGCAATCATTGTTCGCACTGTTGTCCTCACCTTTGTTGCCATTTTCGGCCATTGTACGCCCCGGCCTTCTTCAGATGAGTAGATTATTCGTATCGAATCTTTTATATTGTCGTGTACCAAAATTTTATACTATTTTGGAATCAGCCCAACTCTATGCGCAAATTAAAATAATTCGGGGTTGGATCCGGACAGGCAATCCTGGTGTTTTGTATTCTAAAGTTATCATTACTGCTATTGTTTTAGTCTTTTTCTACATAAATGTTGCGATGAATTTTTGTAGTATAAGAATTTTTATAACTTTGAAATAAATTTGGGAATAATCGAAATTTATTGCGAAATCCAGTGAAAGTAATGCATGAAATAAAAATAATTGTTTGGACGGAAAGTAATGAGGAATGTACATAAAATCAGCTTTAATTGGCGGTAGAAGAATTATCGTTGAACTTTTAAAAGATAAGCTTAAGTATTAATGCAATACGTAAATGCAGTAAAGATTATTGATGACTGTCACATCTACTCCTCCCTATCTATTGCGATGAATGCATAATGAAGAGCCCTCTTCAGGAGCTAGTTTAAATGCCGCCCGATAGAGCCGCTATTTAGCTAGTATATATATATACATTTCAAAAGACATATTCTTTCTAATAGGTTCTTCACGTCTCGACTGTAAGCACATTTTAACAGAGACTAGACGGAAAATGTTGAAAGATCATTAAGAACCAAATAGATAAGTCTTGTTCCTCTGCCAGAGAATTGGGTTTGCGATCTTGTAATGATTGTTTGTTATCTTGTTACGAGAAAAACACTGGACATATTGACACGAAGTACATTAACCCCGAGTACACCAGGAGTTTAACACTGAACTGAAATACTTCAATTTCTCGGCTGATTTCCAGTAAAGAGTCATATAATTTCTTGTCTAAATAAAAGAAACGCCAGATCTCGGTCAGTGCGTTTGTAGCTGCACAGATATTATCAGCCAAAATACGTGGTTCTACTGACAAATGCTGAGAATACAATAGACAGAGCATGTAAGTAACGAGGGTGTGTTTCAGGAGAATAAAAATTGCAAATAAACTGCTGATAACAAGCAGCTTAAATTTCTCGGACACAGAGGAATGAGGGATTAGAGAATAAAACACACCCAAAACATAGTTAAGGCAATACAAGCAGGGAAGAAGAACGAGTAACTTATTTGATGAGTTTTAGTGAATCGATGCAACAATAAGACCAGAAAACACAAAATAAGTAGGAAATGCTTCTAGAATTACGTAGAACACCAAAATGCAGGAATATGTGGATAGCAACAATGCCCTGAAAAACAACAGTATATGAAAAAAGAAGATTAGTTTACAACTACTATTAAAATTTACGGAAATACTGTAGAAATGTTTCATTGTAGGTTAAAAAATATCGAATTACCAAAAATACATTTTATCTGAAGTTGAAGACATACAATTTCATAGAATTGCCAACAGCACATATTATCTGTAGTTGAAGGCATAGAATTACAATTCTTTGGGCCATGTCCGATTAAAACATGGACGATCAATACTCTCCAAACCTTTCCCTTCTTTGTACCTCTTAGCAGAAGTTGTCTTTTTCCTATCTCCCCACATCCTTGTTTTTGCCAAACATTTACTTTCCTCTGTCCCTCTCGCCTTCACTATCTCCTGTGAGTGTCAAATATTCCAAGCTCTGTTTCCTCATGAAACTCCCTACAAATTTCTGTTGTCTCTTTCTTGTTCTAATCATGTATCCTTTTAGTTTCCATTTTCTCTAAAACTTAGTCGTTGCACACATGTCCAGATCATAATATTGTCAGTATCCTTCCTTAAAACCATATTTCTGTCGCCTCAAATCCCTTCTTCATCTGTGAGAATATTGTCCCGCAATCATATAAGAGGACCGATGTTTCATAAATTTTTATTTCTTTCTAACGAAATTTTCCTCTTTCTTAATACTTTGCTTGACTTTTGGAAGGTACTTTCGCTATTCCGATCCGCTTTCGTATCTCATTGTCCGTCCTATGTTAAAACACCTCCTATATATGATTGCTGTTGCTGGATATTAGAGTTTTCAATTCTTAGTTGGAATACTGCGTTTTTCCTACTGAAGGCTAAAATATATTCTGTTATCTTACAGTTGATAGTCCTTTTTCTTACTTTCATTTAATACCTTCTGGAGGAGGGCTTGTAGTTTCCTTTCCGTTTCTGAAATCAACACTGCGTCCTCTGCATAACTTATATTGTTACGATTGGGTATTTACAGAATTCATTTTTTTATTTGCATCCATGCGGTTTGATTTCAGTGTACGTTCTGCATTTGGCTAATATCCTTCCCAAATTAATCAAGACATGGTCATATTATTTATATCTGAATTGGCATTTCAGCCTATGTCAGTATATATATTTCTTCTGCGCAATAAAGTCTTCTTTCTGAGGATATGTTCCCCTATTCAGCAATGTAATAACCCTTCTTTTCTTTGACATTAAATATTGGACAATCTCTTTAAAGATTAAGTAGAGACTTGAAACAAGAGAATTATTCTACCGAACGATGCTAAGAATAAGATATGTTAATCCTTATTTGGTTACCTAGTTGAATTTTTGCATAGACCACTCAGTGAGGACCGAACTCTCTACTAAAGTTTTTCCCCACTTTCCCCAATTCCGCAGAATCTAGAAATGGTTTTGCAATAAAAATGTATCAGAATTGACTTCACTATGAAAATGCATTGGATATTATATTTTATTATTATATATTATATATATTTTATATTATATATTTATATATTTATATTATATATTATATATATATATATATATATATATTAGTATGGGAATGCATTGTAAATGATTTTCTTATGAATGTGCATTGAAAAATATGTTATTATGAAAAAAAACCTTGTATATATTTTTACTAGGAAAATACACTAAAAATGATTTCATTACGAAAAATCCATTGAATTTGAGTTTACTGTGAAAATTTCTTGAAAATGAAATTATTAGGAAAATGCAATGGAAATAATTTTATTATATAAATGCACTGCTAATAATTTTTGTAATGAAAGACATGACTTACCTCGGAATTCGAAACGAGTACGAAAGTTTTTTGCCTGCAAAGTAATAACAGAAAAGAAATATGGCCGCTATTGAAGACACAATTTATGCGCGCCTATCTCTTTCCAAACGAGACGATATTTGCACACATGCAAATTTTGGCCGTATTGGAATAGCATAAAAAGCTGAGTGCTAGCAACACAAAAAAAAAATAGAAGTCATCTGGCGGACTTCGTGTGTTAGAGTTGGACGTACGGGTTGACAGACAGAGTGACAAAGAGGAAGTTGATGTAGGCGCGGCTGAGTTGGTGTCTGTTTCACAACTGCCCAGTGTAACGGCCGAGAAAGGGAGCCCTGTAATCCATTTTCTTGAGGCGACCGAAGAAAAAAAAAATCAGCTGGCCTGCCGGCGAGCGTCGCACTGAGCTTTTTGAACACCCTCATCATCATTTATTTTTTTCCTACAATTTTACTATGCAAATGCATTACCACTGATTGCATTATGAAAATGCATTGAAAATGCATTTCTTGCGCAAATTCATTGCAAATTAGTTTCCTCCGAAAATGCAAATAATGCTTTGCAAATAATTTTATTACTAAAATAGATTGGAAATGATTTTAGTTGAGGCTGGTTGACTTGATGTCAACTCTTAATATCTAATTGCATATACGGCACCAAATGAGAATCGAAATTATTAATTAGTAATGCTGGTCAAGCAGACGACTCTCGGTAATTGTCACACAACACCTAAAAAGGGAATTTTTGTCTAAGTAATTTAAGCGCGCCGTCAACTAACGAGAAATTTTCCAATTTTTTGTACTTATAAAATCTCGAATATTGCCCTGTATTCTCTGGTGTAGGTTCAAGTAGCATAATACCTGTCAAAAATTACGAATTATTTACATATCGATCATTTATCTTGTTGCATATTTCTTTATTATTCAAAGGGATTATGTTTTTTTTTTAAATAATTTAAAGTAAGATTATCCGAAAAAAAATACCTGACAAAAACAATAAATATATTTGTTACAAATATCGTTCTTATGCTCAATCATCATCATCATCATCATCATCATCATCATCTTCTTCTCCTTGACGTTTATAATCGTAGGGGAGGATTTGAATGCAGAAGCCATATTGAATCTCCTTCTCAACAGTCTATCAACGGCGACCATATATGCTATTTTATAGCCACGTATAATCAAGAAGAGATTATGTGTTCCTATAAAATAGAATATATAATTTTCTAAAATAGGGGAGGTCAGAAACGTGACTGAGATTTGGAAACATGATTTATAATACAGAACAATCTGTGGATAAGTTTGTTACATTTGCGATACATGATTTTCTCATGAGCAAGATTTTGTTCTTTCCCTATTTTATAACAGGTGATATCTCTATCGACTGTATCAATCTGTATCTATAAAACAGAAGATGTTTGTGTGCGTGTGTATATGTGCCTTTGTGTATCTCTGTGTGTGTGTCCGTCTCTGTGTGTGCGTGTGTGTATGTTATTCATGCAAGTCCACATTCCGCGACCGATTTCGATAAAATTGTACATTGATGTTGCAAATTTATTACAAAAGTTGAAGACCAATATTTCAATCTCGAATGACGCAAAGTTTGGCAAAGACATCAATAAAACTGAAGATGGGCATGACTTTTGAAAAAAACCAAGGTAAAGTCACATGCGAACACAATTTTTACTAGATGAGTTGATTTTCTTTCTTTTATTTTTGCGCTTAATGCAAAACATACCAAGGAGATTTATGTAGAGTGCTTGATAGTTTTCCTGCGACATTGGCTTCACACAAAATATTGTAATAAACTGCGAAAAAATTGGGTTTTTCGTACTAATTAAAATAAAAATTTGAATAACTTCCTCATTCTTTATCCGATTGTCTGCAATCATTTCGCAAAAATTTTGCCATTATGCAAAAAAAAATAGGATAACATTATTTTTGTCCTGCACGCTTCCCCGCGTATAACAAAATATCACGACAAACCGTTCAAAAAGTCCCTGTTTTTTCATCCTATACTTTTTCAAATTTGTCATGTAAATTGCATATGGCACACCATTTGTCCTGGGTCAATGTTTGGTTTAGATTATTTTAGTTCAATGGACGAAATCTGCGACAAACTAGGTCCAAAATCGGCTTTTGTGATTTTACCAAAAGTTTCTTCATAGGATTGCATTCTAAATTGGCATCCGAACAACAAGGATTTTTTGAGAAGGATTATTGAATCATTAAAAGGGAAAAATTCCCGAAGAATCTCTTATTAACCCAAGCTTTACAGTAAACGTGGGAAGAAGAAGGGGGCGGTCATGCATTTGTACTTTGATTTGAATCAGGTTCTAACGCTTCATCCCTGTTTTTGTTTGGTTATGAGATTTGAAAACAATTCCATACTATTTGAAAGATTACACGGCCATAGGAAATTTACTGAATATCTAAAACATTTAAACAATTTAATCCAAAGCAACGACCACACAAGAAGTTTTTATCGATGGAATTCCTTTATTACGAACAATAAAACACTTTTGAAGGACATACCTTAAAACATTGTGGTGAGAAGTAGCTTAATATACCAACGGATGATGCATGCAAGCGGGGACGCAGGCAGAAATTTCTAGACAGGGATGCGTATATACAAAAGGTGCGGTTATACAATTGCAGCTATGTACACCCGCGCAACGACGGATACCTCGGCTAGTTATTTATAAATTCTACATATAGTCTGGCCTGTCGCAAACACAGAGCAATAAAATACGTAATTCTATTAGGTTGTTACCTATATTCGTTTGTTTTTTTGATGGTCTTAGTATAGTCTCGAAGATTAATATTTCGCAGCAATTTTTTGCTTCTTCGTAATCAGAATAATGCTCTTGTCCAACGTTATTGAAATTTTTGATTATACACTCCTTTGAGATGGAATGCCAAGTAAGACAAAAACCTATATGTTCAATATCTTCTCTTTGCTTTTAATCAAGGTCACAAAGTTGCCAAAGCTGCTCCAAACATTTCTAATGTTAACGGAGATGACTTCATTGCCGATAGAATCTCACAAAAATGGTTTTCCCGTTTCAAGGAAGGGAAGTTCGAACACATTAACTCTCCGTTTTCTAACCGACCTGTTCGGTTTGATGAATGGATTTCCTAGTGGGCTGGTGCCTTTAATCAGTGGGTGCAACCCACTGATTAAAGGCACCAGCCCACTAGGAAATTGGCTCCCATATTACTGTAGCTCATCATCTTCACTCAACAACTAAGGCCAATAAACAGGGTGAATGGGTGGTACTCGAGTTTATTCACTCGACACCAGGATACTCGTGGATACACAGTAAGTGCTCAGTTGCGAAGTTCTGCCACACTTGCCAATTTCTCCTGATTTACCCCATTCTCACTATGACGTTGTTCAGCCGTTTTTAGCAATTTGGGGTGTGTTTCGTTCAAAAACGACGTGGAGCTTAAAAGGTGGTTTGATGAATTTTTCGAACAAAACCTAGCGATTTCTGTCGTTGAGGCATTGAAGTTAGTGGATCGTTGGCAGGAAGTTGTAAACAATGAAGAAAAAATATTGTAGATTTTCCCTGTTCCTCTCTTTGTGTCTAGGTAAATTTGGTCTGGTTTTTTTTGTTTTTTTTCTAATGCTCAGCAACTAAGTCTAAATCTGCAAAACCCGACACAGAGATTGAACTCAATTCTTATAGCACCGAATTCACGAACCAACTCTATTATCCACTGGTTTATTACGAGCAAAATGAATGCTTACTGCTTTATTATAGCTAGCTTAGTAAAAATGGGGAGGTTCTGTCTACTGAAAGAAAGGCCGGTCTTAGACTTTAATTACTTATTTATTCATGCTAAGTAAATAAATCAAGGTCGTAAGTCATAATCGTACACGTCTGATTGCTTGGCATTGCGATTGGCTCTGTACAAATGTCTCTCTAAATCTGTAAAACCCGACCCAGAGATTAAACTCAATTATTATATCACCAATATCACCAGCCATCTCTAATATCTAGTAACCCATTGACTCTTAAATAATAGCAAAAAATGATGAGCATATTCATTCGAATATAAATTATGTACATAATTAATTCTTAACTAAAAGTTCTTCCTAAACCGACATCCTTAGTTCCTTAATTCTTCACCAGGAGTCTCTTTCCCCTTGCTATAAATACTGAGTGACCCTTTGCCACGACCTCTCTTTTTCCCTCAGGCCTTGGGCCGTATCCCACCTCGCGTGGAGTTGAGGTAATTCTTTTCTCTTCTTTCTTCATTTCAGTTAATACCATTATGTGAGCTCTCACTAATACAGCGTTTCCCATATTCTGGGAACACGCTAAGAACAATACCAATACACGTACGTACGAACACTCGCCACAATACACACACATAATATTCACCACACAAACTCAATGTAACTGTCCATGTGCTTGTAACTTGTTGTTAATACATATATTTATTTATATATAATTATCGGTCTTGTTTGTTCTCTTTGGACTTAATTAAAGTCCAACATTCTCATGTAGCTGGATCGGCGAGCATGAAATTTTAACCCACGTTTGTTCTTTAAATCTTTACCCCACGGCCCACTATATACAATTTACTTTATTTCTTTAATTCGCTCTAGATTTGTTTCATGCCTTCCAGTTACACTTCTTTATTACCAGCGAAATGACAGCTTACTGCTTTATTATAGCCAGTTTAATAAAAATGGGGAAGTTCTGTCTAGTAAAAGAAGGGCCAGACTTTAATTACTTATTTATTCCGGCTGTGTGAATAAATCTAGCCCGTCATGGTCATACACGTCTGTTTGTTTGGAACTGTGATGGGGTCTAAGGAAATGTCTCTCTAAATCTTTAAAACCCGACCGAGAGATTGAACTTATTAGGTTCGTGCAAAAATAATGACGTAATAATGTCGTTTTTTGACGTTAAAAATATGTCAAAAAACGACATTATTACGTCATTATTTTTGCACGAACCTAATAATTATCATATCACCAAATTCATGAACAATCGCTATTCTCAACTAAGCTGTTGTCTCTTAAATAATAGCAAAAAAGGATGAGCATCTTCATTCGAATGTAAATGATGTACATAATTAATTCTGAAATTTTGAATTATTTTTAACAAAAAGTTCTTCCTAGCCTGACATGTATACATTTACTTTATTTCTTTAATTCGCTCTAGATTTGCTTTATTCATTCCAGTTATACTGGTTTATTAGCAGTGAAATGAGAGCTTACTGATTTATTATAGCCAGCTTAGTAAAATCGGGCGTTCGTGGCTGGTGAAAAGAAGTCAATCTTTAGTTATTCATTATTTTTAGCTACTAACTGAAGGAAATATAGGATGTAATTCACAATCGTACACTCCTGATTGCTTGGCATAGGGATTATCTCTATACCAATAGCTAATTGGACTAAATGCATATGCAGATTATGTGACTTGATATTTTTATACTGTTAAAAATCAATTTTTTTTTTCATTTTAGTCTCGGGCTTGGCTTCATGAATAACGAAATATGCAGTATGGAGAGGCTGGGTTTGTGGGATTAGTCTTGAACTTAGAAAAAGAAGATTGGTACAACCTGATGAAACGGAAAGAAAGTTATGAAATGCATCATATCTTCATAATAAAAGAGTAATATTTAATAAGGATTTTACGGTTCGGTTAGAAGCAACAGGACCAATCATGCATGATGGCATTTTTTATATATTAAGTAGAAGATACAAACATTCAGGCAAAAAATTATTCGACGGAAGTAATAGAAGTTACTCATGTATAGCCGCCTGTCAAATGAAAAATATGTTATTCTCTTGAGTTATTTCTACGACTGCATACTATTGATAAACATTCAACACTTTATATATATATATATATATATATATATATATATATATACATACATATCTATCTATCTATCTATCTATCTATCTACATATATATATATATACATATCTATCTATCTATCTATCTATATATATATATATATATATATATATATATATATATATATATATATATATATATATATATCTTCCACTTGCTCATGAACTTCACACCAGGCTTGAAAAAAAACTTTTGTCGCCTGCCGAAATAGAAAATTCCCCATATGAGTTAAAAGGATTTATTCGTTTATTAATCATATATATATATATATATATATATATATATATATATATATATATGTATATATATTCGAATACATATTCGATATATCCGACTCCCATGCCTTAAAAGGATTTCTTCGATTATTAATTTTATATATATATATATATATATATATATATATATATATATATATATGTGTGTGTGTATATGCTGTCTAACTAAAGCAATTCAACGCCCAACTGGGATATATCGATAAATTACGCGCCCTTAATGTGTTAAAATGCACCGTATCACCGAAACATGGGCATAAAACAATAAACAATATTGGAAAACATTAAATAGGTAGGGAAATGTGCCGTACCGTACACTGGTTTATCAGTCGCTCTCCATGGAAAAAAATGGTGATGACGTCATATAAAAAAGCGTACATAGAAACACCTACACACACACATACACACACATACATACATATATATATATATATATATATATATGCATATATATATATATGCATATATATACATATGCATATATATATATATATATATATATATATATATATATATATATATATATATATATATATATATATATATGCATGTTTATATAAGCAAAAACACATACGCAAACACATACATACATATAACAATATATATAAGGAGCACTAGAGTGTAAGAATCTATCGTCAGTGAAAATCCGGTAGCTTTTACGACAGATAATGTTTATTGTATATTGTGTACTAGTTTATTTTATTTTATTCATTGTTTTCTATGATAGAGGCCTCAGATGCGTGCGTACATATGGCTGTGTACTTGAGTCTATATTTTTATACGTGTGCTTTTTTCCCCCTGTGCTTTTGTATTTACAAGATATTTGTCTTGTTTTATTTATTTACTGGTTATATCCGGTTTAGTGCAACACATGGCTTCCGTTTGCGAATTGGTTCCCTTTTCATTTTTTTTTTTTTTTTTTTTACCGTCAGCATTAGTTATTATTTCTTTTCTTTTTTTTCTTTTTGGACGAGATTGGCACCACGTTGTTGATGCATTAACCAAGGAATACGACTAATCTGTTCTTTCGAGAAATGGGTCGCCAGCTTGTTTGAGGAGATCGCAAACAGATTCCGAGTAACTAGTGTTTTCTTTCTAGCAATCTACAACGTCGTCTCTTGTTTTCACTGTTCAAGTTCCACTAAAAAAAAAAAAAAAAGAAATTAAAATTTGAGTTCTTCAACGCATATCACAACAGTAATTTGTTTTTACATAGCATATTTTTTCAGGAAGTGGACAGTTATGGCTCACCACATCTTCTGGTTATTTTTAACACAAACCCATTAGTTTGTTTACTAGCAATTATTCCCTGACTTCCCTTGATTTCAAAATCTGGTGACTTCAATATCCCAAGCCTTCTCGCCTCATTATTCCTTTCACATTCACTATATAATTTATTTGGACTGTTGTCCTCATCTTTATCGCCATTTTTATCACAACTTTTGGCCGTTGTACGAAAGCGTATTGGACTAGCAGAAAATAAGTTTTGTTATAACCAAAGAAAAGAACTGAGCTGTAAACTTTAGCTTTATTTCTTTGAGAGATATTTTTACAGCACGTCTTGATTTGGACGTTATCGACATCCTGGTCGACCGTAAAGCATTCACTGAGAAGAAACTTTGCAAAACTACTTTTGACAACTTCAATTATTCTCAGTACATTCTTCATCAACTAAAGTAGTCCTGGGTATGACGATGAATAGGAAGCAAGTTGCAGTAATGGATAACGGCTTCGAATTCCAGTCGAATCCATTACATTCACTTACGTCCTAACTCTCTTGGGAAATGTATTAATCCTCTTCTCTCCACACAGCTATGGGTATATAGCAGGACAGGCCGGGTTCTATAGCCTTGGTCTACCGCAGAAAGAAATTGCAACATTCTGAAGGAAAAAATCTGACTTGTCAGTCATATATCGAAACACACCTGATTGCCTAAGCGTGTATCACGCATGACACATAACGAACTGACTGAGGAAAGGATAATAGGTTTCAAGAAGAAAGAAGATAGCGATTGACATTAAATTTAAGCTTTTGAAGATTGTAGTTTACAGTAAAGGAAAGAAACGGAAGGAAGTTCCATAGGTGGGAATTGTGGGAAAAGAAAATGCAGGGGGACCCAAAAAACGGGAATTTTTGAAGTGCGTATTGCCAGACATGAGCAAGTGGCAACACTGCGAGACAGTGACCTTGAGCATGTAAACATTTCGCCATTTAGAATTCAAGATGAAATTCACAGTATCCCAGCTGAGATGTTGCAGTAGTCAATGAGGAATCTCAACAGCAGATTTCGAGAATGCATTCGTACAGGAGGACGCCATCTACAGGACGTAATTTTAAAAAAATGAAAATTCCATCATTGTTTCTTAAATGGCATATTTTAAGGTTTTAATTATTATGAATAAAATATTTTTCTTCGATCACTCTTGGATTGTTAAAAAGTTCCCCTTTTTTGGGGGTCACCCTATATTAGAGTAGAAGTGGCGGTTATATTTAACAAATTCAATATTAAAAGGGTGGGACCTGGATGCCAATCCGGTAGAACATCTACACGCACGTAATCCGGACACCAGGAAAAAAAAGTCGTCAGAGCATTTGACATGAAAATATTTCTCGAAATGACAGAGGCGGGGCACGTCAGGCCGGTGAGAAAGAAACTGAAGTCGCGATGCCAAGTCAGTATCGATTACATTGCAGATCCTTGTTTGGATTTTGTCAAATGCCTCGAGATGTGTATGTAGCAGGAGAAGCAGCAGGAGAAGCAGACTAGATATGGTCGCAGTATTCAAAGCACGGACAAATGGTTGATTTGTAAATGTGTAAGAAGGATTCGGGCGAGTAAAAAAACATTCGCTTCGAATCGGCGAACGAGAGTGTGATGCAAGCAAGCGTGTCTGCTGCACGATCGGCAATTATTGACAGGTCTCGGCGGTTCGGGCGAGGCGCACGACGCACGACGCACGGCGCACGTCCGGCGACGGCGAACGAAGGCGAAAGCCGGCGAACCAACTTTCCTTGCAGTAGATGCTACTGATTGGATGTAGTCGATTCAGTTCAAGTCAGTTAAAAACGTGTGGCCAAGAAGCCGCAATGTGTTGCTCTCCATGAGTCTTGCGTCAGCCATGCTGATGGCGGCCAGAAATGATTCTCTATGGTGGTAAAATGAGAACAGTTTTGTTTTGGAGCCATTAAAATTTGCAAACCATTTCCTGCCCCAGTTAGCCACTGATTGGGGTTCTTTTTCAAGAGCAGCGGCCAGGTTAACTTTGTCACCTCTGGCAGATTGCTACTGAGACAGAAGTAAACGGTAGTATAAATGCATACTTGGAAATGATGACATCAGAAAGACCATTGTTGAAAATCTGAGACAGCGTAGGTCCCAGAACATAGCCATCAGGATCACCGGCGTTCTTATGAAAGGATCTGGATGCAATACCGTTCAAAATGACCTTAATTTCCTTGAATAGGAATGACTGGATTAAATCAAACAATGGTCCAGTAATACCGTAGCACTGGAGCTTACGTAGAAGACCAAGGTGCCAAATCCCGTGAAACGCCTTCGCAATTCGCCGTTATCATCAAGAGCTTGATATACATGTCCAATGATGGTCGTTAGTACATCTTTGGCAGACCTGGTAAAACGGAAGGTATATTTTTTTGTCAGGTTTAGATCGTGAGAAGTTCTTTAACCACTTCAGCATTGATTAAATCTTCGAATACTTTGCCGAAAAGCAATAGGAGACAAACAGGGGTCAAAGATTCTCCAAAGCTCTTAAAAGCAAGAACTACCGAGGATGAATTCCAAGAAACTGGAAAGCAGGAAGCAACGTGGCAATAATTGTAGTGTTTGAAGAGGACAGGGACCAACTCGGGAGCACTTTTCTTTAGGACGACGACTGCGATCCGGTCACCTCCGCTTGCCTTACCGGAGTCTAATTTAGAAATGATGTCTAAGTTCAATGACGGGGCAACGCACGTATCACCCAACAGTACACCTTTCCTACTGGGGAAATTAAGTGCATGTACTCCACATGAGTCGACTGTTGAGTTGGAAGAGAATTTCCGTGCAAATATTGCGGCCTTATATATATGGCACACAGGATTTGGGAGAAATGGCAAAAAGACAAAAGTTATAAAGAGCGACAAAGGACAGGAAATTGTGGAGAGTCATGATCGCAAACGTCCTTGATGGATACGATATATAGAAAAAGAAGCTGGAGTAACAAAAGATGAATCCCAGCCTTGTTCAAGGTTATCAGTGCGAATGTAATATTAGGTTCGTGCAAAAATAATGTCGTTTTCTCACATATGTGAGAAAACGACATTATTTTTGCACCAACCTAATAGCAATCATATGCTCTACGTTGGTCGAGCTTTGAAACCTCACGGTGGCTTTAGGCCGCAACAAGGCTATGCTCGCTAATGGCATCTTGTTCACGGAAATATATTTACATTTTATTCCCTTTTAAAACTCTTCAAATTCCTCAGTGTTTTTCTTTCTTTTAAGTAACAATGGTCACTATGATCTCTTTTGAAACGCCATGGTCGCTTGCTTTGTTGCTTTTGCAACATCATTACAGAATCTTTTATGCGGAAGAATCAACGGTCAACCTCATTTACCTGAAGAAAAAAAAAAGATTTAATTCAGTTTTACTTATTTAGAAGTTTCAAATGTCGTTGCTATTTCCTAAACTTTGTTTGATTTTGCGAAAAGCCCAAGAGAATGTAGGGGAATCCGGGAGAGTATCGAATGCAGTATGTATGGAGAACCAGAAAAACATACGTAAGCTAATTTTCATCTTGCTTGTTCTACATTCTTCAACAAAATTTAATTCCGTTCAATGTTTGAGATCTTCCAGAAATCGCTTTTTATTTCGTAAATATGTAAAATAATGCCACCCATCTCAGCGCGTATATACAAAAAAAAAAAAAAAAAAAAAAAAAGATTGAAATGAAATGGGGTGCATTTCATTACCTTTACATTAAAATGGGTACAATTCATTATTTTTTATTATGGCAGGAATTATACCGTGGAATCATCTTATGGGTAAATATTCACAATTATGCTACCATTGACGAGGGGTTCTCTACTTTTCCTAAAATGTTTAGAACGCATTACTAGTATGGGGGTAAGGTCTCATCATTTTACATTTGAAACGGCTAAATGTAGTCGTATTTTCTTCCCTGTCAGGCTTCTTATTTCCTAGTCAACTTTGATCTTTTGATATTTCCTGAAAGATACCCGAAAGATGAAAAGGCAATAAATTTTAAAGCACATTGGTACCTTGACAACGTGAGATAAATTGTCCTATTAGATTGGTTACAAATCTCTTCGATTTACTACTTAAAAATCAAACTGTTCTATGTAGAAATAAAAATGGCTAAATGTAACCGTTTCTAACAGTTTCTTTACACACACTTCTCGCTTACAAAAGAGAATCTGCAATGTTATTGATCTTACCCTGTCATCCAGGCTTCAGTCTCATTTCCACTGCTGTAACATAGATTCTCTGTCTTTTTCATGGTATTTGTTCTATTGAGTTTCTTCTCATAGATTTTATGAAATTATGCGTACTAATATATTGGCAAACAGATCACATAACTTTACAGTTGAAATGGTTAGAAGTAACCGTAAGTCCTATGCTAAGAGATTCCTCTGTCGCACTACCGGCGTCTTGCATTCCAGTCAAAGTGGATCTCCAAAAACGTAAATGCAATATCAATCTTCTGTCTTCTTAATTCTTGTTCTTTTATTGTTCTCTTTCCTTAATAATACTTTACTGTTTCTCATATTCTCTTAATGCTCAGTAACACCTGCGTCTTAGTAGCTTTATTGCCTTGCAAGCGGTAAAATGATTATCTTGTCTTCATAGATAATGGATTCATGATTATCTCCAATTTTAAGTAAGACATTATATATACTCTATCCGTCACTTAAAATGTTCATGATCCCAAAGGAAGAAACTTAAATGCGTCAAGTGACTTCGCTGTTTCGAGAGATGATGCAATCTGGGAAATTCTCATTGCATTTCTGTTTCAACGTCCATTTTCGTAATAGGTTTCGATAAATTTAACACGTTTTTTGAATGTTAATTTTTCCATGGCTGAAATTGCCAAAGATTTAAATTGTTCAATCTGAAAGAAAAAGAAAAAATAATTAGACGCTTAAACTTAATTTACATTTAAAATCGATCCAAGTTATTGGAACACCTTATATATATATATATATATATATATATATATATATATATATATATATATATATATATAATTTATTATGTGATATTATATTCAAACATATATAAAACTGCTACATAAATGCAATCATGTTTCGATGCATATTATTGCATTTCATCAGGTGGTAGTAAATGAGGTGTTATTAGAGTTTTTATTATAACTTATAAACAATGTCATTTCGTGCGAAAAAAGAAAAATAAGAAAAGTAAGAAAGAAAGAAAGAAATACATAAGATATAGTCTCTTTTAAAAAGAAAGAAATTTATATATATATATATATATATACATATATATATATATATATATATATATATATATATATATATATATAATCTCTTCTCTTTTACACACACACAAACACATATATATATATAGCTGCCATCCCTGACGATCCGCTTAGGTGAAATCTTGGTAGGTTTAACTAGGTCTGCTCTACTTACCGTATTGAGCACTTTATTTAGTTATTTTGCTTACTCTTATCGTTTTTTTTTCTTCGGGCTTTGGACTCGTATGCTAGACGATTATTTTCGGCTAACGTACATGTTCTTGTTTTTTCTTTTCCTCCTTTGGTATTTGTTTGATTATTTGCAAATCAAAACACTGAAGGTTTTCCGAACGAGGATAATTTCTTATACTTATAAGACAACTACTACTACTACTACTACTAATATATATATATATATATATATATATATATATATATTACTTTAAAGGTTTTCTTAATGGATACATCATATTTGAAATAGACGTTCATTTTTATTTATCAAACAGTGTGTAGTACCTCTATTTCTCCCCGCATTCGAGATATCTGGGTAAAGAAAATAACTTCCTGGCAAGGATCGAACCTGCATCACCCTTTTAGTGAAACCACCCTTTCATCTTGTGTACTTTACCACTGGGTTAAAACAGGGTGTCTATTTCAAATACTAAGTATCGTCTATGATACTCTTTACAAGTCTAAAGTAAATCGTTATTTGTCCTAAATATCCCCCCTCATCTTCATTTGATATTTTCTCTTCTTACATTCCAAACACATTTTATTCAATAACCCTCTGCCTCGAGTGGCTATTGAGCCTTGTAATCAGTGATCATTAATAAATATAAAATAAAAGTAAAAATTGATTAGAACATCAATTACAGACTCCACCACCATTTGACACACCAAGCGACTTTTTAAATAAATTATTCTATAAATATTTTCATGGCGAATGTTCTGTGGAGCTTTCCTCTCCGTTAATTCGATTTCAAGATATCAGTATTTTGCTATCTCTCAAACTTGTTTTATTTGAAGACGTTAATTATCAAGGAAGCCTAGTTATTTTTAAGTGAAACGAATGCACATCATTTTGATACGAATGACTAATTTATCTGTTTTAAAAGTAGTTCTATTTTAATATCGGAAACAGGTTATCAATCAATACTCGTAAACTTGAATAGAAATTTACTTCATTTTAACACCAGTATCTCAGTCTGTCTCTCTGTCTCTCTCACTATCTATCTATCTATCTATCTATCTATCTATCTATCTATCTATCTATCTATCTATCTATCTATCTATCTAATAGAATATTTGATATGACTGCAGCCATTACATATCACTCAACATTTCTTTTTCTTCTGTTTCCTCTTCCATGTGACGGTGACGATTAGTTTCTATCTATCTATCTATCTATCTATCTATCTATCTATCTATCTCATTCTGATTATATCTCTATCTATCTCTCTATGTCTATCTCTCTCTCGTTATGTCTATCTCTCTCTCTCTATATATATATATACATACATACATACATATATATATATATATATATATATATATATATATATATATATATGTATATATATATATATATATATATATATATATATATATATATATATATATATATATATATATATATATATATATATATTAATTAATAAAATAAATTATGCGAATTTGATGCTAACAATTTGATAAAATAGTGTTATTTTTGTTTGTTTAAAGAGTTTTTAGAATTTTTTGTTTAGATTTCATTTCGGCGTTTCTTTGTTTAGCCTTATATTTGCTAGCAATCACCCTTTTCACACCCCGCCTTTCAGCCTACAAAACACCCCCAACTCTTCAATCCTTTTTTCTCTTTTACGGTGGTCGAAAATCTAAACTCAACACAGCCAAGAGATCGATACACGTTTTTTTTTATGTATTTATTGATTGAATCTCCTTTTGTGTAAAACACCGATCGATAAGTTCAAAATGCTTGCAATCAGGAACCAATATATATATATATATATATATATATATATATATATATATATATATATTTTTATTCCAGGCTACCGATGAGAAGAATTGATAATACAAGCTGAAGGGAAATAAGGCGAGGGCCACACTTTACTTTGAAAGGATTTTTGAGCATTTGTTCGATTGTATTTTATTTGAGTATAATTATCGGCGCAAGTTTGACACAGTTTTTTTTGCTTGTATTTTTTTGGACGCTGACCTAATGACACATTTTTCTCAGTCAGCCATTTGCCTTTTATTGCAATTGAAATTATTAACATGATAAGCTGCGCAGCAAAGCGCACGCATGAAAATATTATTGATAAATTCTCTGTAGAGGCTTTATTTGTGTGTAAACGACTAGCAATAATATCTAACTTTGCCCGGGAAAATTTCCTTCCTTTTTCTTTTCTTTGCTACACGATCGTTTCCTTGCCTGACAAATTTGCTATTACCGTTATATACAAAAGTGCGGCAGAAATACATCCTATGTCACGATAACGCATTAGTGACAATGGTGTCTTCATCTAGCTAATGTTTTAACATTATGTGGAATATATATGCGGGGGGGTATTTCTGCTTCACTCAGTAGTGTTCGCGAATTCCTCATATATAAAACGGTTCAATATGTTTAAATACGTTGGTGCTATTATTTCATATACGTTATATTATTATCAGCTTAAAAGCCACACACTGTGAAGACTTTTAAGATAGATCATACAAAGAGCTAATATGACCTCCGGACCAATATTAATGGGTGCCGCTGATCCAGCATAATAATCAGCAATAGTAATTTTGAAGAAATAACTTTGAATTCCTGAATTCGCTATATGGAACTTCGAAACCACACGTTCACTCTGATTCAGGTTATAAGTTTAATTTCAGCAAAAAACCCGATTGGGGCCGAAACTCCGATTTGGGCCGAAACTTCAATTTGAGCTGAAACTTCGATTTGAGCCGAAATTTTGATTTGGGCCGAAACTCCGATTTGAGCCAAAACTTTAATTTGAGCCGAAATTCTAATTCTAGCCGAAACTCCTATTTGGATCGAAACTTCGATTTGGGCCGAAACTCCGATTTGGGTCGAAATTCTAATTCTGGCAGAAAAACACATTGAAACTGAATTCTTAGAATCAAAAACACTGTGGAAAATATTACGTCACGAAATCTCTCACTTTACCTCTAATTACTTGATATTTTGAAGAAATAAAATTGATTACCTCAATTCCCAAAGTTTTGGAAATATTTTAAAACGAATTTAAATCAGTTCTTTTAAAATGAATTTAAAACAATTATTTTTAAAATAACACAAAAACTTGATGAATTTAA
>OZ010581.1:115925508-115935508 GCA_963932145.1 Acanthosepion lycidas | reverse complement strand
TATATATATATATATATAATTAAATGAGTTACAAACATAATGTTTGCTTAAGTTAAAAACATTATGTTTGCTTAATTATAGCAAGTACGTTCATATTCTCGGATATTTTTCGTGTATTACAATATTGTAATACAAGGAAGTATTACAATATTGTAATACAAGGAAGTATTACAATATTGTAATACAAGGAAGTATTACAATATTGTAATACAAGGAAGTTGACTGTTATATTTAACAATATATGTCTGTCAGCTTGTCTATCTGTATGTCTCTCTCGATATATATATATATATATATATATATATATATATATATATATATATATATATATATATATATGGGAGAGACAGCGGTGAGGAGAGAGAATGAGAGAGAAGGAGGGCGGAGCGAGTTAGGAGAACATAAACTGTCATATATAGTGTGGTATCAGACCGTTTCTTTTTTCCCCAGGTGTATGACGCATTCGGATTCGGAGAAACACATCTCATTCCAACATTTCTTGCTAACTTTAGCCACGATTAGAATCCGAACAATTTAACGATACAGGCGGGAGTAATTGAGAAAACTCAATTAATTACTTGTAACAGCATTAACTTTCACGCCGAAATTGTGACCGACTCTAATTGGGCCAACTCAATTTAGCTGAATAATGCCAAGAACACCAGAGTTCCTTTCAAAATCCGAATTAACATTTTCAGAAGGCGAAAACCAAATACTCCAGTTTAAAGACAGAGAGCACATCAACCGAAAGCTAATGATAAAAAAGAGAAAATTACTATTTCAAAAATTTATTTATATATATATATATATATATATATATATATATATATATATAATATATATATATATATATATATATATATATATATATATATATATATATAAATATATATATATATGCACATTTCGTTGAATACGACAGACAAGGTGATTTGATTTAGTTTTTATACAATTTCTTATTCGATCTCATATTGTTTTTTCTTTTCAGATGATAAATTATAAAAAAAAGCCGTCTGAATATTCTTTTTATCCGATCACGAATATAATAGTATGATTTACATACAAAAAAGGCTAAAAATTATGGAAGCCTTATTAATAAAAACGAAAAAAAACAACACTTAATATTATTAACTATGAAGAAGGACACAATATCTTGACCGAGTTTTGAAAACATGTAAACATTATATAAATACATACATACATCAAACTATTTCTTATTTAACAGTTGAAAAATTTCATCCTTGAAAATGGATAAATGTATAGCCGAAAGCGTTTGTAAAAAAAACAACATTCAGACAGTTTTTATGTAATTTATTGCCTGAAAAGAAAAAAACAAATTAGATCGCATGAGAAAGTGTATAAAAAATAAATCAAAGCACCTTGTCTGTCGTATTCAATGAAATGTGCATGAAAGAAGAATTGCTGCCTAAATACACACACACACACACACATATTGCTCTACATTGTATTGAGCATCTTTTAAAAGTAAATGCTACGAAGATTTCCATCTGTTCTTTCTCTCATTTGTGTATATATATATGTGTGTGTGTGTGTGTGTGTACGTACTAGCAGCATGGCCCGGCGTTGCCCGTTGATTCAAAAATCGGACGACTCATACAGCAATCGCTATCACTTGACTTAAAATATTTTTGCCCTTACTTGCCTTTAAAAGAGTGTCCTTTGCCGTGCTGATGTTGCTACATGCCTTACTTCTTGCCTATCTCACACTGCGAATTTTTTCTAAGCTCTGTACTAAAGATCAAATCCGTTACGAAAAAAGAACTAAACAAAATGAACACAAAACGATCAGCTTTAAAAAAGGACTCGTAACTGGTAAAACTGAATGAAAAAAGAATGTTAACACTTTTTACATCCAACCCAATTCTGCGGAATCAGAATCAACGTTGAGTTTAAGCAAGCGAATGAGCCAATTGGAGTAAAGTGCCATGAAGATTTTAATTTTTTCCACTTGTGACGAATGCAGCTATCGATTTTTTGCATGCTAGTTAACATTCGTGTGAGTCAGCTGTTGGCTCTCACGCTGGCCAGTACAAAATGGCCTCAAACTACATAAAAACTGCTGTAGAAGCATGAAAAAATCGATTATTTCCACTATCGATGGCAGCTGAAAAATGCAAAGTCGGTCTTGGCCTTCCCGCTAACTTGGAGTATGTGGATGTAACTTTTGGTGCAAATCCGTCGAAGATTGCCGCTGTGCATTCGTTACACACACACACACACACACACACACACACACACATTCTGCCTTTTATAGATAGAGATATGTGTGTGTGCGTGTTCGTGCGTGTGTCTTTCATTGAATAGACGTATTAAGTCTGGTTACTTTTATAATGATCATTTTTAGTTTACTCATGATATTCTTGATGCTTAGATGAAATTTGTGAAGGAAGGACCCGTAGTTTTTTCTTACCCAAGTACGTTCGAACATTTCCGAATTCATCCTCAGAAGTGAATTATGAAAAACAACCTTTTCGTAACTGCGATAAAATCTGCATTTCGTTGTGGTGGTCATTTAAAAAGAAAACACATATGAATGCGTTCAGCTATAATTATTGTACTTCAAATTATTGATGACCTCTATATCAAAAATATTCTACCAACACTCAACAAAAGTTAATAAGAGAAGAGTGCATGTAACAAATATTTAACGTTATTTAGCATTTTTACCCATTTCTACCTACCGAGAGAAGCACGGTGGAGTAATGGATAGCAGCTCGGTTTGAGTAAAGTGAAAGGTATGAATTCTCTTCTTCTCCCCTCACCTATGGGCAAATACCAGAACAGACCGGGTTCTATAGCCTCGGATGGCAACTCGTCTACCGCAGAAAGAAATGGCAACCTACTGCGGTAAAAAATCTGCCTCGTCAGTCATGTATCGAAAGATACATGATCGCCTAAGCGCGTATCACGCATGACGCATAACTGACTGAATCATTTCTGGTCAGCATTTCGGCGCTTGTATCGCGAAAATTCCATAGCGACAACGGATAAAATTTAAAATTTTAAAATATTTACAACAGAGCATATCCACACGTTTTTATAAAAATCACCATCACAACTAAATATCTAAAAGATTTACTCTATTACATAATTATTACTGAGTAGTGAAAACGATTCTCAATGAGTGACCGAATCTCGTGGCCTTGTGCCAAACAAAGGTAAGTCTAATAATTAAAAAAATATATATATTTAGATTGTCGCCTCTTGGTGGTTTAATGGCGACTGCTTTTTACCGTTTCACACCAAGTAAGGTAATAAAGCCACTTAGATGCGAAAAACGTAGAACGATAATGCCGAGAATAATAAAACAATTTATGAACTGGAATGAAGAAGACAGAATATAACGATCAACATTGCATTTACATTTTTGAAGGTCGAAGTTGACTGAAAAGCAAGAAGCCAGAAGAAAGTTTCACAAGTGAGAAATGCGAGAGAAGAAACTGTTAGCATAGAACTTGCGGTTTACATCGAGCGATTTCAGCTGTAAAATGATGAGACTTAACTGCTAATCTAATATTGCACTTAAATTCGTTAAGTTTAGCTACCAAAAGTTAGTTTACTTGATATCATTATTGAGCAGTGAGTTTGATCCTCACTGAGTGTCCCATATTCTTGTTTAAGTCGATTTAATACTTATAATACACGAAGGTACATGCGTATATAGGCACCTCGTTAAGGGTAGTTAACGAGCTTGTTCAACCATAACGACTGAATATAAGTGTACGGATGTCACTAAATGTCCCACACCCTTGGCCTTATTTCAAATTAACTAATGCTAAGTAAATAATAACAGAAGAAATATTTGTATATACGCAGCTCATGAAGGGTGATTTACGACCCTGCTCGACCATAATAATTGAATATTGAGTGTGAATCTTTACTAGTGTCCAATAATGTTGGCCTTGAGTCAAACTTTGTAAAGTTTGTATAGTGTGAAAGCCAAATTTAAGTTGGTAATTCAATAGATTTCAGTATGAAAAAGATAAACAATAGCTAAGTTTACGCTTCTCTCGATTCATTTTTAAGGGTCAGTTTTTCACCAAGTCGAATTTGCAGGCACTTTTGATGAGGATCTAACTCATCAAATGCAACCCTAATTTAATAAACACCTAATTAAAACGCTTTCGAGAATCACTGTTTTTTTCCCTTTCTGTATGAATTTCTAGGATGTGGTGTTACCATTACTTACACTATTTCGAGGTGGAGTATTTTCCTCATCTTTTTTGTTGTCATTCCAACAGTTCAGCCGTCGTGTATTCCGTGCTTCAACATGTGTATCAATTTCGAATTGAATCTTTTATTTCATTCCCGAGCGTAGACTGTTTTTGTTCTACAGTGCGTGCCTAGGCATATCTCTTCTTGTTTTAGGACTTCTCAGTTATTACTCACGCCGTTATTATCGAATTCACAGCCCAGCCCTGGGATTGAACTCAGAATTATTATTCTACTAAATATTGTCCCGTAGATTAGTGTATGAATGTGGTAATTCGTGAACGGTTGAAACATTGTGATAAAAGCAGGAACATGAAGACCATCGTCCACATGTTAATAATTCTTTTTTTTTCTTTTGAAGAGTAATTCCTTTATCTTCAGTGGAAGAACGAATTTGTACACAGTCTCTGCAACAAGATACGAAACAGGAATGACTATTTCACTAACTCACTTCCTGTGAATTCGGCTATTTAGTTTTCTTTTACGTTTTTCTGAAATCATTTATACACCCACATAGAAATTCATGTACACACACTTGAACCTATTATCATTCTTTTAACATTGCAAAGGTTAAATGGATATTTTTAAAGCTACAAACCTATATTACGACATTCAGAACAAAATAACTTAGCCTTATATATATATATATATATATATATATATATATATATATATATATATATATATATATATATATATATATATATATATATATATATATATATATATAGTGTTAATTTGAGAGATTGTTTTTGAAGCCAAAATTGGTGTTTTTCAGTGGTTTGCTAATATAAAGGGATTTAAGGCCAGCATGTTCTGTGAAAGAGTACTCAATATCGGAGATAGTGCATTAATATATGTATATATATATATATATATATTAATAAATAATATATATAATATATATATATTATCCCCTATGTATAAGATGAGTAATAATATGCATATTTATAAATATATACTTACTAGCATTGTTATACTACATCTAGAATTGTTTTATTAACACCAGCAAATTATGTGCGCTATATTAAATTCATATATATATATATATATATATATATATATATATATATATATATATATATATATATATATATATATATAACAGTGATATATGTGTGTGTGTTGGCGTGTTTTGCTGTGAGTGGGCTTGTCTCTTTGACAGTGCGTGTGTTTTTAGATGCGCATATGAATAAAATGTGTGTTTTAAGTACGTGTGTGTTTGTGTATATGTGTTCATCGATAAGAATTATGAATAGATCTGTGTATGTAGGTGTCTATATTTCCCTATATGTCTATGCAAGGCTATTTCCATAGCATACATATATGATTACCTAAATAAGCTCTTAATACATATATATATATATATATATATATATATATATATATATATATATATATATATATATATATATATAAGCCTCCATACATGTATGAACAGACTCTCACGCGGTAAGAAAGACACACTTAACCACACTTTCTAACATTACAATTGTATATGTGTGTGTGTGTGTTTGTTTTTGTGTGTGAGTATGTGTGCGTGTATGTGATAACTACAACAAATGCATTGAAATGTTTTGCACATATAGTCACATGCATACATTCACTTTCACACCCATTCCAAAACAGTTACACACTATTCGGAATGTACATGAAAAGTATACATTCCTGGCCTATAGTTATTCGAAATTTCTAAGCATAGACAAGCCAATCAATAGATATAGCATTATTATATATGTTTGCCTGTGATCAATACTGGATCAATGCAAGTTCATGTGTTCTTAGAAGATAGTAAAAGAACAGAAATTGTCCTTCCAATACTTTCGATAACCCACATCCCATTCCCTTCTCCATTTACCGCCGTTTCAAGAAAATAACAAAGATTCTGAAACCTGATATCTCACCGTTATTATGCACATGAAGAGGTTTTGTTGTCTTTCATTTTGCTGAAAAGGGTGGAACAGCCTCCTGGTTACAGCAATACAGAAGATACTATGAGTTGGACAGTACAAAAACCTAATTTACCCAGTTAGAATCAAATCGAAAATTTCAAATTAAGAATCAGTCTAACATGCTCGTATATTTCCAGTCAGTTATATACCATGCGTGATACGCGCTTTCGATACATCTCTCTCTCTCTCTCTCTCTCTCTATATATATATATATATATATATATATATATATATATATATAGGCAGTAATTTTTCATAAGCCATTAT
Source organism: Acanthosepion lycidas (assembly GCA_963932145.1). Classification (NCBI taxonomy): domain Eukaryota; kingdom Metazoa; phylum Mollusca; class Cephalopoda; order Sepiida; family Sepiidae; genus Acanthosepion; species Acanthosepion lycidas. Next base: position 115,929,056 of record OZ010581.1, on the reverse strand, counting down.
CAAAGATGACAATTACATTTCACTCTCACACTCGCTTGGTCATGTGTGACGTCACAAGCTGCGATGCGGGTTTGTCGTTGTTTTAAAATGTTTCATGCAACAAACACAGACTATCATTGTTGTTTCGTCCGTGTATTGTTTGATATATTAAAATGTAATTGTCATCTTTGATAATGGCTTATGTAAGCCGAAAGCTTAGATTGGATTTAAACATGTATCAATATGGTGATTTCCTTTCGTCTTTCAATGATAATGTTAGTAAGCTTATCAGACAATATCAAAGGAACTTACTTAAAATAAATAGACAAAACTTGTCTATATTATTTAATGAGACATGATATATATATATATATATATATATATATATATATATATATATATATATATATATATATATATACTAAAGTTATTCCAATACAAGACTCGAAAGCCACACAGGCGAGAAGATTAATCCTAGCAAGGTCATATTGATTGATTGATTGATTTTTATGGCTTTTTTGGGGGGCAGGTTATTTAAAGCCAGACTTTTTTGCTTTAATTACTTTTCGGAGATAATATTTATTTACTGATACGAGTCCTACTATTTAACCCATATCTGGGAAAAATCAGAAGTGGATACATACCTTCTCCAAATATATAAGCGCGTAAGTAGATATAACGAACATGACTAGAATTAGAAATCGGATCTCCGATTTCCAGTTTTGACGAATTATCCATTACACCACCCGCACGTCCAAGCTTATGCGCGAAAGAGAAGGTGTTAGGAAGTGAATATAATGCAGATAAAGACGATAGATAACAATTAAGCCTAGATTTAAAGATATTAGGATTCTGTTGGAGGGATCTCCTCAAGAATATGTCACACAAAATGGCAGTTCCGAAGAAAAAGGGTATGAGCAAGACTTTCTTATGTTTAGAAAATCCAGGATTCGTAGAAATAGCATGGTTTGTCCCCGTTCTGAAGGTCCTACCGTTAGGATTAAGAAAGAAAGCCCATCTGAAATTTAGCCATGGGTGACTGTGTTCTTAGATTACACAAAGGTGTTCGGTAAATTACGCCACAGAGTTGAGTTGGAGTTTCCCAGCAATATGGATATATTTGGGAAATTTATTGGAATAATCAAGAAACTATACAGGTAAACTGACTGAATATGGACAGAAAATGAGTTCAGCAAATATACAAAAATAAAAATAGGTGCAAGACGAGGATGTGTCTCACCACCGGACTTATTCAAGCTATACAGCGAGGTGGTTCTGAGAAAAAAACATACCAGGATTCATCATTAGAGTTCATAATCTGAACAGCATAAGGTATGCAGATGAAACAGTATTGATAGCAGACACAGAAAAAAATAAAAAAAATACCCTTACAGAACATAGTAAAGAAAAGCGAGAAGAAAGGATTAAACATCAATTGCAAGAAAACAGAATGCATGTCTGTTAGCAAAAGGATGAACTCAAAGTACGAATTATCAATTGGATATACCGACATCAATTGCAGAAATTTAAATATCTGGGAAGTGTTTTAACAGAGAACGGACATTTTGATACTTAAATGCAAAGCCGTATTGAGATAGCTAACGATACATTCTAAAAGCTCAGGAGAGGACTAAGGAATAGAAAATCTTCGCTAAAAACAAAGAAAAGTCTACTAAACTGTTACGTAATATCTGTCCTGTATGGGAGTGAGTGCTGGACGATCTCCTCAAAGATGAAGAGGAGACTTGAAGTAAATGATATATAGTTCTACAGAAGAATGCTAACGATATCATGGATTGAACAAGCGAACAACGAAGTTTTAGTGAAAGTGGAAAGAAAAAGGACCTTTGTACTTAAGGAAGAGGAAGCTTGGGTTTCTGAGGTACATGATGAGAACCGAGGGCTTGGCAAATCTTATACACACGGGACAGATTGAAGGAAAGAGGGACCGAGGAAAACAACTTATGACATACTTAATCAGCTTGATTGAGCAATGGCTTACGAGAAATAACAGAAAGATATAAAGGACAGGAAGTTATGGAGAGCCATCATCACCTATGTCATGAGGGGACACGACACATGAAGAAGATAGCGACTTCATATTGAAGACTAGGCCTTCCATTACAAGACCGCGTAAACCATTTTGAACTCTATCAAATCTGAAACGCTAGTACTGAGAACCCCCATTTTAAATATGACAGGAATGCTCCACATTTTGTCTTTCGTCTAACATGACTCCTGTAAGGACAAAAAATAGCAGAAGGAATCAGAAAAAAAACATTAATGTAGCACAATATAAAAATAATTAGGTATGTATAGCTGGCCACTCGTATTCGAGGAAACCCGTCTACTAGGGCGGTTAGCCAATCCCTATTGCAGACGCTTGCTCAGGCGCATTTGTGTTTATTCAACACCCACAGAGCCCACGTGTGCTTTATACTGCAACAATGCTGAGCAGATCTTCGTTACAGTTTCTGGAAAAGAGCGTGTTATCGATGTTGTATGATCAACAATTTGAACAAGTCCAGCACGCTCAAACCCTCGGCCACAATGACTTGTGACTTCGTGCTAGCAGAGCTATCGACGTAACCCAAGGGTTCTGTCTACCCAATTTCCCTTACAAGGTTTGTGTCAACCCATCGTATGGTTTTTCTCAGACACATAACACCAGGAGTTCTCCTTCCTGGCAAATCAACCATGGGGAGATTCGAACGCGGGTCCCCGGGCACGTGAAGGAGTGGTCAGAATGCGAAGGTTCTCACCACTCAGCCAAGTGCCTAAATAATTAGGTGCAATAGAGCATATTACTCGTACAGGCATATGACATCTAACCTGTAAAATTCTCAACATATTTTACTTAAGAGGAGAGTCTGATTCATTTTTGAAGATTGCTCAGCAATATATACCTTGAGCTATATGATCTACAAGTAGGTATTCGTTACACGTGGAAGGCAATATACTCTACTAACAGAGCTAGCTATATCTCTGCTGGAGATGCCCTTCGGTTTCTCCAAATGACACAGAGCTTACCTGTGGTTTACTTAGTACCTACACAATCGCGGCACAACTGCCTCCACAACTGTTGTGCGTAGTTGCCTAACGGGAAGGCAGTAAACCCAAACAGCCACGACGACTCGTGACGTCGTGCTAGCAAAACCATCGACAAATTCTCAAAACACTATTTACATTGCACGGACTATCATCCTCATCTTTGTCGCCATATTTATTACAACGATTCGGCCCTTCAGTATCTGTCTATATTTCTGAGATGAGGTATTATGTACATTATTTACATTATTCGGACTATTGTCCTCATCTTTGTCGCCATATTTATTACAACGTTCGGCCTTTCAGTATATGTCTATATTTCTGAGATGAGGTATCATGTACATTATTTACATTATTCGGACTATTGTCCTCATCTTTGTCACCATATTTATTACAACGTTTCGGTCCTTAGATAGATAGATAGATAGATAGAGAGAGAGAGAGAGAGAGAGAGAGAGAGAGAAAATGGACGCAGATAAATATAAACATATAAATAGACAGATATTAGGTTGGTGCAAAAA
>OZ010581.1:115848008-115920508 GCA_963932145.1 Acanthosepion lycidas | reverse complement strand
GTTAAAAAATACGTCAAAAAACGACATTATTACGTCATTATTTTGCAGCAACCTAATATATATATATATATATATATATATATATATATATATATACACACACATACATATATCTTTATTCTGATATGTATATTTATATATATGTTTGTGTATGTGTGTGCTAAATGTACACGCATATATATATATATATATATATATATATATATATATATACATACATTCATCGATCAAGCATAAAAAACAGAGAGAGAGAGAGAGAGAGTGAGAGAGAGAGACTAATAATAAGTAAAAGAAAGAGTGGTGCATGCTTCTTTTTTATGCATATATCTATATAGACATAAGTATATATCTAATTTCAATATATTCGCATAGCGTATAGGCCTGTTGTTAGGTAGCCATATTTGCGTCTGAGAAGTTGGGAACCTTACAACTCCCAAAGACGACATGGGGTGTAAACGGCGCGATGAGTGGGCTGGCGCCTTTGGCAGTAATTGCTGAGGACAAGGAGACTTACAAGTTCTACTCATCCGTAAAATATCTACAAGGACAAGCACAAAACGATCAAAAGAGGAAACAGAACCTGAACCAACAAATCATTGGCCATTTTCTTTTTACCAGAGCATGAAAGAAAAGATGAAAGCAATTTAATAAGCGTAAAACATTAATTTATATATATATATATATATATATATATATATATATATATATATATTATAAATGCGTGCGTGTGTTTGGACATATATGTGTGTGTATATATATATATATACATGCATATAAATACATACGTATATATATATATATATATATATATATATATATATATATATATATATATATATATAATGAATATACATAGATTTACAGATATCAAGTTTTACGAGCATGCAAATGTAGTTACTTATATATCTACATACGCTTAGGAATATCTTCGTTGACATACAGGGTGTCCATAAAGTTCGTGTGCACCTTAAAAAAATTGTAACTTTAAAGTGCGCCCGAACGTTATGGACACCCTGTATATACATATATTAAGGAAGCTTATTAAATACACCCCAACTTAATAAACTTTTATGAAGGAGGTTTATTAACGACAAGGCTGCACGGTGGAGTAATAGACAGCGGCCCGGATTGAAGAATCAGATAGCCGAGTTCCAATTCCAGTGGAATCCATTACATTCCCTTACATGCTAATACTCTTGGGAAAATGAATGAATCTTCTTCTTCTCTTCCCACCCTAGCTATATGTAAAAAAAAAAAAAAAAAATTCTGCCTCGTCAGCCATGTATCATGATCGCCTAAGCGTGTATCACACATGGCATATAACTGAACTATTAGTCATTGGACATGTTTTGTTTTAATAATTTCCCATTTTTGTTTTTTTATTCTTAAAATTTAACGGATGTATTTCTCTAGCGTGTGTAAAAAAAATAAAGATTTTTCACCTAGATATTCGAGACGTACCAGCCAACTTTGTTCATTCAGTGATTACAGGTTATATCTTTTAACACACAGAAAACTTTGAAAACTTTGATGGATTTTCTTTACTTTAGGCGCGTTTCTTTACTTTTGGCGCGTAGAATGTTAAAAATATAAATTGTGTAAAATATATTGATAACCTCGATTGCTTGTTGCATATGGAAATCCACTAGCTATATTATATTGATTGAACATGCTTGTTACGTAATTATTCTATATCTTTAATATATTAGATCCTAAGTAGAAACATTTTATTTCATGTATTTTTTTCATGGTTGTATATTAAGTAGAAAATTACAATAAAAAAAAAACATTTAAAACCTTCCTTATGATCTCGAGTAAAGTCAACACAACTGAATATTATTAATAAAATGTGCCGTAAATAACGAATCGGGTACGTCACAACTAAACTAGTAGTTGAAATGCAAATGTTTGTGTTAAAACTGCTAATCGTAACAGATTAAATTAAAGGTCCCACCATAAATGAGCAGAAGATACTAAGAAACTCATAACCAATGATGAGCATGTGTTCTTTTTTTTTCAATAGCCGTATATCTCCTCTGAATAAAGGCATATATTCGCTCTTTGTAGAAGCATTTTGGCTGCGGTCCTATGAATGTGCAGACTGCATCTTTGAGCTCGTAATGATTGGGAATCTGTTGTCTCTTATGTGCCACTTAAGGCATTGTGTTACTTAATGCCAATGTTTTATGGACGTAACAATTGTAGTAAATAAAGATATATAGGACAGATGTTTACAGTTCAGGGTGGTCCGAAAGTCTTGTTACTCCTAGATAATATATCAAGTCATCTCATAAGTTCTGTCCTAATTTTGAATAAAGAAAAAAAGTGACCAAATTTTTACATTTAATTACAGATTCAATCAACAATGTATTTTCCCTGATTATCTATGATTTCCTTCCATCTATTAACAAGCTTATTAATTCCATTACTGTAAAATTCACAAATGTCAGTTTTAACCTCTTCCTGTGTTACAAAAGCTGTTTCTTCCAAATGATTCTGTAAGCTACGAAACAAATGGTAGTCTGAAGGAGCAAGATCGGGAGAATAAGGTGGATGAGGAATTTTCTCCCAACCAAGTTCTTCGATATTTTGTGACGTGATTCTTGCTGTGTGTGGTCACGCATTGTCCTGATGAACATCACCTCTTTTCGATTCACTAGAGCAGGTCTTTTCTCTCTAAAAGCTTGGTTCAAACGCTCTAATTGCTGACAGTATATTTGAGCATTAGGTGGTAAGAATTCAAAGTGGATTATTCCTTGGCGATCCCACCAGATTGAAAGAAGAACTTTTGCCTATGAAGTTCCCTTCTTGGCTGTGGCTGGGGTCATTCCCCCTTACCAAACCACTGTCTACGATGCTTAACATTTCGATAAAAGATCCATTTTTCGTCACCAGTCACAAGTCAAGGGCTGCTTCAATAAGCTTTTCATCTAACTCAACCGGACGTCTGGTTCGATCTTCATCTTCAAGGGTGAAATCTCCACCTCTGAATTTTGCAAACCATCTTCTGCAAGTTCTTTCATTCACACATTCCTCTCCATAAACTGAGTGAATGTTTCTAGCCGCTTCGGCTGTTGAGTTTCCTTTCTTGAACTCATAAAGCATTATGTGCCTCAAATGATTCTTGGTTACTTCCATGTTAGCAGGGTTTTAATCAAACAAAATTTGATTTTATTGTTCTCTGAAATAAAATTTGATCAGATTAAATGCATCTAAACATAGAAATAATGTTCATCTCCGTTAGACATTATAAAATACTTTTTAAATTTCGTCCATTTTAACAAAAAGTTAAAATTCAGACAGAACTTATGGGATGACCTGATAATTTTCTATTTCAGATAGCTGACACCAGCTCCTACAGTTTGCAATAGATGCTGCTTGTAAGTCTATGGACGCATGTTCGTGTCCATTCCAGCAAGAGTATTGCTTTGTATTTCTCTTTGGTATAGGTGACAAGACTTTCGGACCACCCTGTAGGATTGAAAGCTTGTAGATTTCAAGATTCCTTTTTGGAATAGGTTCCACTAAGGAAACAAAGATGGTTCAATTCTTTGTACATGGCAGGCTGGAGTTTAGCTGAAAAGGTTAGAACTGGGGGAACAATGAAATGCAGCTCATCCAGACAGTTACCAATGAAAATAGAGCTAGTGTATCGGAAGGCTTATGACATTTCGTTTGCTGGACAGGGCCTGTCGGGTGGGAACAAATTCATCACCTCTAAGGATGGGTAAAAGCTTTTGAAATGTAAAGTGAGCCTAAGACGGCTGCTATTCAGATATGGCTTTCCTATTAGCCTGATCTGACTGGGATTTTTTTGTGGGGGGGTGATCTGTCTTTTGTAACTCTGGTCTAACTCTGGGAAAGATTTTCTTTGGTATTATTGTCTTTTGAAAAGCTTTTCTTTTCGTCTGATCTGACTTTCGTAAAGCTTTCCTTCTAGTCTGACCTGACTGTTGTAATGATTTGCTTTTGTATTATCTGACTGTTGTAAAGCTTTTTTTGATTTAATCTGACTGTTGTAAAGCTTTCTTTTGTTTTATCTGACTCTTGTAAAGCTTTTTTGGTCTGATCTGACTTTTGTAAAGCTTTCTTTCTGGCCTGATCTAATACTTGTAAAGATTTCCTTTTGCCTTATCCAACTCTTGTAAAGCTTTTTTTGGTCTAATCTGACTGTTGTAAAGCTATCCTTTTGTCTTAGCTGATTCTTGTAAGGCTTTTTTTGGTCTGATCTGACTTTTGTAAAGCTTTGCTTCTGGGAAAATCTGACACTTGTAAAGTTTTGCTTTTGGGCAGATGTGACTTTTGTAAAAATTGTGACTGGCACGAGAGAGCCATGCACTTTCTGGAGCGGTATAAGGAGCCATGTATATTGCCAGTAACTCTGGCGATGGATCGCTTGTACGTTCCTCTTGAAGAATCTTATTAGTTAAACTTTAGACGTTCTTTAACTTTGGATAAGGGCATGACTACTCGCCTCGGTGCATCTTCGTGCTTTTTCCTTAGCCTTGTGCGTGATACTTTTTTTGATTTCATCCTCATTAAAGACCTGATGTCATTAGAGTGTATCTGTGTTGTGCCTCTCCAGAGACTTTTGGACAGCAACCGCAGTTTTTTTCATTTCGTGATGTTTAAGAGGATTCGACGGACAGATTTTGGACGGAATTTTGAGTAAATAAAAAACACACCCAGTTATAGACAATGCTGTAGCTCACCGTAAGTTTTTCATAATAAGATTGTTCTGTCAGATAGCCTGAAGAATTCAGTCTATTTGGACTCATCTTGATTCACAAAAGCGGTGAATTATAATTTGTAATTTTTTAGGATTACGGCCATATCACGTTGAAACACCGGTTCCCGTATGTCCACGTCGAACTTGATCAGTAGCTAGCTTGGTAACCGCTTGGAAATAGAAGATGCTGTAAACTTGGATGTTGGGGCAGCATAATGGATTACTTGGAATTTTTAATCAGGAAGCCGATTTTCAAATTTACAGTGTTCGTTCTATTCACTTACACACAAATACCCTTGGAAAAAAGTATGAATCGGCCTCTTTCTCCCCAGATAGCCGTTAATTAGTAAGATTTATATCATTAAGTCCTCATTATCTGAAAAAAAATTCTTACAACCCAAAAATATTTTCTGGCTTTAAATAACCTGCATAGGATTGACAAGCCGTAGAAAAAGAATCTGAAAGAATATTTTTTATTTGGCATTATTCTTTATTATTGTAAAAGTTGTTTGTAGTGGGTACACGTGTTTGAGTTGCTATTCCTCTAGAGACGACCAATATATTTCCTATGGAAGTCGGATACCTAAATACAGATTGTCACCAATAGAAATTATTATGAATTCCCAAGAAACGTTCACAGGCTGCATCGTCATTTACATGTCATACATACGCATTAACATCATCGACTTTCTTCAGGGCTCCGTGTTTTTATTTTCTGTTTTCTTTTCTTTTTATTCGTTCTGCTCTGGCCGTGCCTCGGGGAATGCTATATTGCCTGATCTATTACCACCACAAAACCTCAGCCGGTTTTACCCGCAAAACATCATTAATATCAATTTACATATATATTAAAGCCACCGTCAGGTAGAACTTGCGTGCATGTATTCAAGGGTACCCTGTATAGGGTGTGATGGTTGTGTGGAAAATTACACTTACGTAAAAATGACAAAACTATCCATAATTGTGGTACACTGTCAAACACCTTCCTGTCGTCGATTCATGCTATCGATAAGTTTCGTTTCCTTGTTTTAACCTATTCAAATTTTGTTTTAGGCGAGGGAGGATGAATGCTCGACTTACTGACCAATGGATATACTGTCCATCCCAGTGATATCGTTGTAAGTATTCTTTTGCCATCATATTATTATTATTATTATTATTATTATTATTATTATTATTATTATTATTATTATTATTATTTCCTTTGATTTCTGATGTGTACTAATTTCTTCACGGGTCCCGTCCAGAGACTTAAGGTTAGAAATGGCATCATGACGTTTTCCCACCGCAAAAAAATAAAAAATAAATAAAAAATAAAAATAAAAATTACATAGATAAAGCCCTTCGTAAGGTGTGGGCTGTACTCGTGAGAACATTTTTTTGTATTTCTTTAAGGCATGGGCTTCCAGGGATCCCTTAAATTATCCTACTTCCTATATTCCAACCAATCCAAGGGCCCCAAAAACAGGACGTAGGCAATTCTTCGCTATCCACATTCTTTTAGCTTCATAGCTTTTAGCTTTAAAATGCCCTGATTTCTTTAGAAATATAAGAAATTAGCTTCGCATTACCATCTGCAGAATTTTAGAATTCAAATTGATTTGTCTTTTACGGGTTATCAATCTTTTTATAAATTAATGCAAGCCAGGAATTTTTTTTTTTTTTTTTTTAGATTTTAAGAGTTTTTGGAGATAATAATGATTTAGTGATACAGTACTTACTAATTAATCCATAGTTGGGGAGATGTGGAGTTATAACTTTCCAAAGGTTATTTGGGTGTGTTTTCTCCTCCGATTTTCAATTCCAGTCCGTTATCGATTATATTATACACAATCTTCGATCACACCATTAAAGCCGGTTGCTGAAATTCTTTGACCAGGATTCAACACACACACACACACACACACACACACACACACACACACACGTACACACACATACACACACGCACGCACACACACACACCCACACACACACACGCACACACACACACACGCACACACAAATACACAAACACACACACACATACACACAAATACACACACAAGAAATCCCAAGTCATGTGTCCTTGCATATATGCTAAAAGATTTCACTTAAGCACTTATGAGGGTGGATAAAAAAATGTCGTTTCTATTAACCACCACTCATACATTTATAAAACCATTGCTTTTCTTCTCTTCACCCTTCTTCTTCTTCTTCTTCTTCTTCTTCTTCTTCTTCTTCTTCTTCTTTCTTAACATCCTCATCGCACCTTTCTATCACAACCAACGTCGTGACTTTGTTTATTTATTCTTATAAAAATAATATATCAACTGATTAAAATCGCATTAGGATACCTTAAGTTTGAAACCAAGGTAGCGGATTCAACTGATATATATATATATATATATATATATATATATATATATATATATATATATATATATATATATGTGTGAGTGTGTGTGTGTGTGTGTGTGTGTGAAAACAAACGCTCTAGGCGTCTTGCGGCAGTCACTCAGACATCGTAGTTACAATGCAAATTCCACGTATCGGATTTGAGACGACGAGGTTCGCACTACGGCCTGGCTGACAATTTCTGACGAAATATTAGAGGGAATGAGTGCAAAAGTCAAAACAGTCGACTAGACGGGAATTTGAACTCGGTTCACCGATCGCACTTCCTGTGTAGACACTTATTACACACATAAAAGAATCGTTAATTCAATGACGTAATCCTTTGTTGAATTAATCGCTTGCTTAACAGTTCGCGCGAGAACTCAGCTGAAAAGACGAGAAAACATTGCAAATCTATTTGGACGATAGAGTATTTGAAAAGTCGAAACAACGATTATTTTTACAATTCGGAAAAAAGTACGTCCCCAAATTTTTCTTTCATTGCTTTTACTTGGTTGAAGGAAATCTCACTGGCGCTTCCGCAAGATCTTTTTTGTAACTATGACAAAAAAAAACAAAAAAAAACAAAAAAACAAAACAAACTGTCCTGTAAATGACAGCAAATGCGACAAGATTTCGTATAACGCGAAAAAGTACAGGGAGTAACCAACTTAAAATATAGTGACAGACGCTCGCCCAAACAGGAGTCTTCACAGGTATTCTTAAGAAGTCAATCATCTAGGTATTGATCAGGATCGACGTTGCTTAACTTAAGTGTTCGTATGGGAACCGGAGTTTCAATGTGATGTGTCCGTAAGCCAAAACACAGGCGGTAATGGTAAAATCAAGGGTAATGGTAATAACAAAACAGAAAACACCGGGCATTCATTAAGCGCGCAGTTAAGCGTTACTACCAGTTGACAAATATAAAATATTTTTTTTATTAAAACAGATTTTAGGAAAATCTCGTATCTACTAATATCACACATCTCATATCCACTCATATTACTTATTAGAGATCTCATATCCACACTTATCTCACCTCTCAAATCCACACTTATAACTTATTACACATCATATATACACTCTTATCACTGTTATCACGTATCTCCCTCTTATCGCTTATTACACACCTCAAATCCTCTCTCATCATTCTTATCACACTGTCTCATATCCACTCTTCTCACACATCTCAAATCCCCTCTTATCGCTTATTACACACCTAAAATCCTCTCTCATCATTCTTATCACACTGTCTCATATCCACTCTTTCTCACACCTCTCAAATCCCCTCTTATCGCTTATTACACACCTCAAATCCTCTCTCATCATTCTTATCACACTGTCTCATATCCACTCTTCTCACACATCTCAAATCCCCTCTTATCGCTTATTACACATCTCAAATCCACTCTTCTCACTCTTATCACCCATATGAAATCCAGTTTTACAGACGTTATCGCAAATGAAAATTTTAGTCTCAGTGAAACATTTTAATTTTCGTAGTTTGACAAGTAAATAATTTGATTTTAACATTATATTATTTTCTTGTAAAATATAAAAAAAACATCTTTGTTGTTATTGTTGAAAGTTGAAGTATTGTCGTTGTCATTATTCTCTTTCGCTGGAGTTGGTATGAAAGCAGGGTTGACACCTACCTTTAATCCATCGTAGATATTCAAGATGTCGAACTAGTAAATACCAAAAACTTAAATTATATGATGATCAGTTATAATAAATTTAGTATATGCGATAAGGAAATTGAATATAGAATACGCTACGCTTGAGGTAGTATCGCCCAATACCGCCAATTGCTACAAAACCAAAACATTAAAGTAAAAACTCGTGCCATGTTCTTAAATAACCTCTTCAGACTTTCGTAGGGATGTTATGACTGGCACTATTTTCCTGAAAGGATTAGAAAGATAGCCTTCATCTATACTGGAAAGAGTGATAACAGCTAGTGGACTTGAGAAACCTATTTTCCTGAAAAGGTTAGGAGGGTAGCCTCCATCTATAGTGGAAAAAGTGATAACAGCTACTGGACTTGAGAAACCTATTCTCCTGAAAAGGTTAGATAGGTAGCCTCCGTCTCTACTGGAAAGAGTGATAACAGCTACTGGACTTGAGAAACCTATTCTCCTGAAAAGGTTAGGAAGGTAGCCTCCATCTCTACCGGAAAGAGCAATAACAGCTACTGGACTTGAGAAACCTAAATTTTTCTGAGATATTTAAGAATCAAGATTCCATTAATATTGGAAAGAGCGATGACAGGTACTGGACTAGCAAAAAACTTTTTTGCTAAAAAATTTCAGAAGATAGGCTGCATCTATACTGGAATTAGTGATCAAAGCTACTGGACTTGTAAAGCATATTTTCCTGGAAATTTTAGGAAGGTAGCCTCCATCTATATTGGAAAGAACGATAAGAGCCACTGGATATGAGAAACCTATTCTCCTAAAAAGTTTAGGAAGGTAGTCGCCATTTATACTGGAAAGATCGATAACAGCGACTGGACTTGAGAAACCTATGTTCCTGGAAAGGTTAGGAAGATAGCCTTTATCTATACTGGAAAGAGCGATAACAGCTACTGTACTTGAGAAACCTATTTCCCTGAAAAGATTAGGAACATAGCGTCCTTCTAGACTGAAAAGTCCAATAAAAGCTACTGGTCTTGAGAAATTTATTTTATTGAAAAGGTTAAGAAGATAGCTGCCATCTATACTGGAAAGTGTGATAACTGCTAGAGAAGATTAGAAATCTAATTTTGTGAAAAGGTTAGGAAGGAAGCCTTCATATTAATTGGAGATAGCGATAACAGCTACTGATTTTTAGAAACCTATAAAACTCTATCATATTGCAAAGAGGACGTGACTTATCGCAAACAAACAACGTCAAGATATTTCTTGAATGAGATTTATTTAAAAAAATCAATTGAGCCGGACTGGGCATTGATTTGTCCTATTTTAGAGCCGAGGGAAACGTTTGAAGTTTAATTGATTTCATGGTCGATTTTTCAGCTTTGTTAAATTGGCACAGTGGCTGACTAAAACTCCTTCTTGCGCATGTGTAATCACATACACGTAAACATCACTTCCGTCAGATGAATGCTAAAGGATGAAAGAAGTCACGCGAAAAATTATTCCTAATTTGCCATAGATTTAACTAATATATATGCACATCAAATAAATCATATATATAATAATGACATTTATTTTGAAGAGGACGTGTTGAAACATTCTTGGTCTCAAGAAATCCTTCTTATGAACATATTTCGACATTGAGTGAATTTGGGGAATGTGTTTCGGAAAATAAATCTTTCAGGACCCCTCTTCATCATCACCATCATCATCATCATCATCGTCGTCGTCGTCATATGCCTGTGTGTGTGTGTGTATATACCGGGTGTAAATTTCTCCAAATCGTGAAACACTAAAATTGTCTAATTGTTAGATTAAGATTTGAAACGTTGTATCTTGAAATGATTAAAGATATCTTACTGGAATTCTTTAAATTTTGATCAGACTCTACTTTGAATAACCGTAACTTACTTAGCTCTAAGTTGAAATGATGATCCCTCTTCCTGTTGTGACCACCTGATCCAGTTTTCCTCTTTACAGTTCCCTCAATTTAAAACATTTTCCTCGTTCTCTTGATGCCTCTTGAATGGACATTGAAGATGGAAGCCAGGGTGTGAATGTTGGTACCATTACTGAAGGCCTGAATAATCTTTTTCCATTCACCATTGCTCAGTTGGGAAGACATAGTCGGGATGACACTAAATGATTTTAACCTGTTCTATTTCCAGCTGAATAACTCAAAGGGTTTTACAGTGATGCTTATGTTAGTGTCAAAAGGGATAAATGTCTTATCTGAAAACCTGGAAAAAAGAAACTCGATTAATTTAGTGAATTTTTTTTTTTTTAGGTATTAAACATTTTTGGGGGATGGACAATTATACCATATTATTACACGATTTGGACATTCTTCCGTTACACCCTATATATATATATATATATATATATATATATATATATATATATATATATATATATATATATATGTGCGTGTGTGCGTGTGTGCTTGTTAAATATACACATATGCATATTGAGATAAACGTATATATATACGTATAATAATATACACACACAACAGGGTACAATAGGTAAAGTGTTGCCATTTTATATTCTTTTTTTCGCGCGTTGTTTGTTTTGGATTTTGCCACCTGCACAGTATGGTAGCGTCAGTTAGGTACAGTCTGTGATATAAAAAAAAACCACCATGACGGCATTCTGCACTGCTTGGCATTCGCACCGGAACCTCCAATGTAAACATTTCAGTGTGTTTGGGTGTAAATCTGAAGACAATGCAGAGGATTCGGAAAGAGTTGGATGAGTTTAATGGTGATTACGAAGGTGTGGCAGCTCGAAAAACTCACTGTGATTATTCTGGTAAGAAAAGAACTTCTGAATTTGTTGGTGAGATTCAGATTATGACTTAGAATGATCTCTCCAAGCCAATGCCAGGGAGACAGGAGTGTCTAAATTTCTTATCAAACAGCGCATGAAGACATTTTCTCAAGATAAGAAAGGGCCAATTTTTATACCAAGCCATGAAGGACAAGAAGAAAGACCACGCAACGAATCTTTTGAACAAACTCAAGCGTCCCCTCCAACCGAACATGCTTTGGTTTTTCTCAAACGAGAAAAATTTCGGTGAGGATGAAATGGTGAACACATTGAACAATCGTTGACTGTTTGGGTCCTCAACAGATGTACCGAGTGTAATGAAAACCAATTATCCAGTCAACATCATGATTTTTGAAGTTCTCAGTAGTGATGGCGACGTCACGCCTCCATTCATCTTTCGCCAGATCCCCAGACAAACACAGAAGCCTACATAAAGTTAGTGCTGCCCTCAGTCAAGAGTATGGTTGGTAGGAGACCCTATGTATGGCAACAGGACCCTGCACCATTCCATACGAGCAGGAGAAACCAGTTATGGTTGTCAAACAATTTCTGGGACTACATACCCCTCTGGCCACCTAACTCTACAGACTTCAAACCCTTTGATTATTATGTGTGATGCGCAATTGAGCTAGAGACCAACAAAACTCCTTGTAATACCAAAGATTAACTGAAAGCCAAGATTATTGCAGCATTCACCTACTTATGCAAGGAAAGTGTCCAGAAGAGAGGTGGTCAATTCCGAAGTCGTCTGGAGGCAATGGTTGATACCAATGGCGCTTTTACTGTATTAATTTACTCTTTAGTATTACAAGATATTTTTTGTGTAATTTTTGGCAAATAATGCGTAATATAGACGACACTTTATCCATCGCACCATGTAATATATAAATGAAATGAGAACGAATCGAATATAAATTCCAACGTTCGTAACATTAATTGAAAAGAGAGCCCAATACAAAAGTAGAGCTGTATTCATTATTTTAGGATATTTACATCAATATGAGAATAAACGCTACATAAATGCAATCAACGATTTTAAATTTAGGAGACATGATCTCTTACCTAGATCATTTTGATTGGTGGATCTGACGATAAATAAACCCAATTTCGCTGCTATTTCCTCCCGCTTTTTCTTACCTGTTTCCTTATTCTTCCTTTCCTCTGGAAAAGAGAAAGTATCGTGTCTCTTTCTTTCTTACTCTTTTACTTTTCGCCTTTTTTTCGCATGAAAACAGGTTTTATGTGGCTTAAAATTTTAAATTTCAATAAATCATCTACTAAGCCGTCATTTACTAACACCTGATGAGATGCGTTGGTACATATCGAAACATGATTGCATTCATGTAGCGTTTATTTCCATACAGCAATATCCTTATATATATATATATATATATATATAGATAGATAGATAGATAGATATGGTGCAAACTCGGTTATCGAATGTCTCACATGTCGAATAAATCGGTTTTCGAAGAGAAAATTCACGATGAAAAGGCTTCGGTTACCGAAGAAAATTTCGGTTCTCGAACAACATTGCCATTGTTAAGCCGACCCGAATAATTTGAGTTGACCGCCATGTTGTATACATTCGTGTGTTGTGGCGTGTTTTTCTTTTCGAATTTTTTTGTACTGTTTCCTTTATTTTCTCTTTATTAGTCCTCAGTCATGGCTCCAAAGAAAGATACTAGTGATACTGGTAAGGGTATAAGAAAAGTTATGAGAAAAACAATTGTTCGATTATATTGACGCTTCTTACTAAATTTAGAATGGCAAAATCAACGATCTATACTATTCTTATATATAAAGAGACGATCGTATCTTTCCTCCACCTTTCCAAAAATAACATCTGTTTCCTTCCCGTTCCCCACCACCTTTCACTTACGCATTGCCGATCCGAGCCGATCCGAGCCGATCCGAGCCGAACCGAGCCGAACCGTGTTAACCCGAACGGAATCATTTCTAAGTTGTCGGCTATGTTGTATACATTCGTGTATTGTGCTATACTTTTCTTTTCCAATTTTATTGTGCTGTGACTTTTCTCTACATTGATCCCACTATATATATATATATATATATATATATATATATATATATATATGTGTGTGTGTGTGTGTGTAAATATATATCCGTATAATAACACACACATACACACACACATGTATCTATCTATCTCTCTATATATCTCTTTCTCTCTCTCTCTATATATATATAGAGAGAGAGAGACAGAGAGAGACAGAAAGACAGAGAGAGAGAGTGAGTGAGTGAGTGAGAGTGGGGGGAGAAAATCAGAGAGGGGTATGAATCATCTGCCTATTGGAATATTTTATGTATTCGAGGGGGTGTTGATAATCCCTTCCCAAAAACATTTGATGTTTGGTCATTTAGTCAGACATTCAAAATAGGTTGGGCTGTTAAGTTTTCAGCGCCCCGTCACACGCACACACATAAAAACACGCAAACACTCGCTCACACACACACACAAACACACACAGACACACACGTATATATTTGTATATATCTTAGATTGTAAGAATCGTTTATACATAAGAGTGGTGATGAGATTTCTCAGTCCGGCCAAAACACCTTCGCCATCCAAATTCTGATGTTTCATTATTTGGTAAGCTTTTTGTAATGTAGATTAGATCGACAACTTTTCAACACGCCTACGTATACAAGTATGTGTATAAACACATTACTATCCATCCGGCGTGTGGGCAATATTTACTTTAGTATGCCTAGTCTGCGTCTAGATTATCTATTGTCACACAAGTAATGACTGATGAAGAAATTTTAGAAAGGATGCTATGAACATTCCCCAAAGCAATTGGCAAAGATAGTGAACGGTTTCTTTTGAGATGGTTGGTAAAACAGCTAAATATTAGGTTGGTGCAAAAATAATTTCGTTTTCTAACATATGTTACTATGTGAGAAAACGAAATTATTTTTGCACCAACCTAATACAAATTAATTCGAATATTATCATTTTCTTTTAATCGTTTAAATATAAAATTAATCTTGTAATAAAATAAAAAAATCAAACAGTTAAATAGTTTTGTTGTTATTAAAATTCTAATCATAGCGTTTTAAATCAATGTCCGAGACAGCAATAAGGGAGAAACTGTAATAATTTCAAGAGAAAAACCGTCTTTTGACCAAAGTATTTTTTTCGGGTACGAAGTTTAAACATTGTCGGCGTGCGTACGAATTATTTTATTCGATTGATTGATTTGTTTTTTACGGCTTATCAACCATTTGCAGTTTATTTAAAGCCAGAAAAATATTTTTTAGATTTTAAGAAATATTTTGAAGATAATAATGACTTTTACTGATTCATATTCTGCTCATTAATCGATAGCTGGTGGGTGGAGAAGAAGTGGATTCGTACCTTCCCCAGGGGTTTTTATGCGTAAGTGTGTATAACGAACCCGAATATAATTAGAACTATCCTTTCTATTTCGAACCGTTATCGCAACACCATTCGCAGAGTATTTTAAAATGATTCCAGTTTCAGTTGAGACCAAAATCGTATCCACGTTCAGCTGGGTTACAAAATATTTTCCACTCTCTTGCCGAGGTGATCTGCCGAGGTGATTTCTGCACTGTCGCTACTGCCATGGAAACTGCTCAGATGAAGACCATTCCTTTGTTCCACCAGTGCTAACCTTCACAACTTTGTAAGGAACCATCCACATTCACTTCGTGTTCAATTGGTGAGAATTAAGTTCCTCTCGAGGAGCTTTCTTCTCACGAACTACTGCTCTGTGGAACTCACACCCAAAAGTAGGTTTTCCCGATCACATTAATCTTAACCTTGTTGCAGAATTTAAGCCGTTAGATGTCTCAGAAGGTGAAAATGTGTAAAGGCCTAAAATCAGCGTGTACATTATGCATCTATCCACAACAAATAAATATTAACGAACATATGAAGACAACTTGAAGAAATCAAGGAAAAACAACGTAGTTATAGATTTCAATAATAATATGAATTTAAATACACAAAGTGGTGATAGGTTGCTTATTAAATGTGGCAAGTGAGATACGATTGCAAATAGTGGTCATGCAGAGATTTGGTGAATGAATGATGATGGTTTAAGTTTGTTTGTGAAATTAAAACAGTTGCAAGGTAAAATGTCAATTGTCTGAGTTCGAATAATAGTGTGTATGTGTGTGACAACTGTAAGTGTTGATTCAAGTTATGAAGAGTTGTGTGCCTTTGACTGATATGCTAAAGTTGATTAAATGTACAATTACTATTTCGTAGTGATAATATCACTTTTTTAGTAAATTGTAAATTAAGTTTCTTCATGCAGCAATAGTAGTGAGAGTTGAGTTGATGAGAGGCTGGCAGAGTTATTGAGTCAGTGTGTTGACACGCGTGGAGTCAGCTGGCATTTCTCGAAACTCAGTGTCTGACTGACTTGAATAAAGTGGAGCGATTCCTTCTTATAGATTTTTGGGTTTTCAAATAGGCTCCAACAGCTGGTCGGGGAAAAATGTTAATTCGGAGAAGAGTGCATCTACCCAAAGAGGTGACAGGCAAGTATGGAGGATTCCATAACCTGATCAGAGTCTAGGGCTAAATGTTATCTTCCCCATATATCAGAATAAACTGTGGCTATTATTCTGTAACACTTGACCTCAAGTATCTCCGGGCCTTGTACAGGATAAACGTTATTGTAAAAAATACAAACAATATATGTAACCGTTACTGAACAAGGCTTACTTAACCATTAAAAAGCAAACATAACAGAACGAAAAACAAGTACCAGGATATCCATTCCCATATTTTATTTCTGATACCTGATGAAGCTTAAAAAAAAGTGAAACATGTTAAATTTATAAATCTCCCCTAATTGTTCCTTATTATATCCTGTCCTAGCATAATGTTATATAGGAATAAAATGCCAGTGCCGACAGTGTAGTTTTAACATACACCGACGGTGATCCCATAATTGAATTAAGTAGATTACGAGAGCATAGAGGAAACGTATAAACAGAAAGTAGCGTGACGTCTAAATGATAACTCTTAATATTCTATCCTCTATTACTATACGGATCACTGTCTCTACTCTATCCTCTATTGCTATACGGATCACTATATTTAGTCTATCCTCTACTTTTCTACGGATCACTATTTCTACTCTATCCTCTATTACTATACGCATCACTATTTCTACTCTATTCTATATTACTATACGGATCACTATTTCTACTCTATTCTATATTACTATACGGATCACTATTTCTACTCTATCCTCTATTGATATACGGATCACCATTTCTAATATATCCTCTATTACTATACGAATCACTATTTCTACTATATACTCTATTACTATACGAATCACTATTTCTACTCTATCCTCTATTACTATACGAATCACTATTTCTACCCTATTCTCTACTACTATACGAATCACTATTTCTAATATATCCTCTATTACTCTACGGATCATTATTTCTACTCTATTCTCTATTAATATACGATCACTATTTTTACTCTATTACTATAAGGATCACTATTTCTACTCTATCCTCTATTATTATACGGATCACTAATACTACTCTATCTATTGCTATACGGATCACTATTTCTACTCTATTCTCTATTACTATGCGGATCACTATTTCTACTCTATCCTATGTTGCTATACGGATCACTATTTCTACCCTATCCTGTATTACTATCGGATCACTATTTCTAGTCTTTCCTCTATTAATATACAGATCACTATTTCTAGTCTATCCTCTATTGCTATACGGATCACTATTTCTAGTCTATCCTCTATTACTATACGGATCACTATTTCTACTATATCTTCTATTACTATATAGATCACTATTTCTACTCTATTATCTATTGTTTTACGGATCACTATTTTTACTCTATACTCTATAGCTATACGGCTCACTATTTCTAATCTATTCTCTATTATTATATCACTATTTCTACTCTATCCTCTATTACTATACGGATCTCTATTCTGTATACTATTTACTAGACTATCCTCTATACTGATCACTATTAGGTGGTAACTATTCGTGCGAGTATTATCAAGCAAGTACTATAAGTGAGAGATCATTCGAACGCGTCTGACACAGCTTTGTTCAACGGCGTCATTATAGTTGTAACTGTGTTTACAAAGTCCCCACTACAGCGAGTATTACAAAAGTGTCAACGAATGTTCCTTGATATCACAAAACAAACAGACGCTTATATATATATATATATGATACATATTAAGATAGAATAATTTGTTTCTTATCCTATCCTGGCTATTGCAACATCGGCAAATCAAAACTCAGACAAATTTTGTAGAGAAAAACGTCCGCTTTCATACCATGATGAAGGTATACAAGTACATGGTGTTGTCTATACTGTTCTATAGATGTGAATGCTAGACTTTAATAGCAGAAACCACCATCGGAATCCCCTTGAGAGAACATAAGACCAATGTCTTTGTACGGAGCCAAGTAACACAACACACAGGTCAACAGCAGCCCCTCTTGGTAAAGAGAAGAAAAGTGTTGTGTTTTGCCACAATCCTCTACCCACGAGGGTTATTTCAACTTACTTTGGAAGGGAGTAGACGTAGGGGAGGCAGTTCAAAAGCTGAATGAACAACATCAAAGAATGGTCCAGGATGGACACTCTAACCCTGTTTCGTGAGACAGAAAACAGATCTGGTTGGTGACTGTTAATTGCTTCTCCGTTGCTCATGTCTCCTCTACGATCGGCTGGGTCATGAGAAAAGAAGTTCTCTATCCAGTTTCTTGAAGTGGAAATGAAATTCATCAAGGAACCCGCCGTAATTTTTACTTACCCAAGTGCTTTCGATCTCCTCAAAGATCATCCTCTCGGGTGATTTACAAACTTATCTCGGAGGGGATCGAAAGTACTTGGGTAAGAAAAAACGACAGCCCCTTCCTTGATGAATTTCAACAACAGCAAGTAACTAGTTAAAGAACTAGACAGGATTATTATAAAAATTGACATAATAATATGTCTATATATTCAATGAAACCTGTTTGAATGGAGATATGCTGCTTACACGCACACAGGCATACACACACATACACACACACACACATATATATATATATATATACATATGTGTGAAACTTTTATAAATAGATATATATATATATGTGTGTGTGTGTGCTCTGATAACATGTTTGTGCGTAGCTTCAGTAAGTATGAGATCGTAGATATGTGTGTATATGATGCACGCGTGTCTTTGTGCGTGCGTCTGCCACGAGGGTTAGGGCGTGTGACAGGGTAAGGTCGTCACATATCATTTCCCGGATGTCACCTGAGTGACGAATGCAAAAACCACTTAAAAGCCACCCACACTAAAATTAGGGAGTCAAAAGAAAATGCGAGAAAAATAAGAGTTCATGATGAAAACAAAATCTTTAACATTCGCCTCTTTCTCACTACTGCACTGAAAGCAAACAGATATTTAGTCATGCAAAAGTTTAAAAATTAAGCAAAGTCGCCTTCCCGCTCTGAGCAGGGCGTTTCCATATCAGGTATTAATCAACTAGTCTCTTAGCTTGTTATAACCCCACATATTTGGTTTGTGTTAAGCCTACTAAATACCTATCCCACACTCGATATTGCTACTACTACTAACGTGATAGCTAATTGGAGAAACTAAGCAGGAGATCAAATTGTTCTTTTTGCGGGTGGAGCGCTTACGATTATTTCCAGAAGTCTTTCTGTAACGCAAGACGCCTTGGGATTACCTGACACCTAGGGTTAGAAGATGAAAGCTGATGATCACCACCCGACAGAAACATCTTAGAGTAAGAGAAAACCTCTGTCTCAATAATAATAATAGAACTAATAATAACAATCCGTCCTGGGCATGACGATAAACTGTTTGAATTTTTGGGTACCCTGGTGTACCAGTGAGCCAGCCAAAATGAGCTGACCCATTTTATAGTTCACCAATAGAAGGGTTAACCAATCAGAAGGCTCAAAATATTTAATGCGACGTGTATAAAGGCGGCCATGTTTTTCCCGAATACACTGCCAGCCTTTGATATCGAAGAATACGGAACAGCTGCTGGTGGTATTGGCGATATAGTTAGATTCAGTAGAATGTCTGACTCGTGAGTGTTAATCTTTAACGTTGTTTCATTGAACAGATTACGTAATGCTCTGTATTCTATATTCATAGACTATGGTGAAAATGGTCAACATAAACTACATCCGTGTCCTGGGTAAGACGATAAACTATGTCCAGCAGCAAGGTCTTTGATCAGGAGGTTTTGAGGAGAGTGGCACCACCTCTTAATTGCTGGTGTTCCCAGGTCCACCCTGACACGGGTGGTAGCACTTGTTATGGTCTCAGCTATGGACAAATAGTTAACACCCAAACTTGTGTAAAATAGGTTTTAATACCAGAAATACTTTGTAATAAAAAAAACTGTTACCAGCAATAATTTTTGAACGAAAAATTATTATCAGCAATACTTAAAAAAAATACCAGCAATACAAAAAGTTATATATTCTTTGGAAAAAATATGACCAGCTATAGATTTCTTCAAGGAAAAATATTCCCAGAAATAGATTTTTGAAGAAAAACATATGACCAACAGTAAAAATTTTGTCAGCATTAAATAACCGATTGAGGTTGATATGCCGTAAAACAAAAGAAAAAAAAACAAAAACAAACAATAATAAAAATAAATAGAGCTCTCCTGTCTTTCTGTTCATTCCTTAATTTTCCTAACCAGCCTATCGTTTCTTTCAAACCAAATAAAAAAAAAAGAAGCTATATTTACAAATGCAAGCATTCACACTCAAACCTCTATTGGAGTTGCGGATCGTTGGTACTCCCGAAAACGCTCATTGAAGGGGAAAACCGTGTTCATTGTGTAACATCATACGTCATTCCCATTTAAACTACGCCCCGCCCAATGTACCAAACATGATTCAATTTATGTGGGTTGCATAACGGAAAAATTAAATCAATGATTCAGTGGCCACAGGTACGATGTCAGACAACAATGTGACGTCAACGGAACTTGCGGGAACATTTTATTACAAACGACTGTGATTTCGGCAAACATCATAAGGTGTACATACTGAAAAAATCTTCAGTATCTGCCCACTTTCCGAGCTTTAAATCCCACGAAGATAGTTACGTATGCAATCTACTAACTTCCCGCCCAGGGGAATGAACAGAACAACAACAACAATCTCAAAGTCTGAACTGATCTAACACCAATAATAATAATAATAATAATAATAATAATAATAATAATAAATATAGTCTGATGTTACGCTAAGTATGGATATCAAGGATTGAGATCCTGACTAAGTTAATGTATCAGCATATACATGTTCTGATGTGGTGAATTAAGATGGACAAAAATAAATGTCGACTTCACTATCGATTACGAGTGCTCGATAAGTTGCATCATGTCTGTAGACTAAAGGGGTTGCTCTTATAATTTGAATAATGAGGCAACTTGATAAGGCGACTTGAGGATCACTTCTAAATAGTTGGGAAAACCTTTGCCATTCAACATGAAGGTATATTTAACTTCAGCCAATCTTGCAAGTTTGCGCGCTGATTTTATCAAATAGGTTCACCATAGTGCGCAATTTGAACTGTAATTCCATGCATCTAGTAGACGCTTCTCTATCTGTCTTATAATTAGTCTAATGTAATTTGTATATTTGTAGTCCAGCTCTCTGTTTTTCGCATGCTTTCCTTTCATTCAATAATAATAATAATAATAGTAGTAGCAGTCTTACTGTAAGTTAGTACTAACTGAAAAAGAATGCATTTGTTGGGTGTTTCCTGTACTGATAATATCGGTGAGTACTAATTTAATTCCATATGTGAGTGTGAAGATTTGGTTTCTGTTTTTGAAACATGGTAATTCCTGTGTAGCGATGGAACCATATTTTTTAAATTAGTAAATTTATAATATAATATATATATATATATATATATATATATATATATATATATATATATATATATATATATATAGTTAGGCGTTGACGCCAATTGTACACATTTTGATTTGCATAAGTTCTATCTGTGATATTGAGTTTATATTTATGGATTAGAGTAACCATTAATAAAAGTGGATAAAGGCGTTAGTTAGATCCAATGACAGTACCGAAAGAGTGTGAGTTGAATACCCGATTAAGGCAGTGGAGAACTTGGAGAGGGGAATTAACAGGGGATAACAGACATTAAAACATAGCACGTGGAACTAGAACAGTCAATCCAAGTAGCGAAATGAAGCGTTCCGTTCGACATTTCAACCACCGGAAGTAGGCCGGAGCGTACAACGGCCGAAACATTGTAATAAATATGGCGACAAAGATGAGGACAATAGTCCGAATAATATAAATAGTGTAAATATAGCATACCTTAAAATTATCACACGCACACAAACACATACACAAACACACACACACACACACATTTATATATATATATATATATATATATATATATATATATATATATGTGTGTGTGTGTGTGTGTGTATGTGTGTGAGGGGATAATGATATATCATTATATATATATATATATATATATATATATATATATATATATATATATATATATATATATCAAGAACAATTTTAGATGAAAGAAGTATGACAAAGTGGAAAAAGTTTCCATGGGATGCGGTTCGTCCTTCAAGACTTCATCGGACTAAAGAACGAAGGACGCCGGGAATTTTTAAAAAAGATATTTCTCTTTATTATTATGCGTTTTGGGGTATATAATCTTGCAGATTTCATTTAGATAATTATTATTTTTGTTTTTGTTTATGTTTCCATAACTATTTTTATTGACTATCCCAGATTGTGATAATAGAAGATCTATTAAGAATGGTGAAACGTTGTAAAAACCTGGACGCAAAGGATATGATCTAGCAATTAAGTCTATGATGTATGATCTAGCAACTATATATATATATATATATATATATATATATATATATATATATATATATATATATATATTGTCATCTGCAGACAGAAAAGATAAGCTATTTCCAAAAACGTCTGGACCAGCTAGTGAAAGATATTAATGCAACAGATAAAAATTTAATGATATCGCATAAAACAGGAAATTTTTTATATATTAAGAGCAGCTGATTACACCAACCTAATTAAAAGAGATTTAAATAAACACTATAAAAAGGGTAGTAATAATTACGTAAATATGGTGGAAAATATTAATATTAGTCGTAAAAACATCACAGATAAATTGAATATTAGTGATAGGTTCGGTAAACTTACCAAAAAAGAGTGCTATATAACCATAAATGATCACAAACACGATTTCGAAGCTAATCCTACTACAAGAATTATCAACCCAATTCGACATGAAATCGGCAGAATTAGTAAGAAAATCTTAGAAATGATGAACCAACATATAAAGGAATAGATAGGATTAAAACTTTGCATCAATACCAAATAATTTACTAATTGGTTTACTAATATCAAGGAGAAATCAAATTGTACAGTAATACAGTTTGACTTAAGAATTGCTACCAATCAATACCGAAGGATCTTTTCACGAATGCTATGGATTTTGCTACCCAATACTCGGATATAACAGATGTAGAATGCGAAAAAATCGATACTCATTCATAATGGCAAACAATGGATTAAAATCTCTAATGACCACTTCGACATCACAATGGCATTATTTGTCTTTTTATATTATATAATCTTACTGCATATCGTGATATCAGTATAGACGACATTGGATGGTACAGAGATGATGACCTTATGGTTGCCAGGAATTCTACGAATTTAAAACTGATAAAATTAGAAAACTATTACATAGAGAATTTAAATGTCTAAAATTGAAATTACTGTAAATACTAAATTGAAATAGTTAACTTTTCTATAACACTAGATTTAATGAATAATATACCTTGCAAAAAGCCCTTTGCATATGAACCCTAAGTCTAATCATCCTCTATCTATAATTAAGCATATACCTTCATCTATTGAAATTAGTACAAGTACAAATTTATCAAATGAAAAAAAAATCTATGGACATAGTAAGTTTTATAATAAATCTCTAAAGAATAGTAACTACAAATGCCCAGAACTCAATTATATAAAAAATGAAAATGAACACCATAGAAAAAATAGAAAATCATTTGGTATACACCAACATACAACCAAATGGTAAGAAATAAGTTAGGACAAACATTCCTTGCATTAATTGATAAACATTTTCCTAGTGATAGTAAACTCATTACAATTTTTAATAAAAATACCCTAAAATTAAGTTACAGTTATACTGAAACTTAGAAATAATGGTTAAGGAACATGATGCTAATATCTTGAATAAACTCTTATACGAAAATCAAAAAATAAATATATATCCTAAAATCAAAAGAAATGAAGATAAAAAAATATGTAAGTGTAGGAATCCTCAAAACTGTCCTCTTCATAAATGCTGTATTGAATCATTAGTTTATCAATGCAATATCTCATGTATTGAAGATCCCGATATGGTTAAATTCTACATTAGGTGCACACGGAATGAATTCAAAAGAAGGTAGAATCAACATCAAACGTCCTTTAATAATAATAAATACTTAAATCAAACGCCCCTATCTAAATATTTCTGACACTTAAAAGAAACCAATAAAACAACAAAGGTAAAACGAAAATTAATAAGCTAAATGACCCAACTCCTTTGTGCCTACAGAAAAAAATATACATTAACTTTCGAAAACATAAAAATTTACTAAATGAAAGAAGCGAAATAGCTATTTTTGTAGGTACTGTCAGATATTTTCCTTAAATAATAATTAATTTGTGTAAAAAAAGGGAGAGATGAAACATATTTATTCATACTTGTTCATAAATTAGTAATTAAATTATAATATATTTATATGTAAAAATACCGTATAGTCTATTAGTTATTAGAAGGATGAATGGTACTTTAAATCTGTATAAATTAAATTTAAATATTAAAAATATGATTACTCATATTTAAATGATCCTTTTACATAATTTTGTGTATAAAAATATGAATTAAGCGTATAACTAATAATGACAACATTATTTTTGTCAATGAAAATCCAGACGACATGCCGAATAACGGATGTATATGTTTGTAAGAAGACACCCCCACTCTACCAAAAGTTAACCTGACTTTGTAAGCAACATATATTTGATGCATAAGTTGTCTAGGGAAGTTAAAACCCAACCACCCCTAATCAAAATAGATTGAATTTTCCTTAACCTTAACAACTCAAGTTATTAAGTTTGTCTGCCTTTTTTAAATTAAGTAAATTTCTTTGAAAGGTTATTCCTAACATCGCTTGACAATGAGACGAAACTTTTATAATTAAATTTACAACTTTAGTTTTAGTTTTAAAACATAGAAATTTCTGTGTCGCGAAGGAATCATATTTTTAAAACAGAAAATAATTATGATACTATACTCTACTGTTTGTAGCGAGCGAGGAATTTTAAAAAATAAAATAAATAATTGCTAAGAAAACTGGATTATAACTCTTACTGTTCTTTCTTATTATTTTAATATATATATATATATATATATATATATATATATATATATATATATATATATATATATATATATATTGGATACTATATTAGTCCATTTTGTATGAGTTTAACCTAGAAATTTCCTTCGCTGTTGATATTCTCTGCTGACAATATTGGTAAACTTTATATTCTGTATGTCTGTTTCTTTGCTCAGTGTCTCTGTCTGTTTATTTTTTACTCTATATCTCTTTCCGTTTCTCTCTTTGTACATTTCATATAACACCCTCGGACAAAATTTCATTTCCTTTGCTTTTCTCCTCTCTTGCTATCACGTTTTGCATTGTGCGTTTATTTTATATAACAAAGCTTTAGTAAATCATTTAACCCGGATTTTCTGAAGATAACGCAAGGTTAAAACCAAGGTAGCGAGATCGGTTAAGCTCCTATGTTTTTAAGTTTAAAGTTCCTGTAAGCATTATTTTTATTGAGCCCCTTTTAATATTACTGCTTCCCGGTCTAATTCAAATCTTACCAATAATATATATATATATATATATATATATATATATATATATATATATATATATATATATATATATATATATATATTAAAGCCACTTCGATTGAGGAATCATAGAGCCGAGTTCGGATTTCAGTTGAATCCATTACATTCACTTACGTGCCAATAACATTGAAAAAAGGTATG
This sequence comes from Acanthosepion lycidas, assembly GCA_963932145.1. Lineage (NCBI taxonomy): Eukaryota > Metazoa > Mollusca > Cephalopoda > Sepiida > Sepiidae > Acanthosepion > Acanthosepion lycidas. The sequence goes on along the minus strand of OZ010581.1, from coordinate 115,894,700 downwards.
AATCCTCGTCTTCTGTATCCGGCTATGAGTAAATAGCAGACAGAGTTCTATAGCTTTGGATGGCAACTGGTCTAGGAGAAGGACAATTCTGATTTCGAAACCTCTTTTGGGTCTCTGTATTTTGCCCTTTAAAAAGTGTGGATGGTTCAGCAAAAAAAAAAAAACAGCAAAAAAAAAAAAACCCATGTGCTGGTGTTGGGCTGTCGGTTTCCTAGGAACTGATCTGCCTGACCCTCATACGTCGAATTCGACGGGAGATTTTTTGTATATATATATATATATATATATATATGTGTGTGTGTGTGTGTGTGTGTGTGTGTGTTGAATGTATTTTTTATACATACATTATGTTCTATCCCCAAAACATCGTTCGCTGGAGAAATCAGCCCCTTTCAATATTAGCACACTTTATTCTAATTGTCTGTCTGTATTTTTCTCCCATTCTCTCTTATATATATATATATATATATATATATATATATATATATATATATATATATATATATATATATATAACGAGAATGTTGTGGTTAACATTTTTGTAGTACGTTTTAAAGCATTTGGGTATGAGCAAGTAGCGTAACGCTTACTGTCGCGGAAATGAGAATCAGCGAACCGATTTCAAATTTCTGCCTAGACTGTTGGGATCCTTTCACGCAAATGCCCTTGGGAAAACCATGAATGTATTCCTACACCCCAACGCACACTTCAGCTTAAATAGCAGTCTCAATTAGAATGACTAAACTTGGATAGTAGCCAATCTAAATGAAGAAGAATAAAAAAAAAAGAAAACTTTGAATTCCAAACCACAGAGAAGCTAATTGGAAACAACTTAGCCATCTTACTCGCAAATTCATGACAATTCACAGATAATAAATTAAGTGAATCAGTGGAGAGCCATGTTCCTAAAGAGACACTGAATGAAAATAAAAAATAAGAATATGAATAAGTAGTATTTTCTGTAAAACACTGATGCCTGTTGAAATCTTCACAATATTTAACCATTGGTGATTAAATTAAATTTAAAATAGGGGTAGTATTTTGTATATTTAATAATAAATCTTTTAATTTATCAAAAAAAAAAAAATAATAATAATGAAAATTTATTGTACTAAATCACATACCCTAGTAAAATGAACTGTATATTGTACCCTGTTACATGTTTTCACATCTTCCCAAAATTTGGTTTCCATCGGTCAATATATGCGTATTTAAAGCGTGTGACGGACGGACTAACTGAAGTTACAGAATTTTATATATACATAGTGAACTGAAAATATTCCCCCTGTATAATATAATTTTCTATTTAAAATGACTGACACGATCTCCAACAGTTTGGGAGATTTTTTGCTTCCAAGTGTATGGGCACATGATCGTATGCCTTCTAGCAAGAGCATGGCGGATGTGAGACATGACTTCATTAATATGAATATTTTTCTCATTACTTTTTAGTAGCTGGTGACATGACTTTCTGACAACCCTGCAGTTTTGCTCACTATCGAAAAAATATAGTTTAAACCCGACAAAATTATGAAATGAGGAACATATATGAAAGGTTTTATCAATTGAATATGTTCGTTTTTTTTTTTTCGGTTCATCAGAAATGTTTTGGAAATTAATTAAGGAAGATCAGTCAGTTATGTGCCATGCGGGATACACGCTTAGATGATGATGTTTCTTTTGATACATAACTGACGAGGCAGATTTTTTTCCTGCAGACCAGTTGCCATGCAAGGTTAGACAACCCGGTCTTTCCTGCTATTTATCCATAGCTGAAGGGAGAAGAAGAGAATCCATACGTTTCGCAAGGGTATTAGCATGGATTCGACTGGAATTCGAAATCGGCTTTCCGATTCCTCAATCCGAGCCGCTATTCATTACTACCACCGTGCTTTAAGGAACATACTGTTTAGAATTTGGTACAGTTTTTCATGCATTCGTTCCTTATTTAATAATATGCTGAATTTCATGAACCATTTACGGTCACTTGATCGAGCCGAGGGCTTTTCATTTAATTCTTTTTAATATAATACCTGTGGAGACTGATGCCATCACCGTGTGACGAAGGTAAGTTCGATGTTTGAACGCAAACTACTGGCCTGAAGATTGCATTCAAACATGAAACTTACAGACGCCAATCGGTATTGACATCAGTGTCCATACCTCTTATGTATGTACACACTCTATTCTGGATACAGAGCAATTTTACCCTATAAATATAGCATACCTGAAGACTATATTTTACCATAGTTCACTTTAATATATATATATATATATATATATATATATATATATATATATAAATATATATATATATATATATTAGTTCTGAATGTGCTCGATATTATATATATATATAAATATATTCATATATTTTCTCTTTATACGTTATTTAATACATAACCATTATTTAAGTAAATGCTCTGTTTTTTTTTGTTTTTTTTTTTGATAAAAAGTATTAATTACATTTACTGGCCTGAATGTTCGAGAAATTTCGTACGAAGTATTCGGTTTCCGACACGAATCGAACCTGTGTCCTTATATGGAACTGTCAATTTATGTGACGTGCTATATCACTCAGCAACAGAGAAGCGGCTGTTTAGCAAAGTGCGAATTACTGTTTATAAACAAGAAATCTTCGGTGATCTTTTCCGAATGATCCTATCTGCTCGCGAAAGGTTAAATCTAATTAATACTGTTCATTTAAAAAAACAAAAACAAAAACAAAACAGTGCATTTACTTAAATAAATTGTATCTATTAAAATAAATGTCGAACATAATCCATTTAATAATATGTTGGCAAAGTTTATCTTAACGTAAATTTCGTGAGCAGATATGATTAGCTAATTCTGGCGTTCTAAAGTTTGCTAGAACCAATTTCAAGTCACTCTAGGTGAATATCAATTAAAAAGTTTAACTGTAGTTTTTAAGTGTGTTTTACTCAATATATATTAGGTTGGTGCAAAAATAATGACGTAATAATGTCGTTTTTTGACGTCTTTTTAACTTTAAAAAACGGCATTATTACGTCATTAATATATATATATATATATATATGTATATATATATATATATATATATATATATATATATATATATATATATATATATATATATATAGAGAGAGAGAGAGAGAGAGAGAGAGAGAGAGAGGAAGAACAGTAAGATATACAATCCGGTGTTCTTATAGATATTTTTATTTTTTACAAAATAGTGTTTAATATAAATTTACAGAGCATTAATATTATAAGTTAACTGATTTAACTTTTTTTTTCGCTACACAGTTCTAACCATGTTTCAAAAATGGAAGCTAAAAGCTTCGAATTTAATTTTGTAATTAAATTAAAAACATTAGTTCCATTTCATACTCAAGCGAATTTTGGAGTCCAAAGAAAAAAACAGCGGATATGTTGCTTTTTAAAATATTTAATTCCTCTATAGTGCTAAACTTTGAAATACACTATAAATGACATACTATTGGATAGAAGAGAGGACACACTAATTTTCAACGTAGTTGCTTACCATTTAACCATGGTGCTGTTTTGTTTGTTGGACAAATAATTCATAACGATGAAATATGTAATTACTTTCTGAACAGCCCTATAATTACTTCCGTTTGTCTTAGGCTCACTTAAGTAATTCACTTACTTTTAAAACATCGCAATATCCAGGTATTGTGTATCTACCTTTCTGTCAACCTGCTTTCATTGATTCTTTCTGATGACGTTTTTTACGTCTTTTTTCTGTCTGTTTGTCTTCCCACATTTCTTTTTTCTTCGCTCTCTTTCTCTCTCTTTCACTCTATCTATCTCCCACTCTCACTCTCCCTCATTCTCTGTTAGCAACTTTCCACTAATCGATTTTTTTTCTTTTTGTGCCTCAAGTGACCTATTTTTGAGGATAAATACCGTGGATAGATGCAACCAGAAATCAAAACAAACAATAACAATCCTATGCATCAATAACCTGACAACAGGAATTCTGTACCAATAAAAGAAGTGTTGAACGTAAAAACCAGGAAAGCAATCAACTAGAAGAATTAAAAAACCATAAAGAACTAAAAGAAAAAAAATGTCCTATTGACAATTATAGAATCTTGGTAACATGCCAAGAATCGTCACAACAGAACAGAAATTGTTTCGCTTTCCTTGCTCTTGGCTCCATTCTGTATTCAGCTTTGAGGCCTTCTCTTGCTTGTTGGCGTAGAGGTAATGACTAAACGCCTAATAATATAAGAATTTTTTTCCTAATACACGTGTTGTTGTGTTGTCTGTAGTAAAACTGGGGCGGGTCTACAAAAGGAAAAAAAAATTATGCCTCTAAGTTCTACATTTAGTAGAATGTTTCGATTTACAAGAAAGCGTTGAAAAAAAGTTCCTAACCCATCTTAGAAGCATTGACCTAGAAGCAGTAAACGCACGTAAGTTTTCCACATATTCACCGTACATTTCAAAACATTCGGACTGAGGCATCGATTTACCTTTATTTAATCTACGGGGGTAGACTTGTCTTTTTCAGTTGTTCATGCAAATAAAGGGCACCGTATATTATACTGAACACAAGTTGTTGATGGTTGAACACATTTTTTCTTTGTACGAATTTGTTACATTTTCTAAAGAATCTTTGTATATACAAGAGCATTCTTCATTTCGATTTAGATAAGGAATGTACCCCGGAAATATATTTCTTAAATGGAACATTAAAATTGATTGCACGACTGTGAGTTTCATGACGAACAAATTATCAAGTGCCGGTATATTTATTTTAATTTTAATTTTTAAAATAGATTTTTAAAAAAATAGATTAAACTAAAAATATAAATAAATATATCGGCACTTAATAATTGTTTTAGCATGAAACTCAGTGGTATGCAATCAATATAAGGTACTTTGTATATTTATTAATATATATCTTAAATAGCTCTATTATTTAACATTAAGCACTGTATTTTCTTACACTATAGAGTATTTATATGTATTTGTATACGATCGATTAATCGTACATGTACCTATATTTAACCATTAATATATATATATATATATATATATATATATATGTGTGTGTGTAAATAAAATGACAATTGGAAAAAAGATCTTAGATTTTGCCGACGCGTTTCGTCTTCCGACTTTTTCAAGGCAAAAATGAAATCGAAATGTTCTTGTTATAGTTACATTAAAAAAATCCAAATTTAAAAAGATAGACGCTTCTGTCTAAGCCTTTTTTTTATCTGGGAATTTAACTATATATATATGTGTGTGTGTGTGTGTGTGTGTATGAGATGATGATATATAAATTTCAACAATGTATATATGCCTCTGTGTGTGTGTCTCTGAGTGTGTGCCTTTTTAGTGTGTATCATTATTTTAGCGTCGTGTAATGGTTAGCATATCTCGTTAGATCAATTACGTAGTAGTGAGTTCGATCCTTATTGTCTGCTCCATATTTCCGGCCTTGAAATGCATGCGTAAGGATATCATCTGACAGCTGATATCTTGTTAAAGGAGACTTGTGCAGGATGTTACAGAAATTTTGACAATATTCGTCTTGACAAAGAAGGTCAGCTGAGTGAAACGGTCCTCATACGAACCATATCAAACGATAATGAGAAAAAAAAAAGGTTAGCAGAGTAGGGCGGACTTAATGAATTACCTTGTGTAAATACGAAAGATGACATAAGAACGAAGTTTTGCACTCTATAAGACAGTTGTCCCTAGCATACTGAACGACAGAGGATCGCTCGCCCGTGACGTTTTAAAGGAAGTTACTCGCCGGTTAGACAACTCGCTCCTTCACCTCGCCTCCTTTTGTCTTGCCTGCCTACAATCGGACCTTGCGAGAAGGCTGCAACAAAATAAAATTTGCCGACACCTACAATGACGTATCATGGTTTTATTGAGTATTCACCTAGAAGTTATACACTGCGAATGAAACTGGTGTCTGGTGTGAGCTGCAATGGTACACACATAAGCTATACTTACTAAATCGCTAATGTTGTGTGTGGTAATACATACTATATATATAAATTTTGTAGGTTTTAATACCAGAAATACTTTATAAAAAAATTATTACCAGCAATACATTTTTGAAAAAAGCAAAAAGATATTACCAGCAATATATTTTTTGAGAAAAAATATTGCCATCAAAAAATTTTGTCGGTATTAAATAACCCATCAACGTTGATATGCCGTAAAACAAACCAAACTAAACCAAACTTAATCAATAAATTAAAAACATACATTTATAAATTGAATAATTTCTATAAAAGGCAGAATGTGTGTGTGTAACGAATGCGTGACCGCAATTTTCGACAGATTTGCACCAAAATTTACATGCATATGCTCCAAGTTAGCGAGAAGGCCAAGACCGACTTTGCATTTCCCAATTCCCATCGATAGTGGAAATAATCGATATTTTCATGCTTCTACGGCAGTTTTCATGTAGTTTGTGGACATTTTGTACTGGCCAGAGTGAGAGCCAATACCTAGCTGCCACGAATAGGCAGGAAGATTCTATTGGCCAGCGTGAGAGCCAACAGCTGAATGACACGAATGTTAACTAGCATGCAAAAAAAAAAATCGACAGCTGCATTCGTCACAAGTGGGAAAAATTTAAATCTGCATGGCCCTTTATTCCAATTGGCTCATTCGCTCGCTTAAACTCAACGTTGATTCTGATTCCGCAGAACTGGGTTGGGTGTAAAAAGTATTTGTTGTTAACATTCTTTTTTCATCTGTTTTTTTCCAGTTACGATTCCTTTTTTTTTTTTATTAAGCTGCTCGTTTTGTGTTCATTTTGTTTAGTTCTTTTTTCGTAACAGATTTAATGTTTAGTATAGAGCTTAGAAAAATTCGCAGTGTGAGATTGGCAAGAAGTAAGGTATGTAGAAACATCAGCATGGCAAAGGGCACTTCTTTAAAGGCAAGGAAGGGCAAAAATATTTTATGTCAAGTGATAGCGATTGCTGTATGAGTCGTACGATTTTTGAATCAAGCACGGGCAACGCCGGGCCATGCTGCTAGTTTTCATTATTTGACATGAATGAAAACCTGAATTTGCTTCTTTGTCCCTTTTGCGTTTTTAGTATTCATTGTTTATAGTTATTGGCATGGTTTCACATGGAATCGAATTTCCTTCCATCTGGAGTTGTAGATGCTTGATTTAGGACAATCTATTTTAATTCGAATGTCTTGTCTAACACGTATTTAGTACTGATTAGTTATTTCTCAGCCTGTTTAAACCATCCAAGTATACACTGCTCAGGGTTTGAACTCAAAGTTAAATTGTCACCAAACTTATGAAGCAACGCTTTTATGCACTACCGGTGCGTAAAATAGATAATAGCTTAATTTCGTAAAGCCGTGTAGATTACTCGGCTAGACAAGCACCAAGTGAAGGCCGGATGGAGTAACGGCCGAAACGTTGTGATAAGAACATTCAAGATGATGGCAATAGTCCACATGTAAATAATGTAAATAATTTAATTTATTTTTTAAAAGTAAGTTTCAAACTATACAATTATCGAGAGCCACTTGTGGTGGAATGTTACGTTAGGGGGTTGTTTATATTAGTAGGTGGGGAAGGTAATGGTTGATTCTAGATTTGAACAAGTTAAGATTCTAGTGATCGGGGAAACATCCTCTTGGGTGTCTGTTCCATAGGGCAGTGGTTCGCGGGAAGAAGCTGTTTGCTTACTACTCGCCGATGGAATACGAAAGGAATGTAGGTGGTTTGCTAACATGTAAGTGGCATGACGAGTCCTCGTCATGAATGTCAGACCTGGTGGAACCAGAAGATACAGTTCGTCCGAGCAATTTCCATGGCCGTAACGACAGAGCAGTGAGAGACTCGGCGCATGTAACCAGCCCAACCAAGGATAATGACCTAGAAGCCAGAAGCGTACCCAGATATTCCACATTTTCAATCAAATCAATCAAAACTTCATACCATTTGAACTTAACCATCGATTTCCTTCATTGCACACACACACACGCGCGCGCACACACACACACACACACACACACACACACACACACATATATATATATATATATATATATATATATATATATATGTATGTATATTTTGAACAATAAAAAAATATTAAAAAGTAAAAATCCTTCAGACACACTGGGTTGTATATTAATATTCCTTCTTTTTTTATTATTATTTCATTTAGATTCCTGGACTAGTTTCTAGTTTAGGCCAACATGGCCATCATCAGGAGAAAAATATTTTTCTGCTTGCTGTAGTAAACTACAGAAATTAATGTTTTGATGGAGAAAATGAACTTTTGTCTTTAGTTTTCATTTGTTATTTTTTATTTTTTTAACATTAATTTTGGTCTGTCCTTGTGTTGGTCAAACAGTCTCTCTTTGTTTTTATCTAAGACAAGAGCTGGATGGATTCATGCTGCTCTGAATCCCCGTCGTCATTTTAACAGTTTTATTGGTTTCTGGAAAGGGAATGGTTCTCTTTTAAGTGTGTGTATGTGTGTGTTATTTTGTTCTTAGGGAGTGAGTGAGTATGATGTGTGTAAGCGTGAATATTACTATGGGTGTGTGTTGCTAATTGGCTCATTACGGAGTGAGTGAGTATGTGTGTAAATGTGTGTATTCGTGTGGGTGTTTGTATAAGTGTGAGGCCTCCACACTGCGTAAGCATGTCTGTCTTGTGTGGGTGAAAAATTTGGGTAGGTCCTGATTTGTGGTATTATATATTAATAATATCTATATTGTTAAATTTATGTTTTAATCCAGCTGGATAGTGTGTTTTTAGACGTTGTATCCACTTATTTCCATGGAACTCTAAAATCTTTCTAAAGTTATCTGCTCTGAACTTTTCTATTCTCTCAATTATAGTGAATTTGGCATGGTTTTTAAAATCGCGAGTATATATATATATATATATATATATATATATATATATATATATATATATATATATATATATATATATATATATATATATGTATTGGGAGGCACAGTGGAGTAATGGATAGCGGCATGGATTGAGGAATTGGAGAGCCGACTTCGAATTCCAGCCGAATCCATTACATTCACTTGCGTGCTATTAACCTTTGGAAAGGTATTAATCCTCCTCTTCTCCCTCCAGCTATGGGTGAATAGCAGGATAGACTGGGTTCTATAGCCTTGAATGGCAAGTGATCCAGAAGAAGGAAAACTCTGAATTCAAAACCTGCGGAGGTTCGTTTGGGGACCTTGTGACACGTTGTGCACCAGCTCTCCGTATTTCGGCCCTTCAAAAAGTGTAGCTGGTCCTGCACATAGCCTTCACCACTATATTCAAATCTCATGTGCTGCTCCCGGGCTATCGGTTCCTATGAACTGATTTACTTTACCCTCATATGTCGAATATATATACATACATGTAATAATCTCATAAGTATAAGAAGTTATACTCGTCCGGAAAACCTTTGGTGTCTTGATTTGCGAATAATCAAACCAATACCAAAAGGAAAAAAGGTATAAAAAAGAAAGAACATGTACGTCAGCCGAAAATAATCGTCTAGCATGCAAGTCCAATTCCAAAGAAAAAAATACTGATACGAGTAAGCAAAATAACTAAATAAAGTGCTCAATATAGTAAGTAGAGCAGATCTAGTTTAACCTAGGGAGCCAGACAAACCTACCAAGATTTCACCTAAGCGGATCGCAGGGAAGGCTGAATATATAAACAGCCACACCAGACGATCCGTTTAGGTGAAACCTTGGTAGGTTTCTCTGGCTCTCTACGTTTAACTATATATATATATTTGAATGTGACATTCGTCGTTCTATAAAGATGATGGATCTGTAAAAACTTTTTTTCAGCTAGTGGTGATAACTTAGTGTGAACGTGAAGTAATGTTGAAATGTATTCTCCAATGCCGAAGTCTGATTTTGTTACATGTTACCTGCTCTTGGAAAACTGAGAGCTAATTTTGAATTTCAGTCGTATTTGTTACATTCACCTAGGCAAAAATACCCTTGTGAAAGGTATGAATCAATCTATTCTGCCCTTAGCGGTGGATTAAATAGTAGAGCTTGTATCTAAATTAATCATCGCGATCTCTAAAATGCTTAATATAAAATTCACTGGCAAAAATATTCTCACAATACAAAATAAAATTCAGCTTTAAATAATACTCGTAGAGGTTATAAAATGTGAAAAAAACCCAACTGAAACCCAAATCAAAGTATTTGCTCTTGATTCCATTGAAAGTACAAAAAATACATTTTTATTGTAAAATTACTTGCAATAGTTTTTTTTTATGTTAAAACTTACCAAGGGTAGATATTTATAGTAAAATTACCTTGAAAGTATAAAATTATATAAAAAAACATCTGTCGTTTAAAGCATAACATTACGTATCAAATATGTAGGTTTTGGCATTATATAACCTATAGGGATTGTTTGCCGCTAAATAAAATCAACAAACAACGAAAAGTGATGTCATACTTCACATTTTCTGTATGAAAACAATGTTAAGACTTCATGTTAAAACTATATATCTACAAAAAAAAAAGAAATATAAGTTTATCGTGAAAGTACAAAATTATCTACAAAATCTTGTAGTTGAAAGCATATACTTACCTACAAAATATTTAACTTTCGGCATTAAATAACATATGGGGGTTGATATGTCGTTAAACATAATCAGCCAACCAACAATACATATTAATACTAAAATTATCAACATTACATATTTAAAGCAAAATGATCTACAATACATTTTATCTGCATCTGATGGCATACACCTGCATTCAAAATATATTTATCTTATGTTTTAAAATTGTTTAATATATTTCGATTTCGGTAATAAATAACCGATAAAAATGTTTATATGCTGCTAAAAATCAACCAATTAATCATTTAAATCTGTCTATGAGAGATCTCTTACTTGTTTGTGTTGGAGGTAAGAACTATACAGAATATTATGAGATTTTTTCCAATACATATTTTGTTGTGATGTTAAAAATTGGGGTGGAGTCTAAAGACTTTACGTACTATTTTATGCTTCTAATGTCTGCATTTTATGTATATTTCAATTTACGAGCAAAAAATAAAACTTCCCAACCCAACCGAGAATGACCTCGAAGAAAGGAACGTGCGTAAGTATTCCACAATTTTCAGCCCACATATCAAAACGTTTGACACATGGTTTATCGGATATCTTTAACCCTACCCAAAATAATTTTGAAGTTAAGTAATTCAGACACTGATTTGGGGAATTGGGTCGGGCCGATAACTTACCGAAAAACCCCGGTTTTGTTAGGATGCATTTGTAAATTTCTAGTGAGAACAGAGAGGAGAAATGTAGTTCATGTTTAAACGGGATGTGTCATCACAAATGACGTTTCTCCGCAAATAAAAACAAAAACATCGCATTAGTGCATACACATGGGAATGACAGGAGGAATAAAATTAAAACTAGCCAGTCCTGCATCGCTTACATAAACATCAACTGATTTATGAGAAATATATTCAAACCAGAGAGATACTAAAACAACTATAATAAGACCAATGTACAAATGCCTTTTCTCTTCCTGACAAGAGTTTTAAAAATAATTCATAGTACATCGCTGGAAATAATGAACAGAGTACAAAATTGTTATATAATATAAGGCCTCCTATACTGCAGTGAATAACGGGCAATCTCTTCACCGATAAAGAAGAGACTTGAAGAAGCAGAAATATGTTTCTACTGAAGGATGCTGAGAATACGATACACCAAAAATGTGAGCAAACGACGAAATTTCAGAGAAAAAGGAAACAAAAAGCACACTTATGCATAACATCAGGAAGAGACAATTGAAATCTCTAATGCACATAATGAGAAAAGAGACCTTTCAAAAGAAAGTATCTGGGAAGTATTTTAACATAGTACGGAAGGTATATTGGGATAGCGAAAGATGCCTTCCCAAAGTTAAGCAAAGAATTAAGTAGCAGAACAAAAGAAGGATTACTGAAATGTTACATAATATCAGTCCTCCTATATGGTGTTGAAAGCGAAAGAAAGTCCTCACATATAAAGAAGAGACTTGAAGCAACAGAAATATAGTTCTACAGAAGGATGCTGAGAATACGATGGATCGAACATGTAAGCAAACAAGAAGCACACTTAACATCAGGCATTGACAGTTGACATTTCTAGAGAACATAATGAGCATAGAGTGCTTGGAAGATTTGATATCCATAGGAAAGATTGGAGACAGGTAGGACAGAGGAAAATAACGTATAGCCTACCTTGTGAAGACAGAACAAGGTTTAGGAGAGATAGAAAAAACACAAAATATATTAATACCTACAAAAGACATGAAATTGTGAAGAGCCATGGTCTTTGAGGAGACGCGGAATAAATAAAAAGGGTGGTAATTGCTCATAAAGAAACATTTGAGATTTTTGACCGAACTGTTAACGTTACTGTCGGTTGAAATTTATAGAATCTCTATTTCAACAACGTTTATCAATAAAATATGTTCCAAAAATTCAATAAATCTTATTGCGGTTTCCAAGGTTGATGATGGTTTCCTTCCTAAAGTTTTGTTTAGGACAGTATCGAATGTCAACATCTTGATTATATCATTATTTTCTCGCTCAGTTACGTGATATCCATTTTAGCTGTTGCTGCTTTTAAAAGTCCTCAAGGTATTTTTTTCCTTGATACAGTTCTTTGTAATTCTGTAACGCCTTTCTATTCTTTTTAACGTAGTGTGTAAAAAACTCTAAATATTACCATCGAGCATGCGCAGAGGGTTAAATATCTGGAGATTTTTAACAGAGGATAGAAAATGCTATACCGAAATACGAAAATCCATTGGATTAGCGAAAAAGCATTTAAAAAGTTAAGCAAGGTGCTTAGAGAGAGAAACATGTCGTTAGAAATAAAGAGTGCTGGATATAGAATCCATCCTCAGTAAATGCTGGATAAAATCCTGTATAGATAAAAAACAAAAACAAAAAAGCAATGGAAATGTGGTTCTATAGAAGGATACTGAAAATTCCATGTTGGAAGCGAGTATGCAACAAGGAAATGGCAACAGTAAAAATAATTCTAGTCAGAATCAGAAAATGACAGTTGAAATTTTTTGTACATATAATGTGTCGGGAATGTTTGGAAGACTTAACTCTCACAAGACAGAGTGAGGGCAACAGAGATAGGGTAAGACACTTAACTGACGGGCTTTTATGAATGGATACGTTACGTTATCAAAGGGAGAAAATGGCTACAAGGGATAGGAAGTTATAGAGAGCCATGATCGCCTATATCCTAAACGGACAAGGTACATAGAAGAAGAAAGAATTATGGAAAATTAACATATTCATTATGCTATTATTTTCTCTTTAAGTTATATGAGCTACCCATGATAGGTGTTGATGCTTTCGGAAGTCTTCAAGGGATGTCCCTTTTATTTGCTCAAGTGCATCGCGTCCATGACGGGGAAAAATTCACCCTACTGTATCAACCTTAAATAATTTCCCCGTTATCACATTTTGAGTAAAAAATGAATTTCCTTTTAAACAGAATATTCTATCTCTATTAGAGCTTACGCAATCAACAATGGATTTTTTCTATATTTCTGAGATGAGCTATTGTAATTATTTACACTATTTACATTGTTCGGACTGCTGTCCACATCTATGTCCCATATTTACGACGTTTCGGACGTTGAATTATTTTTAAAACTCTTCTTCAGGTGATTGGAATTTCGAACTGAACCGTTTATTTCAACCACCGCGGTAGACTGTTCTAGTTTCATGTCCCATGCCTCTTCCGGGTATCTCAGTTATCTCCCTTTAATTCAACTCTCCAAGTTTTTGTCCACCTCAGCTGGAGCCAGATACTGAACTCACAAATCTTTTGGTCAAGTCACTGGATTCAACCAACATTTTTAACCAGTGGGCCATACATCCTTGTAGAATTGATATCGGTAGACCCCAGACTTAATGAGATCAAGACTTTAGTTGTCAGGAAATGTCTAGTGTGTTTGTTCCACAAGGTGACAAATTTGGGGAAAAATGTTTCTGGATTGAACTTGCTTTTTATCAAAGAAAGTCAAAGCGAATTCTGATGGTTTGCCACCGTGTGCATGACATTTTAGGTCCAGGGGTGAACCTTTCATCACCCACAAGGCCGTGTCAGCATTTTTAAATTATGTTGGTTGAATTTGTTTACCGTCATATCAGCCTCTATGAGTTATTTAAACTATTTAAAATATTTTGAACGCAATTGCATGCCTCTAACTACAGATCAAAAGTATTGTTGATCATGTGGCTTTAAAACCTTAATGGTGGAAATTATTAATATAAATAGTTTTTTTTTTTTTGATATTTTTTTTAAATATAAAAATGTATTGCCAATATTTTTATTATGAAAATGTATTTTTGTACTTTCATAATGATTTTGTTTTGGAGTTGACAAATTGCCGAGATCTAGGACCATAACAGGTACTACCACCCAGGTCTGGGTAAACCTGAAAGGAACAGCACTTAAATGGAACAAGATATGAAAGCAAATCTTCGTCCTATAAAGATAAAACCTGGCAGCGGTATTTTCAGGAGCAATAAAACGAACTTAACATTTTTCCAGCGTCTTTTGCGATAGTAGGAATATACGCATGACATTTGAGATCGGAATTGAAGTTTAACATCAATAGGTGTCCCATGTAAGGAGCCTCTTTGAGAATATGGACATCGATCAGGATTGGCGCAGGTTTCGTGTTTGCTCGGTGATGACAAAATATGACCAGCTTAGCTTTGTATGTATTGAAGGATATAAGTATGTCTTTCCACATATTAAGATTTTTTTTTTATTATAAAAACGTTCTTAGAAGAATATCTGCACAATTAGATTTTTTTCAGGCTGTGGCTGTAACGTAGCGTGTTAATCAACTTTGTGTTCCTCTCCATCGCGCAACACTGAACATGAATTGAAGGGAAACCATCAATTGCCCACGCAATACCACTCCCGCTCAAATCTTTGTACCATAAACTTTATTTACGTGAGTACGTGGGTTTGAGTAAGATGCATTCTTTAAAAAATTCAGTGAAATTATCTTCTATGGGTCTAGTTCATCGTAAGGCATATGAAAATAATAGAACCTCTTTAATATGTCTTTCAATAATATAAGCCACGAGACGTTATACTCACTGTTTAAAAACAGAGATGTCTACTCAAGTACATTTATCCGCTAAAATAAAGATTATAGTAATAAGAAATAATATCGAATGAAAACATCTGTTAATTATTTACACACAGAGACAGACACACATACACATATATATATATATATATATATATATATATATATATATATATATATATATATATATATATATATATATATATATATATCAGTAGCGTCCAAAACTAAGGGACAAAATTTTAAAACCTAATATTTGTTAGAAATAACACAACTGTAAAAAGCTGAAATTTTGACAACTGGTAGTCGTTATCATCCATAATAACATACTAAAATTTGAATCATTTGCAAAGTATAGAAAAATAATTATAACAATTATTTATTTATTTTCAAATTTGGAACGTCCAAAAGTAAGGGACAAATTTTTTTCCGCTACACAGTAATAACCATGTTGTCTACATTTTTTTTTTTTTTTAATTTTATTGTTAACGGCAAAAAGTTCTTACGGCATTTTTTTCTATTTGTATACTTAAAAATTATTTGGGGATTTTTAGGTTAGATTATTTAACTACAATTTTAAAATATTTTCACTTTTAATTTTTAATAGACTATATTTCTTTTAAAACAAGTAAATACACTAGCATTACTTACAGTATATAAAATTATTTTTTCATATCAAGTATAAGTATGTATATTATCAGGTCACATTTTTTGTAAATTTTATTTTTAAATATTATTTAAGGAGAATTTATCTTACTGTTATCTTTCTTTTTATTTGTATATATATATATATATATATATATATATATATATATATATATATATATATATATATATATTGGGTTGCTGCATAATTATCAGACGATTTTGAAACAACATTTATTATGAAAGAAGAAATATAATAATTCAACAATAATTTTTTTTAAATGATTCTTCCGGAGCGTATGATTATCAACACGCATCTTTATAACCTGACAACAAAATAATACATATGGCATAAGACAGTAAATAAAATTTTCTTGTAGTAGATGCAGCTATTCATTCAATGAAATTGCTTCATTTTAAGTCAATCAAAAAACGTGAGGCCAATCATCCTGTAGCCGAGCATCAGTTATGGAGAATCTACAAGGAATCTACCCTGTGGTGGCTAAATGAAAGCAATTTAGTTTTGGTGGTATTAGTATTTCCAAGCCAATATCTGTCTCAGTTAACCACTGATTGGAGGTTCTTTTCGGGAGCAGCTGCCAGATGCTATTCGGACAAGAGTAAATGGTAGCGTCATCTGCATAGACGCCTACTTGGAGCTGATGACATCTGGATTATCATTGATGAAGATCAGAAACAGTGTAGGACCAAGTATAGAGCCTAGGAAAGTGTGAAAAGTTCGGGAAGCGAACCCGTTCAGAACGACATTCCTTTCACGATTTAATACGAATGAATGGATTAGATCAATTAATCGTCCTGTAATATCGTTTCCCTGAATCTTACGTAGAAGACCAGCATGCAAACACCGCCAAACGTCTTCGAGATATCTAGATGTTATGTAGTGTGCGAAAGGTTTTTCTTCCTCCGTATGAGTTCGAATCCTTCTTCGCCAAAGTTGTTATGTAGTACGCAAAATTTTTTCTTCCTCCGTATGAAACCGAATCCCTGGTCGCCAAGTTGTTATGTATTGATTTCACAGTGGAGGTTTGTTTTTTGTACTAAGCCGGTCCTAAATAGATTCGACGTACAAAACGTTAGGAACTTGATATAATAGGTAATGACGCAGTACTCTAGTTGTGTTCGCTGATACTATAATATCCGACTAACGGTCGTCCGACATCGACTGACTGACCAACTCTCTGCCGACTCGCTGAGCGACTGCTACTACTACTCCTACTTATTATAGGCGGTAGAGTCTATTAACTATAGAATAGGTGTGTTCCATTATAACACTAGAGCCACAGCTCGAGCATTGCCGTTATTATCAAGAGCTTGATATTCATTTTCAGTTATGCCTTTAAGCACGTCAGTGTTTGACCATTCAAATGGAATGCATATTGTTTGTCAAAGATAAAATGCTTAACCACTTCAGCATTGATTAAACCCTCGAAGACTTTGCCGAAAAGTCGTAGAAAACAAGACATTACTTAGAGGGGTCAGAAGTTTCTCCAGAGTTCTTAAAAAAAAGGGACTACAGATGATGATTTCCAGCAAGATGGAAAGCAGGAAGCAGCGAAGCAATAGTTGTATAGTTTGTAGAAAACTGGAGATAAATCGGGAGCACATTTCTTTAGGACCACAGCTGGTATTCCGTCATCTACACTTGCCTTATGGGACTCTAAATAAGAAAAGATGTCCATGACCAGTGACGGGGTTATCTGTATATTTCCCAGTAGTGCCTCAGGTCTAGGCGGTGGAAATCAGGTTGTGGTACTCCAGATGAGCCGAGAGTTGAGTGGGATGAGAATTTCCGAGGAAATCATTCAACTTTGTGCTGTTGATGTTAGGACTTCGAATTGATCGAATAAGAGAGAGACTTATGATTTGCTGTTCAATAATATCTAGAAATTAATTTGCGAGATGCTGTATGTTGTTTCATTCTATCGGCAAAAAGTAACTTTGCTTCATTGAGAACACGCTTTCACTCATTACAAAGAGAGAAAAAGAGACATCTCTTTTCAATCAGATATGTCGCTGTGATATAGCCAGAAGGAATGATTTCTTGTATGCTATAGAGGCTGAGAAAGCAGTTGAGAACCAAGTTGATATTTCTTTGCTGGAATGAAAGCATCAATGCTGGGTTTCACCCAGAAGGAGAAATCAGACGCTCATTTTCGAACGAGATGATGAAAAACTACATTCCAAGGGAAGTTACAAAGGAAATCACGGAACGTGTTCCAATCAGTTCGTTTATGACACAAAGATATTCTTTTCTTGGCTAGTGAGTGAACGGAAGATGTTTGCAGACACTACTGTATGATCAGAGTTGATAAAGGTAAAACAGAGATCGATAAGAGAGGGGTGACCGGAGAAACGCGGAGGGAAGTCAACCGTGAGAGATTGAGTTATTGAAAGATTAAGGGTCTGGATGAGGACCCGGTGACAGAGTTTTTAACCTTTTGAGCCCTGCATTCCTCAGCAATTTTAACCCTCCTGATCAAAGGTTTAAACGAGCTGGTAGAGTGTGCATTAAAGTCACCGAACGCGAATATTTTTGCAAACAGTAGAGTGAGCCGGAGACACATGAACGAAAGATCTTGAGATTCATTAGAGAGTTCACTAGCAGGCGGGAGATATTTGTGAACATGAATTCTAACACCCCTTAACAGGTGGTAGCTTAAATGACGCCCGATATACAGATGTATGATCTAGTATATATATATATATATATATATATATATATATATATAGATAGATAGATAGATAGATAGATAGATAGATAAACCAAGTGAGCCAGACAAAGCTGTTATCTATATTTGTATATATATATATATATATATATATATATATATATTAAAAATCAGGAGGTCAGTTGAATCCGTAAAGTTGGTTTCATAAAAATCTTGCTTGCTTTGATAAAAAAAAATCACCTGAGGTTACCGTAAGGTTGAAACCAAGGTAGCGGATTATCTATTATATCTATCAACATTAATTTATATCTATCTATCTATCTATCTATCTATCTATCTATCTATTTTAAAAGTTAGGAGATCAGTTGAATACGCTACCTTGGTTTCAACCTTATGGTATCCTTTGGCGATTTTTATCAAATGACATTTCAAATGTCATTTGATAAAAATCGATTAAGGTTACCATAAAGTTGAAACCAAGTTTGCGGATGTTGACCATGTTTGCAGTAGTCTTTGGCTCACTAGCACAGAGATGTATCCCAAAAACTGTAACAGCGGATTCAACTGACCTCCTGATTTTTAAAGTTAAAAACTCTACATGTTATTTTTACTTTTATTTTTATTTTATATATATATATATATATATATATATATATATATATATATATATATATATATATATATATATATATATATATGCGAGTGTGTTTAAATAAGCAGGTGGAAATGTGAACATATCTTTATTGTTCAAGTCTTTACAGAATTTCACATGGAGCATATACACATGATCATATATGCTCAAGCATACTCTCACACGTGCGAGTATCCATTGGACAGGATTAATTATCAAGTTAAGCTTCAATGGGAGAGGAATGAGCGAAGCCTGAAAATATTACAAAGTTTGCTTTTAAATGCCAAACTGAAGATTAAAATAGTCTGAGGCCATAGATTTGCATTCAGGTTATACGGAAGTCTCCCTATCGCCACACAAATAATGCGGCAAGAACTTCCTAGTTCGCTTGTTATAAACAACAATTAATTTCTCGCCTGAAGCGAGTCGAAGCATAGAACCTTCCATGAATTCAAATTACATTGATGAGTAAATTGTATCGCGGTATTTGCTGTGTATCACGTTCACGGAGATAGGAGGAGAAATCGATCTGAGAATATTTGTTTGCAGCAACTGTCAAAGGTTTGGGTAATTCTAATAATTCTATTTTGTTGTGGGAATCGAGAGGATAAAATAATCTTCTGTGCCAAAAATTTAAAAGAAAATGGGGTTGTCATGCATAGTAGAGGGCGATTCAGATTTAAGGTCAAGAAATAGGATCATTCCAATGGAAGGGAGTACATTCCAATGGAAGGGAGTACATTCCAATGGAAGGGAGTACATTCCAATCAGGCACCTTCTCCTCCAGAAACGTTGCCCTATAGTACGAACTCTCGAGAGATACTTTCCTGAATATTACAATCTATACCTTTTCAAAACGAGGGCCAAACGTCATCTATCCAATATATCACCAAAATATGTACCTCCTGATAACAATCTAAAAGCAACCCACGAAGATCATAACAATTCACTCACGCCAATGTGATGTGCTAACTTGTATGTCTGTATTTATTCACTACTCCATATATATATATATATATATATATATATATATATATATATATATATATATATGTGTGTGTGTGTGTGTGTGTGTTACCTAAAGAAAAATCCCAAATTACCAAATGTGGGTACAAATTTATTTCAATCAGCGTTAAGTACGTTGATCTTATTCAACCCTGGCGAATAGACTGTATTCGTATCGGAATAGGAGATTTAAATTATAACTTCAGTCAAGTAAAATGTCCGAGTCAGTGGTGAAGGGAGGACGGAATATATATATATATATATATATATATATATATATATATATATGAAGAAATATAGTTTAAAGGTGTGCTATATTTATGGGATAAAGTGCTCAATATCAGAGATAGAACGTATGTAAATATAAATATAAAAGTGAACATTTAAGTTAACACTCAGAGGCGACTGGTTGTTTCATGCTGGACGCATATAAAAGTATATATATATATATATATATATATATATATATATATATATATATATATATATATATATATATATATATAAATTTTACCGAAAAGTCACTATTCCCAGCAAATAATAATTGTAGGATTTTATCTTACAGTCCCTATGATATTTAGTCCTGAATACATTAGTTAGTTACTTCATTACACGTGACACTTATCTAACCAATAAGAACTAACCAATCAAATCATCCTTGTGCATCTCACTAACTTTCACACATTTTAACGCCCATAATGTTTCTCACATATATTATCTGTTACTTTATTACACGCAGCACGTATTATTAACCAATAAGAAATAAACAAACACAACCTAACATTAATCTGCGTCTCTTTTCTTTTTATCATTTTTTTGACGAAAATTTAATAAGTTGAACATATTAAATTAAGATGTTTCGCATTAGTTCTTTATCCTATCCATATATATATATATATATATATATATATATATATATATATATATATATATATATATATATATATATGCCGGTTAATAAAATTGAAATTGGAGGAATAAAAAGCCAACAAAATGGTAACAATATTGACAATAAGATTTATCATAGCCTTTTAAACACTGTTGAATCAAGTACAGAAGGATTTTAAAGTCGTAAATTTAGGACCCGCCTGTGTCCTTTTTAACAAGACGGGGAATAAACTTATTATTATTATTATTATTATTATTATTATTATTATTATTATTATTATTATTATTATTATTATTATAAGCCTATTTCTCGTCTCGTTGAATAAACTGTGAAAAGTAAAAGGAGCACACGTGGACCATCTTTCGTTTTAATTATATATATTATAAAATATGTTAAAAGGCCGGAAAAACTATCGTATCAAAGAACGGACGTATAATAAAGTGCTCAATGCTGCCCCTTTGAAAAAGTAGAATACAATTACAATAAAAAGAGCTAAAAACACATGTATATTTACGCACACTGCCGTAGTTTTGATCGCTAGGTCCCTTCAGGTGGCTGAAATGTCGGTAGTGTTAGTAGGGCGCGCTTTGTGAGATGAAGAAGAAGATGATGAAAAATAAGAATAAGACGATTAAGGAAAAAGAAAAAGAAGTAGAACAAAGAGAAAGAGAAGAACTAGAGCAACAGCAATAAAAAGAAGATGAAGGATAAGAATAAGAAGATGATGAAGAAGAGGAGGAGGAAGAAGAATAAGAAGACGAACAAGAAGATGATGATGATGATGATGATGATGATGATGATGATGATGATGATGATGATGATGATGATGATGAAAGAAGACAATAATGAAGAAGAAGATTAAGAAGATGAAGAAAATAAAAAAAAGAAGATGAAGGATAAGAATAAGATGATGATGAAGAAGAAGAAGAAGAAGATGATGATGATGATGATGATGATGATGATGATGATGATGATGATGAAAAAGAAGAAGACAATAATGAAGAAGAAGATTAAGCAGATGAAGAAAATAAAAAAAAGATGAAAAATAAGAATAAGATGATCAAGATAACGCAATTCATTCTGCTTTACATTTGGAGACGGTATGCTGTATTGATTCGGATTAGCGCCGTAGTCTCCAATACAAACATTTCAGAATATTTAGGTCTCAATCCGAGAACAGTGCCGAGGATTCGGAAAGTGTTGGATGATATATCCAGTCAGGATCACGTCAGACTCAACACAGTGTTCTACATCAAATTGCTTGATAAGAGAGTTCTGAGTGTGGCTATGAATGATACGAGTATTCTGCACCATGCCACACAAGCAGAAGAACCAAGTCATGACCGTCAGACAAATTCTGCGAACAGATCACACCTTACATCTGGCCACCTAACTCCCAAGGCTGCACACCCTTGATTATTATTATGTAGGGAATAGTTAAGCGAGACACAAAAACTCCTTGTAACATGATAGATGAACAAAAGGCAAAGATTATGAGAGTAAGGGTCTCTGCTATGTTCAAATAGTTAACCCCCAAACTGGGGTCAGAACACAATGAAAGTATAAAAATAGGTTTTAATACCAGAAGTAATTTGTTAAACATTTATTACCAGCAATACATTTTTGAGTAACAAAAATATTACCAGCAATATATTTAAAAAAAATATTACCTGCAATAAAATATTTTGTCAGTATTAAATAACCCATTGAGGTTGATATGTCGTAAACCAAACCAAACCAAACCAAACTTTCTTCTTGCTTTTCATTACGACCGTGTCTTGGAGTTACTTCAGTGATTGTTCTTTGTTTACCATGGACACAGTGTCAACTGCGTGTTTTTAGGATTGCAGCCACTAATAATAAATGAAATCAAGACTTCGAGTTGTCTCAGATTTACCTTTATGTAGTGGCCGAATAAATCCGGTAAGAGGATATATCCTTGCCTTGCAGGGTTTTTGTTTTCGTGTACTCGCTCCGTTCGTTTTTTATCTATATTCAGATATTTTTCTCCCAGAGGATGTTCCAGATTATTCTAATAGTGTTCCCGAATAAATCAAGTTTCCACAGAAATCAATGAAAGGTTAGAAAACATGCATTAACCATTGAACCAATTGCCACTTGCAAGTTACACACTAACCTGGTGAGTGTTTTTGACTTCATATACTTGTTCTTCAGCTTTCATTCTTTGGCTTATTGTTCTCTTTCTCTCTCAGTTTCCCTTCTTCTAATTACCACGATAATGACTCTCCATGACTTCCTATTATTTATAGCTTTAAGTAACGTTTGTCCCTTAACCATCCCTTTCACTCTCCGTCCTGTTAACCAGCTTAAGTAGTTCAACCGATGTTCCATTCGCCTTTAAAATGCCTTGTGTGTGACAAATTCTCTTTCCTCATATTTGCGTCCCAGAAATATCAACTGTTTACATTTTCCTTATAACTTCCTACTTGCATACGTTTTGTCTATGGCACATCAGAATCCGTCTGTAAAAGCATATCTATGCTACCTCTAGTCTGTTCATCTGTGAGAAAATTGTGAATTCTAATTAAGTGCCTTAGCACAAAAATGCATACAACACGTGTATGATTTTTCTTTTTGTAATCTGAAGACTACGGCATAATGAGAATTAATTAAAAAAAAAAAAAAAAGAACACACCATCAAGTATATTTATAACCTCCAAGTACATTCTTTACAATTAAAAAATATTATTTGATGTTTCACATTATAATTTTGATGACAACAATAAAATTGTAAATATAAATATATAATTCAGTAATAAAATTATAATAATTTTATATATTCCTTGGTGTTTCTATTTATGAAACAATGATAATGATGTTAGTTTAGAGTTTCCCCTCCATTCATATCAAGTATTTTCAATGATAACTTCTTTCTTTTATGTGCCGTGTCCCATCAGGACGTAGGCGATCATGACTCTCCACTCCCCTATCTTTTGTAGCTCTCAATAGGTTTTGTCCCTTTGATACTTCCCCTAGGCCATGTTCAGTTATCCACTTGCTCAAGCCCGCCAGTTATGTCATGAGTTGGTTTTCCTTATCTCTCTTTCTCTCTATTCGACTTGTGAGTATCAGAGTCTCCAAACCACTCTTTCTCATTACATGTCTCATGAATTTCAGCTACCTCTTCCTGATGTTAAGCATAAGCTTCCTCCTTATCTGCATCCTCTTCAGAACTTCATTCTCAGTCCATGATATCCTTAGAATCCTTCTGTAGAACCTTACTTCCATTGCCTCGAGTCTCTTCTTCATCTTTGAGGAGACCGTCCAACATTCGCTGCCGTAAAGGAGGACAGCAGTGCTTACTTAATCATTAACATCGATGGCAGTGAAATAAAGACTATAAAGGAACTTCTTTGCATTTTTGAAATTCATTGGTATATTATTCTAATTTATTATTAAAAAAATTTGAAAATCACAGGTGACGAAAACCCTTTCTTATGTGATGTTATATACAGATAAAATTACACATTCATTGCCGTATCGGAGGATAAAATCATTGTATATCGTGCCCCGAACTTCCACTAGTTTCGCAGATCGGATGTCTCCACGGGGAGGTACCGTGACTTGAAAGGCTATTGGAGCTCAAACTCACACCTTTCCCCAATTGGAATTCGTAAATATAATCATTACTAAAGATGCAGGTAATATGGTCGGCTCCCGGTAACACACCAGTCAGTACCTGACACTATCCTCTAACTTTACAAGAAGCAAATCAGGCCGAAAAGGAAGAACTGTTGTCATATTTGAGCGGGAGGTGCCCAGACCTCACCCTCCAATTTGATAGAGTCCAAAGCGTCTCCGAGCAACTTTGGGTTGAAGAATTATTTTTCAAGCCTCCAACTTCTCTCTCACAGGTGGGATGTGGTGAGACTTCCGCTGCTCTATCGCTACTTCAACTGAGAGTGTTTGGATGAAATACATTCCTTGTTTCCGTCAGTTCAAATATTCACCCATCCTGGGTATAACGATAAAATAGATCCGCCAAGTCCAACAGCAAGGCCTCTGATCAGGACGTTTTGAGGAGTGTGAAACCACCTCTTAATTGCTGATGTTTCCAGGTCTAACCTGATTCAAGGTGGTAGCACCTTTTAGGGACCCAAATCTGCATAAATAGCCCTCAAACTAGGCTCAAAACACTATATAAGTGTATAAATAGTTTTTAATACCAGAAATAATTTGTAAAAAAAAAATATTACCAGCAATACATTTTTGAAGAAAAAAATATTACCAACAATAAAAATATTTGTCGGCATTAAATGACCCATTGAGGTTGATATGCCGTAAAACAAACCAAAACAATCAAACCTTCACGGCAACGATACGCCATGCCACTTACATTGGGGCATTCCAGTCATGTATTCCATCGGTGAGAACTAAATTTCACTCGGACAGCTTCTGTTCTGTGGATCCATCTCCCAAGACGATGTTTCCCAGATCCCTACAATCTTAACCCGTTCATGTCAAGAGCTAACTGTTAACTTCCTCTTCTCTCCGCAAAAATTGCATCTAAATGTAAATCTCTACCTCTGCTGCCAACCGGGCCTTGTACAGCATGTATCTTATTGTAAAAAAAAAAAACAAAAAAAAAAAAAACAGGTTTGAAGTCTTTGCTTTGTACAGAAAATCTTCTGTTTCTTAATATTTCTTTTCGCGTATAGAAAGAATCGTTTGCTATTGCAACTTGCTTTCGGATTTCTGTTTAATAATAATAATAATAATAATAATAATTATATAATAATAATAATAATAATAATAATAATAATAATAGTAACTTTAATGGCTAGCCACTCGTACTTGTGGATATCTGTCTACTAGGGTGGCTAACTAATTCCTATTACAGACGTTGCTCAGACGGATTTTGCGTTTGTTCAACTCCCATAAATCCCCCCACCGTGTTTTATACTGCAACTATGCTAATGGTGAGAGCGTGATATCTAGCATGATCAACAATCTGAACAAAGTCAGCAGGCTCAAACCTCGGTTATGATGACTTGTGACATCGTGCTAGCACATCCATCGAAGGCCCCCAGGAGTTCCGTCTACCCAATGTCACTCACAAGGCTTCGATCTGTGGTATGGTTTTCAGTCACTTCCCAAAGGTGCCGCACGCTGAGATCGTCGTTTCCAGAACGATAACATCAGGAAGTCAGGCATGATGGAGTGGGTCAATATCTGAACTAGAAAATATGCAAGTTTTACGGGAAGGAAACTGCAAGAAGATGGTATGAACATCACCCAGACCCGGTTACAAAACCTGCAACTATTTTATGGAACTCTACAATACAAACAGATAAAAGAAGTACAGACCGCAAGTGCAGAATGTGCTTTCTTATTGACATAGTTCTTGCAGATTCTAATGTATTTTTGAGATACTAAAAAAAAACTATCAACTCACAAGAATCTTGAAGTGGAAATCTAAAAATTGTGGCTCGTGAGGAGACCAATAATTCCAGCTGAAGTTGGCCTTCTCGGATTGATTAAAAAAGGTGCCGACATGCTCACTGAAAGGATTCCGGGAAGTCCATGCCTTAAAATAATTTAAAAAAAAATGTACTCACAAGCACATCTCTCACATTACGAAAAGCTTTATCTAGGTAAAATGCGTGTTATCATAGCTTTTTTTTTACCAAAAAAATGATCAGTGGAAAATGTGAAGCTATTTCTCTCATTATGTCTCTGGTTGGGCCCAGAATGAAAGGTGTATGCAAC
Source organism: Acanthosepion lycidas (assembly GCA_963932145.1). Lineage (NCBI taxonomy): Eukaryota > Metazoa > Mollusca > Cephalopoda > Sepiida > Sepiidae > Acanthosepion > Acanthosepion lycidas. The sequence goes on along the minus strand of OZ010581.1, from coordinate 115,867,966 downwards.
AGATATCCAAGGAATAATAATAATAATAATAATAATAATAATAATAATAATAATAATAATAATGAAATATTGTGTTAGCCCAAAATGCAGATTCTGTGATAAATATTAAATAAATATTAAAAAAAAAAACAAAAAGAAAAAAAAAAGAACGTCTAGTATCAGGTTGCACGCTGTTTGCACCGACAGAATATAAAACCCAGCAAGACATAGCACTGTAAAATCTGCAACTTATATGAGAAAGAAACTGAAAGAAATTGGTATGAACACCACTCAGACCCGGGTACGGAGATAGGACCTGTTACATTTTTATGGGACTACACAATGCACACAGACAGAACAAATCATTGCTAACCGCCAAGACATTGTTATTAGAGACCGCAAACAACAAAAAGCCTTCTTATTGATATGGCAGCCTCTGCAGACTGCAAATTTATCATTGAAGATCTTCAAAAAGCTATCAAAATACAATGACCTTAAAATCGAAATCTCCAAAAAGTGGCACATGGGGACATCCCCAATCCCTGTTGTAGTTGGAACCTCGGATTGGTTGGAAAAGATTCCAGAAGACTCATTGAAGGGATTCCTGGAAACCAATGCCTTAAAGAAATACAAAGAAATTGTTCTCATGAATACAGCCCACATCTTACGAAGGGTTTTATGTGAAATATGTGTGTATGTTTTTTTTTCTTTAATTGGTTAGTGGAAAATTTCATGATACCATTCCTTAAGTCTATGGGCGGGACCCGGAAAAGAAAATGCGACGCGCCAGAAATCAAATCGTCCAATAATAATAATAATAATAATAATAATAATAATAATAATAATAATAATAATAATAATAATAACGTCTTGTATCAGGTTGCAGAGTGTTAGCAGCTACTGAATATAAAACTCGGCATGATAGAGTGGGCCGATATCTGAACTGGAAAATATACAAGTTTTACGGGATGGAAACTGCAAGAAAATGCTATGAACATCAGTCAGACCCGGTTACAAAGATAGCACCTGTAACTATTATATGGGGCTTTACAATACAAACAGAACAATCAAAGCTAATCACCCAGACTACAAGAACAGAATGTGCTTTCTTATTGATATAGTAATCCATGCAGATTGTAATGTATCTTTAGGGATGTTAAAAAACTATCAACTTACGAGGATATTGATGTGGAAATCTAAAAAAAAAAAAAATGAAAAAAAATGTGGCTCATGAGGTCCCCAATAATTCCGGCTGAAGTTGGACTGCTCGGATTCATTGGAAAAGGCGTCGATAGGTTCATTGAAAGGATTCCTTGCAGTACATACCTTAAAGAAATAAAAAAAATGTACTCACAATTACATATCACACATTACAAAGAGCATTAGTAAAATGCGAGTGACCTTAACATTTTTTTGTTTGTTTGTTGTTTTTTTTTTTTACAAAAAAATGAGCAGTGGAAAATGTCCTGAAGCTATTGCAGAACTTATGTCTCTGGTTGGGACCCGGAAGAAAAGGTGTAGGCAACAGAAATGCAAGGAAATAATAATAATAATACTAATAATAGTATGACACTTGGGAATATCAATAATCCCGGTTATAGTTGGAGCTTCTAGGCACCTCGAGGTGATGTAATGGTGGTTAACAAGCTTGCCTCGCTAAAACAATTACGAATGAGTAGTGAGTCTGATCCTCACTGGGTGCCACGCCTCCTCCCATTCGGCCGTGTGCCACAATCGGATTGGTTGGAAAAGATCCCAGTAGCCTAATTGAAAGGATTCCTGGAAACCCATTCCTTAACGAAACGCAAAAAATGTTCTCACGAGTTCAGTCCCCTTCTTACGAAGTGCTTTATGTATGTAAAATGTGTTTGTCTTTTTTTTTTTTGTCTAAAATTGGTCACTGGAAAATGTCATGATGCCCTTTCTAGCCTTAAGTCTCTGGCCGAGACCCGGAAAGAAATGTTCACACACCAGGAATCAAATGAAGAAATAATAATAATAATAATAATAATAATAATAATAATAATAATAATAATAATAATTCCTAAATGATAGATCATTATTGTCTTCTCTGAAAAAAAAAGAATCAGATATAATAGGATCGATTAGTAAGAAAGAAATTCGCATTAAAAATAAAATACTTTAATTCCTTTGTAGTAAAATGTTTACGGATTGTATAACGGAAATTTAGTTAGTATATATAGACTTTCTTTCTTTTTATGTGCTATGTCCTTTCAGGACGAAGGCGATAATGGCTCTCCACATCCCTTGCAATTCTCAACAAATTCCTTCCCTCTGCTTCCTCCCCCAGACCACATTCTCCCATCCACTTGCTTAAGCCCGCCAGATATGTCATGCGTTGGTTTCCCTTGTCTCTCTTTCCTTCTATTCGACCTGTGAGTATCAGATTCTCCAGGCCCTCCTTCCTGATTATGTGTCCCAGAAACTTCAGCTGCCTCTTCCTGATGGTGATTATAATCCTTCCACTTGTTTTCAACCTCTCTAAGACCTCTTTGATCATACGATCGGTCCATGATATCCTTAACATCCTTCTGTAAAACCACATCTCCGTTGCCTCGAGTCTCTTCTTCATCTTTGAGGAAATCGTCCAACATTCGCTGCCTTAAAGAAGGACAGATGTCACGTAACAGTTCAGTATTCTTTTTTTTCATACCAAAGAAATAATCCTGTCCCACAATACTCTGCCCAGCTTTTGGAATGTGTCCTCGGCCATCCCAATACGTCTATGGATCTCACTGTTGCATTTACCGTCCTCTGTCAAGACGCTTCCCAGATATTCAAACTTCCGCGTCTGCTTGATTCTAGTGTTCCCTGACCTGCAAATCGCATTTAGGGCCCTTCCTCTTACTGATGACCATGCATTCTGTCTTCTTGTAGTTTATGCTTAAACTTGCATTCCTTAAAAAGACAATTGAACATTTTGAAGTTCTCTGTAGTTCTCTATGTCCGAAGAGTCTAAAACATATCAGATAAGACTTTGTTCTTTTTCATTTTTTTTTTTTTTTTACAAAACAGATTCGAGCCCGGAAGGAGACCACACTTCCTTTATTCAGATTCAAATGCATAGGTTGGAAGCTATAATTCACACTGTAAAAGTAAATAAACAAATAAAATCTTTTCTCAAGCGCGTTTACCCATGAAAATATAAAGTTTAAATAAGGAAGAGTTTGTGTATAAATATTTTTTAATGCTACCATTGTGCACTTCCAAAGCTAACTCTATAATGGATGGCATCAACAATAATAGCTGCTGCTACAGCTGCTATTACTGTTGCTATTACTGACGACAGAAACAGTATTAGTTTCACTAATATATATTTGCTTCAGTAGAAACGTTTCTATCATCACCAGTGTTGCTTTCCTCTCTTATCACTTTCGCTTTCTCAAGGCTACGTCTATCTGGGCCAACAGAAGAAATTTGACCTAGTTAGATCTCCCAAAATAGTTCCTGTGATCAGGGAATAGTGGGCTCATTAAAGCCTGGCAACATACCTTTTTTCTTCCTTTTATTCTTCTTCTTCTTTTTCTTCATCCCCTCCTCTCGCTCATCCTCCTCCTCCTTCTTCTGCTTCTGTTCCCTGTTTATAAACTTCCATTTACAAACATATTTTTTTTTTCTTTTTTAAGGCTCTCTTCGATGCTTATTGACAGTTCCTGAGTTTCGTGAATATATCATGTGCTCTTCAGTTTCCAAACTGGTATTTAACAAAATGCCATTCACAAACGAAAATAATAAAAAAAAATAATCGGTTATTTTTCTTTCTAAACATGATTTAAGGATTTTCTTAATATTGAAAAAATATATGAAATCGTTCTTTTTTTTTTTTTTTTTTTTTGCTAATTCAAGCTGTATCATTTGTCAGCGGATATCTTGTTACAGACACATCTGCAAGATGTTACCGAAATTGATTTGAAAATTATCGCCTTGACAAAGAAGGTCAGTTGAGTGGAGCGGACATCTTATTTCGTTGGGATTTAGCAACTGTTGACCAATCAAACTGGTCACACCCTTGTGTAATTCATTATTGCCACCTTGATTCCGTCCACTAAACGGCGCCGCCCATCACCATCCATTCGACGTTTCTGCTAAATTGTTCAGGCTCTATTGGTGTCTGTCTGTATACCATTGCTGTTCGCGCAATTGCTGCATCTGTTGTGGCTTTTTACCATACTTTTTAGCTTTCTGGGTGCGTCGATTCTGCTGATTAAATTTGTTGGTTGATGTTATTTAGCGGCATGTCCACCTCTATTGGTTATTTAATGCCAGAATTATATAATTTTATATTTTGGGGGTAAATGTTCGTTATCTTAGATGTATAGTTTGTAAATCATAAAATGTATTGTTGGTAAAACTTCAATAAAACTGTATTTTTATATTATTTTTTGCTGAATTGGTTTTGCTATAAAGAATTATTGTTGCTCATTCTATTGTAAAAATGGACTGTTGATTTTTGTTTGGAGGTTTAGTGAACAAGGTAACGACAAAAGTTAAGAGGTGGTTCCGCACTTCAAAACCCCCAATCTCTAGATCAGAAGCCTTGCTGCCAGATGGAGTTTATCGTCAAACCCAGGACAAGCTGATTAGCAAGGGTAACCCTTCTAATTTTGCTGACTGTTTCGGCGTGTCTTTGATTTCTTGTGGTCATCAGTGTGAGATATCAGATCGATTGTCAAGGCATTGTTCTTGAGCTTAAGATACTTGTTTACTGAAATAATATTTTCAGATTCTTATAAGGGGTGGTATCCCATAAATGCATACTCTTGATTCTAATATTTCTCGTTAATGGAATCACCACGATCCTAGTTTACGGGAATGACGCCTGAAAATCTCCTTGACTGCGACTCTATGTGGAATAATGTTTCCTTTCGTTGAAGCCACTCAAAGCAAGGCGTTTTATAAAGTGTTGCAAGAGCGCAAAAAAACAAGTAAGAAGTGAAATTTCTTAGCTTTTTCTGGGGGAGGTAACGGTTAACCCTCGACTTAAAGAAGTCAAGATTGTAGAAACTAGGGAAATCATTCTACCAGGGGTCAGTTCTTGGGAAGAAGCTGTCCGAGTGGAATTCTGTTCTTACTAATAGAATACGAAGGGAATAAGGATAATTCAATTCCTGTGTACGCATCATGGCTGGTCCCATTTGCGAAGGTTAGGTCAGTTGGAACCGGGGAATGTAATTCGTCAGGATACATGCGATGGAAAGAGCAATAGATTAAAGAGAGGCTCGCAACATGTCGTCTGTGGGAAAGCGATTTTAGAGTGGACAATAATTTATCGCCCACAAGCCTGCGTGGATACTTTTGAATCCTAACAAGGCAATTAAGTGAGGACTGGATAGATACAGTCCTGATATGGCTGAATTAATCCATTTAGAGTCTAATCTGGCTCTTGAAGAGATAGAGTAACGCAGGAGGAGTCAGATACATGATAAAATATGCCACAGTCTTGATAGCAGACATGGAAAGGGAACTATACTAACTCCTACTACAAGAAGGTAATGAAGGAAAGAGAGATAAAAAAAAAAAAAAACTAAAATTCATTTGTAAGAAGACTGGTGTGGTGGTTGTTCAGTAAAACGAACAGCCCAACATATAGATTATCAATTGGAGCTACCGAAATCAAGCAAGTATAAGAATTAAGATATCTCTGAAGTGTTTTAAAAAGAACGGGAATTGCGAATCCGAAGTCTGAATAACGAGCAAAAGATGCCTACTAAAAGCTAAGCAATGTATTAATAAAGAGAAAAATTTCGTTAAAAACAAAGAAAAGATTAATGAATTTTTACATAATATTAGTCCTTTTATAGAACATTGATACTGGTCAATCTTCTTACAGATAAAAAGAGACTTGAAGCAACAGAAAGTTTTTAAAATCTTTATAGTATTGTACAAAATCTATTCTCTCTCTCTCTCTCTCTCTCTCTCTCTCTCTCTCTCTCTCTCTCTCTCACTATGTGTTTTTGTTTTTAAAAGTTCAGAACTCTTACGTAATATTGATCCTCTTATATTTCAGTGAATGCTGGACAATCTTTTCACAAATGAAAGAGATACTTGAAGCAACATAAAATGTGTTTCTACTGATGCCTGTTGGACCGAACACATGAGTAACCATGAAGTTTTAGAGAAAATTAAAACAAAATTCACTCCTATAGCTAACATCAGAAAGAGACAGTTGAAATTTCTAGAATACATAAAATTTGATACTCACATGATAAATTGATGATAAGAGGGACAGAGGAAAAACGCATAACTTGTCTAGAGAGATTTTGTAAATGGATGGCAGATCTAGGTTTAGGAGATATATATATAAAAAAATTTATTAACTACAAAGGAAAGAAATTGTGGAGAGCCATGATCGCCAACGTCCTGAGGGAATACAACTCAGTGAAAAAGAAGAAGAAGAAGAAGAAGAAGAAGAAGAAGAAGAAGAAGAAGAAGAAGAAGAAAATGTAGTCTCATCTGTATTACCTATATTTTCTCAAATATTAAATTTGCCACAAAAAAATTATCGGAACTTTAATTTTAAAGATATTCATAATTCATATAAAAATGTATATAAATAGATAAAGTAAGCAAAATTGGTTAAAATATAAACTAAATTCTTTCTTGGATTCAACTCAAATATTCGTAGATAATTAAAAATCTTCTTTCCCTCCGAGGTTATTTATTTTCTAGTTTTATTTCTGTTTAAGGTCTCTTTCGCTTTATCTACATTGGTTACCAATCACAGAGACTCGATTTTAAATTAGAAGGAATCAGACTCTCAAGACAAGTTTCTAGAATAAACTTTTATTCTTGAATTAATGTTTTTAGCTCGTTACCTCTGATGGGTCGTGGTAGTATGTCTGCAAGGCCTACACGAACCACCGGTTGGTTGTTTTCTAATTTCTTTTCTATGAGGATTATTGAGAATATGATGGCATGATTGATTGCTTATGCAATCATAATACACCAGAATCCTTTTTTTTTCCAAATAAATTAAAATATTTGGGATATTTTCTGTCTTTTAGATCGTTTTCCTATTGGAATTACTAATGCAGCTTTTTGGGCTCATTTTTTTTTTTAATGTTACATGCACGGATTTGTACTATGCATCGGTTAAGATATGTTTACTCTTTGTGTTTATTCATATTGTCCTTTTACAGATGTACTCTATCTGAAATTTTTACGCATTCATTATGTAGCATAATTGCTGTTTCCCTGGGAACCTCTTTGTCTCAATATGCCTAGTCTCTGTCAAATTCTCCAAGACCTCTTACCTAATTATGCACCCCAGAATGTTTAACTGTCTCATTCTTATATGTGTCTGCTTATATTCTATTTCCTTAAAAAAATGCTCCCATATCCCATCAGTTGTATTTTCGGTAGTTTCCTGTTGTACCAATCTCGACTACCTCCAGTCACCACGTCATCTGTAAGGAAATTGTTCAGCATTTACTGCCACGTTTCGAGGAAGTTTATCACAAAAGGTTTCAGAACTCTTATCATTGTTTCCAACGACATTTTTGTGGTTCTTTATTTTGTTTAGTTTTTGGAAGACAACACTGGCTATTTTAATTCGCCATTGGATTTCGGTGACACTTTATCCGTCATTTGTTAAAACACTTATCAGGCAGTTAAATTTTTCTTTTCTTTTTTAAAATTATTTCAACTCAAGAAAAACGGTAATGCCATACGTACGCAGGGAGTTACAGGGAGTGAAATTGAAAGAGAAGACTGACAATAAGAAAGATTGAGAAAAGGATTAAAAAAGAAAGGGGGTTCAAGAAGACATAAGATGTCGATTGACGTTGCATTTAAATTTTAGAAGATTTTAGATATTAGAAGAGAATTCCAGAGGCGGAAGTGCAAGAAAACTAAAAAACTGTTAGAGTAGAAATGGCGGTTATATTTTGCTATTTCAACATTAAAAGGGTTAGTCCTAGATGTATTCGGAGGTAACAGGGAAATAAAGCTCATCAGAGCAGTTGCCATGAAAACATTTGTAGAAAAGACAGAGGGAAGCTACGAAGTGACTGAAGCCGCGAGGCCAAGTCAGGAAGGATTACATTACAGATACTTCTTTAGATTTCGTCAAGAATCTCGAGATATACAGCAAGAGCACCAGACTAGATATGGCAACTGAATTCACTGCACGAACGAATGGTAGAAAACCTTTCTCATGGTAGAAAACCTTTCTCATTTAAAAATGAGAAAGGTTTTCTGGTACGACACAATGAATCAACTTTCCTTATAATGGATTCAATGTTTTCGCTCAATTTCATTTCAGTGGAAAACCTAAGGCCAAAAAAAAAAAAAAAAAAAAAGAAAAGAAAAGAAAAGAAAAAGTATTATGTTCTCCTGAATTCCTGCTTGAGTTGGATATTTCTCATTATGTAACTTGTTTTAGCGTGTTGTGCTTCGTTCTAGCTAACATGCGGCCATTTTTCTCAAACCTGATACTTCTTTCTTCTGGTTTTTCTTTAATGTCTTGTTGCTTTAGTTTTATATGCCGTATTTTACAGCTTATAAACGCATTTTTTCTATCTCTACCAAAAAAAAAAACCCAAAAAAACCTGTCCTATAAATCGAAGATCAGTGATAGCAGTTAAATTCACTACTAATTATTACGTCCTAAATAGTTACTATAGATTTGATACTTCTTGGTTTGTGATGAATTTTTCACGATTAGTCAATTTTTCATGCTGAAATATATTATTCCCTGGGTAAAATTGTGGATAGTACAGAGAAATCTGAAATACAAGGCAGAAAAAAAAACAACTTTTGTTTCGATTTCCTCCTTCAGAATTATTTTGGGGGCGTCTAAAGCATCGAGGCGTCTTATAAGCAGTGAAATACGATAATGTCTCTCTTATAAAAACAGATTCATCCACTTATCTTATGCTTAACTTGTGTCCTGGTTGAACTTATAGGTTCAACTCGTTGTAAATCTTAATAAATTTCTGAGAGAAGACACATCATCGTACGTCCTGGGTATGACGATAAACTACATCCGGGAGTAAGCCCTTTGATCGGAAGGTTTTGAGGAGTTACCTGTTAATTACTGCTGTTCCATGATCCAACCTTACCCGGTGTGTTAGCACCTGTTATGATCCAAGCAAATATTGAACCCTCAAACTGTGGTCAAAACATTCTAAAGGTATAAAAAAAACATTTTTACATTAAACATTTTCAGCAATAAATTTTAATAGTAAGAAATAAAATTCCAGAAATAGATTTTAATAGTAAGAAAAACAAAATCCTGAAATTGAATTTAATAGCAAAAAATATAAAATGCAGTATAGATTTTAAAAGAAAAAAAATTAAAAAATTCTCGAAATAGAATTTAATAGTAAAAAAAATTAAATCCAGTAATATATTTTAATAATCAGAAAAATAAAACATTCCCGAAAATGAATTTCATAGTTAAAAAATATAACCTAACAATGGATTTTAATATTAAAAAAAAGAATAGAAATTCTTGAAATAGAATTTAATTATAAAGAAATGAAGTCCAGCAATATATTTTAATAGACAAAAAAGGAAAAAAAAAAATGCCGAAATTGAATTTAATAGTAAAAAATATAAAATCGAGTATTGATTTTAAAAAATAAAAATAAATAAATCTCGAAATAGAATTTAATAGTAAAAATTAAAATCTAGTAATATATTTTAATTGTCAAAAAGAAACTATTCTCGAAATAGAATTTAATGGTAAAAAATAAATATTTATATACTTTAATAGTTAATAAAAGACAAAGAGTCCCGAAATTGAATTTAATAGTTAAAAAAAAAATAAAAATAAAAATAATAAAATGTAGCAATAGGATTTAATATTAAAAATAATAAATACCAAAACTACCAAGGAAATTAAATTCCATCGTTAAATGACCCGTAAGGTGTTGATATGCCCTTAAAGGAACCAAATTAAACGCATCCTTTTATTTCTGAGTAATTCTTCGTTCAATTATTCGGTCTACTGTCCTCATCTTTGTCACCAAATTTATTACATGGACACATGGCACAGTGGATAAAGGCGTTGGTTAGATCCAGTGACAGGACCCAAAAGAGGGTGAGTTCAATATCCGGTTAAGGCAGTAAATAACTTTCAGAGGGATAACAGAAGATAACTGATAACTGAAATCCATTAAGCATGGCACGTAGAACTAGAACAGTCTATCCCAGTGAGCGAAATAAAGGGTTAAGTTCGACATTCCAACCACCTGAAGAAGGCCGGATCGTTGTAATAAATATGGCGACAAAGATGAGTCCAAATAATGTAAATAATGTACATAATACCTCATCTCAGAAATATAGACAGATACTGATTTAATCGTGCGATTTGAAAGTCACAGTCTTATACAAGAATGCCATCAGCAATGCCTCATGTTTTCAAATGACATCTATACAGGAGTAAATGGTAGTTCACTATATAAAAGTAATAATGCAATTTAATCCAAAATAAAAAAAGAAGTATTAGTAAAAATCGGAACTTACAACAATCACTATGAAATCGTATGGAAAAAAATGGATTATCATTTTTCTTAGCTGATGTAAGGTTTCATTCTTGCAAGCCGTTGTACGTCAATTATTTATGCATATGGCTAAGGATTTAGCAATTAGACATGTGTTCTTCGTGTTCTATCTCAGGAAACCGGATTTTTATGTAGGTTGTGATATCACAGGTAGGTTTGGGTAAACAGGTCTGTGAAAACGCCCATTATCTGTAAGGATTAAATAGAGAAATAGAGAAATAAGTTACAAATGTGGGAAAAATTGATGGTTATACATCGATTTGGGCAATGCTTGATCGGAATTATTTTGAGCAAGTATATTTTAACATAGAAAAGCATCGGAAATAGAAACCAGGAAATAGAATCTCAGTCGTCGTCGTCGTCGCCTGGGCATCGACCAATTGGTGAGGAATAGAGAGTATATTTATTATTAGTAAAAATGTTAGAAATGTTATTTCACATCAAGCACTGTTTTATTACCAGTATCACTCTCTCTCTCCCTCTCTCTCTCTCTCTCTCAGATACACAAACGCAAACACACGCACACCCACGCAGATATCTATCTATCTATCTATCTATCTATCTATCTATCTATATATATATATATATATATATATATATATATATATATATATATATATATAATGGTGGTACTCGTTTGGAAAAACCTCGGATAGCTGAACTGTCAGCAGAACAAATCGGGACCCGAGGAAAAATGGGAAATAAAAAAAGAAAGCACCAAGAACATTGAAACAAGGCGAAAACAATCGTCAAGTGTTTAAACTCCAAGTCCAAAGAATAAAAAAAACAAAACGAGTAAAAAGACAACGGCGTAAAATGCTCAATACACTAAGTAGAGTGATAAAGCAAGATAATCCTAAGGAGCCAGGCATAGCTATCTAGGTTTCACTTAAATCGATCTTCAGGGTAAAGTCAACCCCAGATTGGAGTACCCGTGTCTTCCCGAGACGTCGGCCATCATGGTCCTCCACATTTTCAGGGAAAAGCCGCCTTTACCCTGGAGATCCATTTAGGTGAAATCTCGGTAGGTTTGCCTGGGACTTTAAGATTACTTTAGGTTATATATATATATATATATATATATATATATATATATATATATATATATATATATATATATATATATATATATATATATGATTTTGTCTTTCCCCAATACGCTTTGTCCATTTTCCTTTTTAAATAATTTACTTTATTAACCTCGATTTAGCTCTGTTGAGCGAGGTACGAACCCGGTTAGCTATCCCGATTTTCATTTTTACTTTTTATTATCATCATGAGTGATAATAATGAAATTAATTTTTGTCTGTTTATAGCAGTTATTTAAATTTCTGTACTTATTTGAGTTTTCTCGTTGCCATCTCTTCGTTGTTATTAGTCATGGAAAAATATAATTTTGTGTTATTTCTATGGACCGTGCGTGACAAGCAACCAAAAGGAAATGAAAGTTGTTATTTCTATAGAGATAAACAATTTTTTTCAGTTGGCATTTGTCGGTCTGTTTCCATCTGTTTTCTACGGGCGCAGTAGATAAAATGAGTTATAGCGCTGGTAATTGTGAGCCGGTTGGCAATGGTCACTTTAGAGCCTGTTTTTCCTAAGCAACAGTGACCACTCTTCTTTTTATCCCCAATTAACGGAACGTTGTAACTCTTAATATTTATTCAATACATCACTCGCATCTCATACCTTTCTGCAGTTCTGTAAATAATTTTACAGTCTCTTGATTCGTTATTTCATGATATATAGTTCATATATCCTATCACAGTATAAGTATATATTACCTATCAAATCAATAATTCTAAACAGATAGCATCAGATAAATGCACTTCTATCACTGATATCTGAAAGCACTAAATATTTGTACCACTAAATATATCTTTAACCACACACACACACGCCCATAGACACACACACACATATATATATGTAAGCAAATATATGGATATAGATCCGACAGTATGAAGAAAAATATACGGAAAAAACAAACAAAAATCCTTATATGCAATTATGCTGTTTTAATGTTAATATAATGTCAACGTCGGACGTTTCGGTCTAATAAACCATCTTCAGGACATATTCATAAAATATAATTAACATTATCAATTGAACATGACAAAGACGATGGACATAAGAACTAGACTTATCCATAATATTAATTATATTTTATGAATATGTCCTGAAGATTGTTTATCAGACCGAAACGTCCGACGTTGACATTATATTAATATTAAAACAGCATAATTGCATATAAGGATCTTTGTTTGTTTTTTCCGTATATTTTTCTTCACACACACACACACACACACACACACACATGTTGCATTTGTGATTTCCTTGTCTTTTCTAAAAAAATATTTTCCTGTCAACTGCTCCGACGAGCTACTTTCACTGGTACCCCAACTGCAAGAATTTAAGCATGCTACTAGGTTGGCAGCTTGGTCCCACCCTTTCACTGTCGAAAGAATTAAATGTAGCCGTCTCTTCTACACCAACAGATTCTTCTCTAGCACTTGCCGACAGTGGAACTCCTTTCTTCGTACTTGCTTCCCTGATAGCTATAATCTGCAAATATTCAAATGTGATGTCAATCGACATCTTATGATGCCTTGATCCTGATCACCGTCCTTCTCTAGATCCTTTCCTCAAACACACCTCTTTACTCTTGCTCTCAGTCTCTGCAACCCCTTACGTGCTAGTGGCACTATCGGCTTGCTTGGGGTGATATGCTTTAAAAAAAGATAGAAAATGAATTGAACTTGTGAACCAACTAGAAACCGACCTAATACAAAGATGTGTCAGGTCACCAAATGTAGAGGCAATCTTATGAGAACTGGAGTGCTGCCAGGATTTATTACTGGTGGACACGGATGTACAGATGACACCGTACTGATAGCAGACCCATACAGAAAATTACAGATATCTCTAGATAACTTAGTATAGGAAACAACAGAGAAATGTCTAGCCACCAAATGTAAGAATACCGATTATAATGTCATTACTAAGAGGGAGGACCCAAACTCTGAGCTATTTAAATCTTAAGTCGTAATCAACCAAGAACAAAAATTTAAATGAAAAGTTTTATAAAATAGGAAAGAAAATACAACACAAAAATTCTAAAATACAATAGCAAAAAGATAGCTTCCAAAACTAAAACTAGTATTAAAAAGCAAACATAAGAATTTTCTTCTTTATATACAGTTTTTTTTATCAGCATTTCACCCCAAGTAAGGTGGGAGTGCGACTATTGCACAGGCTTTACAGAGAGAGAAAATAAGAGAAAAGTCTGGGTATAGGGAGGGATTGAGGAACGCATAAAGAGAAAAATGGGGATAAAGACATCAGATATTATCGATTGGCGTTAAATTTAAATTTTTGAAAATTATATTTATCAGAGGAGCAATTAAAAGGGAGTTCCACTGTCGGGAAGTTCGAGAGAAGAAGCTATTGGAGTAGAAGAGGTGGTTACTTTTAACAGTTTAAACAGTAAACAGGTGGAACTGAAGTAGCTCGCTTAAATTCATACAATCGAGATGAACAGCGGGGGCAGCAGACCATATATGGCAACGGTATTCCAAGCATGGAAAAATGGTAGATTTGTAGATGTGAAGGATGGATTCAAACGAGAAAAATATACGTGGCCCGTCACAGGGAACCAAATTTCCTTGCAGTAGATGCAGCTATTGATTCAATGTAGTTGTTCCACCTCAGGTTAGTGTAAAACGTGAGACCATGAAGACGAAGTGAAACGCTCACGTGAACTTGAGTATCAACCATGCTGATATGATACAGGAAAGTTTTTCTATGGTGGGTAAATGAAAGCAGTTTTGTTTTGGGATTCATTAAAATTAAAAGCCATTTCCTACACCAGTCAACCCCAGATTGGAGTGTCGCTGTCTTCTCGAGACGTCGGCGATCATGGCCCTTGTAGCTCTTGATGAACTTTGTCGTTCTGTTCTTCATCCTTCTTTCATGTGCCATGTCCTTTCGGGAATTAGGCGATCATGGTCCTCCACATCTTCCTGTCTCTTGTAGCTCTTAATAAGTTTTGTCTTTTTGTTATTTATTCCAAACTCTGTTCTGCCATCCATTTACTCAACCCATCAAGTATGTTATGTGCTGTTTATTCCTCTGACTCTTTTCTTCAATCTGTCCTATGAGTATCAGATTTTACAAGCATTCGTTCTTCTTTACGTGCTCCAGAAATTTCAACTGTCTCTTACTGATGTAAAATCTGTTTCGTTTTTGTTTCCATTTTCTCTAAAACCTCGTCGTCGCTCACATGTTTGTACCATGATATCTCCAGCAACCTTCTGTAGAACCGCATTTCTGTTGCTTCAAGGCTCTTCTTCATCTTTGAGGAGATAGTCCAGCATTTATTGTCATATAGGAGGACAGATATCACATAACAGATCAGTACTCTTTTTTTTTTTGTTTATAACGAGTTTTTCTGTCTCTTAATACTCTGCTTAGCTTTTTGAATGCATCTTTGTCCATCCCAGTGCGTCTTCGAATCTCAGTGTCGCACTTTCCGTCCCCTGTTAAAACACTTCCCAGATATTAATTTTTTGTGCTTGGTTGATTTTGGTATCCCGATATGTAATTTGCATTTTGAGATCATTCTTTTGCTAACAACCATGCATTGACTTCTCAGTCTATTGACTTCCCAGCCCTCTTGAGACAGAAAAATGAACAAAATTAAGATTAACGATCTGTAATGTGTTATCAATCTCCCTGTATGGTAGTTAATGCTGGACAATTTCACTATATACTACGAAGAAATTTGAGGTAATAAGAAAGTGGATCTGCAGAAGAATGCGGGAAATACCATTGATGAAACATGGGGATAACAAAGAAGTTTTAAGGAAAATTCGTAACAAAAATAATGCTTTGGTTTTGGACCAAAAAAAGACAGTTCAGCTTTCTTGTTCACATACTGAGGAAAACGATGTTGGAGAATTGGATATTAGATATAGCGAAGACAGTATATGAAAGATAAAACATCTAGAACTCTACCTAAAGAGTTTCTTTAATGGATGGAAGAACAGAAGTGAAAGGGATAGTAAAAAGAAAAACATTGCAAAGTTCTACAATGGTTAGAAAATATATGGAGAGCCATGATCGCTCATAGCTTAAAAGAAGAGTTACGGTCGACCATACTTTTGACGATTTTATTTTATTTTTTTCTGTATATTTCATTTATTTATTCTATAGTCTTGTCGCAACAATTTACTGAGATCCAAACTCGAAACCAGATAAGCCAGAAGATATATTCATCTTTTATTTCCTTTCTTTTTCTTTCTTTTTTCTTTGAGCAAATCTGTACATGTGTAGGAATTACAATTCTCTTTTTGGGACGTTCTCTATTGTCTGAATACGCCATTTGTTTTCCTGCTTTTCTTTCTTTCTTTTGTGGAAAAAATAACTTGCCTTCCTCCGTTTAACCTGATCCCATAAGCGACTCAATAAAATGGCGATTAATTATGCAAATGTGATGAAGACACTAGCCTCATAAATTAGCTGATCGATTGACCTAGTATAAATATATACCGCTTGGCCTCGTCGGCAGATTTCCAAAAACGAAATTGCCTGGAGGTGAGGTCATTCCCGACCAGCACACATCCACCCACTGGCACTTGCATACACACATACACGCACGCACAATTTTCAGTATAGTGAAGGGGAGTTATATAGCGTCCTTGAATACGCATGCGTCTACATATACACACATAAAAATCGCGTTCACAAAACACACAGACACACACAAATATGTATGTATGTATGTATAATGTGTAAACGAAATAAATACCACATTTTCATATCTACAACAGAAGAAAAACGAAATAAATTTCAAAATGGCTTTTTTATAATAGATAAAATGATAAGGATATTAATTAGGCGGCCGCTGAAGCATCCAAAAAATATAGGGCAGTTAAAAAAAACAACAAAAAACCCACAGAAACAATTTGCAAACGGTTCAAGCCAAAAAGTTTACGCCTAGATGGGATTACCCTCGGAAAGTTTTTACAAACCTTTGTGTGTGGAATCATTACAGGTGATAAATATTCGAACATGTCAAACTCTTGTTTTTCTTCTTTTCTTTTTTTTAGAACTGTCCAGAATACCCAGGGTTATTTAGATATCGTTTGTATAGAAAATGTTTAAATCGATGGTTCGAAAGGGCTGAACAACTTATATAGACAGTAAGGTCCCTGATATAAAACGATTAGTTTGTTTTGTTATTTGAGAAATTTTAAGAAGCCAATTTCAAAATGAAGCCAATTTCAAAATTTCGGATTCTTAAAAATAAAAAAAAAGTTCTCATAATAGATTACAATTTTGATTGATTTATGGATTTGCTTTCTATGGATTATCAAACCTTTGCAATGTTGATTAAAACTAGAAAACATTTTTAGATTATAAGTAATTTTTTGCACGCAGATAATAATAGTTTAGCGATACAAGTCTTACTATTTAACCCATAGCTGGGGTAGAAGCGGTTGAGTCACAACTTAAGAGGTGAATCCCTAAATTCCCCTACGGTTATATACACGTGAGTAAATATGACGAACCCGACTGAACTCAGATGTTCGAGTAACAATTCCGAGTCATTATACAATACAACATTCTCCTTGGTGATGGTGACTACGTTAGCAGAATTTTTTTACAATGATGTTCCATCTGTACAAGGTCCAAGAGCCACTTGAGTTAGAGAGTTAAGGTGTAAGTAGCACAATTTATGGGGATTGAACCTCGTCTTGAACAGGTTAAGATTGTAGTGATCGCGGAAGCATCCTCTTGGGAGGCTGTTCTACAGACCAATGCTTATCTGCTGT
The DNA here is from genome assembly GCA_963932145.1 of Acanthosepion lycidas. Taxonomy (NCBI): domain Eukaryota; kingdom Metazoa; phylum Mollusca; class Cephalopoda; order Sepiida; family Sepiidae; genus Acanthosepion; species Acanthosepion lycidas. The sequence goes on along the minus strand of OZ010581.1, from coordinate 115,850,622 downwards.
AATGGAAAATAATTATAAGCATTGAAATACGAAGGGTATTACAATGTTCGGAGCATGTTGGGATTCAGCCATGTAAGTCTCAACTCGTGGAACTAAGGAAGGTGTTTCTTCATAACACTTTCCATGGAACTAGCGATAAAACAACGAGTGGCTTGAGACGTTTTGCCTGTGAGAGAGGGGCTGTGGGCGGAAAATAGTTCGTCACAAGGACGCGTAGAAGCTTTTGGACATTTACGTGACTAGAAAGTGAAGAACAGGCAGCTACTGTCCATATGTCGTAGCAGTACTCTATTTTCAGCCAGATCTGCCTCTTTTGAATGTCGAGAATATCAGTAGTAGTTCGATACGGGAGCGTCATATGGAACCGATGATTTTGAAATATCTTTAGCGATGAGGTGAATTTAAGCAAGAATTTCTACTTGATGTCAGGGTTAGGTCTTAATAGGCGTTCAAGGCACGGACCTCCCTAAAAGAAACCCGTCCATCGCGATCATTTATTCTGGATCTGCTCAGGGATAATGGAACATCACTAGGTTTCAGACAGGGATTAATCAGCAGGTGCCTACTAAGACCCTTTGAAAGTAGTATAAATATCTGCCTAAGCTATTGAAGAACAGTTTTATAGAACTTTGACATAATCCTTGTCTTTTACTAGAGTTATTTTCGAAAGAGACTAGATTATTCATTTAGATTACCAGTACATTCCGATTTGAGAAGGCTTGAGACTGTTTATACAAAGTCTAAGCAGGCTCCCCTCTGTAAGCAGAAGAAATAGCGAACTTCAATATAATCTGACATTCACACTGCTTTTGAGTTTGGTGGTACTTTTTTTGTCTTTCTATTTTTTGTCATTTTTTGTAAGGTCGTATTTGTTATAGTTTTCTTTCCCCGACGAGAAATTTTTTTTTTTTTTTTCATCAGCCTTGCTCTTCTTCCCACGTTGTTTTAAAACATGTATATGTTTGAATCGTCCGTTTTTATAACCCTAATAAAAATGAATGTAAACTACTTTGAGAAATGTGGAACGTTAGCAGCAACGACATACGTCACAACACATTTTCGTTTTAATAGCATAAGAAGGAAATAATATATATATATATATATATATATATATATATATATATATATATATATATATATATATATATATATAGTACCTCCAAAAGTCAATTCTTTTGTTTTTGCTGTTCACTTAAGACAAAAGCTGGATATGGGCCAAGAGTTCAGAATTTCAGCTTTATTTCCTGGTATTTAGATTAATAAATGCTAAAAAGTTTATGACATACCATCTTCTGCATCGAATTACCCTATTTTTAGGTGAGCAAAAATAAAAGAACGAATAGTTTTAAAGTAAATCACATTTAATATTTGGTTTCATAAACCTTACTTAGAATAACTGTTGCATTCTTCTTTTACGGTGCAAAAGACTTTCCAAACTTTTAAGGCAGCCTCTTTCAGTTATTGTTTGATTAGGGTTTCTTTTTCATTTAGTCCCAGGATAGGAAATACATGCACTATTGGCTTATGGTCACGTGATTGACTCAGCCAGTCAAAAACTGCTCACATTTTCCCCGGATCGAGTCCATTGTTTTGGCAGATTGTTGTAGACCATTCATCTGCTTCATGATAAGCTTAGTTTGGATGCATCTGTAAAGTAATAGACAAAATGTTTCTGTAGACTTCTGAATGCATTCTGCTGCTACTATCATGAGTTGCATCATAAATAAATATGAATGCACCTGTTTAAGAAGCAGCAATGCAAGCCCAAGCAAAAATACTGTCCCCACCATACTACACAGATAAAGTAAGCTTTGGACCATAAGCAGATCCTTACAATCTTCACACATTGGTAGACATTAACCTTGTCTTGCCAGTTCATAAACCTTTCTTCCTTAAAGCTTCCCTCCGAACTGCGGATGCTGTTGTTGATGCCAATGTTTTTTTTTTATCATGAACTGCTGTTGCTTCTTATTCTTCACCAATTTTTCTTTCCTTTTTAAGGTATTCCAAATTGTTGTACTGGCTATGCCAAATGTTTGTCCAACGGCTCTTATCCGTTTTCCTTTCTTTTAACAGCTTCTAAATGGCTTACATTCCTTCCATCGAGATCTCTCGCCATCATCTAGGTACGTTTAAGCCTTTGTTGCACACACACACAGATATCTATATATATATATATATATATATATATATATATATATATATATATATATATATATATATATATAAAAGGGAGAGAGAGAGTGAGAGGAGTGGTAGAGGTTGCGATAGGTTATTTGTCGCAATTTTTAAATTGTTTTCGCGCATGCGTTTTATTGGTTTTTCATTCTGTCGACTGCACAGTACAGTAGGGTTATTTTGGCACCGTGGGAAGAAAAGCACCGGGACATAATTCAGTTCGGTCTGAAATTTGGAAATATCATACTGTGCTGCCTGGCATTCGCGACTGAAGCTCCAATACGAAGATTAGTGAGTTCGGTTGACAATATGAGGACAGTGCAGAGGATTCGGAAAGAGGTGCATGAGTCGAATGATGATTACAAATGTGAGGCAGCTCGGAAGACTCATTCTGAACATTCTAAAGAAAAGAAACTCCATAGTTTATTGGTGAGAC
>OZ010581.1:115829465-115847808 GCA_963932145.1 Acanthosepion lycidas | reverse complement strand
TTGACGTATTATTTAACGTCAAAAAACGACATTATTACGTCATTATTTTTGCACCAACCTAATATTATTTCTCATCTTATAGATGGGGGATAATATATATATATATATATATATAATATATATATAAATATGTAATGAAAAACAAATCACTTTAATGTACCATTACGATAATTTATTTCACCTAAATCCTTTTTTAAGGATTCAGGATCATCAGGTAAATCTTCCAACAACGAAATGAGAAAAAAATGGGATTAGAAATTGGTGGGTAGTGTAATTTTTGTAATTTAATAGAGGGGGTTTAATTTATATATATATATATATATATATATATATATATATATATATATATATATATATATATATATATTAACACACATACACAGGCGCGTACACGCACTCACACGAACACGCACACACACATACACACATATATATATATATATATATATATATATATATATATATATATATATATATATATATATATATATATATACATATATATATAATTTTCTTGCACTTGTCTTTCAAGGACCTTTATAAGGGAAAATAATTATTATAATAATTAAACGTTAATAGTAACTTTCCACCATCACCGAACTGATCCGGTAACCCTGATCGTTTACTTCTCAAGTCTGTTCTCGCAAGGAGTCCATTGTACTTAATGTCTATTGGGAGTGAAACTTTCCCGTGAACTAAAGTGGAACTCATATATCAGATATATTACTAAAGTGGCTGGAATCATAGTTGCTTCTTCGTACCACTTCAGAAAACACCTGATTACCCCAGTGTCATATATGAATGAAAAGTCTTATTTCTGACACTAGAGTTTGAACGCGAATCTATAGACAATGAAAATATAGACCGCCATTTACTATAGAGAAATTGGTAAGTACCGATTACAATTATATGTTTGACTATAGTTTCATCCCGGACATTAAATTCGAGGATCACGTATTTCAAGACGAATTAGTACATTTCTTAGCCGCCCTACGCATTTGTGTATTAACTGATAAATAATCAATAATCTTTCCCTAGACTCTTTACTTCTTTGTTGTTAATGTATTTTAATTGCGTTTCGTAATTAAATACTTTATTATTTTACATTGAAGTCTTTCTGTTATTGTATTATGTGACATGTGACGGATTTATAAAACCCTGCCATACTCTATCTGCCCAAACCTAACTTTCCTATCTTGATAAAGTCCAAGTGTGTACGTAACCTTGTGGGTGATGAATTGTCACCAAAACTTTTTACCACAGAAGAAAGAATGTGAGCCTCTCGCTGCTCTATCGCTATTTCCAAGGAATGTGTACTGACGTGCTACATTGCTTAGTGCCACTACGCCAAACCTTTACCACTAGGACACGTCATGCCACGTACCCAAAGACGAATCGTTCCCATTCGCTTCCTATTCCAATAGTAAAATGAAATTTCATTCTGTCAGCTTTTTTTTCCAAAGTCCCGGCAGGATGTTTTCCCAAGTACTACAATCTTGAAATGTTCAAAACTATGGTTAATTGTATTCATTTTATCCCTCATAATATTCACTTTCTAAATATTCTTATCTCATCCGTTATAATATTCACCCTCTAAACATTCTTATCTCTTCATTTATAATATTCACCCTCTAAATATTCTTATCTCATCCGTTATAATATTCACCCTCTAAATATTCTTATCTCATCCGTTATAATATTCACCCTCTAAATAATCTTATCTCATTCGTTATAAAATTCACCCTCTAAATATTCTTATCACATCCGTTATAATATTCACCCTCTAAATATTCTTATCTCATCCGTTATAATATTCACCCTCTAAATATTCTTATCTCATCCGTTATAATATTCACCCTCTAAATATTCTTTTCTCATTCGTTATAAAATTCACCCTCTAAATATTCTTATCACATCCGTTATAATATTCACCCTCTAAATATTCTTATCTCATCCGTTATAATATTCACCATCTAAATATTCTTTTCTCATTCGTTATAAAATTCACCCTCTAAATATTCTTATCACATCCGTTATAATATTCACCCTCTAAATATTCTTATCTCATCCGTTATAATATTCACCCTCTAAATAATTCTTTTCTCGTCCGTTATAATATTCACCCTCTAAATATTCTTATGTCATTCGTTATAAAATTCACCCTCTAAATATTCTTATCTCATTCGTTATAAAATTCACCCTCTAAATATTCTTATCACAGCCGTTATAATATTCACCCTCTAAATATTCATATCACATCTCTTATAACCTCCACCCTCTAAATATTCTTATCTCATCCGTTATAATCTCCACCCTCTAAATATTCTTATCTCATCTGTTATAATCTCCACCCTCTAAATATTCTTATCTCATTCGTTGTAATATTCACTCTCGAAAACAGAAAAAAACAAATATTATTCTTTCAAACAGAAAAAAATGTTTTGGCTTTAAATAATCCACAAATGATTGATAAGCCGCCATGAACAAATCAATCAATCCGATAATATTCCTCAAGTAGTGCGAATATGCTTGCATTGAAAATACAAAGTTCTTCAATTTACATGGCCTTAAACACAAGTGATTTTAGTGTATATTGAAAAAATTGGTAGAATGAGAACATTTTAGTGACCCCCACCAAAAAAAAAAAAAAATGTCGTAATCTGTTTATTATTTTCTGAACGATTTTCCTTTGTCTACCGTGTCCTTTTAGGACATGTCTGATCTTTGAATCCCTGTCCCTTTGTGAACCTTAGCTGTGTGTCACCATTTACCATGTTTCTCGCAATCCATTCAGAGACGTTTGTCAGGTAAATGACTTGCTGTTTTCACCGATATAACTTGGTATCGATATGCCTTGGAAGCTATAAACTTTCGAAGTCCAAGTTTCTCCATTAAATGTTCAAGTGATTTTTCTGATTCTGAATATAAATTTTCTTTTTGTTACCATTTTATTTAATACTTACTCGTTGCTTACTCGCTCCGTCCATGAATTTCTCATCTTCCTTCTGTAGAACCACGTTGTTGCTTCCAGTTTTCTCCTCCTCTGTGGAGAGATTGTTCAACATTCACTGACATGTAAGAGGATCGATATCACATAGCGATTCACTAGACTTTTTTTTTTTAATTTCTAACGAAATTTTCCTGTTTCTTATTATTCTGTTTAGCTTTTGGAAGGCATCTTTCGTTAATCATCTGCGTTTTCGGATTTCGGTATGACATTTCAATACTCTGTTAAAACACTTCCCAGATATTTAAACTTCTGTACTTGGTTCATGCTGACATCTCAGTGCTTTTCACTCTTGATGATAACCGTATTTTTGTTTTGAAATTACTGGCTAGTCCTTTTTTTCTCGGTTTTACTTACTATATTGTCCAGGTTACTATAGTTTTCTTTCCGTGTCAGCCATCAACACAGTGACATCTATCTATCTGATATGGATAAAATTACGCCCTCTGATAATAATTCCTAGTAGAGACCCCAGATTCCTAGGGATTGCCTCGACGTAGAGGCTGAATATATCTGAGGAGAAGACCCATCCTTGTCTTAGGCCTCTTTCTGTTTTTTGTGTGTCTTTTTAATTCGTTTTTTTATCCTTAGGCAGGAGGTTTCTTCTGGATTGTTCTAACATCCTGACCAAATCGATGTATTTTCCTAGCTGTTCAGATAGGTCCGTGTACCGTACCATATAAAATTCTTTTACATAATCTATAAAACATAAGAGCACTTCCACCTCCGTTTTATTGCGCTTTCTAATGTTATTCGAATCATAAATGTCGTACTTCCTGACAAAACTACACTGTTCTTATCCTATTTCCGGTTTATTATTACATCACACTTTATTTATCAAAATTCGCATCATTAGCTTGCTTTTGTGACGCATTAAACTGATCTCCTATGGAGTTTGCATTCGTTTGCACTTGATATCTTAAATAATGTCACAAAGATGGATTTGTGAGGTGCTCCAGTATATGACCACTATTGTATATTTCGTTTATTACTTCACATTACTAAGGTTTAGTACTCTTTTAAGTTCAATATAAATCTGACTATACAAGGATGTTTCATTAAGACGGATCGAAGTCAGCTGTAAATAAATAATTATTAGTATCAGTATGGCCATTATGTGTGAAAAATAATATCGCCCAAATATTCTCCAAAGCTGAAAGAAAAAGAAAAAAAAATCATTAGACGCTTAAACTTAATTCACATTTAAAATCGGTCCAAATTATTGGAACAATCTTAGGATATTTTTTTCCTTAAAATTGCCTTTTATACTTTACAAAACACAATGGCTTTTTATTTGCCGTGTCTTTTCCGTTCATGGGGGACAATGGCTCTCCACAGTTTCCTGAAATCTATTGCTCAAAAAAAATGTTTGCCGCCCCCCTATCCTCCCACACAATATATCTATCGTTAGATGTATGAAAATTTGAAATTTTCGTTTTTCATTAGAAATCGTTTGCTGTTATATCGATTTGCCTAGTAGCACACTTCGAAGTGATGTAATGGTTAACAAGCTGGATTTACTGATCACCGCTCACCGGTATGCGGTCGCATTCGTATATTTCATTTGTTACTTCTGTGATGTTGATGTTGTTGAAATCGCCTATCGTATTTCTATTACGTTCCCATCTGGCCTTACTGTTTTGTCCCTACTTTCCAGTGTAGATCTTAATTCAAACGTTAATATTTTGTTCCCTAAATATTTTTAAGCTCTGCAGCTTTCTCTATCTTAGAATGAAAAAGAAAAACAACAACTCAGTAACGTATTCGTTCTATTATGGAGTATCTTTTGTTTTTCTTCGTTTGATTTTATACAGAGTGTTTATTGGCTCGGCTTTTGTCCATGTTCACTCTTTCATACCGTTGCGCATACAATTTTTTTTTTGGTGTTGTCCTTCATATTTTTGTGCAATTTTTATTCTTTAACCTGTCTAAATTTGTTTCTAATTTATGTCATAAGTGATCGTTTCTTCTTGGCATTCTTTGCTGTTGCTTGTTAATCATCTCTAGAATTTCTTGTCATCCAATCGTTGGTTTCTTGCCTTTCCGGACACCAATAGTGCATCTCCCAATAGGTTTCACTATCAATTTGAAGTCTCGTTTGGGTTATATTTGTTCAGAACTCTCTATTTGGGCATCTCTCTGCAACACGTGACCGTCAGCAGTCGGTCCTATTGCATTTTAGGCGTTGCTTTGTCGTCATTAGTTTCCGTAGTTTTACACTGACGTACGTCCTGGGTATGACGTTAAACTACATCCGCGTCCTGGGTATGACGTTAAACTGCATCCAACAGCAAGGCCTCTGATCAGGAGGTTTTGAGGAGCGTGGAACCACCTCTTAATTGCTGGTGTTCCCAGGTCCCCCCTGTTAGGGTCCCAGCTATGGGCAAATAGTGAACTCCTAGTTTTTCCAGCTCTTACCCACATCCTGGGTATGGCGATAAACTACATCCGCGTCCTGGGTATGGCGATAAACTACATCCGCGTCCTGGGTATGACGATAAACTACATCCGCGTCCTGGAAATGATGAGAAACTACGTCCAACAGCAAAACCTGAGATAGTGTTTTCGGAAAAATGTTGCCAGCTATACGCTTTTGAAACAATAATGTTGCCAGCTATACGTTTTTTGGAAACCATAATGTTGCTAGCTATACGTTTTTGAAACAATAATGTTGCCAGCTGTATGTTTAATAGTACTGTATATTTAATATATTTATATAGGTATATATATATGACTTGGCATTAAATGACCTACAGTGGTTGATATGCCATAAAACCCAACCAACCAACACAACTATGGGAAAATAGTTAACCCCGAAACTGGGGTAAAAAGCATCATAAAATATTACCAGCAATACATTTTTAAAGAAAAAAAACAATAGAGTTATACGTTTTTGGAAAAAATAATACCAGCTATACGATTTTGAATAAAATAATATTACCAACGATACATTTTTGAGTAAAAAAATATTAACAGAAATAGTTTTGACAAAACAAAAATATTACCAGGAAAAAAAAGTTGTCGGCATTAAATGACCCATTGAGGTTGATATGCCGTAAAACAAAACAGACAAACAAACATACACTGACGTAGCATACGACTGTAACACGGCCACTCACCCAATCTGCACTTGGGTGGGATTTACAGTGTCGAACTGCGTTTCAGAGTATTTTGTTGATAGTTACGTAATCAATCTAATGACGTAAGTACCTTGAGTGCTCTTGAAACCAGATGTTGCTAATTATTTGATTGTTTGCAGGATACCACTGGACCTATCATTCACCGCTTTCTTTTCGTGTTCCTAGTCAGAACTTGCTAATTATTTCGCCTTCTCGCTCTTTTTCTATCCTAAGATCCAGGTGTCCCATAGTGATTTTCTTGCGAGCTTTCTTTCTCCGTGTTCTGAGCTGTCGGTACGGATACAGCAATAAGTGCTATGTTATAGGGATACCCTTTCTGTTTAACTAAACCGAATCTGCATGACACTTGACAGAATGCTAGAATACCTTACTTCTTGTCGTTATGCAGTATTAATCCCACTTCGCTTTCGTTTTTTTTTCGCTCCGCTTGCATGTGCTATCCTATATATGCTGCTGATGAAAATCCCGAAATACCTACATAGTTTCGCACATTCTGAGAACGTTGACGTTTAATCATTTATTGCTTGATATTTTTAAACTGGCTACATTAGTATAGCGTCCTTACGTTCCAGGCCCCGTTTACTATTTTTCTTTGTTGCGAACATTCGCTGCGCAGTGGTCTTGTGTTGCATTTCTCTTATGTCTATCTGTACCGTACCGGGCGAGACGTACGAAGGAGCTTGACGGACTTTATGCCCTTAATTTTGTTTAGATTTATTTTGGGAATAGTCGCCTGTAGGTTCCATCTTCCGATACCCCTTGAGAAGTTACCCTAGTATGTCATCCCAACTTTAATCTCTTATTTTAATACTCATTTTGCTTATCCCCATGCGTATTCTTATGATACATAGTGGAGAATTTCCCGTTGCCTTCTCTACAGTGTTGTTATTCCAATTCTAGTTACCTGAACATTGACACATCGAGATACTCTCCTCTGGTATGTCTGCTATATACCTTCCATAAACGGACACTGTAGGAAAAGAAAGAGAATAAATATTTGACGGAAGGATGTGTTAATATTTTTATCTATATTGATGTAATGAATATGCATACACCTGGGTCCCCCCTCACAATAATATGATTGGCTGGTGTCAGCCATAAATACAGACTAATGTGGAGGTACAAGAGGACGCCTATTGCCTACCACTACGACGAGGACCAGTCCATTACGGTTACTTGCTAGATTGTCCTACCCGGTTACAGTATTCAACAACCACTTTGCTACTTCGAACAAATATATCCCTTTCCGGGACATATCATATATCATAACAGTTTTTTTTCTAGAAAATTAAATTTTCTAAACACAGCTGCGCCTATGATATTAAATAGCAAGAATTAATTTCTGTCTTTATTCATTGAAAAATATAATCTATGATTGATTAATACTTACTCTTTTATGTGTCGTTTCCTTTCGCGATGTAGGACATCATGGCGCCCCACTTCCCCTATCCCTCAATATGTTTTGTCTTTTTGCTATTTCTCCCAAACTCTGTTCCGTCATCCACTTGCTTAAGCCCACTAGGTATGTCACGACTTGTTTTCCCTTTTATCAATTTTTTTATATCCGCCCTGTGAGTATCAGATTCTCCAAGTCCTACTTTCTCATAACGTGTCCCAGAAAATTCAGCTGCCTCTTCCTGATCTTAAATATAAGATTCTACCATTGTTTGCCTCCTCTCCAAAACCTCATCGTTGGCCACATGTCCAGTCCATGGCATCTTTAGCATCCTTCATAGAACTATAACTTCGTTGCCTCGTGTCTCTTATCCATCTTTGATGAGACCGTCCAATATTCGCTGCCGTAAAGGAGGAGAGATCTTACTTGGCAGTTCAGTACTCTTTTGTTACCAACGAAATCCACCTGTCTCGAAATATTCTGCATATCTTTTGGTATGCTTCTTTGACCATCCCAATACGTCTTCGGCGAAATTGCCATTAAATTTTTGTTCACTGATTTTGGTGTAGTCTGCCTTCACCATAGAGACTGTATTTAGACACCACATAGCCGTTGACTCATCAAGAGTTCTTCCGCCAAATGATGGATATTATAATTCGTCCAACCTGGTTGATAACCACGCTCCTCGCACGCTAAAAAGAGGATGTAAAAAGATATTAAAAGAGATTAAGAGCACGCTAAAAATACGATGTAAAAAGAGATTAAAAGAGATTAAGGGTACGCTAAAAAGAGGATGGAAAAAGAGATTAAAAGAGATTAAGAGCACGCCAAAAAGGGGATGTAAAAAGAGATTAAGAGCACGCTAAATGGACGATGTAAAAAGAGACTAAAAGAGATTAAGAGCTCGCTCAAAAGAGGATGTAAAAAGAGATTAAGGAGATTAAGACCACGCTAAATGGACGGTGTAAAAAGAGATTAAAAGAGATTAAGACCATGCTCAAAAGAGGATGTAAAAAGAGATTAAGAGCACGCTAAAAAGAGGATGTAAAAATAGATTAAAAGAGATTAAGGGCACGCTAAAAAGAAGATGAAAAAAGAGATTAAAAGAGATTAAGCACACGCTAAAAAGAGACATAAGGGTATCAGTTTACTCGCCGTTAATCAGATGAATATAAAAATTTAAGCTTAAACAAAGTTTTTTTAATTCTAAACAATACACATATATATATATATATATATATATATATATATATATATATATATATATATATATATATATATATATATATAATGCTTAAGAAATGAAACGCAAATTTCTCCATTAGATTGAAAATCAAGTAAGAAAAATGGTGGACTATATATTTATTTTTTTAATTTTTATTTTAAATGGATATTTGACTAGTTTCTCTGTTTTTATTTATTTATAAAACAGTATATTTATTTATTTACATATTGAGAAATTAGTGGTCACTATAGCGAAACTAGGCTCGCATTTAGCATATAACAAAGTACGGAACGTGTGTGACTGAAATTAAAATCTGAAGACGTATTTCTTATAGTGAAATATGCATTCGAAAGAAACAGAAAAAAAAAACTTAATTAAAAACAAAGTTAAGGTACTGAATTCTTACGTAATTTCAGTCCTCCTATATGTCAGTGAATGCTAGACAATCTTGTCAAAGATGAAAAAAAGAGAGACCTGTAGCGATAGATATGCGGTTCTACGCCGATGATACGATAGACCGATGACGTGAGCAACGACGAAGTTTTAGAGAAACTGGAGACAACAAGAAAACTTACACTTCGAACGACGCTAATAGCTTTGTAGTGAAATTCAGGATTTCTCAGTTTTCTGTCAATTGATATTTATAAAACCTTCCCCAGTTATTGTGCACGATATGGCAACAGCATAATATGATTTTCATTATTCTCTGTAACTTTTTTAATTTTTTTGTTTTGTTTCAGGTTCAAGAGTTTTTTTCGATGAACCACGCTAATAACTAATTCCCAGTTTCACCCCAGTTCAGGGTGGATCTGGGAACTCCAGCAATTAAGAGGTGGTTCTACGCTCCTCAAAACTTCTTGATCAGTGGCCTTGCTGATGGACGTAGTTAATATCTTACCCAGGACGCGGATATAGTTTATAGTCATACCTAGGGCGGCGTTTTGAACAGAAATGTCACATCAAGAACAAGTCCAGTACTCTTCGATTTGTCAACATGTCATGTCTGCCTGTCTTGGAAAGTTTCTACTGATAAATAAACCAGTTCTTTCTTTTTCTTTATTTCTGGGACCAGGGCTAAGGCAATACGGAAAATTTGAACAATATTACTCATGTGGCCTTCAATAAAATACAAAATATAGAACCCCTATATGGTAGTGAATGCCTAATAATCTCCTCACAGATGAAAAATAGACTGAGGAAACAGAGATGTTTCTCTACAGAAGGATGATGAGAATACCATGGACGGAGAATGGAAGCACATACTTAGGATCAGAAAAAGATCATTTTTTTTTCTGAATTTCTGGAATGAGGAATTATCATTGTTTACACTATTTATATTCTGACTATTGTCCTTATCTTTGCTGTTGTCATCACTACGTTTCGGCCGTTGTGCTCTACGGCCTTTCTCAAGTGTATATCGATCCGGGTAACCTACAAGGAATTCTGAACTGAACCCCTTATTTAATCAAAGGCGGGTAGACTCATGTCTAGGGATATCTCGTCTAGTTCCTCTTTTTATTTGCTACTTTTTAGTTATTGCTTCTCCTTTGTCAGAAAGAAAGAGTTGAAACTTTTAGGACATATTAGGAGGAAAGCCGGCTTGGAGAATTTGAAACTCACTGGATATAGGGAAAGCAAGAGAAAGACAGATAAAGATAACGAATAACCTACGAAACGATCTCGTGGAAATATATAGCAGAAATAGATGTGGAATGATAGTAAAAAGGTAGACATTGCTATGAGCTACAAACGAAAGGAAGTTGTAGAGAGCCATTATTTCCGACATCCTGTTTCATTTTCTTTTAAGAAAGGTAAAAATTCGAAAGAAGTACATATCGTTGAGTATACAGGAATGGTTCTTTGATGCCAAATGTTTATTTTCAAAGTTTCAGGCTGAAGATTACTCATTCACTATTTATATTATTCGGACTATTTTCCTCATCTTTGTCGCCATATTTATTACGACGTTTCGGTCGTTGTACGCTCCGGGCTTCTTCAGGGGTGGAATATCGAACTGAACCCTTTATTTCGCTTACTGGGGTAGACTATTCTAGTTCCACGTGCCATGTCTAATGGATGTCCTCAAGGACACATGGCACAGTGGATAAAAGCGTTATTTAGATCCAGTGACAGGACCCAAACAGTGTGAGTTCAATACCCGGGTAAGGCAGCGGAGAACTTGGAGAGGGGAGATAACTGACAACTGACATCCATTAGACAGTTCGGCATTCCAACTACCTGAAGAAGCCCACAGCGCCTATATTAACTATCAATGTTCATAAGAGATCCATGGGAAACCTCCAGAATTAATAGAAATGCTATATAATTTCCTGATGATAGAAATATATTTTGGAGGAATTTTTTTCTGTTAAATCCTACAAAAATACTTCTGCCACTCTCGCTCTCTCGCTCTCTCTCTCTCTCTCTCGCTCTCTCTATCTCTTTATCTTTTTTTTTTTGGTCTTTTTTAAATGGTCCTTTTCTGATTCGAAAATAAACATTCCTATTGACATAGTAAATTTAACTGATTTTAAATTTAGAAACATGATACATTTGGGGTTTACAATTTTTATATGTGCCAAAAACTTACTCAATCTCGTCAAATTTTGTTTACATTTCTCTCTTGTTTGTTATTTTGTAAGCGCCAGATTTAATTATTTTTACATCTTTAAAAAAAATCTAAAATCCAGCCCTCTGCTCAAACTAATATTTGGGCTAAAATAAAAAAAAAAAGAAAAGAAACAACTTTAACATTGGTATCGAAAGGCATTCCTTCCTTTCTTTTATCTCAGAAAACCTCGAAGGAAAGCAGAACAAGTGTTACACTGGAACACACCTATTCTATAGTCAATAGACTCTCCCACCTATAATAAGTAGGAGTAGTAAGAGTAATAAGTCAGTCGTTCAGTGAGTCACTTTGCTGAGGGGACGCGGGAATCGGGTCGACAGACGAGTCTGTGCACAACGTCCGAGTCATGGGGGGCTGGGAATGCCACACTTGGTTAGCCATTGGCGTGCGTTGACAGGTGGAGATCCGATTATCGAGGGGATTGTGAGGGCCGATTTCCCTCGCCTTACTATCAGCCTCCCCATCTCGGGGGTTTGAGCGCCATCATAAATCGGTCTTCCTTCGCGAGTGTCGGTCAGCCTTGCTGGCTGTTCCTCGGTCCAGTGACCTTTCTCGGCCTAGGAAGGTTTTCTATCGTCTGTTAGTGGAGGGGGTCGCGAAGGATTCCCTACGCGAGGATCTCGGGTTGTCGGGCGAGGAGTATCGCACTTACTGATCATTAGGCGCCTGCGGCGGGTTATCTCAGTAACCCTGAGTTTTCGCTTAACTGGAGATTGGCTCGGAATCGGCTGTCTCTCAATGACAATGTCTTCATATGGGGTTTGGCGGATTTGCCAGACTGTGAACGGTGTGGCCTTGGTTTAGAAGAAACAGCTACGCACGCCTTCTACCATTGTCCCCGGGTCCACACCCTAGGGGACCATGTCGTCGAGCTGACGACTCGTCTCGCTCCCGAAAAGCTTGTGTCCATTGATCGCACATACGCGTGTGACAATGTGTCGCCCCCGTATTCTGGGGTGAAACGGATGGTGTTTCTGACGCTGCTAGCCACGGCTCGAATGGTGATTTGGACGACGCCACAGGAGGAAGTCTTGTGAGGCAATCGTCTTTCTTATCAGGATCTAATTCGATTCTTTGAGCATCAGCTCAAGATGAAGATTAGAACTGATAGAAAACGATTGCATTCGACAGTCTTCAGCAAAAGGTGGGTGACTGAGGCGAGCTTGGTTTTCTCTTTTAGGTCAAGCCTACGTCGCATCGTTTCCTGAGGAGCCCTCCCACTGGTTAGGTTAGACAAGCTTTTGTGTGCCTAGTTAATGTGAGTAAGTGTTGTTCGCGGCTTGTTCCTGGCCACTTTATTGGTTATGATCAAGTTTGAGATTCCCAACCTCCCCAGTTTGCTTTTGGCCCCCACTTTTATCTCGTCTGGGTCAGCGTTATATTCTCCCATGCCCGTACGATTTTTTTATCCTATTCCCACTCCCTTAGCGAGATAGCTTCTTGATTTTGTCCCATGGGCAGAATACAGCGGCCTCTTTGTTTTTGAGGGTCGGATGGGCCCTACTAACATCTGTTAGGTTTAATTTGATTTATGTTAATATTTTAGTTTATTATTGGGTTCATCTCCCTCCCCTCTCATCCTTCATTATGAGATTTTTATGTAATATTTATTATCATTAAATTTTTATGACATGGGGCGCGTTTTGTAGCCCCCCCCCCTTGTGAGGATGTGGTATTATGGTGTAAGGAGGATTGATTGGTGATGGATGAGTTCTTGTAGGAAATGGGCAAATTGTAATGAGTGAATGGGCCGTGAATCGGATTAGCTAGGTATAGGATAGTTAGTGAAGACCAGCCTCAACCCCTCCCCTTTTCAGGCCTTGTGCCACAATAGTATTTTTCGATACAATAAATATTCAGTAACTCAGTGAGTCGGTCTGAGTTCAGTCTGAAGTCGGACGACCGGCCGACCGGCTGACCAGTTGAACTTACTGCCTTCGGGCGGGGAGGTACCCGAACGAGGCTACGCTGAAGGGCGGAGTCTCTTTCGGGGAGTTAAACCGACCCTGAACCCGTTTATACGGGTTCAAAGGGCATATTTTTGGCCTAGCCCACGTTAAACCGGCCTTGTGCCACATGATGCCCTCGTAGGTGGGGTGACTGAATATCGCTCAGTGGTTCGGTCAGTCAGTCGATGCCGGATGACCATTAGTCGAATACTAAAGTATCAGTGACCACAACAAGATTTTCTCTGCGTCATACCTATTATATGAAGTTCCTAACGTTCTGTACGTCGGACCTACTTTAGGACCGACTTAGTACAAATACAAGCCTGCACTGTGAAACCACTCCACAACAGCAAGCCAGGCCGAAAATGAAGCACTGCTGCCGTATATGGGCACGATTTACTCAGCCATTATTTTTTAGTCTCGATAGAGTCCAAAAGCGTTTCTGCATCCTTGTGGTGAAGAAATATTTCACACTTTCCAACCCCTTTCTCACAGACGAGATGTCACATGCCTCTCGTTTCTCTATCGCTATTTCCACGAAAAAAAAAACCCTACACTCTAGTTCCACGAATCCTAACATTCACGACAATGATCCAATATGCCCCCACCACATTTTTAGCGAACTATCCTCCTTTTTTCCTATTTCTTCGGTGAGATCCAACTCCCAACTGGATGTTTTCCCGAGCACGACAATTTTAGCCTTATCTTTCACACATATCCGCATAATCTATGCCTTTTACTGCGTAACCCTCTACGTCGAGTGGCCATCCTTTTGTGGAGCGAACGTCACTGTAAAAAAATTAACAAAACCCTACATAACATGTTTAAACAAATTGCCGGTAGAAACATAAACTACAAGTACATTATTATTTATTTACACTGTTTACATTATTCGAAATGTGTCTCCATCTTTGTTGCCATATTCATGACGTTTCGGCCGCTGTATGTTCCGGACTTCTTCAGAGGATTGGAACATCGAACGTTCAGCTCGACATTCCACTGCTCTGAAGATGTTAATTATGCAAAACGAACGACGCTAATAGCTTGGTAGTAATATTTATGATTTCTCGTTTTTCTGTGAATTGATTTTGATAAAAAAAAATTTTCCAGGTAGTTTACACAATATGGCAACGCCATTTTTATTTTTTTATTAATCTGTGTAACGTCCTTTATTTCATCCACCGGGGGTATATTGTTTTAGTTCCACGTACCATGCCTTTTCCGGATGTCTCCGTATCAGTTATCTCCCTTGAACTTAATTCTCCAAACTTTTGTTCACACAAATGAACTCACAACTTTTTGGGTCAAGTTAATGTATTCAACCAACGCTTTTATCCACTGAGTCATGTGTCCTTGATGATATCAGTGTATGAATTTTGGGAACTTATAAAGCTAATGTCTCAGTAACCATTTTTAGCAGAGCTCATATTGCAATTTTGTTGTTATAAATAGTGTAAATAATTACAATACCTCATCTCAGAAATATAGATAGATATTATTATTTAGTTTCTGTATCCATGCAGAACACATGCAATAATGGCAATGCACAACTTCCTGTATTTTGCAGCTTTAAACAACATTTAATTCGTTACCATTCTTCCATGTACATGTTTTGTCATGTGCCAGGCAGTCATTACAATGACTATCGCTACTTTTAGCATTGCATTAATATTTACCGTCTTTCCTGTGTGATAACACGAATTTTTATCCTGAATTATGCACTAAAAATCAGTGTCTTAGCACTGAATGGTCAGCTTTCTGCTGTGCCTTGCCAGGCTAACATTCTCTGCTGACATGAAATGTAACGACTATATTGAATCCATTGATTGGTCTGTTGGTAAGAAAGTTGGTTCACTGTGTCGTTCTAGACAATTTTCATTCCCTAACCTATATTATATACGTCTATAACTCTACCATTCATCTATAATTAAAATATTTCTGCCACACATGGTCCGGTGCTTCTGCTATACGTAGGGATCCTTGAAAAATCCAAAGAAGAATCAACAATATTATTGGTCCTAACATGGCGTCTTTGCTTCAATTTTTTTTTTCCAACTCTGTAAAGATGCATCCCTGTGACTTTTCTATTAATACTATAATTGTAATCTGTTCGGTTAATATTATGATATCTAGATTCTATAAAATTGCCTGTAAAATGATGTAACCTATCCACCAATCTTTTAAGTGTAATAATATGTAACTTGTAGCAATGATACTTGACGAAGCGTTAGTCATTTCCCTTTCAAATTCGACGCAGAGTTTTCTTCGATATGAGATTTGCGAACGGCGTATTTAGTCATTTTCCAAGCGTAGCTTACATGTGGCACAAGGCCGAAAGTAGAAGGCACCCAGTGAAAATCGAAGTCACTACTCAGTCGCAATAGTTCTAGCGAGACAAGCTTGCTAACCATTACACTGCCTCGAGGTACCCATGCGAACGGCGTATAGCAGCATCAGCGAAAATGTCGATTATGCCACATATGAATGAGGTTTTAATGCAATGATAAGAAGACTAACTTTACAATCGCAGAGTCACGCGTTCGATTTTCACAATGGAACGATTTTTTTTGTTTTTGTAAATTCAATAAAAATGAGAAAAAAGCCCATTAATGAACAAAATAAATCGCGTAATTTACTTTAATCTTTCTATATAAATTATATTTATTCCAGAAATTAAAATTCAGTTTTGTCCTTCTTCTTTGCACCGTGTCCCTTCAAGACACACTGCACTAAATTTTTCCATTGGCACAAGATCGTCTCTTATCTATCTTGCCCTCAGTATGCCACTTTAGAATCAAATTTTCCAAGCACTCATTCTTCATTATAAGTGTTTTTAATTGTTACCATTTTGAAGAGTTACTTGTTGCATACTAGCGCCGTCCCAAACATTTTCAGTATCCTTGTGTAGTACCAAATGTCTGTTACCTTCTATTTTTTCATCCGAGTGAAACATTGGCCTATACATTGCCATATAAGAGGAAGAATATCACATGGCAACCCAGAATTCTTTTCATTATTCCAACGCATTTTTTTCTGTTTCTCAACGTTTTGCTTAACTTTTGGAATGCCTCTTTCGCTAGTCCAACGAGTGTTCAGTTTTTCTTATTGCATTGTCCATCCTCTGCTAGAATGCTGTTCTCTATTTAATTGATGTTGACATCTTCAATTCGTAACCCGCATCTTGCACTTTTTTTTTATTGCTGATGTCCATACGTTCTGTCTTCTTGCAGGTGATGCTTTGTCCTTTTTTGCCTCGCTTTCGTTTACTAACCTCTTAGAACATATCAGCATGAATTACGTCCCTTTATAAATTACTTGCATGCATTTACACCCAAGCTTTGGTCTAAATGCTAAGATCGTTACCACATCCAGGGTAGAAAATGGCTGTATTTGACTAACTAAAAAAAAATATAAGCTGCCACTTTTTCATAATAAACCTTACAAAAGACGTAATTCAAAATAAATTTTGAGTTTATTTAAGCAGTTTTGTAAGAATATAAATTAGTCATTTTCCCTCAGTAAAATCTGATATAGGGTGGCCTTAGAGTGGAACTACCATCAAATAACTGAAGTGAAATAATATTTCGGTATATGACACTAAATTATTTGGAAGATGTATTGGATTAATTATATGTTGTAAGGTCATGCAAATATCATCTATTTCTTGGGCTTACGACCCTAACACGGATGATCACCGAAGTTAAGCAACGTCAAGCCTGGCCACTATCTAGATGGATGAACGCTTCGGAATGTCAGGCGCTGTATGGGCGGATGATTTACTGGATAAAGCGTTCATTATATTCACTTCGCAAACAGACTTCGGAAAGGTATGAACCCACCTCTTCTTGCCACATCTGTGGGTGAATTAGTCATTATTATCTAAAAATTATCAAAAAAAAAAAAAAATCTTACAATCTAAAGAAAATATTTTCTGGTTTTAAATAACCTGCTATGGGTTGATAAGTCGTAGAAAACGAATCAATACAGCAATATATTTATCGCTTCAGAAACGCGCGCTTTTTACCAATAAAAGCGGGAATTTTGGGTAAGCCAGTATGAGAAACATGGTGTTATATAGAAACTATAAAAACACAATTGTTTTAAAAGTTTTAAGTGATAACCGCACACACAGTGACCCAGACACTGATGGACATTTCTATATTTAATTATTTTTCAGAATTTCAAACGGGCACAAACGCAATTTAAGAGCGTTATATAGGAAATTAAAAGAAAGAAAAAACAATGAAAATAATTGAATACACAAATCTCTTGATACATTGCATACAGATAATGCCATTTTTATAAATGAAGTATGATTTGTTTGTGCCATGAAAGCTTAAGTTTCATTGTTTTTTTTTGTTTTTTTTTTGGTATTTGTTTTTCGTTTTTTTTTTTGCATTTTAAATAGACAACAACAGAAATAATAATCTTACAGACGGGGAATTTTGAAAATGCATCCTTTCTCATTGTCTTTTTTACTCATAATACGATTCCTTTTGTTAAAACAATGATTTATTTTATCGTTATTTTCATGAAAATATCACAATTGTTCTCATTGTTGTCAAACTGACTCGATTCTAATTTAAAACGTCCGCAATGTTTGCAGACAAATGTCAGGGCTAATTTATATCGTTAATTTCGTTAGCACTTGAAATAATATGAGACTCTCAAATAGAGAAAATACTACTGGTAATGACAAGAAATACTGAAAAAGAAATTACACACACACACACAGACATCATCCCAAGGAAGGCAATAAAGCGACTAAGATGCAAAGTGCAACTGAGTGTGAGAGAACATAAGTAAAAGTAAACATTATTAAGGAGAGAAGAGAAAAAAACGAAAAAAGAACATGAATTAAGTAGAGAGATGAGGAGTGACATAGCGTATAAATGTTTCAAGCTCAATTTCAACTTTGATACAGACACACACGCGCATATACACACACACATATGAGTGTGTGTGCGTAAGTGTGTGAACGGTAATACATATATATA
>OZ010581.1:115809465-115826965 GCA_963932145.1 Acanthosepion lycidas | reverse complement strand
ATTCTGTGTGTGTTCATGTGCACGCGCGTCTGTGCGTACGTGTAAGTACAACAATATAGGCATCTAATGTATAAATATCTTTTTTTAATCATTTCACCCCAAGCAAACAAGCCACTAGGGTGGAAGGACCTACTCAGATTGCTAGACAGAGAATGAGAAGAATTTAATGAGAATGTAGGACAATAAAAGAAGAGGTTTCATGAAGACAGAAGATGGCGTTTGATGCTGCCTTTAAATTTTTGAATATTAATAAAGAAAATGTACTTAAAGATTTATCGAATACGCAGACTGATAGACGCAATACAAACTTTTACATTAGAAATAAATAAAAAGGGGCGTCTACATAAAATACGATTATCCATGAATATATATATATATATAGTAATCTAAGGACAGACAGAATCTTTCGCTATATCAGAAATATTCAGTATGGCTACACATCCGATTGCTTCAAGCAGGTATCGAAACCTGACCGATTTGGCATGCGTCAGAGATCCTTGGTTATCGTCGCACGGCAGGGAGCAAGAAATACGAAATACTCAAGTGGACCGGTGAGTTTAATTCATATTTGAAGAGCAATGCATTAATAGCAGTAGAAGCCACTCTCTTTAAAATTACCCTTTACTTCAAAGAGGTTATCCGGATTTCCCGAGAGCATATATAGTTATCCACAGCTCTTCAGTGTGGCT
Organism: Acanthosepion lycidas; assembly: GCA_963932145.1. Classification (NCBI taxonomy): domain Eukaryota; kingdom Metazoa; phylum Mollusca; class Cephalopoda; order Sepiida; family Sepiidae; genus Acanthosepion; species Acanthosepion lycidas. Next base: position 115,826,276 of record OZ010581.1, on the reverse strand, counting down.
AGATGCCCGATTACTTGAAGCTGGGATCGAAACTCGTCCGATTTGGCATCAGTCGGAAATCCTACCCCTAGGCAGAGTGAAAGTGAAATTTTAACGTTTTCTATACGAAATACGTCAGTAGCCCGGAGAGCTCAATTCATAGTTGAATAGCAATGCGATAATAGCAAAGAGCTCAAACGGATTACCCTAGAGCATATATAGTCATCCACAGACAGACTGTATCACAGCTCTTCTAGTGTGGCTAGACGTCCAATTATATACTAGAATAAAGACAAACAACGTGCTTGATTCTCTGATGGATTTTATCACAGGAAGAAACCTATTGGTAAAAAAGTTTAACTTTCGCTTTGTTCGTCTTTTTACAAATAAATATTTTATTTATATCTGAATTGTTACACACACACACATACGCTACTCATTCGCAACTGTTCTAGCGAGACAAGCTTGCTAACCATTACACTGCTTCGAGGTGCCCAGTGATTTTCAAAGCGTAGAAAAGTCTGGGCCACCCAGTAAAGATCGAACTCATTACTCAGTCGTAATTGTTCTAGCAAGACACACTTGCTAACCATTACAACGCCTAGAGGTGCCCGAACTATAGGATCAATAAAATAAATTTCACAGAGAATTATGCAAAAAATGAAAAGACAAAATTATTCGTACAGTAGAAAATATAATTTTAAATTGATTTGTAAGTGTAATTTACATAATTATTTAACAGTTCCGCTGCTAACTACGGAGATCTTCGTTTTTTTATCTTGCTCCAGCTGGCTAAGTACGGAAATCTATGTTTTTTTGTATACCGCTGGTATGAGTGTCCCGTTGCGTCATCTATCGTAAAATGAAAAAGGACAATGCTTCAAAAGATATCATGTGTATACCCATTACTGATCTGGTAAGTCATTCCCAGGTATATCCATGAAAATGGAATGCTTTAAAACACACTGGTGCCAGTTTTCTGTGTAATAAAATATGAAGGTTGAAATTTGGCATTTTTTTAAAAGATGACTGACCGGTTGGGGGAAGCACTGACCAAATGAGTAGCAGTGAAAGTGTTAATCCGTGAAGCTTTGTAGACTATTTGTTTAGTAGAATATTTGTGATAATCCCAAAAAAGAAGACCACGTGGTACATAGAGTGTCATCATTGTTAGTCTTACGTTGACAACACGATTAGGAAGCAGAGGAGCTTAGCGTTGACTTGAGGCAGAGCATTATTAACTTCAACTAGTCCGGAAATAGATACAGCGCTATTTCAAACCGGTTAGCTACCCCTACATCTATGGTACAATCCGTTATAAAGAAGTTTAAACAGTTTGGAACGACAAATAATTTACTTGGGCGTGGAAAAAACCCAAATTGTCACAAAGAATATATATATATATATATATATATATATATATATATATATATATATATATATATATATATGTATTGCACTTTAAATTGTTACCAAAGATTTCACAATATATCACCATCCTTACGATATTTCTAATAATTACTAACGTTTGTTTTTTCTTCGTTTGTGTGCGTGGAGTGGAGGATTAAGTCGCCACAAAAAAAATGAAACCTACAGCAGAAAAAGAAACAAGAAATAATTCCAGGTTTTACCTCTTGCCAAATAGCTTTGATTCATGTTTTGCGATATATTTTTATCGTTTTCACGTATTTTAATTTTTTTTTTTTGTTATTTTTAATGCCCAATCTAATTTTGCTTCGACAACGAACAATAAGCGGCATTGTCGATATCTTTGCAAGCAGCAAATGGATAACGGCCAAAAAGTACGCAATGATAGAACAACAACAACAAACAAAAAATTAAATTGAAATAACTTTCACACAAACAAGATCGGAATAATAAAACCAGATAATGACCTTCCCGAATTCACGTTTTCACAAACATATGTATTCAGTCGGTTTTTCAGCCGATCTGTGAGTACGTGTGTGTGTGTGTGCTTGTATGTGTTTATGAGTGTGTAAGAGAGAGAGAGAGAGAGAGAAAGAAACAAAACAGTCTTTATACATTATTGTTATCTCTAAATAATAATAATAATAATAATAATAATAATAATAATAATAAGGAAGAAGATTCCCATTACCGTTATTTTGTCCAGATAAAGATAAGTAATGGCAAGAAGTTTCTACAAAGCCATCTTAGTTACCGATGCCGTCGAAAATAGCAGCAGATAGGACACAGATATTTCCGTAACTGCTCACCATTCCCCAAATCTGGATTTCCGAATACGAGTCTTTTCACAAATATTTTTCCAAAATTTTAATTCATTTTTATTTATCCGCCATTATTTCTCATGATAAACGTCATTTTTTAGTGTGTATGCATATTTGATTTCCTATCCTCGTTTTTTTTTTATCAGTAAAATTTAAACAACCAGCCTAGATTAAGAATGGAAGATTCTGCCGTTCCAACAGGAATCGAACTTGTATCTCGTTTTCCATGAGTAGAAATAAAAAAAAAATTATAGAAATTGATTTCTAAATTTGATTAATAAACTGAAAAAACTACTGTAAACATAAAACTAACTTTATGTCTATGAATGACTAATGATTTTCAATAAATTATCAAGCACTTAGAACTCTATATCTTTGTTGTCAGTTTTACATAATTATTAGTAGTAGGCTTGTCTCTTAGCCTCTAGCATTTGTGCCTTCCCAATAGGAATAGAACATCAGCAGCTTACAGAGCAACTATTTTAGCTATAATAAATATATTAAAAGACAAAGAATATTTAGCCTAAAAATATTAACAAATGTTGCATGACATTATGAAAATAATCATATAGCCAAAGTCTAAAAGGCACGCTCTAAGGCCCCACACCAGTGACACATGCTGACTGTTGTTAAAAGAAAATGAAAATAAGCTAAAAATTGACTTTTTTTGCTCTTGGTCTCCTAAATGTACAATTTTATTGAGTGAATGAAACAAAGACCAATTTATTAATTACCAAGTCACATTATCACCAAAGATTGATTTTTTTTTTTATGTTCATGAGAATCAAAACAGTGTCTGCATAGGATTCAGCTGGTAGAGCGTATACTCCTTAAAATGTCATCTGTTAAGATTTTTAAAATAACACTTTATAAAGGGCTGCTGGAAAGTTCTAACCAAGAAGAGATGCAACAAGAAATTCAGATGTTTTTTCAATTGATCAGATTTTTTTAAGTGACCAGAACCAAGAACTTTTCTTTATACTTGATGACAATGGCTGATGTGTAAAAAATATACATTGCTAAATCTTATTTTTTTTATTAATTTGTAATGAAGACATTACTTCATTTATGAAAGCATATCTAAATTTCACATTTTGCTTCTCTATATTTTTAGGCTAAAAACTGGTTATTTTAAAATAACAAAAAATTTACTGTCCCTTTTATCATAAGTGCTGACCAAATCTATTTTAATTAACTTTTGTTATTCATATGAAACACATTTGTCAAATAGGATTTGTAGAGTGATTGGCCATGGTTAAATGTAATTGGCAGAAATGCCCAACAAACAGAATTGACAAAGCTTACAATAAACAATAACAAAGAAAAGAACTGAACAAAAATAATACTAAGCAAACAATATATGCAAGACAAAATTATACAAAGCAACAGTAATGAAGCATGAAAGTTCACAAATTAAGAATGGTGTTAACACTCGAAAGGGATACAAAGAAATGATAAAAGCGTTCTGAGTTGAAAACAAGAAAGGACAGAACTAAGTTGGATGAGATGGGAAGTGGCCTATCTTATTGGCTCAGAAGAAATCCCAGCATGCACCTGTATGTTTTGTCTATAAATTTGAGGAGGAGATATTTTTGCAGTCATTTCCTATTGAAACCAACAGGATTACTTGTATCACCATTATGCAAACATAAAAATAACATCAAGGTTGATATAAAAGACGAGGAAATAACACAATATTGATTCCATAGATTGCAGTGGATTTTTAATATGATCATTGGTTAATTTCATTGAAAAATTACAATAGAAAAATCACTTTCTTTGTACATTTTTTTTTTAATCATATCCCCCATGCAAAGCAGTAAAGTCACTAAAACACAAGGGGTTACTCTGTATAGAAGAACAAGTAAAAAGAGAAACATTAGAGAGTGAAAAGACTGGAAGAGTAATCAAGACAGTAGATAATGATTGATATTGCATTTAAATTTTTTTAAGATCAAAGTTGGCTGGAAAGCCTGCAGCCAGAATATTTCCATGAACAAAAGGTGTGTGAAAAACTGTTAGCATAGAACTTAGTTACATCTAGCCAATTCAATTGTGAATTGATGAGACCTTACTGCCAATCTAGTGCTGCACTTAAATTCATAAAGTCTAGGTACCATATCAAAGAATTCATCAGAACAAATACCATGAAAGTATGTAAAGAAAAGACACATGGAAACTACATTCTGGTGGTAGGAAAGTGACTGAAATTGAAATGCCAGGATCAATAATATTACTGATTCTTGTAAGAATCTTTAAATAGAGGGCAGGAGCTTTAGATCAGGAAAGTAAGAGACAGCGAGGTATTTATTGTACAGTTTAGAGAGAACAGGAGCCAGTTCAGAAGCACATTTCTGAAGGACTATTACAGGGATACCATTAAGTTCACATGCATTGATTTGTTAAGTAATTGATCCACTTTATCTGTTATCTGAAAGTGCATGTGCATAGTCACAAAGAGCCATATTATTGTTTGAAGCTCCTGCTACTTATTGTTTAATATCCAATTTATCTATAAAATACCCAGAGTATAAGTCTCACTTTTTTACCAAGCCTAGCTAGTATAAATACATGAATTCTCTTAAGACTGACTCTCTAAGAAACCCATCTACTCATCAAAATACATGCAGACAGCACTGCCTTATACAGGGTGCTTGGAAAGTCATTATGCACTTATATTTTTATTAGCAGACTTGTTTCAATATAGAACACAGGAGGAGAATATCAATGATAATTATAAACAATGTTGAAAGTAAAGCTCGTTAGCATCAATACAGTCACTTTTCATGATCAATTGCTTTCAGTTCTTGTACCACTATGTATTTTGTATGGAAAGAGTTTTAATTTTTGTCTGATGGCATTATGAGCAGTTCCATGACCAATATATTGCTGCTGCACTAACTTTTATAATGATTTTCTTGGACTCTGCTGCATACTGTCAGAAATGTCCAACAGCTTTGCTGGCCTTCCACAACATTTGTCATCGTCCACTGATCCTGTTTCCAGAAATTTATCAACAAGGTTATGAATTGCATTGTGATGTAGAACAGATGTATCTGAAAATTTATCAGCAAAACTCTGTTGCACCAAATCTGTATATCTACTACCTTCTCAAAATACGTGTTCTTTCGTTGTTAAAACCATTTTTGGATAAATCTGAAATATGAAAAATATGATCAAAAAAGTGCACAGTAATTTTCTGAACACCCTGTAATACTGAATTCTCTTGAGAGCTTTCTGTTACAGCTGAAGCTCATAAATGCTGTTCATGTTCCTTTTTGATAAATAATATCTGAAATTGACATACCCAGACATTTTGAAGGTTGTCAAATACACTTATATATTTGAATTGAACTCTTCAGATTTTTCATTATCAGTTCAATCAATGTTATATGATTGAAATGTTTTTGTATGTCCTGACTTGTAATTTGTGTTATTTTATCAATGGAAAATCTACAACTACATAATTGGTCATGATATCATGAATGGCTCCTTCAAAAATGCAAAAATGCATGGATCATAATACATAGTAATTTGGTTCTAAAAGAGTTATTAGGTTGGTGCAAAAATAATCACGTAATAATGTCATTTTTTAAAATGTTTTTAACGTGTAAAAACTACATTATTACGTCATTATTTTTGCACCAACCTAATACTTGCTTCGGAATTTTTTTTTTAGAAACTTATCAGTTTCTTATATGCTCTGATTGATGAGACAAAATAGACTTCAGAAAACTTTTGCAGAAGATAGTTGAAAATGAAATATTTAAGATCAGGACATATACAAGATTTTTTTTTCAAATCAATAACTGTATAATAAGTCTGTGAATGTTTTTGTTTTTTTTTAAATATTTACATTTTAATTACTTTACAATCTATCAAAAAAATTCTCAAATATTTTTAGTATAATAGGCATTGAATTTTCTTTACAAATAATAATCTTAACTTGGTTTAAGTCTTGATCTCTGTTGAACTTAGCTATTTCAACATTAAAAGAAAGACCTAAATGCCAATCTAGTTGCACACTTAAATTAATATACTCGGGGCACCAGGGGAAAAAAGCTTGTCAACCGCTATTTTAGTGGTTAGATATGTGTAAATAGATATCTGTCAATTTAGAAACCTTAGAAGTAATATCTGCCGACCTAGATTATCGAATTAAAGAAAATGTTTGAAACACTGTTTCTCGACTGATCACCAAATATAAGCAACATTGAGCTTGATCAGTACCTAAATTTGGATTTGTGTGTGGAATATTGACTCTGAATAAGAGATCGGAGGGTTCAGCTCAAATTTCGGTTCGGATTGTTACATTCTCTAACGCGCAAATACCCTTGAAAAAACGTAAGGATCAACATCTTCTCCCCCAGTTATTGATTAAATAGTAGGCCGTAATTTAAAAAAAAAATTTCCCTTCCAAAAACTAATAAGACAACATTCATTCGCAAAATTAAAAAAACTATACATACAATAAAATAAACAAAAAATCTTCGTGTTTAAATAACTTGATAGAGGTTGATAAGACGTAAATAATAATCTATCAATAAATAAGATATTAAAAGAGTATTTGTTTCTTTTCCATCTTCATCTGAGACATGACTTTTCTTTCCTGCACAGCAAAAAGTGATTTGAATTGATGGCAAAATATAAGATGTAAACAGATTTATCAGGGATAAGAAAATCTCTATCTCTGTACATAGACACACAAAATTTCTGTTTTCTTGCTACAAAACTTTACTTGATAGAGAAAAAGATCTTTGTGATTTTAATTAGCTCTCACTATCCATGCGTTAAATACTTAAGCAAATATTTTGTCTCAAATCCCCGACAAATTCTCGATTCGAAAATCCGCAAATAAAGCGAATCCTAACGTGATTGATGTAAAGCTTAACATCTTTAACAGCCAATCAATAATTACTAACCAAGAAACCAAAAAAAATCTTATCGAGTGCTAAGAAGTGCCGGGATTTAAAAACGTCTTTCACAGATTATCTGCCAATGTGAACGGGTTAACAAATAATGACTTTCCCAAAAGACCTAGAAAACAGAATATTACCACTGTTATATGGGAAAAAGAGCCTACTTTTGGTAATATGAATACTTCAATGGGGACTTTTTTTACGAAATTTTACAGATTAAATATTAGGATGCGTATTATAAGAGAGAATAAAATATTAACATTTTTCCTGCCCTTCGTCAGATTTGGGATAATATGACCGAAAGTAATTTTATATATTTTCGAAAGTAACTAATGACCAAACATTGTTTTTGCATTTTAATTATTTACATTGATATAAAGGATATTTTACTATTCACCACTGCTGTCCATGTTAAAGGTTATTTACCTCATCACCCCGTGAGGATGGATGTGGCAAAAGGCCATTATTTAGTGCGGGGTAAAACCAAGTCCGTACGATCGGGCAAAAATTCCCTGTAAACGCCGTCAAAACGGGGTCGGGTAGCAGTCTACCATACGAGACTCTGCCAGAAGAGACTCTGCCAGACGAGACTCTGCCCTTCAGCAAAGCCTCGTCTGGGTTCCTTTCTGCCCCAAAGGAGAGAGTTCGACCAGCTTAGCTGGACGGTTGGCATTATGACAGTTACGTCGATGGTTTCAGCCTTGTATTAAGTTGAGTTATAAGTAATTACGGTTTCGTGGAGCCAAATGTATCGACAGATGTTTCATCATAACTACTAATCATAAGCGGCAATTCAGAATAAATTTAGAGTGCAATAAGATGTATTAGTGTTTTCACGGCAGGGGCAGCATACACTGCGGATTAAAAGAAGAATGTTGTTCTCCCCCATGATAACACATGACCCCATAGAGTAAGAATACCCCAGGAAAGCAATTCCTCCGGTCAGGTGAATTTGCACCAACCGATTCTTAACTTTTTCGATGCAAAAATGATTTAATCGGGAATAATTTCTCTAGTGAAGGAGGCACCGTGGAGTAATGGGTAGCAGATTGAGGAATCGGAGAGCCGAGTTCGAATTCCAGTCAAATCCATTACATTCACTTACGTGGGAAAGGTATGAATCCTCTTCTTCTTCGACCCACCATCTATAGGAAAATATCAGGACAGACCGGATTCTATAGTCTTGGATGGCAACTGGTCTACCGCAGAAAGAAAATGGCAACCAACTGCGGGAAAATAATCTGCCTCGTCAGTCATGTATCGAAAGATACATGATCGTCTAGGCGTGTATCACACATGGCACAGAACTTAGTGATGACCAGATTCTAGATATCATCGAATTTATTTATTTCACTGCGGAATTTAATCGAAAGATATCAATCAGCTATATGTAACTGGAAACAGATCATTGTAAATGAGAGAGCCTTTTTTTTTGCTTTTGCTCAGCATGGCCGGTGTTAACCTCTTGGAGAGCAACTCATGGCACCTTCCACGTCTTCCACAGACAAGAACTGGAGTGATTATATTGAAATCTTTTGCTTGTTTTGCAGCTCGTAAACTTGGTTCCTTGAATGATGCTAGAAAACTTTTCTAGACAGAATCGACTTTTCAAATTTATAAATCTAACATTCAACCGTGCTTCTGAACATTGCTGGCATATCTGGTCAGGTACACCTGCTATATATCTCGATGTTCTCGATAAATTCCAAAGTGAGGTCTGTAATGTTATCTGTCCTGTCATGGCATCTCGACTTCAATTATATTCTCACCGTTGGGATGTAGCTTCCCTATGTTTTCATAGCAGTTGGTCTAATGAAATTCCTTCTTGGTACTAAAACTACATGAATTTAAGGGTACTACTTGATTGTAAATAGGTTTCATCGTCTTATTGTTGAAGTCGTTAGATGTAACAGTAATGTTTATTCTGATTCTATACCTGAACTTCTCACCTGTGTATTAACTTCCGTGCTACCTATATTTAAATCCAATGTCAATCATCCGTCTTCCTGAAATCCGTTCTTTTATTGTCGTTTCTCCTAAATAACATTTCCTAATTCTCTTTCACTAGAAATAAACCATGTCGTCTTAGTGACATTATCGCCTTCCTTGAGGTGAAATGATAAAAAAAAATCCAGACTCTCAATGAAACTTTATATGTTAAAATTGGGATGTAACTATATTTGCTCTATTTTTTTTTCATTTTTAAAATAATATTTTTAAAACTTTTTAAAATCAACTCGTGATCATAGGGAACGTCCTTACGATTCTTATTTGGGTACCGGACTATTGTTCTTTTTTTCAAAAATCTTATCACATCGTTTCAACCGTTGTGCTCTCTGGCCTTCATTTCGTGTATTTCGATCAAAGGAAAATACAGGGCATTAAGAACTGAACCTTACTGGGGTTTACTGTTCGATCCATCTCCCATGTCGAGGGATATCTCACCCAGAACTTATTGTTAGTTTTGCTTCGTTATTGCTGATAATTTCGGACGAAACAGTGTCGCCTAAAGTATCATATAATTTTTGGACATATAAGATTTGCTAGGTATAAACAAATGCTGAACTATTATCCTTCACTGTCACAGTGAATATTGGAAAATTTTCTTAATGATGAAAATGAAACTGATTCATTTGTTTTTTATGGCTTTTCAACCTTTTGTAGTTTATATGTTTTTACGGATATATTAGCATTTTTTTTAGAGATTATAATTATTTTACTTTTGATGTTCTACTATTTAGCCCATAGATGGGGAGAGAAGAAATGTATTCATACCTTTCCCAAACGTAAGTGAATATAATCAACCGGATTGGAATTCGAAAATGGCCCTTCGATTTCTCATTCCGATCTGTTACCATTACACCACCCACACATACATGTAGTCACCAGTTTAGGTACTGATCTGGAGCGACCTTACTATATGTCAACGCGATATTGTCGTCAGCTCTGAAGATGTGATTTGAAGCAACGGAGATGTTATTCTACAGAAGGATGTTTTGGAATACCGCGGAGAGATCCTATGAGCACCGAGATATTGTTAAAGAAAGCGCAAAACAGCACAAACAGGAAAAAAAGAGCAATGGGTACGTGGCTCTATCAACCAATAAAAGTCAAGGCTTTAAATGGCTGGAGATCTATGTTTGCATGAAGTAACGATTTCTTTTCTCGCTTTCTCTTTCATTAATTTATTTTTATAACATAAATAGGCTGATATTTAAGTATATTAATATATATAGTGTTACTAGACGAAAAGCAGTAACACAGCTGTGGTTCTACAAAAGAATGATGAGAATAGCATAGACGGATCATGTCAACAATTTGGAATCTTTTATTTTATAATAAGGTTCACCTTTTACAAGTCCCGGGAAGCACTGGAGGCAGAGGGTCAAGTTAGGAGGCCATTTGGGTGGATAGAATGGAAGATAGTAGGTACACCGAACCTTGGACGGGTTAATATTGTAGTGATCTGGGAAACATCCTAAACATTAAGTAAAATAGACACTAGAATTCTTATACTTAGAATAAGTATGCGACATTTAAACCATCTGGTCCGCATAATGAAGAAAGTGGGTTTGGGAAAGTTGACACTCTCGGGACCTATTGAAAAACGGAGGAGCCGAGAAAAACAAATAGACGCCAAATCAGGGCGTGGGATTGATACTATGATATGAAGTATTACTGTAGGGATGTATCTAAAATCTTGTAGGGTATTATATAAAAAAAATACCCTATCTTATTAAAATAATATAAAGTTAAAGACAGCCACAAAGAGATCACGCTTTGCCGTTTCTTCCATTTTTTTTTTGTTTTTTTTTGTAGAGTAAGTTTTTATATTTTAAATATTTAAAAAATGTTTTACATTAATCTAATTTTTAAAAAAAATAAGCGAATAGGATTTAAAAAATACGAGTTGTTCATGCAGTAAGTATTTTTTATTTTATCTTTTTTCAAACAGACACTTTTTTTTAATTAAAATATTTTTAAGATCCCGCATTGCTGTTTCGTCTAGATATTTATAAAGTAATTATTTATATTTCAGCTCTCTTTGAACAAACAATATTTTAAATATATAAAAAATAGTTTTGCACATTTAAAAAATAATTTTCAAGTAAATAAGATTTAAAAATACAAGTTGTTTACACAGTAAGTATTTTTATTGCAACTTTCTTGAAACAGACAATTTTGTTAATGTTGAAATCAAGATTAGGGTTTTATAACGTGAAACATTAGTGACCCAACGGGTCACGAGTGGGTCTAGTAGGAAATAAATATAACAGCTACTGGACTTGAGAAAACAGTTTTTTAATCATTTCACTACAAGGAAGCCAATAAAGCCACGAAGACGCAAGGGGTTACTAGGTGTTAGAGGGTATGAGATAAAAACACTATTAACGAGAAAGAACAATAAAATAACAGGAATTAAGAAGACAGAAGATAACGATTGAAAATGCTTTTAAATAGAAAGCAAGAAAACGGAAGAATTCTAAAAGAAAAATGCTATAGTAAAAGGTAATAAAGCCACGAAGACGCAAGGGTTTATTAGGTGTTAGAGGGTATGAGATAAAAACACTATTAATGAGATAGAACAATAAGAAAAAAAAAGGAATTAATAAAACAAAGGATAACGATTGACAATGCTTTTAAATAGGAAAAAAGAAAACGGAAGAATTCCAAAAGCGAAAAGTACTATAGAAGAAACTTTTCAATAGAATTCATCTGTAAAATATTGTGACCTAGCTACTTATCTAATACTGTACTTAAATTATAACGTCAAAACAAAACAGTGGGATCTTCATCAGAACAATTACCAGGAAAGTATTTTATCGAAAATCACAGAGAAGCTACGTTACTGTGGTCGGAAAATGACTGAAGCCGTTATGCCACGCCATGACCAATAATATTGCAGATCCTTGTTTGGATTTTATCAAGAATCTTTAAATAAATAGCATGAACACCCGATTAGATGTATAAGCAATAACCAAGCATGGACTCATACATGTGTAAGATATTTTCATAGAAATTTGTCTTAAGAGAAAGATTTTAAAAATTTCAACCGACAAAAGTGCTGGTTGTTCGATGAAAGAATGCCAAATGATTCCTTATAAAGATACGGCTAAGATTATTATTAACATGCCATTACAAAAAGCTTAAAACCTAGCAAAAGCTTTTTGTAATGGCATGTTAATAATAATTTTCGTTTTTTTTGTTGTTGTTGTTGTTGTTTTGTTTTGTTTCTTTGGTTTGCATTTCTTTATACAGGGTGCGAGTGCTATTTGAGGACATATTGTTTTACGTTCACTACACACTCAAATCATTTATAATATCATTTTTTTCATTTCAGATAACCCAGTCAGAGGAAGATGTTAACCCAAGAAATGAATGACATGCATTCATTGTTGCTTCAGCTGCAAAACATAGTGATTTAAAAATCAGTAACTTTTTACATGTTGGCAGATCATTTGTTCATAAGGTTCGGTTGGAGCTAGAGGGATGTGATGGCAATGTTTCCCCCTGTAGCAAAAAGAAAAAAAAAGCATTCACAGCGTTCTGATACTGTGAGAACGCCAGAATTTATACGGAATGTTCAAAACATAATCGATGAGAACCCCAGAAGATAAATGAGATTCATTGTCAAAGAACTCCAGGTATCAGAGTGGACTATCAGAACCATGCTACATCAGGACATTCGATATAAGTCATATGTAATGAGGAAAGATACGTATCGGTGAAGACACAGGGAAAACGTCACATGCGTTCAAAACAGTTGCTGAACAAAGTAAAAAATCCCCACGAACATGGCATGCTTTGTTTTTTTCTGGTGAAAAAATCTTTGATCAAGATCAGAAAACAAACGGACGGAATGACAGGTGGCTATGCGCATCTCCTTGTGAAGCACCCAGGGTGATGCACAACAAATATACGGCTATTGTGATGGTTTTAGGAGTTGTGAGGAGTGAACGTCATGTCATATCATCTTACATTTTCTCACAAGGTCTTAGGGTCAACGCTGCTGGATACATTAATGTTCATAAAACGGTTGTTAAGCCCTGGATAAATAAAGTATGCAATGGAAGGCCATATGTCTACTCTGCACCTTCTCACAAAGCAATTGTAACCCAGGATTGGTTATCAAAGAATTTTTACGATCATGTGACCCTCAAAATGTGGACCCCTAACTTGATAGATTTAAATCATATGGACTATTGCATGTGGAGCATCGTTGAACGGGAGACTAATCGACATCCTTATAGTATCATAGCTGCACTGAAGGCCGCCATTGTCCAGGTGATGTTCAAAATGAATAGGGACCACTTAGTTGCAGCTTGTGGATGGTTTCGATCCCGAATATAAGCAGTCATTGAAGCCAAAGGTGGTTTCTTAGAATAATTAAAAGAAATATCATGAATGTGTTAATTTGAATTAAATATATACATTGTTTGTTAAGATATTGCTGTTTAACATACTAAAAATGTCCTCAAATAGCACTCACACCCTGTAGTTTATCAGATTGCATGATCTAAGAGCTATTTCTTACATCAGCAAATATTCACACAGGATTCATGGTCAGAATGCTTTTATCCTTCTCAAATCAACAGCAGTTATTATAGTATTTTGTGTGGTGAATTAGGCCTCGAATATATGGAAAGATAAATTCACTTTCACCCATATGAGGGGCTCAAATTAGGATTGTCGGTGGCGGATATGCTGAATGTTAAATTAGTGTAAATATAGTCAGCAGCCAAACAGTTTTGCACAACGCTGTTGTGGATATCCAAAGTTCGGAGACATTTAGCGCCAAGGGAAGTAGTGGATGCCCAAGTATGGAAGCTCATTGTCATCATTAACACAGGACATACAGTATTAATAATGATGACCATGTATTGCATTGCTATACGATCCTGAACAAGTTCTTTTATTAGGTTGGTTGCAAAAATAATGTCGTTTTCTCACATAGTAATATATGTGAGAAAACGACATTATTTTTGCACCAACCTAATAGTAATATGCATGCTCTCCTACTTCAAAAAGGATAAAAAATGACATTTCTATAACAGTTATAAGTTTTCTTAGATTTTTACATGGTTTGAAAATCATTAAAACCGGGCGTAAATTACGACTAACTGAAGAATGTGAAAGCACGACATCTGGCATTTTTGCTAAGTAGCAGGAAAACAGGGAGGGCTGAAGACTGAGGCAAAGTTATAAGATGAATCTACTCTGCAACGGTTTGTAGTGCATAAAAGAAACATGAGACGACGCCCTAGTAAGAGAATCGATAAAAAGTATAAAAATCCAGACTATGATACAACCACCAGGCCGGATGGTTTGCTGCGTCATGTCCCAAACTAAAACATCTGGACTTCTTACTTCGGGGAACAACGATGAATAGTGCAAGTAGGTGGAACTACTGCAGGAATTGCATATGCACATTCACAAGTGAATAATATTTATGCATGATGGTGTTCCCCCGATCAAAGGCCGTTCCGAATTTTTGTAAAGAATCACCTGAACAAAACTGGACAGAGAACAGCCTAGATCGGAACCCAATTCAACATTATGGGAAATTATACCCCCCACCCAAAAAAAATTAATATTTGCTGCAGTCACTTTCTCATAGATGTGATGTGGCTTCCCTCTGTCTTTTCTAGAAATGTTTTCAGGGCAAGTGCTCTGACGAGCTACTTTCATTGGTGCACAAACAACATGAATTTAAGCTAGGTTGGCATTTCGGTCCCACCCTTGTCAAAACAGTTAAATGTAACCGCCTCTTCCTACTCCAACAGCTTCTTCTCTCACACTTCCCGACAGTGGAACTCACTTAACCTACTTCTTTCTCTGATAGCTATCCTCTTCAAATATCCAAATGTAAATTCAATCGACATCTTCTGATGCCTTGATCTTGACCCACGTCCTTCTTTATATCCCAAACACCCTTCTTTACTCTTGCTCACACTCTCTGTAACCCCTTGTATGCTAGTGGCTCTCCATTCTTGCTTGGAGTGAAATGCTTAAAAAAAACAGCACTGATAGAGGCTATTTAAAATTCTCGACAAAGAAGTCTGGGTTGACTATTGTAAAAAATTGATTCCCAGCATGTCTGATTCCATATCAGTAATCAAAAGTAAAAGAAGGCAAAATACTGACCGATGGACTATTTTTCATAAATTTAATAGAGAACGTAGTCATGTAGAAATTTGTGAGTAAAATTGACCCAGTCTCTCATAAATTACTTGTTGCTGTATTGTTTTGAACTTTAAGATAGTGAAATTAAAAGGTGGCCTTAGACTTTTGTTTGTCTGTAAATATGTCTCTTTTAATGTTTTTTTCTGCGAACATGACTGCCCGTTTGATTTAACCCTTTCAGACCTGACCACCGTTTTACCGTTGGTAGAAAAAATGACTTAATGCCCAGTTACCGATTGAACGATGGGTAAACACTTGTTTTCTATAGGTTGTCTTATCTGGGTTCACTGTGACACAAAGAAAGAATTCTGTCGATAAATTGAAGGCATGAAATCATACACTCTCCCTGCTAAGTATAATCCTTATATTTTTTGTAACTATACTTATAGTGATTTTCCAAGCGTAGCTTAGATGTGGCACAAGGCCGAAAGTATGAGGGCACCCAGTGAGGATCGAACTCACTACTCAGTCATAATTATAACTATTCTTATATCTACCGTAAAATATAACATACCACTTATTTGCGAATTTTGACTCAGGAGCCAGCGCTCCTGAGTCAAAATTCGCAAATAATTGTCCAAGAACGCTGAGCTGAAAGGGTAAATATGTGTAAATTTTGACCTCCAAACATTATAAATTCTTAAAGGAATCGCGTATAATTTAAATAGCTGTTAAATGGCATTGTGTATTCGGCTCGAGAAAGTTTTTTTTTAACCCAGATATAGCAGTGCGTATTATAAATGAATGTTTAATATACGTGAGTACTTATTATGCATTAATAATTAGAGAATTTCTGCAGACGATAAAATATATCACTGTTGTCAGAGACAATGCCACATCTGGATGTAAAATATATATTTTTGAAGATGATATTAAATTCTTTATCTGAAGTATATTTTCGCAGTTTTATATATTTAGAATAATAAACAAGTTTAGGTCGTTGAACCGAAACAAAGAACTCGATATTGAAGGAAATACATAAGCAATTGAATCTCTGCACGACTGATTTTAAATTTTCTATTTATACAGTGTTGTGTAGTTATTAAAATTAGTCACTGTTGAATATCTAATAAATAATAATCGAATATTATTAAGTGATGTTTAGTCATAGCGTTTTCTTTTTATAAATATTTATATAAATTATTTTTGTATTTCAATCAAAACTGATTTGATATTCCCGGCCTCCACCTTATACTTGTATGTCCTTATCTTCTCATGTAAGGATAGATAGATAGATAGATAGATAGATAGATAGATAGATAGATAGATAGATAGATATGAAGAAACAGATAGATAGATAGATAGATAGATAGATAGATAGATAGATAGTTTGACAGATGGCTATATTTTAAGTAATTAATATAGACAAATAAATAGAGTATAATATATATATATATAAAGATATATATATATATATATATATATATATATATATATATATATATATATATATATATATATTGAAATAGATATATAGATA
>OZ010581.1:115779465-115806965 GCA_963932145.1 Acanthosepion lycidas | reverse complement strand
ATTTATATTATATAGTTCATTTAATAAACGCTATTAAGTGAAAGGTTTTTACTTCTCTATAATTATTTGATCTCATTTATCCTCGTTTTGAGTTCGATCAAATCAGTCAATAGCTTCATGTTAATATATACTCGAATTATTCCTAAAATATACCGCCAAAACAATACCTATCTGTAAGGAATCGTTTATCTATATGAAAAACATTTATCTACAAGAATAACGGTCATCTATAACAAAAAGTTTATCTAAAAGGTGTGTCATTAAGACGGATTATATATAAGGGTGTTTCATTAAGTCGGATCAAAGTCAATAGTAAATAGATCACTGTTATGGATTTAAAATTGAATTATTTCTATATTGGATCATGTTATATAAGTCATGGAAATTATTTGTGAAAAATAATATTGTCCAAATATCCGCCGAATCTGAAAGAAAAAGAAAAAAATCATCAGACGCATGAAATTAATTCGCATTTAAAACCGATCGAATTTATTGTCGCACTGTATATATATATATATATATATATATATATATATATATATATATATATATATAAGAAAAACATCTACCTGTAACAAAAATATTTATATATAAGAAAACGTTTATATATATAACAAAAAAACATTTATCTATAAGAAAAACATTTAACTATAAGAAAAACGTTTATCTATAAGAAAAGTTCATCTATTAGATAACGTTCTTCTATAAGAAAAAGGTTATCCATAAAAAACGTTTATCTATAAGAGAAACATTTATCTATAAGAAAAAAAGTTTATCTATAAGAAAAACATTTTCTATGAGAAAAAAATTATCTATAAGAAAAAAATTATACATAAAAGAAAGTTTATCTATAAGAAAAACATTTATCCACAAGGAAAAAGTTTTTATCGATAAGAAAATATCTATCTATTAGAAAAAAAGTTACCTATAAGAAAAAGTTTACCTATAAGAAAACGATTATTTAAATCTTTTTTCTGAAACCGAAACATAAATATCTCCATTAAACAAAATCCATTAAGTTGTTTAGGATATAAGACACACCTTGGTAGGTATATATCATGAAGTGGCAATTTTTGATTTATCAGTTCTGTATGATATTGATACACTTCAGACCAAACAATCTATTTATTTATCTGTTTATTTGATTCATTGTTTGGCGTTTCATCGGAGATATAAACACACACACACTTTTCGCTTTGTATATTTGATGAAATGTGTTTGAGAATGAGGAGACCTGTATTACGTTCAGTATTAACTAACGAAGTGTATAGACGTGTGGAAAATGAATGTCTCCGTGAGCCTGTTAGGAAGGAGACCGATGCTTTTCAATCCTTTGATTGACATTCATTTACATTGTCATGTTAGCAAGATTTCCTTTTTTTTTTTTTTTTTTGTCACACGTTATTCAGCGATTAATATTAGGTTGGTGCAAAAACAATGACGTAATAGTGTCGTTTTTTGATGTTAAAAATACGTCAAAAACGACATTATTACGTCATTATTTTTGCACCAACCTAATACCAGAAATTCTGTGGGAACAAACGGATAAAAAAAAAAAAATAAATAATAAATTCAGCAAAAAAATATCGGTATGACCACCACCTCGGCCCGGATATAAACAGAGAAATTGAAACAGTTTTATGGGACTTTACACACACCCCATACACACATACAAACACACACACGTAGAATAAGCAAAACTAGCAGCACACACATGATGATCATAGACCAAAAAAACAACACGTTGAAATATCGGTACTTGTATGATCACCGAAGTTAAGCATCTTCGCGTCAGGTCAGTACCTAGATGGGTGACCGCTTGGGAATACCAGGTGCTATAAACTTGGGCGTGTGTTTAGAGTAATGGAAAATGGCTGGGAATTCTTAAACCGAGAGCTGACTTCCAATTCCAGTCGGGTTCGTTTTGTGCTCAAATATCCGTGAGATAACAATGAATCCGCCTCTTCCCTCCAGGTTAATATTAAGTTGGTGCAAAACTAATGACGTAATAATGTCGTTTCTCACGTATATTTTAACGTCAAAAAACGACATTATTACGTCATTATTTTTGCACCAACCTAGTAATTAAAACTTCTCTTTATGTGCTATGTCCTTTCAGGACGTAGGCGATCATGGCTCTCCACCTACGTCTATCCCTTGCAGCTCTCAACAAGTTCCTTCCCTCTGCTTCCTCCCCCAGACCACGTTCTGTCATCCATTTGCTTAAGTTCACCAGCTATGCCATGCGTTATTTCCCCTTGTCTCTCTTTCCCTCTATTCGACCCGTGAGTATCCGATTCTCCAGACCTTCCTTCTTCATTATGTGTCTCAGAAATGTCAGCTGTATCTTCCTGATATTAAGTATAACCTCCTCCTTGTTTGCATCCTCTCTAAGACCTCCATCGCCTCGACTACTATCACGATATCATTTTAAAAATGTTTTACAATCTGAAAGTATTTTCTGTCTTTAAATGATCTTTAAATGATCTGCAAAGAGATGGAAGTAGAAAATTGAATGAATGAATCAATCAGAAGTCCAAAAAATGGAATGTGCATACTTATGAACATGAACGTCCATCCAGACTGTAATGAAATCACTGGAGATCTTCAAGCAAACAATCAAAATGCAAGGGTATCGAAGTGGAAATTTGATTTAAAAAACATGGTACAAGAAAGCATCAAAAAAATTAATTTCTCATCCGGTACAGCGTTTGATTGTAAAAGGTTCTGATAGCGTCCTCCATCGAATCACAGGCAGCCGTGAATATACAAAATTCTTTTCACAAGCACAGCTGACACATTACGAGGAATTTATCTATATAAATGTATCTATATGAAGAAATATACTCTTAAGGTGTGCTATATTTATGGGATAAAGTGCTACATATCAGAGATAGAGCGTGAGTAAATATAAAAGTGAACATTGAAGTCAACACTTAGAGGCGACTGGCTGTTTCATGCTAGACGCAAGCGTCGTGGCATGAAACAGCCTGTCGCCTCTAAGTGTTGACTTCAATATACACTTTCATATTTAGATTTATCTATATAAATATACATTGATCTATATAAATTTTGTATGAGTTGGTAATCAGTTAAGTGGCATGGGTGATAAACTCTTAGACTATCATGTATCGAAAGATACATGGCTAATGAGGCAGATTTTTTCCCGCAGTAGGTTGCCATTTGTATCTGCGGTAAACCAGTTGCCATCCAATGCTATAGAACCCGATCGGTCTGTTATTTACCATAGCTGGGTGTGGAGAGCATTCATATCTTTCTCGAAGATATTATCACGTAAGTGAATGTAATAGATTCGACTGGAATTCGAACTCGGCTCTACGATTACTCAATCCCTTAATCCACCGTGCCTTTTAGTCGAATCCATTATATTCACTTACATACTAATACCCCTGAGAAAGGTATAAATCCTCTTCTTCTAGCTATTGGTAAATAGCAAGACAGACTAGAATCTATAGCTTTTGATTGCAACTGGTCTACCGCAGAAAGAAATGACAACCTACTGCGGGAGAAAATCTGCCACGTCAGTCATGTATCGAAATATACATGATCGCCTAAACGTGTATTACGCATGGCATATAACTGACTGTGGTGGTAGGTTTCTTTGTTTTTGTTCACAAATATACAATGTAAAATGTCATGATGACCTTTCTGACCTTAGGTTTCTGGTTGGGTCAGGAGAGAAATGAGCATACAACAGTAATCAAAGGAAATTATAATAAATTTTGATTACAATATTTCACATTATAATTAACTTCAGAAATTAATAATGAAATGAGTTATAAACATTTTTTCAGAACGATTCAGTTTTTCTTGTTTTTTGTTAGGATTGTTATTATATTTATTTTTTCTCTTTTCTTTTTTGGGTATTTTGCGAATGAAAAGAGGACATCCGTTTACAATAGAATACTTGAAATTCTAAATCCACATCCTGCTGGTCAGTCTCTTTGTGTTGATTTATTATGTAATCATTTTTTTTTTTAAACTGAATGAATAAAAGGCGCATTTTGAAATTGTAATCTTAAAATAAATAAATAAATAAATTTAAATGAGACACGATTTTTTTTTTCTTTTTCGAATTAAGAAACAATGACTAGAAAACATTTACTGTACAAAAAAAACAAAATTCTGAAACAAACCGGAAATATATATTTTCAATGAAACTCGAATTTATTCCACCAACCAAAGGACTAACAGGTTTACTCTTTGTTATATATATATACACACACATATATATATATATATATATATATATATATATATATATATATATATATATATATATATATATATCAGTGTGTGCGTGTCTCTATATCTCTCTCTATATATATGCATATATATATATATATATATATATATATATATAGCGAGAGAGAGAGAGAGAAAGAAATGAGTCTGAGATAGATATATAGATATAGAGTGAGATAAAGATAGAAATAAGAGTGATATATATATGTATACATATATATATATATATATATATATGTATATATATATATATATATTTATATATATATATATATATATATATATATGTATATATATATAGAGAGAGAGAGAGAAAAAGAGAGACTAAGAAAGATAGATAATACATAGATAATGAACGTGCTGAGATACACAGATACATACATACATACATGCAAATAGGACTGAGATAAATAGATAGATAGATACAGAGAGAGAGAGAGAGATCTGAAGGGACTGAGAGAGATAGAGATAGCTAGATAGATAGAAATAGGGGTAATATACATATAATATAAATATGCACATGCGTACATACAAATAGAATTGAGATAAACATAAATATGTATGTATATATATATATATATATATATATATATATATATATATATATATATATGTGTGTGTGTGTGTGTGTGAAAAGTGTGTATATAAATATAAATAAATATATATATATATATAATTATTTATATATTATATACGCGGTACTTATTAAAAAGCGCTCAATATCAGAGATAGAGCTAACATATATGGTTGGATAGATGTGAGCTTGTGACCCTGCGTTTCACGCTTTAGCGATCGTCTTTAGTTTGTCTGACTATCGCTAAAGCGTGAAACCCAGGGTCACAAGCTCACATCTATCCAACCATATATATATATATATATATATATATATATATATATATATATATATATATATATATATATGTATATATATATATATATATATATATATATATATATATATATATACAGAAATAAGAATGTCATATATATATATATATATATATATATATATAAAGAGAGAGAGAGTGAGAGAGAGAGCTAGAGAGAGAAAAATAGACAGAGAGATAGATAAATATATAGATAATGAACGTGATGAGATACCTAGCTAGCTAGGTAGATAGATAGATATTTGTTGGTGGTGTAATGGATAACGGCTGGGAATTGGAAATCGGAAGATATATCATAAAAATCACTATTACCTTCAGATATCTATCTATCTTGATCGTGTCATTATCTATCTATCTATCTATCTATCTATCTATCTCGTTCTATTATTACATATCTATGTAAAAATATACTGAATTATTCTGTAGAAAAGACAATACGTATAAAGGGAAAAACAATATCTATCGATCTATCTATGTGTCTATCTGTTCATTATCTATCTATCACATTCTAATGATATCTATCTATCTTATCGCATACTATTAATATCTATCTATCTCTCTATCTAACTAGATATCTTCTGAATTCTTTTAATATCTATGTGTCGCTTTCTGTTAATATCTATTTGCTTATCTATAAATATTTAAGCATCTTTGTCGCATCATACCTTGTTATGCATCCCCTAATTCATCAAACCTGTACCCACACAACTTCACAGTTTTCATTGGGTAACCTGGGTCACTGAGTAATGTGGGTCATTTCGAATTCAGTACCCTCTTTATTCCATCGCTGAATGTGATCTCATCCCCACTATCAGTATCCCACATTTCGTACCACTTTGATCAACTTAATGTTGCTTTCTAATGCTTTATGTTAAAGTTATTTCTTTGTTGAAATGAATCTATTCTGTTTTCTTGAAAGTTGTTCTTAGTTTCATCTACTTATACCAAATTGAACAAATCACTCATCACTTTTCAATCATTCACTGAGACTTAATTATTGTCCAAATTCTTGTTCGTCAAAAGCGCATATCCATAACATTTAGCCACTTTCTAGAAACAACACAAGTAAATCCTTGAAAACATCTAACAGATTATCTGAAAGAGCTAGAAACAAAACAAAAACAAAAAAAGGACAATATCTGTATACAGTAATTCCCCAAAAGACAACTCTCTTTCGCATAAAATAAATATACATTAACAAAATCTAATAGAAGTATCATTTCATACATATACCGAGTGTAACATCAAAATTCTCCAAATCGTGCAACAGCAAAATTGCCCAATTTTTACATTAAGTCTTGAGCCGTTGTATCTTAGAAATGATTATATATATTTTATTGGAATTTTCCGAGGTTTTTATAACCCTATTTGACTCTACATTGAACGATATGAATATATTTAGCTCTAAGTTAAACCAGAAAATGTGTCAGCGTTTTCCACAATCATCAGTGATGGCCTGTCTATGTTCCGGTTTCTGAAAAATGAGCTCACCCTTCTCCAACCTCTGACCTTAATTTTTTATTTAGCGTAGATTTGACATTTAATTGGTTAATCAAGACACATCCACAACTATATTTCTAATTCTGACCTTTTGTTCTACTCCCCCCACTTCAAATTACACTTTGTTTTTAAATTTACTTAAAATCATTTAATCACCAATTATTTACCTTCGTCTGAAGAAGTACAATCATAGTTTTGAAACATTGAAGCTTTTGTGTAACGATTTCAACATTTTTATTATATTCTCTTATAATAAAAATTATGTATATATATAAATGTGTGCGTGTCTGTGTGTATGAGTGGGTGAATTACAATTAATGAGATCCAAATGATTTACCTCATACAGATGATCATTTCGTCCATGGGAAAGTGGTTTTCCCTGGACTTATCAATGTCAATACATTTACTAAAATGAATATAACGTTTCTTTACAGGAAGTTTGAAATGCAAAAGAAGGAAAGAAGGAAAAAAAAAAGAAAAAGGAAAGAATAGATCGAGAGAGGATAAGAATTGGCCCATAATGGAGAAGGGATATATATATAGATAAAGAGAGTTAAGGGACCTAAAGTGGTTGTGGTGGAGTCGAGTAAAGATGACAGTGACTGTTGAAGATGGGCGCTGACATAAATGCAACCTATCAACACCTGTGCAAGGAAGAAGATTGAACAAAAAAAGCCTATGAACCTTTTTAGAGAGGAGAATAAAATTATTATAGAATGGGAGAATTTAAAATTAATACTTTAATAAAAAAACACGTTAATATTAATCCATTCAATACTACATCTTTAACTATATATTAAAAGCTACAGTAAAAAAAAAAATAAGGAAATTATTAATATATTAATTTCATTTAAATGTAACCAATATCATTATATCATTATAATATTAATAAATTTTGAAATACTAAGTTTATAATTTGAATTATATTATACTTATACTAATTATTTAAAAAAAAAATTAAAGGATGAAATTTAAATTCAATATATATAAAATAATTTAGTATTATTAAAACAGTTAAATAAATTCCACATTTAGAAAACATGTAACAAGGAGAGAAATATTTAGATGTAGAAGGAAATTCCACATCTTGAAAACATGAAATGATAGAAACAAATAGAAAAAAATACATATAGGGAAGATGTCACAAAAGAAAAAAAATCACATATAAAAATATAAATGAAAGAGTGGACTGCGAGGTTTGGCTGATACTATATTAGTTGAAATTGATTCCTGTTGCGGCTCTTGGAGTGTGGGGTTGAAATAATGTTATGTCATTTTAATTTTTTTCCTATGGTGACACTTGGTTACCAATTCATACCTTTTGTTTAGTAGAATATCTTGATTCTTAAATTTAATGATTTTAATTTTTCCCTCCAAACATGAATTACATCTACCCTTAAAGCTATTTGCGGTCTGAGCAAAACCTATAAATTTCCAGGTAGTTTGATGGTTCAGTTCCTAGTTTGGGAAAGAGTAGTTCGGTGTTTTAGCTTTTGGTTGATAAAAGAGTGTATGTGGTTATAAAGTCTTTTTTTCCATTTCACTGCAGAAATCCCAATATAAACTTGATGGTTTGATTTATATTTCTTAGTGTAAATGGTGGTAATAACTTTAGGTGTTCTGTATTTTACCTCGACTGGGCAATGTTTGCTATTTCTACAATTACAAGTGGCGGGTATTAGAATACTTGTTGACACAATTGAATTTTTTAAGGATATACTAGTTGTGGGAGTCAATTACTCTAAACAGGTTGTTAGTACATGTATAATTTATTTTTAATGGTTTTCTTTTGAAGAACCTACCGAGAGAGTTGTTATTCTGAAAATGTTTCTCTTTAAGTTTCAGAAAAAATTGTCCACTACTAATTCTAGTTAATCTACAGAAGAGGGAGGGGGTTACCAAATAATGTTTCTTTTTCTATTTTTGTGTGGATTACTACTCTTAACTTCACTATGATTATTTGTGAGATTTAACTAAGATATTTAGCTTCGGCTTTTGAAACATGGTAATTCCTGTGTAGTGAAAAACATATTTTAAATCAGTTAATTTATAATGTTTTGTCATATATATATATATATATATATATATATATATATATATATATAGAACAAAACTAAGGGCTGTTTATTTAATTCTTTATTTTTTTTTGCAAGTTGTTGTATATTGAGATCGAAGACTGGCAATTTGAAAATTAAGCCTAGAGAACTTGTCTGTTGAATTTAATCAAACTTGTTTGGATGAATATGGTTGCCTAAACATATCACATCTATCTATCTATCTATCTATACATATATATATATATATATATATATATATATATATATATATATATATATATATATGTATGTATGTATGTATGTGTATGTTCGTGGGTGTTTTATATTTATGTTACTCTAACTGGCCGTTTCATTCCTGACACATACCAAGCCTCCGTAATGCGACCTGTCGACCCTGAGTTGAATTGCAAACGTCAGCTCTAATAATGATGGTGACGAGGCGGTTGTCGACTTGCCCATTGGTAGGTGATAAATCACAATTTGATATATAATGTATTGTAAAGTACATGCCCAGTAAGTCCGGGAAATGCATGAAATGAAGACTCCCACCCAGCGGTGGGCTTTAGGAATGTGCAGGTCATTTCTCAGGTGAAAACTGTAGAAAAATCTCTGGGATTTCTTCGCTGCTTTTCAGCAATGTCGCTGCCCTTGGTGTTAACAAAATTGTCATTATTATTATTAGTAGTAGTAGTAGTAGTAGTAGTAGTAGTGGAATTAGTTTTATAACACATAGAGAAGTGTGTTTTATGACGTTGATTACCAAATCGTACAATTGTTTATTTTTCTCAAGACTAGAGACGTTTGTACAAAAACATATTCTTTTAATTTTTTTTTTTACTTGCATGACTCGTGTTTTTTACGGCTTATGAACCTTTGGCAGGTAATTTAAAGCCAGAAAAATACGCAGACCAGTTTAAAGGCAACAATATCTCTGACTACCTTTAATACTAGTTTAGGTTTACCGACTATACCCTGAGTCCAACCATTCTATCAAGCTTACATTTTTGGAGCTAATAGTAGGGTAAATTGATTCTGCTCTTTAAGAAGTAAATTTATTTGAATTTTGATGTAAAATAATTTATATTAACTTAGTATGTTAACTTGGATTTGTGTCAATCCAGATGTCCTATTTGATGTTTTCTTTCATTTAAATTATTTCCTCATATCAAAGTAGCTTCTTGCTTCTATGGCCGGAGTTTTTTGAACATTTCTACTTCCCACAGAATTTTGATTGATTTCGTTGCTTTATTTTCGCATTCATTTTTTACTCGCATTTATTTTTTGTGCTTCGAAACAGTTTTTTAGAGGAAAAAGATCAGAGCAAACAAATTACAGTTCTGGTAGTATTCACGTTATTATTAACCCTTTGATTTTGTTTTGAAGTTAACCTCTCTCTTGTGGTCCAACAGCTTGAGAGTGGAAAAGAGGGCAAGAATAGATTAGAACTCCACTACTATGAATGAAAAGTTATTCCGTTTAGTGAAGTAACATACTTATACTAAAACTCATTCCTAAATTGTGTATACGATAGTGGTGTAGTATGAAAATAAAGACACTGATGAATTTGGCACCCGTCCTCCGCAGAAAAATCTCGGTCCCCAAGGGACCACCAACTTTCAAAGTTCTAGAATCGCCACCGTGCAACCTGTTTCCCTTTATTGTCGTTTCTTGTTACTAAAGACTTCTTATTGTCTTCCACTCTCAGTAACCATCTTAGTGGCGTCTTAGTGTCATTATCTCCTTGCTCGGGGTGAAATGATAAAAACAAAATTTCGAAATTTGCTGAAGGTGACCTTGATCGTTTGACACGGAAAGAAAGTCCATTGGGCACATAACTAGTGATAACAAAAATAAGGAAATTAGTCAGAATGGAAATAATGTAAATAAAAAAAAGAAAGAAGAAAAACTCAAGAAACACGATTGAATAAAAAATGCATCAAAGAATTCAAAATAAATTATAAAGAAAAACAGTGATACAGAATATGAGTAACCGTTGTTTCCAAAGGGAATTATGTACAGGTTCATTAAAAAAAAAAAAAAAAAAAAAAAAAAAAAAAAAACTTTGAAAAAATTCTTCATTAAAACTGACATCGGTTTCGCTGAAAATTCGAAAGCCATTGCCTGCTTGCATCAGTTCTTGTTGAGCACCTCGAGATAATGTAATGGATGGTGTTATGGAGTGCTTTCACAGTGGAGGCTTGTATTTGTACTAAGTCGGTCTTAAAATAGGTTCGAGGTACAAAACGTTAGGAACTTGATATAATAGGTAATGACGCAGAGAAATCTAGTTGTGGTCGCTGATACTTTAGTATTTGACTAACTGTCGTCCGACATCGACTATATTTAGTCACCCCCCCACGAGAGCATAATGTGGCACAAGGCCGGTTTAACGTGGGATCTCCTAGCCCGTGGGATCTCCGAGCCCGTGGGCTCGGCCAAAAATATACCCTTTGAACCCGTATAAACGGGTTCAGTTTCGGTTTACCACCCCGAACGAGAATCCGCCCTTCAGCGTAGCCTTGTTCGGGTTCCTCCCCGCCCGAAGGCAAGGAGTTCAACCGTTCAGCCGGTCGTCCGACAGAGACTGACTCGTTCTTCTTACTACACCTACATATTATAGGTGGGAGAGTCTAGTAACTATAGAATAGGTGTGTTCCACTATAACAGTTAGCAAACTTGTCTCGCTAGAACAATTGCGACTGGGTAGTAAGTTCGATCCTCACTGGGTGCCTCATACTTTCGGCCTTGTGCCACATCCGAGCTACGCTTGGAAAAACACTACTAGGGCACCTCGAGGTGGTGTAATGGTTAGCAAGCTTGTCTCGCTAGAACAATTACAACTGGGTAGTGAGTTCAATCCTCACTGGGTGCCCCATACTTTCGGCTTTGTGCCACATCTGAGCTACGCTTGGAAAAACACTACTAGAGCACCTCGAGGTGGTGTAATGGTTAGCAAGCTTGTCTCGCTAGAACAATTACGCCCGATACTGAATGGGTACCCCATACTTTCGGCCTTGTGTCACATCTGAGCTACGCTTGAAAAATAACTACATCTTATTCATACTTTGCATCTTGTCCACGATGGTGACCATCAAGGAGACCCTGGCAATGTGCGTTGGCTTGTTGAACTCCCATTTGACAACGCCCCAGACTTTTTTATTACTTAGGCTTTAAGTTAGTTCACTCTTAAGAGGAGGAGATATGATCGTAATCTTTATCGACCAGCCATTCTTGACGTCACATGCGAGGGATCAACTTATTACTTTCCACTCGCTCGATGCAGTGTTTGACCACATTGTCAAGCAAATCGATGAAGAAAGATTGATAGCATGTTGCTCGACTCCTCCAAAACAAACAAAGATGCCGTGAAAAGGGAACGCATTATCGTTTGGTCGACTTCACCGGGCCACTATCTAAAAGCCCGTCATATCAGAGTTGCTTTCTTTGACGGCTAGTCCTACAGGCCCGCTGTTTGTCTGTTTTTTTTACCGCATCTGAAATCAGTCATCTTAATGCCGTCGATACATCTGAAATTGAGATGAAAAGTTTAAAAATTTGGGGTACTGTAATCCTAGTACTGTATTAAGTTGTATTACATTTGTGACATGCGAAATGTAATATACTTAAAATGTTTGGGGCCATACACTAGATTTATCAATTAGTAATTTTCATGATTTTTTTTGTTTAATTAACCAGTTTAATCAGTAACTTTATCCCCCTCTTAAATTAGATTTCTCATCTATAGTCCTAATGCCCATTAATTTTAGTAACCTTGTCTTCACAAATTTAAACGGAGTACTAGATTCAGAGTTAGGTCTCATAATTTCATTGTTGATATAAGTTTAGTCATAATATGAGTGGAAGTCCAAAATTATTCTCACTTTCGCCATAACTCGCCATTAATTTCTTATAGTTGCTACGATTGCGGTCACGTGATGGAAGTTCGAGCTTGATGGTGACAGTGTAACCAAGGCCGCTCAGTGCGCACCAAGAAAGAACAAAAAGCAGTAATCCGACTCTGCAGAGAATATGCTTTTTCATCGAACATAACTCGCCAATTCGCCATTAACATCTATCGGGCTAGCCGAATCTTCGCGTCAGTGGTAGAGGTTGGCGGGGGTCCTGCTCCATCACGTCATGTCTGACCGGCCACTTTTAGATGTCTGGATCCACTCATACACACTTCTACGCGCTAGCGCCTTGTCGACGTATTATGGTAAATGCCTCCGATGAATTTGAATTCCTTACAAACATTCCGACCTGAGAAAACGGATTATGGTTCATACTTTGTGAACACTTCTAGCGGAGCGACCATGTTTGCACTGTACCAGCCCCTCAAAAAAAACTGATGTGATCAAGCTCAAACTTCGATCACATGACCGCAATAGTAACAACTATAATCACATATGAGCAGAAGGCAGTTTGACAGAGCTGAATATATGTTATGGCGATAATGTTTTACTTACCATCGCAGTTTCTAGACCCGAATTCTCCGCTTGTGGAACTTTCTTCCGCTTTCTTGCTTTCCTGCCAATTACGATCTTCAAAAATTTTATGCGATGTCAATCGTTATTTTCTGTCTACTTGAATCATCTTCTTGTTAATATCTCTCCAAATTTCTTACACTCTCAGTAACCCCTTGCGTCTGATTTTATTGCCTTGCTTGTGGTCGAATACTTAAAATATATAGAAATGCTCAAATAATAGATCACCTGTGTAACCGAAGTAACAATAACATTTACCAGCAATTCTGTATAAGTCTGCTTCTATAGGCCATGTTTCTTTAAGACGTGACGTCCACGGCTCTACTTAAATTCCTATCACTTGTAGATTTTAGTAACTATTTTCTCTCTGCCAATCTTGAGTTATCTCATATATTCGTACAAACTCATCAGGTAGGTGGACCATTAGTTTATCCTATTTGCTCTCGATATGTCTTGTGAGTATCAAATTCTCCAATTTTTTATTCCTCACTACGTGTCCAAGAGTTTTCAGGTGTCTCTTTCTGATTCTGGATATAAGTGTCCTTTTTGTTTCCATTTTCCCAAAGACCTCTACGCGTGACATTCTCAGCATCCTTCTGTAGAACCTCATTTCTATTGCTTCCAGTTTTATTTTCAGTAGGTAAATCTGCAGAGATTAATTTTAGCCACAAAAGACATTGAAGGTACACAGAATGTAAATAATAAAGATTTTACAAGAATGCCGGTGTCTCTACCTTTTCAGAGGTTCCTATATATTTGTTGACAGATTCAGGCTACTTATCGTTAAAGCAAATAATGATGACGGCTACATTTTGTTTGTTGCTCGCCTCACTGACTCATCGCCGCCCCGTTTTAACTCCAGATATCAGAATAGCGTGTAGATGAACGGTCATTAGATCTATTCCAATCCCATCTTGTGCCTGAACAAAAGACGTAAATAAATAAATAAATAAACATCACGTCAAAATAACAGCTTTGTCATGGTTCGTATCATTCGGTAACTTTACAAAAAGCAAATAAGTTCATTTTTTTCTTCTTTTACGCATTCCCGTGGTCTCTTATCGTTCATTCTGTTTTTGTTTTTTTCTTCCCACACTTCATTTTTTTCCTTTCTCATTTTTTTCAGTATGTGATTTACTCTTTTTTTTTCTTCTCTCATTCTTTATCTGTTTCTGTCTCTCTCTTTCTTACTCTTGCTCATTTTCTGGAGCCGAACTATGTGAACATAAAAGTTGGGTTAATAATTCTAGCTCTTTGGGCTCCGTTAACATGACGCCAAGGAAAGATTACAGTCTTGCATTTAGCATTTCGGTATGTCACTTATTTTTTCACAACCTGATGCATACCAATCAAAAGAAAATCCGCATCTTATAGAATTAGCACTGAAAATCTTCTGAGGGACGCGTTTATCCAGGACATAGTCGATTATGGCTCCCAACAATTTCCTATATAGTGTGGTTTTCAGTTTTTTTTCATAATCCTTACGCAACAAGCAACACAATACCGACACTAAGACGCAATGAGTTACTGATTATGAGAAACTAAGAAGAGAAAATACTATTAAAGAGAGAAAACAATAAAAAGAACAAGAATTAGAAAGATAGAAGATATCTACTGACATTGCATCTAAATTTTTCAAGATCAAAGTTTAGTTGGAAGCAAGAAGCCGGAGGAGAGTTTCACGAGCGAGAAATACGATAGAAAAACTGTTAACATAGAACTTAAAGTTCCATCAAGTTTCAAATGTAAAATCATGAGACCTTCCCATATATATATATATATATATATATATATATATATAATTATTTATTTAGAAAATTATAACATAAATATGTTATAAAATCACTACAAAAATAGCCATTTTCTTTCAACCCCACCGTTTGCGGTATTTCTCTTTTTAATATAGTCACCTTTCTCTCGTTGGAACTACTATAACCTCTTTCTTATATATATATATATATATATATATATATATATATATATATATATATATATATATATATTATATTTATATTAATCATTTTAATATTCTATCAAAGATTATAATTAACTTCAATATTATAAAAAAGAATTTTATATTATAATAAAAAAAATCTTATTTTTAGTAAATAAACAAAAAACTGAATATGAAGATTAATAAACTTAATTTATTAATCTTCATATTCAGGGTCTTTTTTTTTACTAAAAATACGAAATTTATTCTTTATTAATCTAAGTTTTAAATTTTTTATCGATTTAAAATTCTTTCCTTATATTGATAAATTTTATTTTGGGCTTTAATTATCTCATAATTTTAAACTCTTCCTTCATCTTTAATTTAATTAAATTGATTAATTAAAATAAAAATAAAACTTCAAGATTAAATCGATGAATTTTAGAATAAAATAAAAAGGATTAGACAGAATAATAGAAATAACAAAAGTTTCAAGAATTAATGATAGATTAAATTTTAAGAGATTATACAGATATTAGGTTGGTGCAAAAATAATGACATAATAATGTCGTTTTTTGACGTATCACGTCAAAAAACGACATTATTACGTCATTATTTTTGCACCAACCTAATACATTTTTATATATATTATATCATAAATTATAGATTAAATTAAATAAAACCGTATAAAAATTTTTTTAAATATTAATAATATGAAATTAAATATAGGATATTAAATATAGGATAATAGACATAAAAATAGGATAATATATAACTTATAGAATATGAAATAAAATAATAAGAAACATAAATTTTCACAGGATCAGAAAACAGAAAAAATTACTCATTAAATCTGTTAGAGATGTAGAAGAAGCCATTAAAAACAAAATCAAATAAAAAAAAAAATAAACGCTGATATTTAAAAAAAAAAAACTATTAAAACTTTTCAAATAAAAAAACCCAAATTGGAAAAATATAGCAAAATAGCTATAAAAAAGAAAACTTATCAATAGCGAGGATTTTTAAACAATCTGTAATAATAAAAATAATAATAAATCAAACAAGTATCATATCGGTTAAACATAAGTAAATAAAATTACATGAACCTAAATATGAAGAAGTAAGGATCTCAATTGAGAAAATTACCAATATAAAAGAAAGAAAGAGAAAGAACAGTCAGTTTAAGTAGCCACCTTTCTTAGCATTTATTTTTTTTAAATATCTCGATACAACATAGAACAAAATATTATTATAATATATTCTTGGTAATTTAAAATTATGTATCATTATTATATATTATAGGCGATGTAAAATTATGTATTATTATTATATATTATAGGCGATGTAAAATTATGTATCATTATTATATATTATAGCCGATGTAATATATTTATAATAAAAATATTTGCTTATGTATTATAATCTGATTGTGTATGTATTGTCTTTTCCTAGATGTCATCCTCCCCTGCCTTATGCATAGAATTCAAATGTATCCATGTTGTCATGAAGTTAAGAGCAGTCGATCGTAACGTTTATTCCAACTTAATTTCAATAAAAACAAAATACATAGAATAATATATGTATTTTGTCTTTTTTCCTCAGTAATTTTATAATTTTAAACTTAATAGAGATTAAATTTAGATTTTAAAATCGGTAATGTTTAATTTTTAATTTCAAATTTTAGCGTATAATTTAATAATTATTAGTTAGAATAAATGCTATTTTAGTATAAACCCAACTTTAAAGCATTAAATAGTTATTATAACCTTAGTTCGTTGTCAAGTTTTTTTGAATTCTCGTATACTTGCATTTTGATTGGTCATTCCAGATTATGTAACAGCGTTTCTCCTTGCGAGGGGTACTTAATTAATCTGAACCTTTTAAAACCCTTTATTCTACATCTAACATCATCACATGGTAAGACACCAGAAGTGTTGAAACAAAATGGCTATTTTGGTAGTGATTTTATAATTTTCAAATAAATAATTATATTTGCTCTACCCTGTATTGGGCACTCTTTTAAGAATAGTAATTGTTGGTTAATGGAATTTATTCCGTATACACCAATCCTATACTTGTATATATATATATATATATATATATATATATATATATATATATATATATATATATATATATAATAATAATAATAATAATGGACTCTCCTGTCGGTTTCAACGTATGAGGATCTGCCAGCTTAACTGATTCAGTTATGAAATTTTGTGCGATAATCTTAAGTGGCACTTAAGACCCGCTTGTGATTTACAAAGGAGGCCACATATGGAGTGAGGATCGTGGGATGGGATCACTGTTAGACTAGCTGACCTTTTAGATCTTGCTCTCGCTTCTTGAAAACGATTCAGACAAGCAGACTGAAAACTGGTTAGGCCACTAAAACACGTTGATATCCATTCTACTCGCTCCAAGGCTAAGCGCTCAAGGGTGTTATGTGGCATATTGACAGCTGACAAGTTACTCTTATATATATATATATGTATATATATATATATATATATATATATATATATATATATATAGATATATAGTAGATCGAATATTAACTTTCCTTATTTATTTAGCATATTTAAAGGTATTGTTAGAAATAGGCGTAACATACATACCTGATCTCAAACAGGTAGTTTCCATTATTCATTATAGGTTCGTTTTTCCTATGTAATAAAATGATATTATGATAGCTTACATCGCAGTGGCAGGCATGATTAACCTGGGATATATTTCACTATTTTATTATAGGTTCATCATTTTTTTATAATAAATTGTTTTCATCGGCTAACATGGTTTATGCATCAGAAATCATACAAACACAAAATGTAAAATAAACAAAAACGAAAGAAATAAAAAATAAAAAAAATGAATGCTGAATGTTTACATCAGCGAGACAAACTTCCTCAAACTGGCACGGCTTTCATTATTAAATTTATATTAAGCTTATGATATAATCAAATATTTTCATGACTTAAAATTTCATACAATTGAAGTCCAATACATCGTCACACACAGACACACACACTAAAAACGAAAGAAACAATGAGAGTGTTGTAGACTACCTACGGACGATAATGGGTATGTCCCCATTCATATAAATACAGTAGTAAATACTGTATGTTGGTCTGTAAATGGAGATTCGTCCCCAGATCTGCTGGTCAAACTCTGTGCCTGCGGACAGAGCGGATCCCCAGACGAGGATATGTCAGATGGCAGAGTCTCGTCTAGAGAAACAGCTACGCGACCCTCGTTTTATACCGGGTCTACGGGGAATTTTTCGCCTAGCTTACGGGCTCGGAAACCACACATTAAATTCGGCCTTGTGCCACATCTGATCGCGTGGGGAGGTTGGTGGATATCCTGTAATTAGTGATTCATTGTGAAATTCACTTGACTCACTTTCAGCAGTTCACTATTGCTACACGCCGCTGGCGAATCTTATATGTGTTGTTCTTTTCCTACGTATTATCGTTCATTACCAACCTTCGTATGATTATTCTATTCAGTAGGTTACAACAAATAGTTTATGTTGTGCCGTCGGATCTGACAAGACACAACACTTACGCCGTCAGTATCACTCGTCATAGTATTATTCAATACTACTCTAGCCAATCCACTGCAACAGTATCATCTTCCTCCTTAGACCAGGACTACTTATTATGAATTGTTCAGTTTATTCATGTTAGTAAGGAGGAGGGTAACTGTCTCTTACTAAAACAGTTTATATCACTGGGACAGACTCACCAAATCTTAGAAGGTTTGGTTTGGTTTAGTTTCTTTTACAGCATATCAAATTGCATGGGTCATTTAATGCAGACAAAATTTTTATTGCTGGTAATTTTTTGTTTTGTCAAAAATCTATTTATGGTAAAATATTTCCTTTATGTATTGCTGGTAATATTTATTTTTTAAAAACATTCTTGGTAATATTTTTCAAAAATGTATTGATGGTAATAGTTTTTTTTTCTTCAAAAATGTATTGCTGGTAATAATTTTTTACAAATATTTCTGGTAGGAAAACCTATTTTTACACTTTCGTAGTGTTTTTACCCCAGTTTAGAAGTTAACTATTTGCCCATAGCTGGGAACCTAATAGGTGCTACCACCCCGGGTCAGGGTAGACCTGGGAACATCAGCAATTAAGATGTGGTTCCACGCTCCTCAAAACCTCCTGATCAAAGGCCTTGCTGCTGGACGTAGTTTATCGTCATACCCAGGACGATCTTGGAAGGTTTATAATTGTATTTATAAGTTAATTTTCTCGCATTATATCATATTCTCATAACCTAACATTCCATAAACTTCCAGTGCTATGACTCGCCACATTCACCTACAAATGAAACGAATAAAGTTAGTTCATAACTCGAGGACAGACTTGCCAATCCTTGCAATGTTCATAGGTTAATTTTATGGTACTATAAAATGTTTTCATAAACTAACATTCTATAAACATCAAGGTTGATACCTCGCCGCACACTCGCAAAGAAATTAATACTGATAGTTTATATCCCCGGGACAAACTCCCTAAATCTGGGAATGTTTATATTTTTAATTATAGGTTAATTGTACGCCATTATAAAGGGTTTTGATGACCTAACACTCTATAAACTTCAAGGGTGATCCCCTCGTCCAATAATAATAATAATAATAATAATAATAATAATAATAATAAGACGATACGAAAAACGTTGTAGGTTCTATCGCCAAAATAAAATATTCCGAACAGATCTTAAGAAATTTTACAGGGAAAGTGGAAAAACACCTATACATGTCGAAAGGCCACCATCAATTGATAATGTACAGACATCTTGGGAAAATATTTGGAGCAACCCAAAGGAATATAACCCAAATGCAGAATGGATACTGCGTGAAGAAGAACGACTGCTGGATGCACCTCTGCAAGAATGGGAAAATATATCCACAGATGATGTTAGGCAAGCTCTAACGAAATCCCAAAAATGGAAATCCCCAGGAAATGACAAGGTGCCCAATTTCTGGCTGTATCATCTCTCATCTACCCATGAAATTCTTGCAAAAACATTAACAACGCTTGTAAATAATCCCAATAAAATCCCGGAATGGGTTACTGAAGGTATTACATACCTCATACCAAAAACAACTGAAACAGACGACCCGAAAAATTATAGACCGATAACAACTCCACAACGTATAAGTTGATCACGTCTGTACTGACGAAGCGTACTTATTCCTTTTTCGAAACAAACAGCATTCTCCCGCTGGAACAGAAGGGATGCAGAAGAGGTTCATATGGCTGCAAAGATCAACTTCTGATAAATAAAATGATCCTGGAAAATTGCAGGAGACGACGCAGAAATCTCAGTGCAGCGTGGATTGATTATCGTAAAGGCTTTGATAGTGTTCCACATTCTTGGATCCTTAAGACTTTGGAAATGTACAAAGTCTCCCCTGTAGTATTAAATTTTCTTTAAGCACAGCATGGGAATGTGGAACACCAAACTATACCTTAGTCACACAGGGGGCACTGCCATATCCAAACGTCTGAATATCCGACGTGGAATCTTTCAAGGAGACTCTCTGTCACCCCTTCTGTTTTGTTTATCCTTAATCACTCTTACACGTGAACTGAACAACAGTAGCTATGGTTACAAAATAAAAAAGAAAATATTCAATCATCTGCTCTACATGGATGATCTCAAACTCTTTGCCAAAGACGACAATGAGTTGAAAGGCCTCCTCGATATTGTAAAATACTTCAGTGACGACATAGGTATGGACTTCGGATTAGATAAATGTGCAAAAGTAACATTCAAGAAAGGTAGAATTACAGAAAAACCCTTAATAGATTTAGATTTTGTCACAAAGATTAGGGAATTGGAGCATGATGAAGCTTATAAGTACCTAGGAATTAGCGAAGGAGATGGCATACAACATCCCCAAATGAAGGAAAAATAAGAAAAGAGTACTACAGGCGTGTACGTCTTGTACTAAATACTGAACTAAACTTAAAAAACAGAATATCAGCTATAAACACATTGGCTGTCCCTGTGGTGCAATACAGCTTTAATGTCCTTAACTGGACCATAGCTGAAATTAAGCGAATGGACGCCAAAACGAGAAAGATTCTCACTTGCTATCGCATGCATCCTTCCAAAGCTGATGTTGATCGTCTGTATGTGCCCAGATCCGAAGGAGGCAGAGGATTAGTTCAACTAGAACTGTCCTACAAAACTACAACAATTGGCGTCCAAAGATACTTGGAAACTACAGAAGACTGGATGATGGTATGCGTCAAGGAACATGAAAGTAGTAAGTGTCTTTACTCCGTAATGAAAGAAGCCAACATATTCAAAATGGCGTAGAGATGCAACTACAGCACAATACACCGGCTGAAACTGCAAAATACTTAAGAAAGACAGCAAAAACGAATGCAACCGACCAGATACAGAAGCGATGGCAAGATAAGCCACTTCATGGGCAATACTCTGCCCGTACCAAACAAGCTGATGTAGACAAAACCCGTACCCATCAGTGGCTACGCAGTGCAGGGTTGAAAGCGGAAACTGAAGGTTTTATCCTTGCTGCGCACGACCAATACTTGCTAACTAGGAATTATCAAGCACATATACTAAAACATTGTGTCAGCCCAAAATGCAGATTCTGTGATAAATATCCAGAAACGATTGATCATCTTGTATCAGGTTGCACGATGTTGGCACCCACTGAATATAAAAGCCGACATGACAGAGTGGACAAATATCTGCACTGGAAAATCTGCAACTTCTACGGGAAGGAAACTGAAAGAAACTGGTATGAACACCACTCAGAACCGGTTACGGAGATAGGACCTATTACAATTCTATGGGACTACACAATACACACTGACAGAACAATCAAGGCCAACCGCCCAGATATTGTTATTAAAGACCACAAACGAAAACGGTGCCTCCTTATTGATATGGCAGTCCCTGCTGACTACAATGTATCTTTGAAGATATTCAAAAAGCTGTCAAAATACATGGACCTTGAAATAAAAATCTCGAAAATGTGGCATATGGGAACATCAACAATTCCTGTTGTAGTTGGAGACCTAGGATTGGTTTAAAAAGATTCCAGTCGACTAATTGAAGGGATTCCTGGAAGTCCATGCCTCAAGGAGATACAAAAAAAGTACAGTCCACACTTAACGAAGGGCTTTATCTATGTAATTTTTTTTTTTTTTTTTGTCAGTGGAAAGTGTCATGATGCCATTTCTAATCTTAGGTCCCTGGGCGGGACCCGGAAAGAAATGTGTAAACGCCAGAAATCAAAGAAAAAAAAATCATCATAATAATAATAATAATAATAATAATAATAATAAACGAATATTGGTGGGGTGTAGCTTGTATCATTCAATACATACAAAACTAAACAAATTACCTTTTATGATAAAAGGGAGAGCAGAAACTGTGTGCTGTCATTGTAAACGATTGTGCTTTCAATGAGCCTCCTTGCTTGGAACTTCTGTTGCGACCATTTTTTGGCTGCCACATCCTGTCATTGTTCGCTAACCCTGTGTGTCTTCTGATTTCTGTGTCACAATTAGTGACTTCTGTGACTATACTAACAAGATACTTAGATTTGTCCAAGTGTTCTATTTTCACAACGCCTTTAAACAGAATATTATTGATGGTTGTTAGCAGAAGAAACAGCCCAGAATGTTAACTGTGGATTAGAGGTACCCGAATCAAGTACCGAAATTTCACAGTATGGGAATTGTTTTAAAAGGCAACGACGAAAAATAGATCAGACTACACTTGATACTCAGCTGTTGTGCATGTATGTTTTTGTATGAACATAGGGCAGTTATATGCATGTTTTATATTGCAGTTTTGTTGAGGTTATATTTTGGAATACATTTTGTTTTTTTTAAAGAAATATGAAAATATTATATGGCTTAATCTCATGAAAGAGTTTCATACTGTTTGATATATTATTGGTAATTTGGCTATAAATAGCTATTGTTTGTAATTTTTTTATATAGAATATAATGCTGGTATTTGTACTATAAAAAATGTATTTTTATACTTTCATAGGGCTTTGTTTTGATGGTACGCATAACTAGGACCCTAACAGGTGTTACCACTCCGGGTTAGGGTACACATGAGAGCAACAGCCATTAAGAGGTGGTTCTACGCTCCTCAAAACCTCCAATTTTCTGATCGGCTTTGAAGTTTATCGTCAACTCCAGGAGTATCAAAGCCAAACAACAAACTTGTGGTCTACTGTGTGGTATTAATCTTCCTATACGGCAATGAATACTGGATAATTTCCTCGCAGTTGAAAAATAATTAAGCTAGAGAGATGCGGTTCACCCCTATAATATTAAGAGTTACGTAAAAAACAAAAACAAACCCCGGTAGGAAATTTCTAATTTTTAATGAAAAGATAAAGCTTGGCAATTTCAATAATCAACGGGTGTATTGAAGGAAAATTAAACTTACTAAATGGCGAGTAACCGACTTTCGTTTGGGTAAATGAATGCTTGAATAAATACCATCAAATAAAAAAATATTCGTAAATGGGCAATAATTAATTCAAGCAATAAAATACAGGATGTTGTGGAGAGTCATGATCATTCTCTCAGTCAGAAGCAAAGTCACGAAGGATGAGACTTGAATGGTCGAAGTAAAAGAAATGTCGCATCGTATGGAGATGTTTGCTTTGTTCAATGTTGAGTAAGCCTTTAACCAGATTGGAATTACTGCAACTGAGACAGGAATAATAGAACAAATAAAAATCTATTGTAGGAAGTTGTGAAGAGCCATAATCATCATTTTTGTTTTTGTTAATATCGGATAAGACAACCAGTACTGAAATAGCACAGAACGAGACATGAATGGTAGAACGAGAAAAGATTTACAGGAAGTTGTGGATGACTATGATCACTATTTTTGCTTCGTTTAATATTGGGGAAATATTAAAATAAACAGAAGTAGAGCAGCATGAGAGATTAATGGTATAACAAGTAAAACATTTTCAGGAAGTTGTGGAGAGTAATGTTCGTTGTATTTGCGTTGTTTAATATCGGGGAAAAAACATTAACTGGAAATGAAGTACAGTAGAATGAGATATAAATGGCAGAATAATTTTTTAAACTGTACAGGGAGTTGTAGAGAATCATGATCGATGTATTAGATTTGTTTAATGTCGGTGAAAAACCTTAACCAGAATCGATATATTGCGAGTGAGAGCTGGATTGATTTCTTTGCTTAGAATCTTCAGAGAAAAACAAACTGTTTTGACTGGTTCGAAATCTTGCCGCTATGTACTTCGAAAACATTGGTCAGTTTATCCTGCTGCGATTCGAAACTTTAAGGTACGAATCGCAGTAGATCTTATGCCTGATTTTCTTATTATATGTGCCACGACCATTCAGAATGTTGGCGATCATGTTCAAACAAAATGTCCTCTCTTTTGTAGCTCTTAGTAAATTTTGGAATTTTGCTATCTCTTCTAAACACGGCTTAGGCAATCTATTTACTCAAGCTCCTTAGGTAGGTAATGCACTGTTTGCCTCTGCCGCACATTCTTCAATATATCCTGTGAGTGTCAAATTTTCCAATCCCATTTTTCTAATTATGTGTCCCAGAAATTTGAACTTTCTGATGTTAATTATTTCCTTTTTGTTTCTATTTTCTGTAAAATTTCGCCATTGCTCATATGTTCAGTCCAATCTATTCTCGGCATCCTTATGTAGGACTACATTTCCGTAGGTTTTCTTTTTTATTATTTGAAGTCTTTACTTCATCTTGGAGAAGATTGTCCAGTATTCACTACGTTATAGAAAAATTGATATTACATAACAAACAGTTTCAGCGCCTTCATTTCTAACGAAATTCGCCTGTTTTGCTTAGCCTTTGGAAGGTCCTTTTTCTATCCCAATGAGCCTTCAGATGTCAGGGTTTCACTTTCCATCTTCTGTTAATTTGTATTTTGCCTGTTGGACTCTTCCTTTTGCTAGCTAGCGCCATAATTCTAAAGATGTCTGCTAGATTTTAACATTTTTTTTCTATTAGGAGAATCAGGCCTTTACTCCAGGGATTGCTTATAAGACATGATGTGAGGATACATGTTTCTTTCAGTTAGCTTACCCACCATTCAATCTCAGTTGCAGCGACAGATATAACAGGTGTGAAATAATGTTTTGGGAATTGTATTCGCTATCAGTATATAACTGTATTCACACAAGAGTAAAGGCTTGTAAAAAGGTTCATCTTCTATATGCTTTGTCTCTCACGATTTGGGTGATAATGTCTTTCGACAACATCCAATTACTTTCCACTCTTATTATTGTTTGTCTTTTTAGTATCCATCCCACTACTCATTCCGGCATCCATTTAGACAAGATCCGCAGTTTCCAGGTGAGAGTGTCATATTTTCAGAGCCCTTGATGCGTAATCAGAGATTTCAGCTGCCATTTTTCTAAATCTGTATCCACTTACCTTAAGACTTCGTCGTTTCCCACACGTTCTATCCATGGTATTCTCAGCATAGTTCTATCGAATTCTATATCCGTTTTCTTCAATCTTTTTGTCTTCTGTGAGGAAATTCACTGTTATATTGGGGGTGGGGACATTACATAATATTTTAACGCTCTTTTCTTTGTATCTAACGAAATTTTCTTGTTTCTAATTTTGCTCTTCCAATACTGCTTCAGATTTCGGTGTCACATTTTCCGTCCTCCGTTCAAACGCTTCCCATATATTTAAAATTCAGTTCTTGTTTATTTGTATGTTTAACATCTTTTTTCAAAATTACTGCCATTTTGCGGAATATAATATCGTGTTTGTACTTCCCTGAACAATTCAATCTTCACTTCTTCAGGTCAAGTAACAATTATTACCTAATCTCCTCACCCTACCAACTTTCTCACATTATTCTCCTACACCTTATTCATTACTAAAATTTTCATCATCATCATCTTGACTTTTGTAATCGTAGGGCGGATCTGAATGCAAGAGCCACACTCTTTTCCATAACGGTCTATTAACGGCAGCTATCAGATAGTCATACCTGTCCATTTTTTGACATTTTCCAACCACTTTTTGGGTTGGCGTCCTCTCCTACATCCACCTTCAACGATGCCTTACATGATGGCCTTGCACAGGTTGTCGTGTCTTGTAAGGTGTTCAAATAACGCCATTTTTCTCCGTTTCACAGTGGCGAGAAATGTTTCCTGGTGTCCCACAAAAACTTACAACCTTTTTCCGTTTTTTTTTGTTCCCAATAAAAAATGTCAAACAATTTTCTCATGCATTTTATCTCAAACACTTGGATATTCTCTCAGTTTCTGCCAACAATGTCCACTTTTAACATTCATATAGGAGAATATATACTACCAGTGATTTGTACAGCCTGTACTTCGTTTGAAAGCTGACTTTCCTCCTCCATATTATTGCCAGTTTTACCATGTAATACTAATGTAATACATTTAATAGTAAGACTCTAATTTGAGTAGCTCTCGGGACAATTATTTGATTAATTTTAGTGCATATAAAATCGAAATAAAACTCAAAATTATGATATGTGGTTTGGGGCGATATATATATATATATATATATATATATATATATATATAAAGTTGTTGCAAAAATAATGTCGTTTTCTCACATATGTGAGAAAACGACATTATTTTTGCACCAACCTAATATATATATATATATATATATATATATATATATATATATATATATATGATAAATCCTAATGAGCCAGGAAATCTACCTAGCTTTCACCTAGGTAGGTTTACCTGGATCGTTAGGATTTATTCTATTGACCGCTCTACTTAGCGTATTGAGCCCTATACGTTTTCATTGTGTTATATTCGCTTGTTTTTTTTTTCCTTGGACTAAGGACTTAGTTCTTTTTTCTTTACTTCCAATTTTTTCCTCGGGTACCAATTTGCCCTAAGGTGTCTACAAATTGAGTCATCCCATGTTTTTCAAGCGAGAAATACAGTTTATATATATATATATATATATATATATATATATATATATATATATATATATATACTGTTGTTACCCCAATAAAAGCTAAAGAGCCACACAATGTAGAAGTTTCCTGAATGGGGTTATTGTAAGAGCGTGAAGATGTTAAGATTGTAGTTATCTAATTCACAAAGTGATAGTTCTCATAAAGAAAAGGTCTGAATGGAAATTCTTTCCAATGGAATAGGAAGAGAATGAGGATGAGCTGACCATGTGCATGTTTCACGGCAGGTTCTAGCTGTTAAGATCTGAACTGGTAGAATTAAGGTAGATAGAGGATGGAAATCAGAATCCAGTCGATGAGAGTCGACTCTGGTATTCACA
This sequence comes from Acanthosepion lycidas, assembly GCA_963932145.1. Taxonomy (NCBI): domain Eukaryota; kingdom Metazoa; phylum Mollusca; class Cephalopoda; order Sepiida; family Sepiidae; genus Acanthosepion; species Acanthosepion lycidas. The sequence continues at coordinate 115,779,497 of OZ010581.1, read as the reverse complement.
CAACGCAGATTGCACTGCAAATCATGTTTAAA
>OZ010581.1:115766965-115771965 GCA_963932145.1 Acanthosepion lycidas | reverse complement strand
AAAATATGAAACATACATATATATACACATACAAACACGCACACAGTCTTTCTCACTTTGACAGACACACACACATACACACACACACACACACACACATATATATATATATATATATATATATATATATATATATATATATATACATATTGTATACATATTGTATACATACATATATATATATATATATATATATATATATATATATATATATATATATATATATATATATATATGCGCATAATAGGTTAATGGTCAGTGTTGAATTAGAACAGGAACCACTATTATTAAAACGCGCTCAATGAAATGAATATAAAAATAACATGTAGGGCTTTTAATTTTTTAAATCAGGAGGTCAGTTGAATTCGCTACCTTGTTTTCAAATTTACGGTATCGTCAGGCGAATTTTTTTTATCAAATAACTACCTATTTAAAAAAAATGATAGCGTTCTTTTTCTTCATTAATAAGTTTGGATTTGATAAAAATCGCCTGAGAATACTGTAAGATTGAAACCAAGGTAGCGAATTCAACCGAACTCATGATATATATATATATATATATATATATATATATATATATATATATATATATATATATGTTCGTGTGGGTGTTCGTGTGGGTGACGAATACAAGTATTTGTGAGATTTTTTTCAGTTTTATTGGATTTTTTCTTTTTTTAACGTTAACTGCGTAGAGAGCTTGTACATAAAAATTGTAGTTAACGCTATCGGCTATTGTTCTTAGGTGTTTTTCAAGTGTTTATTTCTTTTTTAATTTGTGAATATATTAAAGGTTTTACCTTTCCTGTGATGTGTAGGAGTCGTAGTAATTTCATTCTGAATGGATTTTTCTGTAGTTCCCAAACACAACAAAAAACCCATAGCTGCGTTAAAAAACCTGCTGTGGATAGATATGAAGCACAAGTGCGTCATAATGAATAGCTGCCTAAATATACAATGCGCATTCACGCCAACATATTCCCATAATTATATATATATATATATATATATATATATATATATATATATATATATATATATATATATAGATATAGATAGATAGATAAAGATAGATACATATATAGATAGATAATATCAAATCCGTAAGTGAAAAGGATAATCTAAATAGGTCTTTTTAATAGAAAAGATTAAAAAGATGGTATAGCTCAATGTATAATATACAGAGCAAAGGAAAAACATTTCCTATGATATTATATATATATATATATATATATATTAGGTTGGTGAAAAAATATTGTCGTTTTGTCACATATGTTACTATGTGATAAAACGACAATATTTTTACACCAACCTAATCTCTCTCTCTCTCTCTATATATATATATATATATATGGGTGTATATATACAAAACTAGAAAAGCAATAATAAAGATTTTTAAAAATAACGGATTCGAGCTCATCTCAAAATGCAGACATGAAAATAATTTTTTACTACGTAACCTAAAAAATGAAAAATAAAATAAAAACAAATTAATATACTAATAAACAAAATAACAAAAAAATTGAAATAAAAAATAAATAAATACTATGTTACTTAAAAATCGAAAACCGAAAAGAGAAAATATACAAGTAAAATAAATTGACCTAAATTCATCCAAGTAAATAAGTAAAAAAAAACAATCCCAAATAAAGGTAATCAATGAAAAACTGTTCCCGCCAAAATAATAGTTAGAATGAACTACAACAATCACCCCCAAAATTGAACAAATAGCTTTAATTAAATTCTCAAACCAAAACAAAACTGTTAAATAAGTGATATAAACAAACTTTTACTACGTTAATAAATAAATAAATAAAATAAGAAACAAAAAAATAAAAAATAAAAACAAGCAATATAATTTGACCCAAATAAATAAACAAACGACTTCCGGTAAAATAACCGCCATAATAGAATACCCACAATGCACCGCTAACCCGTATATATATAAATAGCCGAGAAAAATAACAGCATATGTGGCCTGACGATTGTATATAGCATGAAACAGACTGTCACCTCTAAGTGTTGACTTCTATGTTCACATTTATATATATATATATATATGTATATATATATATATATATATATATATATATATATATAGCATATATATTTATTATAATTTTATCATATAGGCAAAATGAGTTTACTCACTACAAAGATGCAACTTCGTTTCGGTGCATTTTAATTGCACCTAGACCGGTAAGAACCAGAAATCGTTATGAACAATTCTGCTTGTGGGCAAGCCTTATGTGAAAAGTCTCTTCCTTTTTTTCCATTTGTTTGAGTAAAAATGTACAGGAAGCAAAAAGGTGACGGAGTGAAACAATAGTGCTTGTTGATAGCAGTTTGGTGAAGGATAGGTAGGTTGTTGAATGCATTCATTGCCGATAACTGCGGTCAAAAGTTTTGGTCACAGCATCTCACAAGCGTCCTAAGAGTGAGGGGTGGGCGAGGAAAGGTGGGAATAGGAGAGAGTAATACGATGGAAGATGTAGGAGGAATAAATTCTAACAATATACATAGTAGTAATTGGAAATGTTTTTTTTGTTTGTTTTTTATTGGGGGGGTATCCTATAAAAAAAAACCAAGCTGAAGCTAAATTGCATGTATTAGATTGGTGCAAAAATAATGACGTAATAATGTCGTTTTTTGACGTATTTTTTAACGGCAAAAAACGACATTATTACGTCATTCTTTTTGCACCAACCTAATATTTATGTTGGAGTTGTCACTACTAATTCTGTAATCAATGAAAGTGTCTTGTAAATTAATAAATTTAGAAGTGGTGTTTTCTTCTTGGTATGTTGAATATATAAGTTAACCGGTTTTAAATAAGCATGGGATATTAATATAACTTTTAGAATCTAATTTTGACCTATTCTCGGACAGTATAACGTGTAGAATAAGGATGGGTGTAAAACAATTCATCTGAAAGTATTATTAGTAATATATATGCAAAAATATATTTTAAGAATCATAATCTAAGATAAATTAGTGGCGAGGTACATAAGAGCGTAGGAAGTATGTCAAAGACGGTGAGTCATAATTTTAAAGGTTTAGATTTATGGAATTAAGAATTTAGCAAGATGGTAATATTAGATCCTCAATATGTCTACAAAAAACGGTGGCTTCATATCTTTGGTTTAATAATTGGGTGTTGTTCAAAAGTTAAATAATACATATTTTCTCCTGCAAACATAAAAAGCAAGGTTCGTTCAGAGATCGGCGAGTTGTCCATTTAACTTTAGGTGTTTTTCTTTCCTCCTTCAGTTTCAAAAAATATTGCGAAATTGATGTCCTATTGCGTATGCCTGCATTTGTAAATGGATTTATGTCATTGTAATATCTATCCTTAAAATATCTTCTAGTTGATTTTACATACAGGTTAATATCGCTGGGGCTCTCATTTGCTGAGATATAGCAGATATACACTATGCATTTCGTTAAGCACCTGTTTGATAATGGACATTGATCGCGGATTCTACATTGACAAATCTCTTTTTCCTGGGGTGTATTAGAATCTCTGTTTGTCTGCGTTTATTATAGTGATAAAGTTTCAGTATTCTAATGCTGTGATTTAATAATTTTATCTAGATTTGTAGAACAGCTATAACTAATTTTTAGGGTATTGCAGTTGAAGATTTGACTTAATTTACTGTTCGCAGGAAAGTGCTAGTTAATTAGATTTAAGAATTTGTGTCCTAATTTGGTATGGACTAATTTGTTGAAGGTAGGTGTATAACAAATTATTCTCCTTCCTATATTGTTTTTTTTAGAGTAACTACAATTTTGGAAGATCTGTAACCACTATCGGTAAGGATTTTGTTATAGACAATTTTGTGTTTATCGAATATGTCCTGGTTAGAAGAGTGCTTGTTGAGACGGCGTTCAACGGATGATAGGTTATGCTTAATAACTAGCGTCGGGTGATTGGAATTATGGTTTATATAAATGCGGTTTGCATTATTTTTCAAGAAGGGTTGGAAATTATTTAGGGTTAAGTTTAAGGTCACATCTAAGAAGTCTACTTGTTTTATGTTAGAATTAATTTTAACCTTGAGGTGTAAAGATTTAAACACTCTATGAATGAATTTCAACATGTCAGACTTAATTCCTGTAGAATTATTTAATACCATCAAGCCATCGTACCTATAAATCTCTATATTATTTAAACTAATTTCATTATGAGCTGTGAGATTTTATAGAATAAACAGCCCGACCAAGTCCGATGACTCAGCAGAATCCAGCGATCCAATATATCAAAGTTTTCACCTGTTTTTTTTTTGTTTTTTTTTATGCAGTGCTCAATATCAGAGATGGAGCGTGTGTACATATAAAAGTGAACATAGAAGTCAACACTTAGAGGCGACAGTCTGTTTCATGCTATATGCAATCGTCAGGCCACGGCTGGCCTGACGATTGCATATAGCATGAAACAGACTGTCGCCTCTAAGTGTTGACTGCTATGTTCACTTTTATATATATATATATATATATATATATATATATATATATATATATATATATATATATATATTAAAAGAAGAGAGAAAAACCGCAAACGTTTTTGGTTGTAATGTGGATTTAAAAAAAATATATATTATGCTTTACTTTCCATAATTTTGTTACACGGGTCTCCGGTTTCGCGACCTTCATCAGGCAAAGCGTGGAGATTTCCACATATTATTAAAAATAATTAATTTTTTTCTTGTTTTTCGATGTTAAATATTCTCGATATGAGACATTCTCTTTTTTGTTTGTTAGTGACCCAAATGTCTTCCTGAATTGGCAGTGAAAAGTTCTGCATAAAGGGTTATAAAACCATTAAAATTAGTCCAAGAAATGATTAAGGAGTTACCGGCATTCTTCTCTTTTAATGACCCCTGTGCATTCTTAGAACTATTTCCATTTTCTCGTGTTTTTGTCAGCATGCGCATGTACACGTATATTTGCTCTCCATACATACACACTGTCTTATCACGAGGAATTAGAAAGCACAT
>OZ010581.1:115719465-115761965 GCA_963932145.1 Acanthosepion lycidas | reverse complement strand
CCCCTTGCGGGCTAGTAGCTTACCGCCTTACTTGGGGTGAAATTCTTAAAATAAAATAAAATAAAATAAATAATATATTCTGTTCTCACGAAGGTATCCTAAAAGATTTGTCGGCATTAAATAACCCATGGATGTGTTGATATGCCGTAAAACAAAATACGTCAAAACCAAATCAAACAAAACAAAAGAATTGATCAACATATCTCTCGAAGTTCTCAACTAGGTGCTGCTTCCAAACAAATATAATCCATCGTCTTCATCAATCAACTTCTTCTATTCTCATGTCGACTTCCAGATATGAAGATGAAATATATATATATATATATATATATATATATATATATATATATATATATATATATATATATATATGTCAACCGTAAACCATGAAAAATTTATTGATTTATGCTTTCTTCGGAACAAGATTTAATCCGTGCCAATAAATTTTTAATTTTAATCAACACCTTATACATACCAATATCTCTCTCTCTCTCTCTCTCTCTCTCTCTATATATATATATATATATATATATATATATATATATATATATATATATATATATATATATATATATATATATTGTTGTGAGACATACACAACATAGACTCTTCCAGGACGATATAAAGTATGCGATATAACACTCTAGGAGAAGAGTAGGAAAGAGAGAGAAAGTATTCTAATACCGTTGTATCAGTCGCGTACGATTACCAAGAGTGGACACTAGCATTTAGTACGCTCCGCTTAAACTTACACTATCTTTGTAAACTTTTTGTTTAATATATCTTTCTTATCTCTGTTCCGTGTTCCGTGTTCCGTGTTTTCCTTCCGTGGTCCCGACTTTGGGCCCACATCATATATATATATATATATATATATATATATATATATATATATATATATAAATATAAACTACAATACAGTGGTTTGAGGCCACCCCTGGGATTTTTTTAAAAAATTGGAAGAAAAAGTAATTCTTTTGTACTTTAAATAGAAGATTATTATAAATGGTTTTAAAGAGTTATGTTTTATGATTAAATTTTGCTCTAGTCAAAATATTCTCCTTTAGCCTTGAATACTACTGCACAAATTTTGACATTCTTTGCGAAAGTTTCAAAAGGTATCATAGTGCAAACTGATCTCCTTCTTTTTTAAAATCTCTAAGAGAACTTAATTTTTTATCACTCTTCCGTCAAGTTCATCCCAGGCTAAATCCGGGGATGGCTTCAAACTTTTTTTTAATTTTAGTGAATATATATATATATATATATATATATATATATATATATATATATATATATATATATATATATATATATATATACCAATATATATATATATATATATATATATATATATATATATATATATATATATTAAGACTTTATGTTTATACATTCTTTTTATATATGCAAATATTTAAGTCAGTTAAGTATGTATAAACATAAAATGTCTTAAAATAATTGTCGGACTTTGTCTATTTCATAATATATATATATATATATATATATATATATATATATATTAGCGGTGTGGAATGTATTAATATACTTGCACCACTGAAGATCATCTGGGAAGAAGATCGAACGTACTTGGGAAATGAAAATGAAATAAATTATATATATATATATATATATATATATATATATATATATATATATATATATATATATATATATATATAGTCTTGCACAACAAAATACAAAATTACCTCATATAGGTAATCTTTAATTTTGTTGTGTAATACTAATTATTGGCTCTGTTATACCATACATTGAGTACTTTTGAGGATCAGTATAATATTTTATATTACTAGTATCCACTTGCATTATATAAAAGCGGATTTATTACCTTTACTATATATATATATATATATATATATATATATATATATATATATATATATATATATATATATATATATATCGTTCCCGTATGTGTTTTTCAATCAAAATCCCAATGGAACACTGATTTATCGCAGTTGAAATAGGTTTGTCTTTGTAATTTTCTCCTGAAGATAATATTTCAGTAGATCAAGAGTACTAGGGTTGGAATGAAATTCGGCGCCTTCCTTGGTCAATTTCATCTCAACATTAAAAATCAGTATAAAAATAAATAGACATAATATGTCTATATTATTCAATGAAATATGTTTAGATTCGCTGCCTAATATATATATATATATATATATATATATATATATATATATATATATATATATATATATATATATATATAGGTTAAATTGTCGCTATTTTTTGTTTTTAGTTTCGAGCATGTGCGTTGGTTGTTTTTGATTTTGTTGACCGCGCCATATAGTAGGGACACTTAGGCACTGCCTATCAGAGAAAGAGCACCATGACGCAAGAGAGAGATTGGAAACGGCATGGTGCAGAGCTTGGCATTCGCGCCGGAAGTTCTAATACGAACATTTCAGACTTTTTGGATTTCAATCTAAGGACAGTGCAATTGGATGATATATTCAATCATCAGCAAGGTATATGGAATGTTCTCTAGTGAGGATGACCGTATGCCTCCAGTCATCTTTCCACAGGGTCTCAGAATCTGCACAAAGGCCTACATCAAGTACCTTGAGGTGGTATTGCTTCCCTGGGTCATGAGGGTGTCTCTTGAAAGATCCTAAGTCTGGCACTATGCCACACAAGCAGGAGAACCCAGTCATGGCTCTCGGACAATTTCAGAGACAATATAACTCCTTACATCTGGCTAGCTAACTCCCCAGACCTTAGCCCCCATATGTGTGTGACAGAGTTGAGCGAGAGACAAACAAATCTCCTTGTAACACCAAAGATGAACTGAAAGCAAGGATTATGACAGGATTCTCCAACTAAAACAATGAGATCATCCAAAAGTGTTGCAGGAGTTTCCGAAGTCGTTTTGAGGTTGTGGCTGAAGCCAATAGAAATTTTACTGAATAAATTTATTCTTTAGTATTTCAAGATATTCTTTGTGAATTTAGGGTAATGTATCTCTTAAAATAAGATGGCAGTGTTATTTCCTTTTTTCGTAATGTAGGCGAATAATTATCCATCGGACTCTGTATATAGGTGTGTATGTGTGTGTGTGTGTGTGCGTAAGTGTCCAGCGCAAGTAAAGTATATTTCGCTTGCATTGAAATTCGCAAATGTGTAAACCGCTCTTTGGAGTTGTTTGTAAGACATTATTTATCATCTCTCAGTTGCGTCCCTCTTTGGGCAGAGTGCACTCAGGGGCGACTCCGTCAAAGAACAAAGTCGCAAATGAGGAAAATTATACTGAGAAGTGACCAGCCCTGGGGAACAGCTGCCCGAGGCCACGCTTCCTCATTGCACCAAAGGGAGGGATCGGTGCTTCCATCGAGGCCAGCACAACGGACTGCTCTGGTGTGGCATGGGGAATTTTTGTTCTTAGCCTGCGCGTACGCGCTCGTAATCGCTACATTAAACCAACCCTGCGTCACAGCGCGTCTTCGTCGAATGACAGAGTCGTAACTGAGGAAAATTATACTGAGAGGTGACCAGCCCTGGAGAGCAGCTGCCCGTTGCCGCACCCTCTCATTCCACCAGAGACGGTTGTGGGGTTTGTGGGCAATTTTTGTTCCTGGTCCGGGTGTACGCGCTCGGGCTCCCCAACTTAAAAAAGAGACCTCGTGTTACAACTCGTCTTAGTGGGGAGACAGACTAAATACCTTGAAGTTTGAAAGTGGTGACATGACAGATAGAGATATAGATAGACTTTGAATATAAAAAAACCCTCTAATTTTGATTACTGTAAAACATTTGAGATGCGCATTAATTTCATGTTGATAATTTTTACAACAAACTGGCAACTCTGCGCAACATTATTTACATTATTCGGACTGTTGTCCTTATCTTTGTTGCCATATTTATCACAAAGTTTCGGCCGTTGTACACTCCGGCCTTCTTCAGGTGGTTGGAATGTTGAACTAAACCCATTATTTCGCTCGCTGGGGTAGACTGTTCTAGTTCCACGTGCCATGTCTAATGGATGTTAGTTAACTGTAAACTGCTGTTAAATCCCCTCCCCAAGGTCTCCACCGCCTTAACTAACGCTTTTATCCACTGTGTCATGTGTCCTTGAGGATAACTATGGCAACAAAGATGAAGACAATAGTCCGAAATATATAAATAGTGTATATTATACCTCATGTCAGAAATATAGACGGATCTGCGCAATATATTTTCATATTTGGACTAGCTTCATGTTCTTTACTGATTATCGCGACATTTTGGCAGCTGCAATTTCATACTTTCCTAATTTGTTGTTTTTTCAAATAATTTGATCTGAAATGGAATTTCTTCTCCGTTCATATCCGGTGCCGCAACAATTGACTTCCTGAAACTCTCCCTCCCACACCGCTTACGCATGGTTTCAATCATTTCAACCCAAGCAAGACGATAAATCCACTATAAAACAAGCGGATACTGAGAATGAAAGAAAACAGTAGTGTGGTAAAAGCAATAAAAGAACAGGGTTTAGAAATATAGCGAAAGACACTGCTTTTAAATATTCAAAGATTGCAGTTGACAGGATTAGAATAGTATTTACGCTTATATCTGGTTATTTCTACAGTAAAAGGATGAGTTTTCAATGTAGTGCTACACTTGTGATCCCGTGGGTCGGGGTACCAAAGAGTAAAGCTCATGGAGGCAATTGCCATGAAAATATTTATAGAAAATACAAAGAGAAGCGACGTTAGTGTTGTGGAAAAGTGAACGAAACCGAGATGCAAGGTTAGGACAGATGACTTTACAGATCATTCTTAGTATTTTGTAATGTTACCGGTCCCAAACTGGCATATACGGTGAATGGTTTTTCTAAGTTCAAGACTCTACATTCCAAAAAAAAAAAAAAAAAAAGAAAAAGAAAGACTAATTTTCAACAAAGACCAAAGTTTATATATCTCTTCTTTGATGTATTGTACCTCTTCATCGTGTGGTTGGCCATGGCTCCCCAAAACTTCCTACCGTCCTCGGTAAGACGATAAACTACATCCGCGTCCTGGGTAAGACGATAAACTATGTCCGCATTCTAGGTAAGACGATAAACTACACCCGTGTCCTGAGTAAGACGATAATCTACGTCTGCATCCTGGGTAAGACGATAAACTACATCCGCGTCCTGGGTGAGACGATAAACTACATCCGCGTCCTGGGTAAGAAGATAATCTACGTCCTTATCCTGGGTGAGACGATAAACTACACCCGCGTCCTGGGTAAGACGATAAAATACGTCCGACTCTGTTAAGGAGGTTTTGAGTAGTGTGGAATCACCTCTTAATTGCTGGTGTTCCCAGGTCCACCCTAAGCGCGGGTGGTAGGATATTTTAGTGTCCCAACTCTGGGCAAATAGTTAACCCCCAAACTGGGGTCAAAGCACTGTAAAAGTGTAAAAATAGGTTTTAATACCAGCAATGAATTTTTGAGGAAAAATACATTTTTGAAGGAAAATATATTATCAGCAAGACATTTTTGGAAACAATATTGCCAGCAGTAAAAACCTTGTCGGCATTAAATAATCCATTGAGGTCGATGTACCTCAAAACAAAACAAAATCCCAACTTTCTATTATTTTTTTTTATCTAAAACAATATTTATCCATATACTATCCTTCCCAGTTCATGTCCTGACACCCATTTAAACAATTTCGTTGGATAATTCATTCGTTGCTTCATTCTCTCTCGCCCTTGCCTTCAACAAAATTTTCTAGTCCCTCTTTCTTAGTTAGACGTCTAATGAATTTCAACCGTCAATTTTGATTTTAAGTGTAAGTGCCTTTTTGCTTCCGTTTTCCTTAAAGTTTCCTCATTACTTACATGATCCCTCCATAGTATTCTCAATATCCTTAGGTAGAACCACATCTGTGTCGTTTCAAGATTCCTGTTCTTTAGAGCGTAATTTGCCATACGGGCGGAATGATGCTCAGCGCTGCCGATACAGAGTGATGAAGAAAACAAAAAATAAAAGTTGTCTTTGAAACAAGACAAAAAGAACCTATAAATATATAACCCTAGCAGCCATGCCTATCTAGTCGATCAGAAAAAAAGCGTTCAATTAGAATCGAGCAAAAACAACATCATGATTACATGTAACAGATTCTATCTTCTTCAATTAATCTAATTAAAAAACATTTTGAATTAATGCAGTTACTGAAGTAGTCTGTATTTATTCAATCGAATTTAGCCGAGGAAATGAAGGGATAAAACAGGCAACATGAAGACCCAATTCAGACTAAAATTATTTTGGTATTTTTGAAATTCAATTTGTTATTGTGCTACCAGGGATGTAAAAGAGGATCCATTTATCAAACAAGTGTTTATTTTGATGAAAATTGGTTGAATGATCAACGAAAAATAAGAACGAAAGCAGTAAAAATAGCCATTTTCTTTGATTACGTGCGTTTTCACTATAACGGTGGACTCAGTTATCTAGTTAAATGACTGTAAATCAATTGTTGGCTACAATTGAGTGAAGTTTGTATTAGATTACTTGAAAATGGAGGGAGTTTTTAGTTTAAAATTTGTGCTGATATCGATTTTTCATTTTTGCTGTTTTTCGCTAAACACAGTTGCGTAGAAATAAAAGTTAGAGATCGTTGGGATCATCATGATGTAAGTATGTCCTACATACCGATTGTGAACGAGAAATGTTGAATTTATCGAATTTTTTATCGGCATAATCGATCATTGATTTTTTTAAATTATCGATTTCTTACGCTAAGAACCTATCTCTTACATTTTACAATGTATGTGCCAAGTTTGGTCAAAATCTGATGTATGGATCTCGAGTGAAAAGGTATCACACAGACACAGACAGCTAGACATCCTATGGTATATATATATATATATATATATATATATATATATATATATATATATATATATATATACAGATTCTACCTCTAAAAAAAGGAAGGTCTTGTGTATTGGTTGGTTAAAATCACTAAAGAGACGAAATACTTTCACATTAAGAAAAATAAATTCTCAACTATCATGATTAAATAGACGTTATTGACAGGAAATCCTCTCAAATAGTCCAAAATGGAGTCGGAAAGATAAACAAATAAAGGAAGAGAAATAATCGTAAAAAAATTTTTATCGATCTTTTTCATTATTCAGTGTGTAACTTATTACAACCAACACAGCAGTAAAATTAACTACGTGCTCTCACCCCCTCTCTTTTGATCAATATTCAATCACATGTCAAAGCTATGATTTCAGATGCTGATTTTCGAGGTACACTAACCCCCTTTATCCTTGCTCCACATGGAGCAGCGGTAGTCCCTCTAGGAGAAAGACTATTCTGATTACAAAAGCAGAGAGAACTTGACAACCCTTACCTAAAACTTCATTGCAATTCAGAGATATCAGTGATAGCAAGACATGGAGATTCACAATTTCTTAAGTGTCGAAAGGACTTGGAATTAAAAACAAAATTCATTAAAAAGTTATTCTATATGCAGTTGGTCTAGAGAGATTGAAATTATTTTCAATAAGACCTTAAGAGAAAAGAAAAATGCATTTCATAAAAAAACAAAGACACTAGATAAATTCATAAGTAACTGTTGTAGCTTACCTACGAACAATAATGGGTACGTCACCATTCAGATAAATACAGTAGTAAATACTGAATGTTGGTCTAAATTTGGAGATTCGTCTCCAACTGTGCTGGTCAAACTCATTAAATTCGGCCTTGTGCTATATTTGACCGGGTGGAGAGATTGGTAGATATCCTATAGTTACAGATTCGTCTCCAGCTTTGCTGATCAAACTCTCTGACTCAGGGTAAAGAGGATACCCAGACGAGGCTATGTCGAAGGGCAGAATCTCGTCGCGGGAAACAGCTACCCGACCCCGTTTTATACGTGGGATATTTGTCCGATTCTATGAGCTTCCATACCCTACATTAAATTCTGCCTTGTGCCACGTCTGACCACGTAGGGTGGTTTTTACATATCCTGCAGTTGGAGATTCATTGTAGAATTCACTTGACTCACTTCTAGCAGTTGACTACTGCTTCTACGCGCCGCTGGCGAATCACATATTGACTGTTCTTGTCCTAAGGTTTATCGTTTATTACCAACCTTTGTTTGATTATTCTATTCAGTTACCTTCCCTAGGTTACAAGAGATACAATGAAAAAGAATGAAAGAAAGGAAAGAATGATAATATTAAGAAAAGCAAAATAAAGTGAAGAGAATGAATGAAAGAAAGAGAACCGAAGGAAAAAGAGTAAAAGAAATGATTGAAGGAAAGAAAGAAATAGTGAGAAAAGAGAAAAAGATTAAAATTGAAACAAAGAGTGAAAGAAAGAAAACAGAACGAAAGTGAAAAGAATAAAAAAAGAAAAGAAAAAAGAAGTAGAGAAAAAGAAGAAAAAACAAAGCTTATAAATGGGAGAAGTTAAAATATAAAAATAAATAACTGACTTGGTGAAAAATGAAAATGTTCAAGAAAGATAGAAAAGTAGAAAGAGCAAAGGAAATAGATAAAAAAAAGAAAATATTAAAAAGAGAGAAAGAAAGAAAAGGGGAATAAAAAATGAAAATAATGAAAAAAAGAAAATGTTAAAAGGAAAGAAAGAAAAAGGTGAATAAAAATTTTTAAAATTTTAAAAAGAAAATAATACAGAAAGAAAGAAAGAATTAAGAAAAAAGAAAAAGGTGAAATAAAATTGAAAAATTGTAAAAAATGAAAAATAAAAAATATCAAAGAAAAAGAAAGAAAAATTGAATAAAAAGTAAGAAAATGAAAGAAATGAAAAAAAGAAAATATTAAAAAAAGAAATAAATAAATAAAAAGATGAATAAAAAAGAAAAATAATGAAAAAAAATAAAATATCAAAGAAAGAAAGAAAAAAGTGAATAAAAATGAATAAATGAAAAAAAAGGAAAAGAAAGAAAAACAGAACGAAATTCAAAAGAAAGAAAGAATGAAAAAAAAAGAGACTAGAGAAAAAGAAAAAAAAACGAAAACGAAACACAACTAATAAATGCGAGAAGGAAAAATTAAAAAAGAAATAAGTGACTTCGCGAAAAATGAAAATGTTCAAGAAAGATAAAAAAATAGAAAGAGCTAAGGAAATAGATAAAAAAAAGAAAATATTAAAGAAAGAAAGAAAAAAGAAAGAAAATGTTCAATAAAAAATGAAAGAGAAATCGAAGTAAAAAAAAAAACATCGCGCGTCTCGCTTGTGTAACTCTCTTCCGGTTTCTAGTTACCCTGCTCTCAACTAACTTCATAAACTCAAATTCAACATCAAACATCTTCTTCTGTCTCTCTGAATCTTATTCCTTTTCGTCCTTTCTCGTCACTAACTTCTTATTTTCTTTCACTCTAACACTTTGCGTCATAGTGGCATCATTGGTGATGTGATTCAAAAATAATTTACAATGTTTTTGCAATATGAATTTGAAGTTTTCTGCTATCAATCCATCAATTTTAAGAGATGGCAGTAAAAATGTAAGCTTCATACAGACCCCACAAAGGTGTTTAACACAAATAAAACAGTATTTTTTTCTTTTTTGTTTGTTTTTTTTTTTAATTGATTTATTTGGTTTTTTACGGCCATTCAAATTTTGCTGGTCACTTCAAAAGAAAAAACAAACAACATATTTTTAGATTAAAAACTTTTTTAGTGATAATAATTATTTACTGTACTATTTACTGAATCACCATTAGTAAAGAAGTTAAATTAGATCATCTGAAATTCGAGAGTGGGGGTTTAGACAGGCTTAGGGAAGAGCCAGTATATAATTAAGTTTTAAGTTTTAGTAAAAATTGCGTTACCTCCTATCAAAACAAAAAAAAAAAAAAAAAAAAAACGAGAAAAAATATGAAATATTACCAACAATTTTAAAATTTTATTTAAACACTTGGGAGTTGATTGGGTGTCCATCCAATCTGAATCAAGCCTCTTAACAAGAGAATGTATTCATAATTTTAGAGAATAAACTAGACACTTATAAATAAAAAAAACCCTAAATAATAGACTTTTCTGTTGAGTTGAATCCCTATTACTCTTAATTATGACTAGTGAGTAAATCTCGTGAACATGTAATCAGGTTGCTTTTTTGTTCAAGGGTATATCCACCCGTATGTGAAATTTAAAGCCGGAATCTAAATATGAAAATTCAAGCTTTATATTTACTTTAAAAGAATGACATTATTTCATAATTGAATTACAATTACTTAGCTTCAACAAATAATCATACAAAATTACACTTACCCTTACAAAAATGAGATTAATCATAGCAATTAAAAATTTAATTTTTTAAAATATATGCCATGTCTTCATATTTACTATAAAATGCATTGTCGATCATTTTGCTATAAAAATGTATTGCTAGTCATTTTGTTATAAAATAAATAATCTTCGTATTTTTTTAATAAAATGTATTGTTTGTAATTTGATAATATATATATATATATATATATATATATATATATATATATATATATATGAATAAGAAATATAGTTTTAAGGTGTGCTATATTTATGGGATAAAGTGCTCAATATTGCCTGTCGCTTCCAAGTGTTGACTTCGATGTTCACTTTTATATATATATATATATATATATATATATATATATATATATATATATATATATATATATATATATGAATATATATGAATATATCCTTGGAAACAGTAAATTAGGAATTTATATTTGTTTAAACTCAGTAAATTTAAAAATAAATTATTCCAATATTCGCTTGATGATGAAACGAAATTAATGCTTTTAATTTAATCACATAATTAAATTTAAAGTTTTTAGCTTCAATTTTTGAAACATGGTTATTACTGTGTAGCGAAAAAACATATTTTAAATCAGATAATTTATAATATTTATGCTCTGTTAATTTACATTAGGCACTGATTTATAAAAATGAAAATAAAAAATATCAATAAGAACACCGGATTATATATCTTACTGTACATATATATATATATATATATATATATATATATATATATATATATATACGAGGGTCATTCAATAAATAAGGTGAATATTTTGGGGTTCACTATTTGGTCATAGATTAGACCCTAACAGGTGTTACTACCCCAGGTTAGTGTGGGCCTGGGAACAACAGCAATCAAATGTTGGCTCCACCACCCCAAACCCTCCAATCTCCTGATGTACTTTATCGCCATACCAAGGACTAGAGAAAGCTTTATAGAAAAATCGAAACAAAACACTTATTAGGTAATGGTGATATATCTGCTTTATATTGTAGTTGAAGTTATATTTTGGAATGCAGCTTGATTTCATCAAAAATTTTACGATTTTATATGGCTTATTGTCGTGAAAGAATTCTTTCATGTTGGTTGTTTGATTCTGTTTACCACTATATCAACCTGCATGAGTTATTTAATACCAAAATCTAAATACTTTGGATGCAATTTTATGCTTTGAACTATAGATAAAATGAGATTACTGATCGGCAGTATAGGCACCATGAAGTAATGGATAGCTGCTTGGATTGCGGTAATCGGAGAGGTGTGTTCGAATCCATTGCATACATATATCTAAGATAATTGGGAAAGTTTCGAATTCTTTAATTTTTAGAAAATGCCTTTGTAGTCATATTCTCAATTTGTAATTTTCAGTTGACGATATGGATACACTAGCGTTTTCTAAATTATTCTAGTTGCTAAGGACATTTTGTATGCTGTTAATAGTTACTTTGTTTTCAATAAATTCATTTCGTTTTTGCTTTGACAAAAGTCCACACTGGACGAAACGTCTTTTACCTTTATACATATTGTCTTTTTCTACAGGTTATATATATTGTCTTTTACTATAGGTTAACAGGTTTATATATATGAGTTGAAGATCATATATCGATAGGAATCATAGAAAATGATAAAATAAGGAACATGTATATATTGAGTTGGTGCATAATTATCAGCCGTTTTTGTACAATTGAACCATTCTATATGCAATTTTAATCAGAAAACTGGAAATCTAGAAAAAATCCTTAAGAAAAGACTAAAATTATTACACATTACACACACTATATATATATATATATATATATATATATATATATATATATATATATATATATATATATATGTATGTATATGTGTGTGTGTGCTTGTGTGTGTGTGTGTGTGTTTTGTTTAGAGGCCTTAAAAATGACAAGCCATTCTTTGTCCCAGTTAACAACAGACTTTACGTCGTTTTTGAGATCAGCTGCCAATCTGAACTTATCCAACTGATGCAACTTAATATCATTTTCGAAACTGGAATCCACAGAGGCTTTCGACTTGATGTTATCTCTGAAATTGTCTTTAAGAAATTTGATTTCCTGCATGTTGGAGTTTCTCTTCTGTCCTGCCTATATTTAAGAACTCGGGCGAATCGTCTAACTATCGACCTATTCAACTTTTGGCAAAGTACTAGAAGCTCAAATCAACTCCGAACTGATTAGGGATCAGCCAATTAGACTTTTGGCAAAGTACAATCGACTTTAATCAACTACGAATTGTTTAAGCATCTCATTTCACTGTGTCTTCTTGTAGACAAGAAATATCGCTTTCGCCTCTCTTGATCAACTGCTGATATGCTAATGGGTACTGCTATGCTTGTCAAACTTTTTCGTCCACCGTAAGGAAAGTTAGCCCCTTGTGCCGTGCCAGGATTTTTTTTCTTGCAGGAGTCGATCCTTCAAATGTATAAATCAAACATTCGCCCTTGCATAGATTATTGCTGCCATATATGGTCTGGAGCCCCTTCTGTTTGTCTCAAGGTCCTTGATAAAATCCAGAGACGGATATGCAATGTAACTGGCCCTGATCTGGCATCTCGTCACAGACATGCCGTTGCCACCTTCTGTCATTTTTTTAAATACTTTCACGGTAACTGATGAGCTGCTTTTGCTGGTTCCCAGTCTTCATGAATTTAAGCGTTCAACTCGGCTGGCAGGTCGCTCTCAACCTTTCACTGTCGAAACTGTTAAATGTAGCCGTCTTTTCTACTGCAATAGCTTAATGTCTCGCACTTCTCGCCTGTGGAACTTCCTCCCCTTTTCCTATTTCACTGATAGCTATAATCTCCAACTATTCAAATGTAATGTCAAGCGACGTCTCCAGTTGCCATTATCTATACACTATCCTTCTCTTCATCCTTTCCTCTATGACTCCTCTTTGCGCTCGCCTCAACTTTCTGTAACCCCTTGCGTGCTAGTGGCTTCCCGCCTTGCTTGGGGTAAAATGCTTAAAAAAATAATAATAATTTTGTAGTTTGAGCTGTATCTCTTGAAGACGTATGGTACGTTTTGGCGTAAATATGAAATTATGTTATATCTGTACACTTTTTTGATTTGATCCAGTCTTTTTTATCAGATCGAGAAATGAAATTTGGTTTGAACCCTTACTCTTCTAGATCTTTCCGCATTAATGCTAGTGTTCCCCAGGATTCTATCCATAAATCTACATTGTTCCTTCCTAATTTTAACCAACGACCATTCCTATATCATCTGTGAAAAACTTGGTATCTCTGCTGTTAATACAACTATTTAAACTGATCGGTAGAATCAGGTTGAATTGGCAGCTTATGTAAGAAATGACATACAATCTGTTGTTGAGTTGAGCAAAAGATGACTTGTGAAGATTAAAACCTCCAAAACGAATCCATTCTCTTTTAATCGTCAGTGGGTGTTTTTTTTTTTTTGCCTTCCATCAGTATGACAGATACTAACCTCCAGGAGAGTAGGACATTTCACCTTCTCGGTCTAACTTTTCCAACTTATATGAAGTGGAAAGTTTATATTGCAAATTATTTGCGCCAGAATCGCACACATTTATAGGTCGGCCATACGGCAATGAATTAAATAGAGTTATCACTTGTGGTTTTGTACCTTCGTTTTTTTTTAGAGATCATTAATAAAAATCAAAAAATAATCAGCAAATTTATCGTTCCTAACCTGGCATATCAGCTTCAGTCACTCAAGTATCGCTGTAACATAGATTCCCTTTGACTTTTCTATAAATATTTTCATGGTAATTTTTCCAATAAGCTTTCCTTTTTTTAGTACCTCTACGAATTTAAGTGAAGTAGTAGATTATTAACTAGGTCTAATAATTTTACAGTTAAATTGGTAGATGCAACCGTAAGTTCTATGTTACTAGTTTCTCCCCTCCCTTAGGAAACACTCTTCCAGCTTCTTGATTTCCACTCAAATTTGATCTTCAAAATTTAAATGCAGTACCAGTCGTTATGTTATGCTTTCTTAATTTCTGTTCTTATCTTGTGCTCTCGCCTTAACAATGATTTTTTTCCTTATATTCTTTCTTACTTACCCCCCTCCCCCGCGTCTTAGTGGCTTTATTGTCCTGCTTGGGATAAAAAAAAATTAATAAAGATAGTATTTTAAGAAACTAAAAATGCAGTTCTTCAGTATTTTCTAGTGGGAATTATGAAAAAAAATTACACACTGACTACGAAAGAATTCGACAATGTTTGGGAATCGCTGTCGTAGATCACAATTATTACAAAGGATTTCCTCCTCTTAAGTGCCCCCAGACATCCTTTTGGAATATAGAATCGCAGTTATACTATGCTATCTTTCTGTTCTATGGATCTTCTAGTGAGTAAGATTATTTTTATAGAGTTTCTACCCGAAGGCCAACTGGTTTTGCATTCAAAGTTATCCGTTATTCTTCTCAAGGTTTGCTAGCTAATCAAGGTGAAAGAGCCAAATCTGCTAATTTATTTAACCCATAGCTAGGGTCGAGAAGAAGTGATATGTTCATATATTTTCAAGGGACATTATTTACATTATTCGGACTATTGTCGCCATATTTATTACAACGTTTCGGCCGTTGTACACTTCGGCCTTCTTCAGGTGGTTGGAATGTCGAACTTAACCCTTTATTTCGCTCATTGGGGTAGATTGTTCTAGTTCCATGTGCCATGTTTAATGGGTGTCAGTTATCAGTTATCTCCCGTTAATTTCCCTCTGAAAGTTCCCACTGCCTTAACCGGGTATTGAACTCATACTCTTTGGGTCCTGTCACTGGATCTAATCAACTCCTTTATCCACTGTGCCATGTGTCCTTGAGAAAGAAGGCCGGAGCGTACAACGGCCGAAACGTTGTAATAAATATGGCAACAAAGATGAAGACAATAGTCCGAATAATGTAAATAGTGTACATAATACCTCAGCTCAGAAATATAAACACTTTTCAAGGGAGTTTTAATGAAAGTGAACATTACGGGCTACGCTCTAATTAGTTTGACTGATTGATTGACTTGCTTTTGACAGGTTATTAACTTTTTGAAGGTTATTTAAAACCAGAAAATATTTTAGATTAGTAGATTTTAGTTTTGGGAGATATAATACGGATTTGCGCTCTACAAGTTCTATTAATTAACTCATAACTGAGAGAAGAAAAGGTGGATTTATATGGTATTTGCACACGTGAATATAACAAACCCGATTGGAATTGGAACACGGCTTTCCGATTTCAAATTCCGAGACGCTATCCATTACACTAGCCACACCTTGAAACTTGTACCAGAACCTGATATGGCTGTAAGCCCCTGGAATTTGAATTCCTTACCCAAATCCAAAATTTTGTGCCGATAACTGCCACACACACAAACACACATATACAAACACACACACACACACACATATATATATATACACACACACACACACATATATATATATATATATATATATATATATATATATATATTGCAGTTACAATAAAGTAATACTAAATTAGTTTTATATAGCAATAAAGTGTCACTGCCGACACTTGAGTTTGAACATAGACTGAACATAGAGGAAACGCATATATGTAGGATGTAGCTTACGACTAACGATCGCTAATTCTTCTATCCTCTGTTACTATTTGGTTCGCTATTCCCTACTCTATTCACTATACTATTTCTCTATTCAGATCACTCTACTGATTACTATTCTGGCAAGTATTATCGAGCAAGTACTATTAGCGCGAGTGCTCCTCGAAGGCGTCTAACACAAGCATTGTTCAACGGCATACTATAGTTGTATCTGCGATTACAAAGTCTCTACTACAACGAGCATTACACATGTGGCAGTGAGTAATATTTGGCATCACAAAGTGGTCGTTGACATCACAAAAATTAGATTGGTTGAATATATTTGACATAAAAAATTTCAGTTGAAAATAATACTGTTCGCTCAGTGTGTGCTGAATGTTTTCTTATAAGGAAACAGCTAATGTTATCATTGCCAATATAGATGAGGAGAAAAGGAACTAGAATTTGATCACAGTAAGATGACAAAGGAATTAAAATCTACGTAACTCGAGTAGCACTGTCTGCTCGGTCAATGAATACCGAATGTTTCCTGATAAGGAAACAGCTAATATTAGCTTAGCCTTACCAAGACAAAATACCTTTATCGAGTGTATTTGTGAATTTCAACCCGGTAAGCCGATTTAATTTAAGCGCATATCAATAATAAACTTAAGTGCTCTATTAGGTGAGCCCCAATATTGTAGCAGAGTGTAAGACTATCTTCATTAATCATTAATGTAGTGAAATCTGTTTGCATTATCCGGACTGTTGTCCTCATCTTCGTTATCATATTCACGACGTTTCGGCCGTTCTACGGTCCAGCCTACTTCAGGTAATTAGAATTTCGAACCGAACCATTTATTTCGTCCACCAGGGTAGATTGTTCTAGTTCCACATGCCATGCCTCTGCCGGAAGTCTCAGTTTAAGTTTCAGTTATTACTGCTAGTAACGCAACTCTCCATATTTTGTTCACTTGCGCTGTGTCCATTGGCTGAAAATTCCAATCTCCTGAAGAAGACGGGTACGTACTACGGCCGAAACGTCGTGAATATGACAACAAAAATGAGGACAGCAGACCAAACAATGTAAATAATATGGATATTTACAAGAACCTTATCTCAAAAACAGACAGTGAGTTTTAATTTCTTATTTTATGCTCTTTTGTTTTTGACTTGTGCCAGACTTAGGTAAGCTTTGCAAGTATTTTTTTAAAGATAAAAATGCATTACCGAACTAACGGCAAAGTTATGTTTACGTAATCTTCTAGCTGCGCAGAAACTTTAAAAGAAATGATTTCGATTTTGTAAAATCTATCGATACCTGAATACTGCTACTGTCGGTCTCTAACATTTCACTTGACTTGTCAGTGGTTCAATCAAATGATCTGACCCCCCCACACACACACACACCAAGTAAATCACATTCGATATAGGCGACTCCGGTTTACACGTAAACGGTCAAAATCTCTGACGTCAATGTCGGGCAAAAATAACTTTCTCTTTCTTTACTAAAAGCACGAGCCCATCAACATCAAAGAGATCGCTTCTGTAAGAGTAGTTCAATAAATATCGATTAGTTACTCATCCTAATTGCTCGATCTGTATCGATAATTATCAATCCATACTAGCACTGGTATCGATCAGTTGAACTTAGTTTGAAACTGCAAACTTTTCTGTTAGGAAAGCGCTGTAAGCAGCTATTAGAGAAACGTTTTGGCTGGTTAGAAATATCTTAAACTAAACACTCGATTCATTTAAACGCGAAAACAGTTCAGTGGTTATTGTATTAGTCTGAACTCTAAAGTACTAAGATATGTTCTTGGAGGATGCCGCCATATCTGAAGCTCTAAACTAGTTACTTTCGAAAGAAAATTCCACTTTTGAACCGACTTTAAGAAATAAATAGTGCAGTCTACAGAGATATGTTCTGCCAGAAAGTTAATTTTAAACTTAAAAGAACGTTCTTGCAAAATTTGCGATATTTCTGTTCAGTAGTTCAGCTCTCAAATTATGGAGGATAAAAGCGACATAAAAATCCAGAAAGTATGTTGTTATGTATTTAGTTTGAACGTAAAAAGTATGAATAAAATTATGTCGATGTATTTAAATGGGGAAGTTGCCAGTAAAACCCAAACTTCGATCTTGATTATGTCATGGGTTAGATTATTGGACTAAAATTAGAAAATTCTATCTGAACATTGAACACACGTTCGATCATCGGGAAAATATTATGGATAAATACTTTGCAAGATTTTGTGTGAATATTTTTTGATGTCACAAGTCGGTGAAGAGAGTGGTTACCAACTGCGTTCTTTAAGGTTTCAATTTCGAAGTTTTCCTTCTCTTAGACTAGTTGCCAACCAAGAATAGAGAGCCAAATCGGCCCTGATATTTATCCCATAACTTGATGGTAAGTCCAAAAATGTATTCATGCTGTTCTCAAGGGGCATAGTGCAAAATCAAACGCCACTGATTCCCCTCTCCTTGCCAATATCCATTGCTCTAACCACATATCCTTATTCTTCTACGCCCCATGACCTTGCAGGACGTGGATGATAATGGCTATTTACAGTACTCCGCAATGTTTGTTCTTGTAACATCCCTCCTGTTCTCAGCTACATTTTTATCAGTTCGTAGGAACGTTATTCACTGTCCCAATTGCTGTCAATACTCCTTAAGAGTGTTACATTTTCTAAGCATTCTTTCCTCAATATGTGTCAGCGAAATCTATGAATATATTTATATATTATGGAATCTTTAAATTGGATCAGTTTGAAACTATTCTTCTTCTATGTACCATATTATTTAACGTCGTGGGCGATCATGGCACTCCTCTGTTCCCTGATTTTTGTAACTCTAAGTAAGTTTTCTCTTTTTGATATCTCCTAATCCCTGTCCTGCCAACTATTTACACAAACCTTTAGATAGATGGTACGCTGCTTTCTTCTCTTATTATGTAACTTTTCTGATGTTAAGAATAAGTGTCCTTTTTGTTTTCCATTTCATCTAAAACTTTGTTTTGTTCATTGTATGCTCTGTATCCGTCTGTAGGACATGGTAAATTCGGCTATTTATCATATTCTGTTCGAGTCTGCGTGTGCTTAAATACCATAAAAACGGAACAGTTTTCGCATTTACAATAATTAATGCGCCCCCGCCCAACGACATTTCTATCTTAGAATTAATCCCTGACTCCTGAGACGTCCTCAATAAGGGACAATACCTAGCTTACTGGACAATATTCAGCTTCGGGAGCGAGGTACGCATGGGATGGCGACACATAAACATGGCGTTTTTCCACTTTCCTTCTGTGTGGGTGCACGATAAATTTCTCAAAATGGATGGAAAATATCCGTAAAAACAGAGAAAAATGTGCTGGGCTGTTATGCCTCTATTCCTATATGACAAATTCTTCATAAATGAAGAAATTATTGCAAGCTAGCAAAACTTGGTTTGACAAACAAATATTGAGTTAAGGAAAGGACAGAAAAATAAAAATAAATAAATAAATCTCAGGAAATTTTAAGAAGATCTACCAAAAATCTGTAAGAAACAATCAGAAATGGAGAGATTAAATCTTTACAAATGTAATGAGAAAAGAAGTCTTGGAGAATTTAATACGCACGAATCACAATGAAATTATTAGAATCAAAGCCGTGTATAAATTACAAAGTTGAAGAAGAACAGACAAAGACGAGCCGTAAAGGGGTAAATATTACTCAGTGTAATCATGGTGAGAAAGCCGTGAGGTATTAATGTACTTTCATGTCCTGAAGGGACATGCTACTTATATATGAGAGTTAAAAATGTAAGTTTATGAATAATTTCATGTTTATGAAGTAAAAACAGGACTTTTTTTTTAAAGAACTCTCTCTCTTTATATATATCGTAGACAATAAGCAGAGACCTGTGAGTACTAAAATCCCCAAATCTTCTTTCCTCATAAATATATCTAAATATTTTTTATGTCCATTTGCGATTGTCAGTAACAGATTGTTGTAGTCCTTAAAATTTGTTCATTTGTTCTGTATACTCTGTGAGTACTTTAACTCAAAATACGGTGTTAGAACCGAATTTTGTCAGCTTCGGATAATTCCTTCATTTATAAAGAAATTGACGAGTATTCGGTGGCACAGATGAATGTTGTCACAACGTAACAATTCAGTTTTAGTTTCTATTTTCCAGTCCTTTAATGATTTTCATGATTTTTCTATACTTACCGCAAAGAAATATTGCTCATAGCCAACCTTTAGCTGGGGAAGAAACCAAAACGAGTCCCGTTCACTCGATATTTCCCCTACTAGGGGTGCATTTTTGTAACAGGCATTAACCCTTCCCTTTCCCGAAGAATTTTACTGAATGGGGGATGACGGTTTTTATAGCATTTACCTTCATGTCTACTAGAGCGGAGTATGGCACATATCCGAATTTAAATAGGGAGAACCTCGTATACATGGGACTTAATTATATGTCATGTGGTATACACGCTTATGTGATAATGTATATTTCGAGGCAGATTTTTCCCGCAGTAGGTTACCATTTTTTTCTGCAGTAGACCAATTGCCATTCAAGTCTATAGAACCTAGTCTGCCCTGCTATTTACACATAGCTTGTGGGGAGAAGAGGATTTCTCAAGGGTATTAGCACATAAGTAAATGTAATGGTTTGACTGAAATTCAATCTCGGCTCTCCGATCCCTCAATCCGAGCCACTATCCATTACCCCACTGTGTTTTTTCCCCTATTGTCGACTCCAGGGATTAACCCTAAGCTTCTCTGGTGGGCGCGGTACTGATTGGTCGTGGATGGCACATTTAGACACGAAAAGCTGATAATATTGTGTTTAGACGCTGGAAAGCATTTTCTGGTGTGTGGGTGCTATCAATAAGCGCTTTCCAATTTATCTCTCGGAAATTTCTTCATTTCTGAACTAACTGTCAAGAATTCATTGCAATGGTGGAATGTATACATGTCAGTTCAGCACTGATTTACTTTGTTTTTAACGAGATTTTGCCAGTCCCTCTGTCGGATTGTCCCGTGCACCCACTAGAAAGGAATATGCCATATGTCCTTTGTGGCATCAATTTCTTTCATTTCGATTGCGTTTAGCATGAAAGAGAATGTCGCTTCTATATTATATAAAAGGCACTTTTATTGGATACTCGTATTTGAGTAGACGATCTGTTTATTTATTGAACGGTATATATATTCTTATCGTTGTCTACTTTCCTGAATATTCGATAAATCTTAGAAAAATATTCGTTTCCTGGCAGAAAAATTTTAAAAATCCACCCATTTCTTTACACACGCACACACACACACACACACGCGAGCACATACATACACACACGCGTATATATATATATATATATATATATATATATATATATATATATATATATATATATATATATACAAACACACATGCACACACACGCATATATATATATATATATATATTAGGTTGGTACAAAAATAATGGCGTAACAATGTCGTTTTTTGACGTATTTTTAACGTCAAAAAACGACATTATTACGTCATTATTTTTGCACCAACCTAATATATATATATATATATATATATATATATATATATATATATATATATATATATATATATATATATATATATATATCAGTGAACATTTAAGGCAACACTTAGAAGCGACAGGCTGTTTCATGCTAGATGCAATGGTCAGACCACGAGGATTGTTTTTTTTTTTTTCCCCGGCTATTTATATATATGGGTCAGCGGTGCATTGTAGGTAGTTTGTTTTGGCGCTTATTTTACCGGAAGTCGTTTATTTGTTTATTTATTTATTTGGGTTCATTTATTTTGTTTGTTTTTATTTATCGTTATTTTTTTTTTCTATTTCTTATCTTATATATTTATTTATTTATATTTTAATCGGGGTTTTATTAACGTAGTAAAATTTTGTATATATATATATATATATATATATATATATATATATATATATATAATTAACGAATCTATGGGTAGGATTGCTCATATCGTTGATAGAGCGTTCGTACATATAAACAGCGTGAATACTTCTTGTTTTCTCTTAAGAGCCAAGATAACGAATGAATTGATAACGCCTAAAGAGAACAAGCAAAGTTTAAGGATTGCTGAAACTCTGTCAGCAAATCTAATTTTTTATATAATAATGTATTGCTTTGATTTTTACTACAAAAATGCATTTTTATACTTTTATAGTATTTTCTTTTTGTTTGGGCATTCACTCTTTGGCCATAGCTGGGATCCTAACAGGTGCTACCACCCCGGGTCAGGGTGGACCTGGGAAACCCAACAATTAAGAGGTGGTTCCAAGCTCCTCAAAACCTCATGATCAAAGGGCTTGCTGTCGGATGAAATTTATCGTCTTACCCAGGACGCGGATATAGTTTATCGTCATACCCAGAACGGTAGGAAGTTATGGAGAGCCATGATCTACCATATGATGAAAGGCAAGATAAAGTGAATATAAACAGGGGCAGCAGCTTAAATTCGAGTATCAATTAAAGAAAATATTTATAGTAATAAGAAAGAAAGTCGGATAAAATATGTGCCCGCGCTTTATTCAAAAATCGTACGACTCATACAGCAATCGCTAACATTTGACTTAAAATATTTTTGCCCTTCCTTGCCTTTAAAGGAGTGCCCATTGCCGTGCTGATGTTGCTACATGCCTTACTTCTTGCCTATCTCACACTGCGAATTTTTTCTAAGCTCTATACTAAACATTAAATATGTTACGAAAAAAGAACTAAACAAAATGAACACAAAACGATCAGCTTTAAAAAAGGACTCGTAACTGGAAAAACCGAATGTAAAAAGAATGTTAACAACAAATACTTGTTCACACCCAACCCTGTTCTGCGAAATCAGAATCAACGTTGAGTTTAAGCAAGTGAATGAGCCAATTGGAGTAAAGTGCCATGCAGATTTAAATTTTTTCCACTTGTGACGAATGCAGCTATCGATTTTTTTGTGCATGTTAGCATGCTAGTTAACATTCGTGTCAGCCAGATGTTGGCTCTCACGCTGGCCAATAGAATCTTTCTGCCTATTCGTGCCAGACAGCTATAGACTCTCACTCTGGCCAGTAGAAAATGGCCGCAAACTACATGATGCCGTAGAAGCATGAAAATCTCGATTAAATTATCTGCTTAAGGAAAATACTTATCGCGTTGAGAGTTCTACTAGTCTATATCTATACTAGCTTCAATTTTGCGCAGGACTTAAAGAACAGTAATTTTTGAAGGGATATTTTATCCGACATTATCCTTATTAGTATAAACATTAATTTTATTTGATACACGAATTTAAGTTGCTGTCTCTGTTTTTATTTACTTTATTTTACCCCTTCATCATGATGTTGATCATGGCTCTCCAAAACTTCCTGCAGTCCTAGGTATGACGATAAACTACATTCGACAGTAAGGCCTCTCGTGAACAGGTCTTGAGGAGGGTGGAACTAGCTCTGAATTGCTGGTGTTCCAAGGTCCACCCTGACTCGGGGTAGTAGTACCTGTTAGGGTCCCAACTATGGGGAAATAGTTACCCGCAAAACTAGGGTCAAATCGCAGAATAATATGTTTTAATATACCGAAATACATTTTTGTAAAAATTATTATAAACATCATTACAATCGATACATTTTTGAAAAAAAAATCCAGCAATACATTTTTTGGAAAAAATATTACTAGAAATACTTTTTGAAAAAAAAAATATTACCAACACTAAAAATCTTGTCGGCATTAAATAACTCATTGAGGTTGATATGCTGTAAAACAAAAACAAAAAAAACAAGATCTGTATTCGTATTTACTAAAACCAAACATTTTTTTTAAGTGTTTCACCCCAAGCAAGGCGGCAAGCCACTAGGACGGAAGGGGTTAAAGAAGATTTCGAGCAAGATCAGATAGGAGTGATAGAGGAAAGGGTGAGGAGAAGGATAGTGGATAGATCAAGGCAACTGGAGATGTCGATTGACATTACACTTGAATAGTTGGAGATTATAGCTCTCAGGGAAAATGAAATAGGGGATGCCAGCCTCGTAGGGCGCTTGAATTCATGAAGTCTGGGAACCAGCGAATGCAGCTCCGCAGAGCAATTACCATGAAAGTATTTGTAAAAAAGACAGAGAGAGAAGACGGTGCGTCTGTGAGAGAGCGACAGTCGACGAGATGCCAGAACAGGGCCAATTATATTGCATATCCACCTCTGGAGCTTATCAAGAACCCCGAGGCAAACAGAAGGGGCTCCAGACAATACTACATGCAAGGGCAAATTGTTGATTTGTAGATATGAAGGATCGATTCCGAGGAGAAAAATTTCCTGGCGCGGCACAGGGAGCCAACTTTCCTTGCGGTGGACGAAGCAATTGATTCAATGTATTTGTTCCATCTCAGGTCAGCAGTCAACGTGAGACCGAGCAGCCGCAGAGAGTTGCTCTCGAGAAGTTGAGCGTCAGACATTCTAATGGAGGGCAGGGAATGATCTCTGTGGTGATTAATAGAGAGCAGTTTTGTTTTTGAGGCATTATGGTTGACCAGCCAATTCCTGCCCCACTTCACAACCGATTGGAGGTCCTTTTCGAGACGCACGGCCAGGTTAGTTTTGTCAGCGACACTAGATTTGTTTTTGAGGAAGGGGCAAATTGTGAACTTGTGAATATATGACATCAGGAAGCTCATTTATGTAGATAAGGAATAGAGTGGGACCTAGGATGTAGCCTTGAGGAGCACCTGCGTTCGTGGGATAGGAACTGGAGAAGAATCCGTTGAGAACGACCTTCACTTCACGGTTTGACAGGAATGATTGTATTAGGTCAAACAATCGTCACGTAATGCCATAACCCTGGACCTTGCGAAGAAGGCCGGCATGCCAAACCCTATCAAACGCTTTGGAGATGTCTAGGGCCACGGCACGAGCTTCCCCGTTATTTTGAAGAGCTTGGTAGACAGTTTCAGTGATGGCCGTAAGATCAGCCGTAGATCGGGCAAAGCAGAAGCCATATTGCTTGTCTGAGAGCAGATCATGGGATGTAAGGTGGTTAACCACTTCGGTATTGATTAGGGCTTCGAAGACTTTGCCGAAGAGGGGTGAGCGGAAATTTAAATATCTGGGTTGTTTTAACAGAGAACCGAAAGTGTGACGCATGAAATTCGAGGCCGTATTGGTATAGTCACGTAAGCATTCTGAAAGCTAAGCAGATCAATAAGAATTTTAAAAAAATCCGCTAGTAACACGGAAAAGAATATTAAACTTTAAAGTGATATCTGTCCTCCTGCATGACAGTCAGTGCTGGACGATCTCCTCGAAGATGAAGAGGAGAGTTGAAACAACAGAAATGTGGCTCTACAGAAGGATGATCAGGGTACCGTGGATCGATTGATAAAATGAAAAGGAAAAGGTAATTAATAGTTTAACTTTCAGGAGGAGGTTGTTGAGGTTTCTATGTCATATAATGAGGTAGGAGGGCTTGGAAAGTCTGATTATCACGGGAGCGATAGAGGGCAGGAGTGACAGAGGAAGACAACACATAACATGCTTAATTAGCAGGAGTATTAATCGGAACAGGGCTTTAGGAGAAATAACTGAAAAACAAAGTTTATTAAGAGCCACAAAAACAGGAAGTTGTAGAGAGTCATGATCGCCTACATCCTGATTGGTTGTAATTGATTTTTTGTGTTTCTACGCATCAAACTACATAAGAATCAGTAATAAAATTGGTATGTAAAAATTAAATCTAAACCTACCATTTTGAAGCATGGGGTACTGTTAGTGTGCAAAACGGCAAACTTGATCCTTGGATTTAACTGCGGGAAAAATATGCCTCGTCAGTCATGTATCTAAATATACATGATCGCTTATCACATATGGCACATAACTGACGGCTGTCTTTTGTCCTTTTTTTTTTTTAATCAATCCACCCCAACCAATGTAATAAAGCCACCATGACACCAGGGCTTTCTGAGTGTGCAATTATGGATGTCGCTGTATTCCTTTTTTACCTCAGGGAATCCGCTGTGGGAGGCACAATTTCCTTCAATAGGACTTCTCGGTCTTGGCCGATGGATATTAATTTTACTGCTTAAACAAATAAAAAAAAGATAGTGTTAGCAACTCAAACATACGCACCCAGTGAAAATAATCTGTATAGGATAACCGTAAATTCTATGCAAACAGTTTCTTTTCTCACACTTCTCTCTTGTGGGATTCCCTTTCGGCTGCATGCTTTCCAGTCAACTTTTATCTTCAAATATTTTAATGCAATATCAATCGCTGACTACTTTCCTCCTGATTAATCTTCTTTTGTTCTCGCTCCTTATCAATGTTTATGTTTCTAATTCTCCAAGACCCAGTAATCCATTGTGGTTTAGTGGCTTTATTGCCTTGCATGGGGTGAACGCGATTAAAACCAAAGTCAAAACAGAGCGGCGACATTTTTTTCATACTTCAAAACAGACTGTCACCGCTCGGCGTTGATCTCAGTTTCTACATTCATTATATATATACAGTGAACATAGAAGCGACATTCTGTTTCATGCCGGATGCAATCGTCAGAGCACCGATTGTGGTCTGACGATTGCATCCAGCATTAAACAGACTGTAACCTGTAAGTGTTGACTTCTATGTTCACTTTCATATTTACACACGCTCTATCTCTGATATTGAGCCATTTATCCCATAAATATAGCACATCTTAAGACCATATTTCTTCATATTTCTTTATATATATATATATATATATATATATATATATATATATATATATATATATACAGGTGTTTTCTTTTTGGGACCTTAAAGAGCAGTTGAACTCATCTATAATGTTCGTTCATTGTAATTTTGTCTTTACTGGTGTGTTCCCTCTCGACTACTCTTCCTTAAAGTACTCAGTAATGTAAGAAAGACATTAATTAACAGTTGCTTCCCGAAACCTCTTTTAGACTCTCCCCAAAGTAAATAACAACGATAGTAAACACACAGTCAAAAATAACATATTTTCTACAAAAACTAAATGCATATTAAATACAAACATGATGAATCTTCACTTAGAAATATTATAGAGAAAAACACTACCCCAATTGACATGAATAAAAATGTAAAATTTATTATCAACAACAAAAAAATTAAAACAGCTAACGTTATCCTGAAAAATAACAACACAGCAGCAAAGTCAAAATTACAACAAACGAACATTATCTATGAGTTCAAATGCCCCGTAAAGAACTGTTCCTGATCAAACCGAATTTATAAAAAATTACATCGATCACACCACTACATGCCCATCCAGACGCCTTACATTATATCGCTCTAACCAGAGCTCTATTGTAATTTATTTAACACACACACACACACACACACACACACACAAACTTACCAGACTCTATCCGAAACATACTAGTAGAAAATACAAACATAATAACCTCATCCACCTGTAAGAAAAGATTACAAAAATAGAAGTCTTAATAAAAAGTGAAAAAGCCACCACTTAATAATATTAAGTACGGATACAATGTTCTAACTGTGTTTAGAAAATAAAACATCACGATAACACTAAAACCATGCACACAACGCACATAGCCAATTAAATGGAAAAAAATATAATCACTGATTATAGCTGAAAGCGCTCGGAATTATAGGACAATTGTATAGTTTCTACACACTCTGTGTTCCAAAAAGAAAACAGTTGTTCGAACACAAGAAAAATTAAATAAAAAGCTTAATCATAGTACCTTTTCTGCCGTTTTTAATGAAAAACGCATATATATATATATATATATATATATATGGTTGGATAGATATGAGCTTGTGACCCTGGGTTTCACGCTTTAGCGATCGTCAGACAAACTGATTAATATTTTAAAAAATTTGGGTTTATGTAGATTGCGTGTATTGGTGTTATTATGGAAGTGGTCTGGGAAACTTCGTCGTTTTTTCATCGTACTAACGCAAACATCGATGTATGCAGACACATATACATACTTGGTCGTCCGTCGGGACTCATACATATATAAACATATGTGGGCAGTTTCGGATATGACATATGTATGTATACGGTGGTGTTGTGTCTATACATACGCATTTGTATGTTGAAATTTAAAGATTGGAAGTGTGGCGGAAATGTCTCGTGAATGTATACATGTCATATATTTTATATTTCCGCTGAATAATATTTCCTCGCATGTATGTATATACGTGTGGTGGGGTTTGTATGAAATTATGATAGGTAAAAATCATTATTATTTATATTTATTTTTAAATTTTGAAAAAAAATGGCGGTTTATTTGTTATATTTAAAGCTGGTTATTTGTTTGTTTTTGACTGTGTATATGTAACAGGTAGAAATTTGTAATCCTTATTGGTTATTTATATGGTGATGTTTAATATTTAATATGCTGGGTGAGAGGGTAGTTTGATTTAATAACGGGTCTATATGATATGATGTGATAGTAATGTTGCAAGGGATTGGAGGCAATGATAATATAATTAGCTAATAGTTATTGTAAATTGGTAGAAATTGTAAATTGGTAGAAATGATTAGTAACGGTGGTGGGAGAATGATGAAACCATGAATGTAGTTATAGTGGTGGTAGCTAAAGAGTGGTTGTTGGTGTTTTATTTTATTTTATTTTGTTATATGTATCAATTTATTTTGGTATAAATCCTGATAATAGGTATTCTGTGTAAAATTATGATAGTTGGAGATTGCTATAATATTTTAATTTTTAATTTTTAATTTACAAAAATATTATTGTTTATTATATTAAAACTCGCTATTTCCTTGTTTATTTGTGACTGTGTATATGTGACTTACCCATATTTACTAACGTTTTAATCTGACATAGATAGTTAATTTGATATTGAATATTTCTGACTGTTCATGCATTCATTTTACACTGGACTCGGAATTCTTCATCGTTATCGATGCATACATCTGCGTATGTATGTATGTATGTATGTATGCGTGACTGTTTCTATAACTGTTTATATAGGTGTGTATATGCATATGTACATAGGTTTATACATTTGTGTTTGTACGTTGGTATGTATATCTGCATATGCATGTATGTATGTGGGTGTATGTATATATATATATATATATATATATATATGTGTGTGTGTGTGAGTATATATGCATATATTTGTGTATATGTTGGTATTTATATGTGCTTGTATATGTATTTTTATATTACTATATATGTGGGTGTTTTGTTTGTATGGCTGTGTGCGTATTTTGTTTGCACATGTGAGTTTGATTTTTTGTATTTATGCATATGTATGCATATATGTGTTTAGGTATATAAGCTTTTTTTTCTTTGCTTTGTCTATAGCCCAATATGTGTATTTCAACTACGTATATATATGCATTGTACATATGCACATATATGCACTTTTTACTTTATTTGATCCTCTTTTTATTTATATGTTTGTCTGTGCTTGTAAAATATTGATGGTTGGTTTGTGTAGATTTAATAATGCATTTATGACTGAATTTTGCTGAATCTGATTATTCGTATAACTGCATGTGTGTGTGTTTGCTTGTATATGCTTTTACCTATATATATATATATATATATATATATATATATATATATATATATATGCCTGAGATAATTTTCTTTTGCGTAGGGTTCTTTCTAATATATATATTCTTCTTCATTTTTCTTCTTTTATCTTTTTATTTTCTTCATGATTTTTAGTTTTATTTAATTTTTCCTTTACTGAGAACCAGTAATAAGGAGAGCCAGAGAAAAGCGATAATAACAACAAAAGTTGCAATATGAGCTCTGGTAAAAATAAGATTGATAAGAGCAAAAAAATTGCAATATGATAACTGGTAAAAATGGTTGTTGAAGACATTAGGTTGATAATACCCAGAAATTCATACACAGAAGTCCTCAAGGACACATGGCAAAAAATTGCAAAGTTTTACCGATTTTATAACATGCATAAGCTATAAATTTTACCCTATATATATATATATATATATATATATATATATATATATATATATATATATATATATAGAGAGAGAGAGAGAGAGAGATAGATAGATAGATAGATATTAGGTTGGTGAAAAATAATGACGTAATAATGTCGTTTTCTGACGTAAAAAATACGTAAAAAAAACAACATTTTTACGTCATTATTTTTGCACCAACCTAATAGATAGATAGATAGAAATAGGCAGGTCTTAAAAAGAGTCTTCCGTAAATGCGCACCGGAAAAATATCGCTCAACACCATATAAATGTGTCAATCGCTGTCTGCCGTCTTCCTGATTACTCTTTTTTTGTCTTCGCTCATTGACAATGTTTCTGTTTCTTGTTCTTCCGCACCCAGTAATCCCTTGTGTCTCAGTGGCTTTATTGCCTTGCATGGAGCAAACTCGATTAAGAAAAGAAAAAAGAAAAATAATCCCTTGTTTAATAATCTGTACAAAGATGCAGTTCAGGTTTGCCAATTTCGATTTGACTTAACGTTGACTCTTTCCAATTACAGAGTGAAAAACATTAGATTCCCTCTCAAAACCACACACACAGACGCGCAACCACTTACTTTTTCTTTTTCTCTCTCTCTATTTCTCGCTTTTTTTTATTGTGACCCTCCAACGATACAGGTTATACTCAACTTACTTTGAATTACTGTGTTTAGTTTTCAGATACGAAAATAATATGCATTTAATTAAAGTTAATGAATGAAATTTTTAAGCCATTCGAGTTCAAAAATGAAGCAATGATGTCGCTGTTTTTGGTTCAAACATCCAATTCCATTAACAAACCTGATACCACTTAATATTATGATTCAACATTTTAAATCAGTAGCTTTTTTTTTAATTCACTGATTTGTTTTGACGGCTCTTTTGCAGGTCATTTAAAAACATAAAAATCTTTTTATATCGTAAGAATATTTTGAAGCGAATAATGATTTATTGACACAATCTTACTGATGAACCCATAACTGGGAGAAATAGGTGAATTTATGTATTTTACAAGGGTTTCTGCGTAAGTGAATGTAACTAAACCGAGTGTAATTCGAACTCCTATTCCGAGCCATTATTTATGCGCCCAGCAGCTGTTATTCCAAATTCAGTGAGAGAACCAACGTTTCAACGCGATCTAGCCGTAAGCCTAAGGGTGTAGCAATTCTTTGGAGAATTTCAAACAGAATTTCATGAAGAGCAATATTATCTGGACAGATAAGATAACATTGCAGTTAATTAGCTATAACTAAACCCGGATTCCTCAGGAGGATGGACAAAATCGTATTAAATTCTTACAAATATTCGTTCGATTTTTATCTAATGTTCGCGGATTGGTCGCCAATAAAAATGCTT
Organism: Acanthosepion lycidas; assembly: GCA_963932145.1. Lineage (NCBI taxonomy): Eukaryota > Metazoa > Mollusca > Cephalopoda > Sepiida > Sepiidae > Acanthosepion > Acanthosepion lycidas. The sequence goes on along the minus strand of OZ010581.1, from coordinate 115,730,791 downwards.
CGTGGCATTTTTTGCTTCTTTATAACTGATCATCCATTGAAACTGTTGTCTAATTTTCTTTCCGATTAAACACCCCTTTGAGAGTAAATACGATGCAGACAAATAAAAGCATATCTTCTTCACATTAGTCACAATGCTAAAAGCTGCTCGAGACATTTGCCCTGGGTGCGGAGATGAAATACTTGAAAGCAACCAGAATGCTAAACTGTATTTTGAACAAATAAACAGGCTCAAAGAGTCAATTCAGCTGAAAACACTGTAAAATTACTTTGAAAATTACTGACCGGCGATATATAGTGATTATTCAATATGACAATGATCGCCCCCACGTCGCTAACCTAACAAAACATCCAATTAAAGAACTAGGTTAGGAAGTTCTGATACCATCACCACATCTCCTTTTAATGTCTTTTTCTAATTATTTGAAGGGTGTTTACTTCAACAACGATGTCGAGCTTAAAACGTGACTTGATGATATTTTGGAGTCACAACTTACTGATTTCTCTTATCGAGACATTGAAGGTTCTGTGGATCGTTGGCGAGAGTTCGTAAACAATGAAGTAAAATACACACACACACACACACACACACACACATATATATATATATATATGAAGAAATATAGTCTTAAGATGTGCTATATTTATGTGATAAATTTCTCAATATCAGAGATAGAGCGTGTGTAAATATAAAAGTGAACATAGAAGTCAACACTTAGAGGTAACTGGCTGTTTCATGCTACATGCAATCGTCAGGTCACGATTGCGTCTCGCATGAAACAGACTCTCGCCTCTAAGTGTTGACTTCTATGTTCGCTGTGATAGAAAAGGAACTGGGGTAGGGGTAAACAATACGAAGATAGGAAAATGTAAAGAGTCATGATTGTGGACGTTCTGAAGTAACACTGCGCGTAAAATAAGAAAGATAGTGAACTATATTTAGTCGAAAGTATTTGAAAAAGTTGGAAGAGTCCAGCGTTATTCAGAAAACCTCAATGATTTTTCACTTTTTTAGAAAAGACTCGAGTTTGTATTATGGAGAACACTGCTCACTTTATATGTGTGGCTTTCATCGGTTTCGTGAGAACATGGATTTACATCCAAAAAATTAAGCCTCAAACTGCTGATGGCGGTACATTATAGCAGTACTGACTTACACAGGAGTGACAGTAACGATTGCAACGAATGTAACTGAAGACTCTCTCTCCTGATGTCGCCATCTTGTTTTCTTTTTTCGAGCACGGAGGCAAGCTCCATTTCTTCTGCCCTCGTTGTAAATCACGTCTCCGGCGTGAGCAATCGTTGGCGACGTCTTCCCATCTCTCAATGTCAGTATCAGTCGCCCTCATGTAAATTTTACAGACGTCCTTGAAGCGAAGATGAAGTCGCTCTCAAGCTCTCTTCCTGGTGAGCCCTTCCACGTACATAAGGACCTTCAGAATCCTCTTATCAGTAGACTGTCACTTCCTGTGCTTTACCGTCGCGGTGAGTCAAAGCTGCAGTGCCATCTCCAGGACGCAGACCTGGGCAGGTTTTTATGAGAGATTGGAGGTTACCCATGCAGCTCGTTTCCCTTCGACACGTTACTGATATTGTCCAAGGGAAAGGGAGAATCGAATACAGCTTGAAACTGACGTTGTCTTAGAGATTCCGGCTCCAGATTTGTCCTCAGGGTTTACGCCCGAAGCCCTTCCTGCGATTGGGTATTCCTGAAAGACAGTGGGGATTTAACTGCCCTCGTGGACAGACGAGTGTCATCTTCCTGTTTAACTATTACTGACCTTACGAACAACTATGAAATTAAAACAAATTTAATTAACAAGTTTGTATTGTCCGTCGTATAAAAACATTGATAGTGATTGTTTTTTTTCTTCATTAAAAATAAATATATCTGCAGAAGAAATCTACTTACCTTAAAAAAGTCTGATGGTGTGCGCCTGCCGATGTCTTTAGCTGCATGCTGCAAAGAACAAATAACGAGAAAGTCTCATTCGGTCGCTTATAACTGTTAATGGAGTAGCCCGTATGTGCTACCTATCTGGTTGATGGAATAACTCTATGTGCTGGCTACAGAAAGTACTACAAACCTGGCTTTTTTTACGCATATAAAGTCAGTGGCAGTGAAAACGAGAAAAGGAAGCCGACGTGTTGGGGAGGTATAAAGAGGAGGAGGAACTTCCCGTCTGAGTAGATGCTGCGATGTAGTATCTGTTCCGTGCCGGAGGCCTTCTCTCCTCCTCCCCCGTTGCGTGAACAGAATCCTCGGTGTTGATCTGTATCACCTGTGGTGTTATGACCGGCTATGAGTAGCTTAGGCAAACTTTGACCAGCTTAGACAAGCTGAGAACAGCTTAAACCAGCGTCCTGTGTGGGGAAACTCAGGTCCCAACGTTAAAAACCGACCTTGTGTCACAACCTGGCTCAATGGGGAGGGGGGTCACAGTAAATCCCGGAAGTGGTGAACGAGTGTATTTGCATCTATTTGGACTTACGGCTCTGTGAATTTGAGACAGTTCACTGCAATAAAGTGAAAAATATATGAAGATTTACTTGTATTTACGATATGTAAACCAACTCACTCATTTTCGAATGTTTTTATTCCCCTTGAAGTTCAGTACACTTACTGTATAGAAATTAAAAAAAAAAGACTAGAAATGTTACAAATGCTGTATGAAAGACATCAAAGTTTCCGGACAAGAAACTCATTAGACGCGTACGATATCTGAAATAGCGACCAGGTTCAACTTTTCACTTAGCGATTAACTCGTTTATCATCTATTTCGTTGGAAGACAGCCCGATTGTTAAGTGGGAGCAACCGGCTTTATAAAATACTTTGCTTTTAATTAAATTCTGGTCAATGAAAGTCTTTTTCAAGACACGTTTTCTGCTCGGCAATTCACGTAGCCGAAATTTTCTCAAACAGAATTTAAAAAAGAAATGGCACATTTAAGTGCCAATGTTACAATGGTAAATTTGTCATTAAAATGAACAAAGGATAAAATAATTTATAGAATAAAAACTGTTTATTAGAAAATTTCGGTTTATTAGAAAAATGAAGGCGAGGTAAATTAAAAATGCCAATGAAATTCACTGCGCAATTTCCCTGTTTAATGACGCTTCAGAGTTACGATTTGCTGCAAAATCTCATAAAATAAAAAATAAAAAAAATCCAACGCGTCAGTATTATACTTTTTGCGAATCTTTGATCGCAATCTTTCTTCAAAATGAATCCAAATAAGTAGAAATTAATATATGAATGAAAAGTGCGTAAAACTATTTTACATGTGTGCAAGTCTAGCATTCATTCATTCATTCATTCATCGAATATTGCTGCCACGTACGGTCTGGTATATATTTAGAAATCTTTGATAAAATCCATAGAATCATCTGCAATGTTAATGACCCTGACCTGGCATCTCAACTCCAGTCACTTGTTCACCGCCGTAACGTAGCTTCCGTCTGCCTTTTCCATAAAGAACTTCATAGTTAATATTCCGATGAATTTTGGTTTATGACATTGGGGTTTCATTTTAAAGTGTTTTTCCCCTGCACCCCACAGACAAATTGTACATATGGGAACAAGTTCGGTCTACATAACGAATCTGAGGCATTATGTAGCCCGTAGAAAGAATGGTAAGTAAGAATGTGTCGTTTTGTTGTAAGGAATACCGTGGTATGTTTGGCTCAGTAATTGTGGCTAGCTAAGTTTAAGATAAGATAAATTAAAGACCAGCCCTTTTTGGCCTTGTACCACATTTTTGAAATATTAGGTCGGTGCAAATATAATGTCGGTTTTTGACGTTAAAAATCCGACATTATTTTTGCACCAACCTAATATAAAAAAAATAAATATAACTTTCGCGTGTGGCATTGAGGATTCATTTTTAAAGATTTATTTTATCCCTAAGGGGGTTTATAAAGGCTGTAGTAAGAATGGTAAGTAAGAATCTCTTATTTTAATCTGATGAATACGGTGATATGTTTAAGTCAATCATTGTGGCGAACTAAGTTTAAGATAAGACACATTGAAGACCAGCCTTCATTATCACTCTTTTTAGCCTTGTGCCACATTTTTCTATTTTTAAAATAAATATTACTTTCTTCTAAAGCATCTAGACTGTATGAATTTAAGTACATTACGAGATTAGCGCCAAGATCTCATCATTTTACCGATGACAGTTGGCTAGATGTAACCGTAAATTATATGCTAACAATTTCTTTTCTCGCACTTACCGCTTGTGGAACGCATTTCCGGTTTCATGCTTTCAAGTCAAGTTTGATCTTTAAAAATAGAAGTTCAAATTCAATCGTTTTCTGTCTTCTTAAATTATATTCTTTTATTGTGTTCTCTACTTAATAATGTTTTTTCATATATTCTTATATTTCTTTAAACTCAGTAACCACCTGCGTGCCAGTGGCTTGCTTGGGGTAAAATGATTTAAAAAAAGCAATTACTTCTACTGCATTTACTGAATTAATGTACAAAATAAAGAGCCTATGTTTGAATATGTTCCTTAAGGTATGAGATCATTGCAATCGTTCGTGCCTGACTGTTATTAATAATAATAATATAATATAATATAATATAATATAATATAATAACCTCAAATTGGCAATGGCGTTTGTTTTGGTGCCAATTTCTTGTGTCTTCTGGATCGAAACCTTGCATCGTTGGGTTGCCAGTCAGACTTTGTTGAATGTTGACGTTTTACCTACAAAGGAATGCCTTAAAGATGGCGGAGGAAAAGTTGCACTTTCGCCATATTATGCTCTAGGAATTTCGGAAAGAAATTTATGATAGAACTTCGACAAAATCCTTGAGAAGATTTATTTGAATACTGCTCCAACACTTCCGACGGTCAAAACTTGGTGTGGCAGTTTTCGTCAGGGTGATTTTAGCCTAAACCCTAAATCATGCTCCGGGCGAACTTCCTACGTCGGTGAAGACGCTATGCTTGTAATCGTGGAGAGCAAACCGAAGTTTTGAAAGGAAGAGATTGCTAAGAGTTTGAAAATCAATATCTCAAATGCCTTTCTCGATTTGAAGAGACTTGTGTTCGAGAAGAAAAGTCGATTTTGGTACATCAAAAAGATGTTATTTTTCCCCATGACAACGCAAGTCAAAATGTTGTAAAACAGAAGTTACAGAAGCTTAAAGAGTTAAAATGGGAAGCCCTACAGAATCTACCGTATTCTCCTGACTTGGTGACTTCTGATTTTCATTTGTTTCAGTCTCTACGGAAAAAATTAAAAGCCATCTTGGTTCTGACGATAAACTAAATCCGCGTCCTGGGTAAGACGATAAACTACATCCGACAGCAAGGCCTCTGATCAGGAGGTTTTGAGGAGCGTGGAACCACTTCTTAATTTCTGATGTTCCCAGGTCCACCCTGACTCGGGGTGGAAGCACCTGTTAGGGTCACAGATATGGGCAAATAGTTAATCCCCAAACTGGGGTCAAAGCATTATCAAAGTATAAAAATAGGATTTAATAGAAGAAATACTTTCTAAAAACAATATTAGCAGCAATAATTATTTGTAAAAAAAAGATACATTTTTGAAAAAAAAGATATTACCAGGAATACATTTTGAAATATATATATATATATATATATATATATATATATATATATATATATATTACCAGCAATAAAAATTTTGTCGGCATTAAATAACTCATTTAGATTGATATACCGTAAAACAAAGCAAAGCAAAGCCAACAATACATTTTTGAAGAAAAAATATATTAGCAGCTATTCACTTTTGAAAAAAAAAATATCAGCAATAGATTTTTGAAGAAAAAATTACCAGCAATACATTTTCGGAAAAAAACATTTACTAGCAATATAAATGTTATCGGCATTAAATAACCCATTGAGGTTGATATGCAAAACAAAACAAAAAAAACAAAAAACAAATCAAACCAAACAATTTAAAATACAACAAATTTGACTATGTACAATCAGTCGAAACTCACCTCGCAAACTTTTTCCAATAACAAAAAACAGGAAGTATCTAAGAAAATGTCAACAAGATTGTAGGACGATGGGAGGCAATTATTAAAAAGAATGGACATTATGTCCTTGACTATTTTTTTAATTTTTTTTTGCACGAAAATTTTGTTTTAATTTCTAATCAGGCAGGAATTTTTGTAAATAACTGACAGTACAGTAATGTATAAACATTTCTAAGTAAATTATCAATATTACAAATTGTGTAAAAGGGATATTTGAGGTAAATGTACCTGGTTGACACAAACCTATTAAACACTTATCATGTCGGAAATAGCGGTCAGGTACAACTTCTCACATAAGTGATCAGGTCGTTGTGACAACATTTGGTCGTTAAATGAGGAGTGACTGTGATTGTTATTGTTAATATAATTCTATAATAGATATTATGTTCCTATGAAATCTTTAGATTTGCCTAATTCTCCTCAGCAACAGATTCGACATCAAAAGATTTTATGAATCTCTCTCTCTCTCTCTCTCTCTTTATTATTTAAAATCGGTCTAATATCCTCGTGTTATTATCACAACGTTCCGGCCATTGTACTCTCCACCCTTCACCAGGTGTCTGCCGATCCAGTAACTTTTATGCCATTTCGATCTGAACTATTTATTCTGTCTACGCTTTTACGATTTTTTTTTCATTCCAAGCCATATCGAAGAATATGTCCTTTTTTTTTACTGCTTTGTTGTTGTTAGTCACGTTTCTACTAAGTATAATACATGTAATGGAACGTGAAACCGGAGGGCCGAGTTCGAATTCCAGTCGGTTCCGTTACCTTTACTTAAACGCAAATATCCTAGGTAAAAGTATCAATCCATCTACTCTCCCCAAGTTATGGGTTAAATATTTGAAATTTTATCTGGAATAATCACTGTTATTATTCTTAATAAAATTATTAATGCAAAAAAAAAAAAAATTCTTACAATCCCAAAATATATGTTTCTATTTTATATAACCCACAAAGAGTTGATAATCCGTTAAAAATCAATCAACTAGTGATTCTAAGTCACCAAATACAAGAAATAATACAAGTGGAGAGCTTATATCGAATCCATTGCGTGGTCAGCTGCTAGGAAAGTTGATTCATGGTGCCGTGTCAGAAATCTCTCATACACCTTTATAAACCTACAATTCGTCATAGCATATCTGGTCTGTTGCTTCTGCTGTATATCTAGAGATTCTGGGCAAAATTGATAGAAATGTATGCTATTTTATTGGTCCTGACCTTGCATCAGTCAATTTCTTACAGCCGTTGTTTTCCTCTTTTTTTCTGTGAATATTTCTCGCGGCAATTGTACTAATAACCTCTCTTCCTTGGTACTTTGACCGCATGTATTTAAGTGTACTACTAGGAGGCACGATGAGGTAATGGATAGCGGCTCGGATTGGGGAATCGCAGAGTCGAGTTCGAATCAATTACATTTACATATGTGCTTATACCCTTGGGAAAGGAATGAATTCTCTTCTTCTCCCCTTAGCTACGGGTAAATAGCAGGACAGAGAGGGGCCTATAGCCATCGATGGCAATTGGTCTGCCGTAGAAAGAAATGGCAATCAACTGCCCTGAAAATTTTTTACCTCGTCAGTTATGGATCGAAAGATACATGATCGCCTAAGTGTGTATCACGCATGGCACATAACTAACTGACTTTCTATTCGAATCCATTACATTCATTTACGTGCCTATACACTTCGGAAAGGAATGAATCTTCTTCTCCGCCTAGCTATGCGTAAATAGCAGGACAGATCGGGGTCTATAGTCTTGATCGGCAACTGGTCTACCGCAGAAAGAAATGGCAATTCACTCACATGCTAATACCCTTGTGAAAGGAATGAATCTTCTTCTTCACCCACTAGCTATGGGTAAATAGCAGTACAGACCGGGTTCTATAGCCTCGGATGTCAACTGGTCTACCGCAAAAAGAAATGGTAACCTACTGCAGGAAAAAAAATCTGCCTCGTCAGTCATGTATCGTAAGATACATGATCGCCTAAGCGTGTATCGCGCATGGCACATAACTAACTGACTGACTTTCCATTCGAATCCATTACATTCACTTACTTGCTAATACACTTCGGAAAGATATGAATCCTTTTCTTCTCCCCCTAGCTATGGTTAAATAGCAGGACAGATAGAGTTTCATAGCCTTAGATGGCAACTGGTCTACCACAGAAAGAAATGGCAAAAAATCTGCCTCGTCAGTTATGTATCGAAAGATACATGGTTGCCTAAGTGTGTATCACGCATGGCGTACTTTTAAGTCTAATTCATTACATTCACTCACATGCTAATACCCTTGTGAAAGGAATGAATCTTCTTCTTCTCGCCCTAGCTATGGGTAAATAGCAGTACAGACCGGGTTCTGTAGTCTCGGATGTCAACTGGTCTACCGCAGAAAGAAATGACAACCTACTGCGGGAAAAATCTGCCTCGACAGTCATGTATCGAAAGATACATGATCGCCTAAGCGTGTATCACGCATGACAGACAACTGACTGACTATCAAGATTGTCAGCTTATTATCATTTAACCGTAGGTTTTATTTTAATAGTTAATTGCGCTTTTAACCTGCGGAACTCTCTTCCGGCTTCTTGCTTTTCTGTAAACTACGATCTTCAAAACCAAGAAGTTATTGATTCTAAGGCACCAAATACACGAAACAATACAAGAGGAGAGCTTATATTGAATCAGTTGCGAGGTCTGCTCTTAGGAAAGTTGCCATCTTTTGTCTTCCTGAAACTTGTTCTTTTATCGTACTTTCTCCTCATTAACTTTTTCTCATTCTCTTTCACACTCAATAACCCTCCTTGCGTCTTAGTGGCATTATCGCCTTGTTTCAGGTGAATATATATAAAAATTAAAAAACAAAACAAAAAACAAACACACATTTCTGTGTTTCAAGTCTCTTCTTAATCTGTGAGGACATTGTCCACCATTCACTGGCATACACGAGGACAGATATTGCATAAGTCTCTTTCTTTGTTTATACATAAATTTTACATGAAACGCTAATGTAAACATAATTTACATAAGCACTCTTTTTTCTTTGCTTCTAACGAAATGCTACGCTTTGCTAAAAACCAACAGCAGCAGCAACAGCAAAAATCATCTACTGTTTCACTTCCTATTCTTGTTTACAACAGTAATCTGTGGCCTTCTATTCGTCAGTGTGAAGGGAACTGTCTCTATTTCAAAGTCTCAAAATATCCTGCATTTCCTTTTCTCAAAGACAGTTTCTGTTTTCTGGTCATACGATATGTTTATACGATCGGAATTAAGTGGCTTGCATAATTCACAGTGCATCGCTCTCCGACCCCATCACCACCACCACCACCACCACCACCGACAACAACAACCTCCAAATTGCTATGTCTACTTTCCTACACTGTTTAGGCCAGTTCGCAGCATTCGGTAATTATCTCTTGCGTCGCTTCCTTTGACTTTTGTCTTGCCTGGTCGTACGCTTTCTCTCTAACCGCTTCTCGCTCTCCCCATACAAACGACATTTACTGGCGTTCCGATTATTTCTGCCGTGACACATGTTCTTGTTTTGCAACGGTTATTATAAGTCATTCGCTTGCTTTGGTGAGGTTATTACAAGCGACGCACATACTTTGGTGTGGTTAATACAAATAATCCACTTGTTTTGGCAACGATATTACAAATAATTCACTTGTTTCGCAGTGGTTATTATAAGTCATTCGCTTGCTTTGGTGAGGTTATTACAAGTGACACACTTGTTTTGATTTGGTTATTACAAATAATCCACTTGTTTTGGCAGTGATGTTACAAATAATTCACTTGTTTTGGTGTGATTATTACAATTAACTTTCTTGTTTTGGTGAGGTTATTACAAATAATTCACTTGTTTTGGTGAGATTATTACAAGTCATTTGCTGGTTTGGTTGTGGTTATTACATGTCATTCACTTGTTTTAATGTAGTTCTTACAAGTCATTCTGTTGTTTTGGTGTGGGTATTATAAGTCATTTGCTCGTTTTGGTGAGGTTATTATAAGTAACTCGCTTGTTTTCGTGCGGATGTTACAAATAATCCGCTTGTTTTCATGAGGTTATACACTTATGTTGGTGTGGTTATTACAACTCATTAGTTTGTTTTGACTCGGCTATTGCAATTAACTCGCTTGATTTGATGGCGTTATTACAAATAACCCTTTTGCTTTGGTACTGTTATTACAAATAAATGTCTTGTTTTGGTGTGGTTATTACTCGTCAATATCTTATTTTGGTGCGGTTATTACATGTAATTTGTTTGATCTGATAAAGTTATTACAAATAATTCACTTGTTTTGGTGTGGTTATTACAAATAATCCACCTGATTTGGCAGCGCTATTAAAAATCATTCGTTTGTTTTGGTAATGTTATTATAAACGACTTGCTTGTTCTTGTGTGGTTATTAAAATTAACACGCTTGTTTTGGCGGCGTTATTACAAATAATTCACTTGTTTTAGTGAGGTTATCACAAGTCATTTGCTTGTTTTGGTGAGGTTATTAAAATAACTGGCTTTATGTGCACTTGAAATTTCAACGGTCGCTTCCTGATATTAAGTGTATGTTTCCTTTTTGTAACCATTTTCTCAAAGATGACGTCGTTTCTCACAAGTTTGGTCCATGGTATTCTCAGCATCCTTCTGTAGATCCATATTTCACTTACCACAAGTCTCTTTTCATCTGTGAGGAGATTGTTCAGCATGCACTGCCATATAGAAGAACCTATATTGCGTAACAGTTCATTATCGTTTTCTTTATTTCTAACGAAATTCTTCTGTCTCTTAATCCTTTGCTTAGCTTTTGGAAGTCATTTTTCGTCCTTTATGAAAACACTTCCCACATATTTCATTTTCATTTTTCAGCGTTCACATTTACGGCATTCTTTTTATCCTTCGTTCCGAAGCATACTTCAATGAAAACAGACAACCATAAACCAGCTAGCAGGGATCTTCTTGCAACGTTACAGGCTCGTTGTATTTTGGTGGAGTGATGTTGTGACGACGTTCATGTAATGTCGTAGTCTACTTTTTCCCTGACCTCAATATGACCGTTCAACGTATTCATTTTATGGTAAAGTTAGGAAATGCTGTAACGGAAAATATTTCCCCACTAATCAGATAACATCAGAAAACATTTTCTGTATTTTTGTTTTTATTGAGAATCACATATTTTAAATAAGAATCCACGTTCGAATATCTTTCAGTAATTTATCATCAATTTTGGTTGCTTTTTTTCTGTTAATGAATCAACCTTGTGTGGAGCCTATAAAAAATCACAAACTTTGTATAATGTTGCAGAGAC
>OZ010581.1:115666965-115714465 GCA_963932145.1 Acanthosepion lycidas | reverse complement strand
TTTTTCTAACATGCCGTGATTGGTCCTTGTCGAATGACGTCATTGTTTTGTAGCCGCCGGATACAAACAACTTTATCGGAGTCTCTATAGATAAAACACACACTCACAAAAAAACGAAAAACAAAAACAAAACAAAAACAACAGAATATCCCATGTATTTTTGTGCGTAATTGTGATCGATTCTTTCTCTATGTGTTTCTTGTTTGCAGAGATTTAAGCGTACGAAATTGTTGGCATGGGCTTGTAGAGATCCGATTGTAGTTGAGTGGTTAGCGAGCAGGTGTTAGTCACTTCGAACTAGAAATATGGTTTATCCACATGCACACTTAGATGAAATATGGCACAAGGCCTTTTGAGAGCATCATATTTTCTTACTTATCTGTATGATTGATGCGTATATGCTAACAGGTCTTTTTTTGCAGGTATGAATAAGAAAGTATTAGCATATGCTTTTACATTAGTATAAGAACGAATAAGAATGTGTCATTCGATCTATTTGCATGACATCTAAGATCTATACGCCTCATGCTAATGAAGGTGTTCATAAAAACTACAGTTACCACCCCTCAGAATTAGTATGGGATAGAATTAATGTAAGAGTAAAAAAAATAAATAAAATATGTCTTAGAGTCATTAAACGAAGAATAGAATCAATTATCCATCAATTATACTTTGAGAAATTTTGCAACGAATGGTAAAAATTTGCGCTGCAGTCATCACAACTAAAGGAGGATATTTTGACGAGAGCACATTTGTCATAATAAAATTTCTAACAAAAATCAATTATCATTTTTTATAACTATGTATAACAATTTTCTCTTACTTAAAGTAAAAGACAACTATTTGCAGCGAGTTTAAAAAATTATCAAGGGTTACATCAAACTTTTGAATATTAGTGTACATATATATATATATATATATATATATATATATTAGTGTACATATATATATATATATATATATATATATATATATATATATTAGTGTACACACATATATATATATATATATATATATATATATATATATATATATATAATGAATAATGATAATACAATATGGCAATGCGTATGGAATTTCTAGGAAGATATTGATCCACTGAGAGTTGTATGTCAAAAGACACAGCAATATATATATATATATATATATATATATATATATATATATATATATATATATATATATATATATATATATAGTTTTACGGTGTGCTATATTTATGAGATAAAGTGCTCAATATCAGAGATAGAACGTATATAAATATAAAAGTGAAGTGAAGGTAGACACAATCGTCAGGCGGCTTGACGATTACGTCCAGCATGAAACAGTCTGTCGCCTCTGAGTGCTGACTTCAATGTTCACTTTTGTATATATATATATATATATATATATATATATATATATATATATATATGTGTGTGTGTGTGTGTGTGTGTGTGTGTGTGTTAATGTATACTTTAGCAGCAAATTTTCTTTTGAACATCTTTCGTTAAATAAGGCAGAGTAAATTAAAATAATTTTTTAGTTTTTTCACAGTTCTGAAGTGTTCCCTTTGGAGGAAGACAGGGAATACAAATTTCTTCCATATTTCTTTAGTGTCCTAAGCGATTTCGGTCGTCAAATCTTTAGGTACGAAACGAAAAAACGTAAGAACGTTGGAAAAACTAAATAAAAGTTTACTTAAATTTTCTTTGTCTGCTATATATATATATACAGTAGCGTCCAAAACTAAGGGACAACATTTTAAAACCTAATATTTGTTAAAAATAACAACTGTGAAAAGCTTAAATTTTGACAACTGGTAGTCGTTATCATCCATAATAACATACTAAAATTTGAATCATTTGCAAAGGATAGAAAAAGAATTATAACAATTATTTATTTATTTTCAAATTTGGAAACGTCCAAAAGTATTACGCTCAATAAAAACTCTCAATAAATTCTACTATTGTCTCACCTGGAATATCTTTGCCTGGCATTCCACTGGGTCTTTAGTGATTGATAATGCATATAAGTCCGTCCACTGTTTCTGCTGTCATTTCTAAACGGGATCCTTAAAAAGCATGATGATTGTATGCCTGCAATAGTCCTTAAGCAATAGGCTCTTGAACTGTCTCATGTTCTCTCTAAACTGTTTTCTTGTTGCTTCATGTTTTCCACTAATTCTCTAGTCAGTGATAATGCATATATGTCCGTCCCTGGTTTCTGCTATCATTTTTAAACGTGGTCCTTATAAAGCATGTGGAATTGATGGTATTCCTGCAATAGTCTTTATGCAATATGCTTTTGAACTGTCTGATGTTATCTCTCAAATCTTGTCTTGCTGCTTTTTGCTCTTCCACTGAAATCTCTAGTGAGTGATAATGCATATAAGTCCGTTTCATAGTTTCTGTTGTCATTTCTAAACTGGATCCTTATAAAGCATGTGGACTTGATGGTATCCATGTAATAATCCTTAAGCAATATGACCCGAGTTGGTAGAAGCTGTTAGGGTCCCAGCTATGGGCAAATAGTTACCCCGCCAAACTGAGGTTAAAACATTATGAAAGTGTAAAAATAGTTTTCAATGCTAAAAATTAGCAAAATGCATTAATAACAGCTATATATTTTTGAAAAAAAAGTTGCTAGCTATACCTGTTTGAAAAAAAAAATATTACCAGCAATGGATTATTGAAAAAAAAAATTACTAGCAACAAAAATTTTGTTGGCATTAAATTACCCATTGTGGTTGATATGCTGTTAAAGAAACCAAACCAAAACAAACAATAACCTTTCAACATATGAAGAATGCCAATCCCTGTCAAATAACTTCTAAACAGAGCATTTACTTAAATATGTATATCTATAAAAAAGAATGCCATAAAATAATTGTGCATTTCATAATGTGTGACGTCATTTCTTTACATTTGGATACGCCATAAGCAGATATGAATGTTCGTGAGAAAATCATAGAAAATTGTAGTTTAAAAATAGTAAAATCAACCATGCTAACCGAACGCTCCTCTGTGGCTTAATCGATAAAAGCACGTCAGGCTATATGACGATTCCGTATATGATACAGGTTCGATTCTTGTCGGAGGACGCATATTTTCTATAACAATTTCTCGGACATTCAGGCCGGTAAATATTGTTAATACTGTTTATTATAAACAGAGCATTTACTTAAATATGTGTATCTATAAAAATAATTTATAAACATAAAAATGTCTTAAAATAACATTAGAATGCTTAAGCTACTTGATGTGATGAGCATTAAAATCACAAAACGCAAAAATATTCGCTGATGCATGTAGAGTAAAAACAAGTTATATAATTATAAGAAATTTTGTTTAATATATTTGAGTCTTAAGAAGAAAAAGAGCGAAAAAGGAGAAGAGATTGCTATCAGGCTGCAATAAAAAAGCTGAAAACACATGGAAGAATCTTCTGGAAAGAGACAATTTCCTTGCATTTGGGAGATATTCCCGAATACAAACACCGAGGCCATGCATATAAAATCTTTAGAATCTTTTCTGCAAAGAGGAAAATAAGCTTGGAACATTGACAACAATAGAGGAATTTAAATTAGCTTCACAAAGTGCGAAGACATCTGGAGACCATTTCAAGAGAAATGATTCAACATCCAATTAAGGAATACTATTGGAGAAAGAAAGGTTAGGATGGGCATGGGATTTTTTTTTTCTTTACTGGTTTACAAGGATTTCTTTTCATTGTGTCTATCATGAGAAGATTTCTTTTAAGAAGAAAAAGGCCAAAATAATTATCACTATCTATCGGTTATGGTAATACAAACTGGCCAGAAGTTTTTTTTTTTTTTTTTTTTTTTAAAGCATTTCACCCCAAGCAAGGCGGAAACCCACTAGGACGCAAGGGGTTACAGAAAATTTAGAGCAATATCAGATAGGAGTGATAGAAGAAAGGATGAGGAGTTGGGTAGTGGATAGATCAAGGCAACTGGAGATGTCGATTGGCATTACACTTGAATAGCTGGAGATTATAGCTCTCAGGGAAACAGGAATAGGGAAGGGAGTTCCACAGGCGAGAGGTGCGAGACATGAAGCTATTGTAGCAGAAGAGATAGCTACATTTAGGAGTTTCGACAGTGATGGGGTGAAGCGGGATGCCAGCCTCGTAGGTCGCTTGAACTCATGACGACTGGGAACCAGCGAATGCAGCTCCTCGGAGCAATTTCCATGAAAGTATTTGTAGAACAGACAGAGGGAGGCGACGGCGCGTCTGTGAAAGAGTGACTGTAGACGAGATGCCAGAGCAGGGCCAACTACATTGCATATCCGCCTCTGGAGACTATCAAGAACCCCGAGGCAAACAGAAGGGGCACCAGACCATATATGGCATCAATACTCCATGCAAGGGCGAATTGTTGATTTGTAGATCTGGAGGCTCGATTCCGGCGAGAAAAATTTGATGGCGCGGCACAGGGAGCCAACTTTCTTTGCGGTGGACGAAGCAATTAACTCAGTGTATTTATTCTATCTCAGGTCAGCTGTCAACGTGAGACCGAGCAGCCGCAGAGAGTTGTTCTCGAGAAGGTGAGCGTCAGACATTCTAATGGAGGGCAGGGAAGCATCTCTGTGGTGATTAATAGAGAGCAGTTTTGTCTTAGAAGCATTGAAGTTTACCAGCCAATTCATGCCCCAGTTCACAATCGATTGGAGGTCCTTTTCGAGACGCACGGCCAGGTGAGTTTTGTCAGTGACACTAGATTTGTTTTTGAGGCAGGAATAAATTGTATTGTCATTCTAGTAGATGCCAACTTGGGAAGTTATGGCGTCAGGAAGGTCATTTATGTAGATAAAGAATAGAGTGGGACCTAGGATGGAGCCTTGAGGAACACATGCGTTCGTGGGATAGGAACTGGAGGAGAATCAAGCATAACCCACCGCGAATATATGCAGGGACATCTAACCATGCGCAACATGGAACTACAAATAACCCTATAGTGTGTGACTGTTAATCAGATCAGGCTCTCTAAGCACTACCAAATTTTTCAGGTTCCTTATTATCAGCCAGAAGCAGCAAACAGAAAACTGTCAACTTGGTAACTTCCTAACAAATGTTGCAGCCATTGATCAGTCAAATGACCAAAAGGTTAATATTGCTAAATCATTTCAGCCATGGAAGAAAGAAACGGTAAACCATATCCTAAACCTAAAACAAGGGATAAACCTCTATTTCTTTTCAATAAAAATGAAAGGAGTACTCACCAGGCGATAGGTAAACCTATTTACTCCTACTAACCTGTTTAAAGCACAGGAGTCTGCCCGTTCTTATCGAGATACCATCTCTAGGAAGGTTGCCGAATAAGGCTGTAGATCGCTTTCAGGGCAAAGGGAATTATGAAATTTTAAATCTTCTCTTAAGTTTACTCGGTGTGATGAAATCAAAATAATAACAACATAAATATTAGATCCCTTAATCTAATTAAAATTAATAAAAAATTAAAGTTTAAATATAAATATACACACATACATTATTTACATTATTCGGAATATTGTCCTCGTCCTTGTCGTCATATTTATTACAACGTTTCGGCCGTTGTACGCTCCGGCCTTCTTCAGATGGTTGAAATGTCGAACTGAACCCCTTATTTCGCTCACTGGGGTAGACTGTTTTAGTTTCATGTGCCATGTTTAATGGATGTTAGTTATCAGTTAACTCCTGTTAATTCCCCTCCCCAAGTTCCCCACTGCCTTAACCGGGTATTGAACTCACACTCTTTGGGTCCTATCCTGAATAATCTAAATAGTGTACATAATACCTCATCTCAGAAATATAGACAGATACACACATACATGTATATTTTGCACTAGACATCGGGATAAAAGCTTCGTTGTCAAATGGTCCACTTATTCTTACTATTATAATTTTAATGGTGAATAATAGAATTACAAATTAAAAAAAAAGAATGATACAAGGACTGTATGTTATTGTCATGGATTTTAAATATCCAGTACGTCTCCCATTTCCGGCATTAACACACCGTGAATCAAACTAACGAAAATATGAGTAGGGTTATTTTTGAATGGTACTTTTTTAGAGGGTTTGGGGCTCGGAAGCAACCAGGTTCATTCTAGCCCTGGCGTTTGATTTGAAGGGAATAAGGGTCAAAGCACTATATACACACACAGACACATACATAGATAAACATATACACGCATATATATATATATATATATATATATATATTGGGAGCGACCTTTAGTGTAAAATATATTTCAGTAGTAAAAATTAATTTAAGCTAGTTTTATTCTTTTCAAACGAAAAGCTATATCTATTCATATTTTACTGCATTTTACCAGATTTCTAAAAAGATCTTTTGTTTCTACATCTATAAATTTAAGTTATTTTTTCATTAGTTTCGACATTATCAAGAACGTTTCGTCAGATTTAGTCGGTTAACTTCTGTTAATCATACGAACACTGCGCATCAAATTTAAACATACGTTTATAATATTAGTGATGTCATGTATAAAACGGATTCATAGAGTTTCACAGGACAGGAAATTAATGTAATTAACATTTTGTAAGTATTATTCGTAATATTAGTACGTTTTTGCATTTTCTTTGTGTAGCAAGAGTTTGTCTTTAATAGAAAAAAGGCGTCTTTTTTATTGAGAAGATGCAAACGGGTTGGGTTTCATACAATGATAAACATATAAATTTGGTTCGGCATTATTATTATTATTATTATTATTTCCTTTGATTTCTGTTGTATACATATTTCCTTTTGAGGCCCAGCCAGAGACCTAAGGTCAGAAATGGCTTCGTGCTATTTATCACTGATCATTTAAAAAAAACAAAACAAAACAAAAAACATTATTGTTATTATTATAAGTAGTAGTAGCATTTTATCCACATATCAAATATCTAATACATAATTTAAAATGCGGCCTCTATTGGAATTTGAAATAATCAATCAGAAAATAAGTCTACACAGCACAAAATAAAAGGAGAATGCTGAATGGCTAAAGAAAGGACACATTATTTTCCCTGTAAGGGTCACATAACCCTTGCTCTGCAGCGGCAAATTAAGAAAGAAAAAACGTTCTCTCTTTTTCTTCCACCTCAAGCGGGCAACGCGGCTTCCACACCACAGGACTTGTCATTAGTATACGGAAGGGAACCAACAAACTCAAGGGCAATTACTACTACATAGAGAAGCTATCCGAGGAGAGAAAGGGATTTTTTCTTCAACCAAGATCTTTGATAATATAACCTGATATCTTTCACCTAAGCATAATCCGTAAACGCAAATTGTCTGCAATCCATTTTTTTCGTCTTTCTTTCTTTTTCTATTTGTATATTAAATATATTTAAATAGTAAAAGTTTTTGTGTTTCTTTATCTTCAAAAGCTTTCACCTTTTTCATGAATGTAGTACATTAAAAAAAAACAAAAAAACTCATTGCTCCCCAAGCAAGGCGGGTATGTCACTAATACATAGCGAATTACAGGGAGTGAAAGCGAAAGAGTAGACTCTGAAGATGTGGAGGATTGAGGAAAAGACAAAATATGAATGTGATTCAAGAAAGCAGAAGATGGCGATGGACGTTGCATTTAACCTTTAGAAATTAAAGTAAAGGGAAAAGAGTACCACGGGCGGGAAGTGCGAGAAAAGAAACTGTTTCAGTAGAAACGGCGGTTGCATTTAGCCATTTCAACAGTAAAATGGACTAAGTCCAGTTCGTTATATTCACTTACGTCCAAATATCGTTGTAAAAGGAATGAAACCATCTATTCTTCGCTGTTATCATTAATCAGTATTTTCTCTATCAGAATTCTTACAACATAAAAATATTTCCTGGCTTTAAATAACCTGCAACGGGTTGATAATCAAACAATTTATAAAGATGTGGTTGCATCAGGGCGTAATAACGCAGTGTAATCACCACATCTCCAGTGGGGAAAAGTATTTTATTTAATGCGTGTTGCTTTGTCTTGATAACAAAAGATTCGAGGATTTTGAGGAAATCACGATTATATATATGTTATGTGCATTCAACTGTTTTTTTATCTCGTCCAATGCACATCATAGTAGTGTCAGTTGGGCACCGTCTGTGAGTTAAAAAAAAGTGTTGTTTTAACAGAAGACTGAAAAGACAACACTGATATCCGAAGGCTCATTAGGATAGCGAATGATGCCTTCCCAAAGTATTAAGCAACAGGAAAGGTTCTTCAGATGAAAGAGAGGCTTGAGGTGACAAATATGTGTTTCTACAGAAATATGCAGAGAATAAAATGGACTGAACTTGTGCGCAACCAGTAAATTTTAATATTAAATACATAGCAAAGGATATCAGATTTTCAAAACTACAATATTTATTTTCTAAGAATATGTGCTGATCAACAGATTTTATACAGAGTTGACATCTGAATTGGATTTAAGATAGCGAAATTCGCAGTTAACTTAGATAAGAGGAAAAACTATTCTTAGGCAAATATATATATATATATATATATATATATATATATATATATATACATATATATATATATATATATATATATATATATATATTTGGCAAATACATTTTTAGGCATATATATATATATATATATATATATATATATATGTGTGTGTGTGTGTGTGAGTGTGTGTGTGTGTGTGAGTGTGTGTGTGTGTGTGTGTGCGTGCCCTGTTGACATTTTAAATAGTGTGAACCAATCGAATTTGTATCAATAAAACTATATATATATATTAGGACCTTGATTATATTCTCGCTGATTTTTTCATGAAAAGTAATGTTACACTGAATTATAGTTGCATTACCATCTACAGGCACGCAGTCCTGGGAACGCCATCTGTTGGAAAACAGCGAGAATTTATTCAATGTCTTAATATATATATATTTACAAATATATATATATATATATATATATATATATATATATATATATATGTGTGTGTGTGTGTGTGTGTGCGCGCGCGCGCGCGCAGAGAGATTGCGATGGGTAAATTGTCGCCGAGTAATATTGTTAATTTCAAGCGTGCACTTTGTTTTTGATTTTGTCAACTGCACAGTATAGTACGGTCAGTTGGGCACTGTCTGCGAGAAAAAGGACTCCATGACGCCGGTAGATCGAATATTAACATTTCAGTGTGTTTTGGTGTTAATATGAGGAAAGTGCAGAGGATTCGAAAAGAATTGGATGAGTTTAATGGTGATTACGAAGGGACAGCAGTTTGTAAAATTATCTCTGATCGTTATGATAAGAAAAGAACTCCTGAATTTGGTGGTGAGGGTCTCAGACTCAACATAGAGGCCTACACCATGTGCCTTGAGGAGATAGTGCTGCCATGTGTGAAGAGACTGGCGACTGGCAACATGACTTAGCACCATGACACACAGGCAGAACACATGGCTGCCAGACAATTTCTTCGATCCCAGCAACCCTTACATCTGGCCACCTAACTCCCCTGACTGCAACCCCGTTGACTATTATGTGTGGAACAGTGTTGGACAAGAGACCAGCAAAACACCTTGTGACACCAAAAATGAACTGAGGTCAAGAATTATGGAAGCATTCACCAATTTAAATAAGGAGACTCCCTAGAAGAGTTGCTGGAGATTCTGAAGTCGTCAGAAGGCCGTGGCTGAACTCAATGGCGATTTTTATGTATAAAACGAAAGACATATGAAAAGCCTTTTATGCCAACGCTTTTCGTTCCATGAGGAACATTATTAAGGCAAGTGTAGAAATTGTATTTAGTAACCTGTATTCATACACAGAAGATTTCAAATTTATACGCATTAAATTTTCAAAGTTTGAACTAGAGAAATTTCTAAAACCTGTAGGGTAAAAGAAAGGTAAATTATCGTGGCAGGGCGTTAGTGAGGAAATTAAACGACAGTGAGTTAATATTCTTGCTGTTTTTGTAAATGTATATAATTATTATTAATTATTAATGTATGTAATTATTATTTATTTGCTTTCATTTAGTTTTATTTCGATTTGTTTATGTATTTTATTTATTTTTAATAATTAAACAGATTAATTATTTAACAGATTTCTTTTAATTTTTAAATAAATCATGGTCATGCATAAGTAAATTGATTTCAGAAAGAAGCATTTCTTTGATGAAAGGAAATATCTGCAAAACCTCCAGAGCGTTCGTTTTTATGACGGCAAATATGTGGCAGTTACAATTTCAAGAATTCGTCTAATTAAGTTACATTTTTTTGTTTTTAATGAGTACAGCATCTTTGAGATCGAAATTTTGGTTGAAATTACTTCTTTTTATGACTAATGTATTGGATAAATTGTCATGGAGATTATTTTTCATCTTTCTTCAAAGATCCACGTTTATTTCGTAAGAAAGTTTGTTTTGTCAGAGTTGATCTTATGTATAACTGTTTCAGAGTTATTGTTACCATATAATCTTTTTGGTACAGATTATATCTCTATCTATAAAAGGCAAGATGTGTGTGTGTGTGTGTGTGTGTGTTTGTGTGTGTGAGTAACGAATGCACGGCCGCAATTTTCGAGAGATTTGCGCCAAAATTTACATGCACATGCTCCAAGTTAGTGGGAAGGCCGAGACCGACATTGCATTTTCTAACTCCCATCAATAGTGGAAATAATCGATTTTTTTCTTGCTTCTACGGCAGTTTTCATTTAGTTTGCGGTCATTTTCTACTGGCCAGAGTGAGAGCCTATAGCTGGCTGCCACGAATAGGCAGGAAGATTTTATTGGCCAGCGTGAGAGCCAACAGCTGACTGACACGAATGTTAACTAGCATGCTAGCATGCAAAAAAAAAAAATCGATAGCTGCATTCGTCACAAGTGCGAAAAATTTAAATCTGCATGGCACTTTACTGCAATTGGCTCATTCGCTTGCTTATACTCAACGTTGATTCTGATTCTGCAGAACTGGGTTGGGTGTGAAAAAGTATGTGTTGTTGACATTCTTTTTTCATTCAGCTTTTCCAGTTACGAGTCCTTTTTTAAAGGTGATCGTTTTGTGTTCCTTTTGTTTAGTTCTTTTTTCGTAACAGATTTAATGTTTAGTATAGAGCTTAGAAAAATTCGCAGTGTGAGATAGGCAAGAAGTAAGGCATGTAGCAACATCAGCACGGAAAAGGGCACTCCTTTAAAGGTAAGGAAGGGCAAAAATCTTTTAAGTCAAGTGATAGCGATTGCTGTACGATTTTTGAATCAAGCACGGGCAACGCCGGGTCATGCTGCTAGTCCATAATAATTTTGAATGTAGTTGTAATTAATTCTATTTTTAAAGATTAGATAAGTTCCTTTGAATAGTACATGTTAATGAGTTAGTAGGTATTCATATATGTCTGTTCTTATCTAGTTTATTATTATTATTATCATTATTATTATTATTAAACTAAATGAATTGCGTAATTTTCCTCCAATATTTTACGACACTTACAGAAGAACGTAAATTAAGAATCTGTTTTCTTTTTAAAATCGGGCTCTTATCTATGAGTATTATTAACATTATTATTATTATTTCCTTGGATTTCTGTTGTATACCCATTTCCTTCCGGGTCCCAACCAGAGACCTAAGGTCAGAAATGGCTTCGTGACATTTTTTACTAATCATTTTGCACTGATCATAATAAACCAAGACCATACACATTTAACAAAGATAAAGCTCTTCTTAATATGTGATCTGAACTTGTAGGTACATTTTTTTTCTTTACGGCATAGGCTACCAGGAATCTCTATAATGTGTCTATCGAAGCCTTTTCGAAGCAAGTCGAGGGCCCCAACTAGAACTGGAATTATTGATGTCCTCATGCATCACACTTTTTAGATTTCCCCTTCTAGCTTCTTGTACTTTGGTAGTTTTTTGAAGCTATGCAAGGATCACCATGTCAATAAGAAAGCACATTCTGGTTTTGTGATCTTTGAACACAATATCCGGGCGAACAGCTTTGATTGTTCTCTCTGCATTTATTGTCAAGTCCCATGAAATTGTTACTGGTCCTATCTCTGTAATCGGGTCTGGGTGATGTTTATACCAGTTTCTTGCAGTTTCTTTCACGTAAAAGTTGCATATTTTCCAGTCCAATAATTGGTTCACTCTATCATGCCGAGTTTTATATTCAGAGAAGGCTAAAACCGTGTCACCTGGTATACAGTGGTCAATAATAATAATAATAATAATAATAATAATAATAATAATAATAATAATGTCATTGGAGGTTTTAAATGTATTTTGAATATATATTTCTTCTTCAGTTAAATATTAGAGGCTGCACTTTTTTAATGCTTTTAAATAATATCCTATAATTACTCTGGCGTTTATTTTGTTATAGTGGTGATAATAATAATTCACACGTCATTTTTCTTTGCATGTTTTCTGACAAAATTTTGGCGGTCGTCATTGGCTCTATTCAACATAATACCCAGGAATGTGAATGCGATATTAGTTTCAGTTTTAAAAGTAAAATCTGTTGTGCGTTCGACGCTATTAAGTCTATTAACAAGGAGCTCTGCTAAAATTGTGTCCTGTGAATATATTATTAGAACATCAACTATGTATATAGAATTAAAAAAATTTGGTTGTAAAATATTTCGAAAGGGCAGCTTTCTATAAAATCTATAAAGAGACAATTTAAAACATCGTTGAGAGGGAAACACATCCGTAAGCCTAGTTTATTAAAAACAAAAAACAAAAAACAACTTCTTATTGAAGGTTGAAAAAGTACTGATTAGTAATTAATTAGCAGGTTTTTATGATATTTTGTGTTAGCAGAGGTAGTTTTATTTTTGATTTTGTTAAGTGTGTTAAGAGTAAATTTAAATATTTTATGGGAACATTTGATACTAATATTTTATATCTAAACTGGCCATATTTTTATTTTTATAGCTATTTTTAAATCTATTAATAAAAGCACCTTAGATTTAATGTGTGTGGAACTAATTATACTGGGTAGGGGACTGAGAATTTCGGTTAAAGTGCCGTCTTGTTTATGTGAGGCATTGATAGGCGTACAAGGTATGTTTAATCGACCGACAAATTACGTCACTATAGTCATCCATAGTTTACCTTGCACAGACGGTTTTTGAATGTTTTTCAGCGCCCTGTAATTCTAAATTTGAAAACTTAACGTTATCTTTTTTCGACATTACATCGGTCTATAAATAAAGGTCACTAAATGAAATTTCTACACTTGTCTTGGTAACGGAACAAAACACGTTGGCATGCAAAGTATTACTTTTTTTTATATTGTCTTTGAATATATATATATATATATATATATATATATATATATATATATATATATATATATATATATATATATATATATATATATATACAATTATAGGATTGGTGTATACGGAATAAATTCCAATAATACAAAAAAGACTATTCTTAAGAGAGAGCTCAATACAGAGTAGAGCAAATATAATTAATTCGGAAATTATAACATAAATGCGTTATAAAATCACTACAAAAATAGCCATTTTGTTTCAACACCTCTGGCGTCTTATCAAGTGATGGTGTTGAATTCTACATTCAGCACCATCACTTGATAAGACACTAGAAGTGTTGAAACAAAATGGCTATTTTTGTAGTGATTTTATAATGTATTTATGTTATAATTTTCGAATAAATAATCATATATATATATATATATATATATATATATATATATATATATATATATATATATATATATATATATTATACCTCATAGATTGCACAATGCAGAGTTTCATGTATAATGCAATCTTCCGGTGTTGACCGTTACATAATGTAAATTTTAATAAAAATATCTGGTTGGCGCAATGCTGGCCCAATCCATATGCTATACAGGGATTACGCTTTAAAAAAACAACAAAAAAAAACACCATCCCTCTATTTATTTATTTATCTATCTATCTATATATATATATATATATATATATATATATATATATATATATATTGTACTTAAAAGAGATTTGATTTATATTTACATATTTCAAATAAACGGAGATTAATATTTTATTTCCTATTTTATATTTAAAGTAATCAGTGTTGGCTGAAGAGTTTATAGGCTGGCTATGAAGGAATGGTGCTAGAGGTGTGACACACATACATACATATATATATATATATATATATATATATATACGAGGGTTGACTGAAGAGTTTATTGGCTGGCTATGAAAGAATGGTGCTAAACCTATCAACTTTAATCTCAACTCTCCTTATTAATAACAGCATTGTTTCTTGAAATTGACTTTCTCCTCGTGATCTGTCATGTTTCAGGCCGCTGTCAGACCTGCAAATTTTATCAGAAAAATGATATAAGTACACTGCAGGTCTATAAGGAAAGGAATTTACGTAATTGGCATTAGACTGCCAGTTATCATGGGATCTTAGATAACTAGTAAATCCAGCAAGAGTTCATAGAATGACATAGGAAGGAGCGATGCTAGTGCTGTGAAATTTTGCATGCATTACTCTTAACTCTTCTTATTAATAACCACAACTGATATATATGATATATATGATTGTAACTAGTAGCGAATTGCCTGGATAATGGACAAATTTGGCATCGCTGTTATCAAGTACCTGTACGAAGAAATTAATACTAATTCTTCCACAACCAGTAATCTCTTGTGCCTTAGTGGCTTCTCGGACTTGCTTCGACTCTGTGTGTGTGTGTGTGTGAAGAAATATACTCTTAAAAGTGCTATATATATGGGATAAAGTGCTCAATATCAGAGACAGACCGTGTGTAAATATAGAATTAAACATAAAGTCAAGACTTAGAGGCGACAGGCTGTTTCATGCTGGATGCAATCGTCAGGTTATGAGTGCTGTTATTTTTCTCGGCTATTTATATATACGGGTCAGTGGTGCATTGTGGGTAGTCTATTTTGGCGGTTATTTTACCGAAAATCGTTTATTTGTTTATTTATTTATTTGGGTTAAATTATATTGCTTGTTTTTGTTTATATATATAGCGAGAGTGAGAGAGAGAGAGAGAGATATTGCTAAAATTTGCTATATTTATAACGAAAGAAATAGCATGTTCAATTCTAAAGTCTAAATATTTTCTTCATATGAAAAAATAATATCACACTCAAGTCCCAGGGAATCATGACGCTCTGTAGTCATTTCTCGGCGCCTGAGGTGTCAACAAAAATGTAAGTGCCGAGGTGGCTTGAGCAATTGTTCGATAGTATTGCGTAAAACCTAGTTTAAGCATTGACATTGTGTCACAATCGATAGTCACGTAGGAACATTGAAAAATCCACATATGAATAAAATCTACTATGACGGTTACATTGAGGCATGAATGTTATAGTCACCTTGTAGGTTTGTTGGCTTTGTCTACAGTCTCTCTCTCTCTCTCTCTATATATATATATATATATATATATATGTATATGTATATATATGTATGTATATGTATATATATATATATATATATATATAAATTTTGGCTAATGAAATACACACAATAATGTATAGAAAGCTCGAATTTGACAAAACAGTCATTACATCTATCTATCTATCTCTCTCTCTCTCTCTCTCTCTATATATATATATATATATATATATATATATATATATATATATATAAATTTTTGTATTTCGGCAGCAAATTCTCTTTTAGGCACGTCTGATTAAATAAATGTCTGTAATATATTTAATGAGACATGCCTAATACATATATATATATATATATATATATATATATATATATATATATATATATATATATATATAGGGAGAGAGAGAGATACTTATTTCTTGCATATATCTCTTTTTGATGCATCAGGGCTCATCCTCACTGATCATCATCCTGTGATCTTTCCATGTTTCGGGATTTCAGCAATCAAACACACTAACTCAGGTGATCCACCCAGGGGTGATCAGACCCCGACTTGTGTGTAGACAGAGCTGCTTCCGGCACGTCTCAACTTTCGTGTTTTATCTGTCTCCTTTCATCTTTCAGTTACTACGCACGCACACACACACACACACACTTATATATATATATATATATATATATATATATATATATATATATATATATATATGCGTGTTATTTGTGTATGTGTGTGTGAGATTTGTGTGTGTGTGTGTGCGTGTAGTGACAAAGTGACAAAGAGAATTTTTTTAGTGTTTTACCACGTGCATAAAGTAATTGATATAGGTATTTACGAAGCTAAGTGTGCGGCAGAATGCCGTAAGTGTTGGCCACCCACGGAATATCGAACTCATTTCCGCAGCACTAAATTACATAACCGACTGTACTAGTAATTCCTTTATGTCAAGCCTTTACTATAGGGAAGTCTTGATTTATGTGTTTCTTGCATTACTGACATTAATGACATATATCAATTCTGAAAATAACTTAGTGTTTTCTGCTATTATATATTTAGTAATCTCATATTCCTAAACGACAGATCCATATGTACCAAATAAAATGACATTTATAATTATCATGCTTCTGGGAATTTTGCAACTCGTCCATGCTTTGAACTTTGCTGCCACATATAGTCCCGAGTTCCTTGATAAAATCCAAAGAAGAATCAGCAATATTATTGGTCCATATCTGGCGGCTCGGCTTCATTCACTTTCCCACCCCCGTAAGGTTGCCGCTATGTGTCTTTTTTTTATAAATACTTTCAAGGTAATTGTTCGGACGGGCTCTTCGTTAGGTTTTCAGTGATGTCAGTTCTCTGGTGGATGCGGGGCACTTTTCGTTTCGCTTGTGTGTTTTTGTATTTGTTGTTGTGTGTGAATGAGTGTGTGTCTCTGTGAGTGATTGGGATGAATGAATGTTTTATATTATTATAGTCCCGCATTGAACTGATGTTTCTGTCACATTTAAGGATTGTGGGAGGTTTTATTATTAACATTGTTTTGTTTATTTTCTTCTAAATAGTTTTGTTTCATATTGTAAATACTCATTGGGTCTAGTTTTAAATTTGTTGTTTTATACACACCCTCTCCGCCATAGACAATGAATTGGGGACTAGTTAGGATTTTCATAGAGACAATGAGGTTTTATGATCGATGTAGTAATAAAGGTAAGCAAAAATGCGTTGTTTTGATGTTAGGAAAATTGTGGAATATTTGGGTCAGTGTTTGCCGCTAGCTAAGTTATCATTAAAACGTAAGAAGACCGCCCTTTTTCCTCAATCCCCATTTTGGCCTTGTGCCGCATTTCTGTGTATATATCAGAATAAATATCGCTCTTCGTTATGGTATGCTTACTGGCCTCTTTTATTTCTTTCCCCAATTTTTAGTTTAATTCCTTCTCTCCCATTAGTTGACAGAGATGTCTGTTCACTGGTAAATGCGGGGTGCTTTTCGTTTTTCGAATATGTATTTCGTATTTGCTTTTGTGTCTGGATGGGTGGGTGGCTGAGTGAGTTTTTGGTCGAATGAGTATTGTTAATTACCTAATCCCGCAATAATTTAGTCCAGTTCGTGGCTCGGATTGAGGAATCGGAGAGCCGAGTTCAAATTCCAGTCGAATCCATTACATTCACTTAAGTGCTATTACCCTCGGGAAAGGTATGAATCCTCTTCTTCTCCGTCTAGCTATGGGTAAATAGCAGGACAGACCGGGTTTATAGTCTTGGATCGCAACTGGTCCACCGCAGAAAGAAATGGCAACCTACTGCGGGAAAAAATCTACCTCGTCAGTCATGTATCGTAAGATACATGATCGCCTAAGCGTGTATCACGCATGACACACAACTGACTCACGCATGGCTTTTTACTCTTACCTGATTTTTCTGCCACATTAAAATTTGTTTTATTTTTTATTGCTAACACTATTTTGTTTAATTTTAAATTTTCTTGTATATAAAATGTTTTCAGTGTAAATATTCATTGGACTTTTATTTTTAAATGTTGTTATTTTTATTTCTTACCCTCCACAGACACATTTCCCATATTGGAACTAACTGGGATTATTTAG
Source organism: Acanthosepion lycidas (assembly GCA_963932145.1). Classification (NCBI taxonomy): domain Eukaryota; kingdom Metazoa; phylum Mollusca; class Cephalopoda; order Sepiida; family Sepiidae; genus Acanthosepion; species Acanthosepion lycidas. Next base: position 115,696,542 of record OZ010581.1, on the reverse strand, counting down.
AGACTTAATGGTATTGTGGTGACTGTAATATGAATGGTAAGTAAGAATGTGTTATTTTGGTGTAAGGTATACTGTTGTATCTTTGAGTCAGTAATCGTGGCTAGATAAGTTTAGATAAGACAGATAGAAAACCAGCCTTTCCCATTCCCCTCTCCCGTTTGGTCCTGTGCCACATTTATGCATTATTCAAAATTGATATTTCTCTTCGCTGTGGTACATAGATTATTTGAATTTAAGCGCAGCACTAGACTGGCGTTGAGAGCTCATCAATTTACAGTTGAGCTGGCAAGATGAAGCCGTCAGTTCTAAGCTAATAGTTTCTTTTGTTTTGTTTTGTTTTTTTTGCTAGTGGAACTCCCTTTCGGTTTCCAGTCAACTTTAATCTACATAAATTTAAATATAATGTTAATCGCTGTCTACTGTCCTTTTACTTTTTTCTTTTCCCGCTCATTAGTCATCCACACCGAGTAACACCTTGTGTCTTAGTGGCTTTACTGCCTTGCTCAGAGTGAAGCCGATTAAAAAAAAAAAATATATATATATAAGTAAAACAAGCGGCAAAGTTTTGATTCTTGTAAAAAAAAAAATATATTAAAAAAAATTATTTTGACAAAAAGAAAATGCTGCGTGTGTGCCGTGCCTTCAAAATGTCAGGATTTGTATTTGGTATTCGAATATATATTCATTAAAATGCTTTTCAGCAGAAAATGTTTTAAGGAACTCTAATGAAATCTAAAAGCTTGTTCCATCATTTTAGAATCTAATTAAAGGACAATATCTGCTTTCCATTAATACTCACCGTAAAATTCGTTATTAATTATAAAAATCAAAATAAACATCCGGTATTAATCACTGTTTTTTTTTTTAAGAACTAGCATTTATTATGAATTTATAAACAAAAAATGGCCTTATTAATTATAGAATTATAAAATTCGGCAGTAATTATAGGTTCTACCTAAAACCTATTAATTCCCACCGTTTTAAAAATGTGACAGTTACTTCAATTAATGTGTATTCAAAATGTCAGGCTGAAACAGAAGTCCTCGGAAGTTAAACAACAACGAGCCTGGTTAGGACCTACATGAGTGACCGCTTGAGAGTACCAGGTACTGTACGTTTGGGTGTGTTTGTGGTATAGTTTGCAGCCATATCAAACTGAAACAGATTCTCGTAAGATGACTGAAGTACCGACGAACCTGATTATGACCAAAGTTAAGCACCAACTAGCATGGTTAGGACCAACTTGGGTAACCGCTTGGGAATACCAGGAACTCTCAACTTTGATGCGTCGATGGTATAGTTTACGGCTATATCAGGCTGTAACACAGGTTTTCGTAAGATCGCCGAAGTTAAGCAACGACGATCCGGGTTAGGCCCTAGATGGGTGGGTTTACCAGCAGCTTTCATCTTGGATGTGCGAGTGGTATAGCTTACAGACTGATAAAGCTTATAGCCTTATCAGTCTGAATCATCAGTTCTCGTACGATCACCGAAGTTAAGCAGCGTCGAGTCTGGTCAGGAACTAGATCGGTAACAACTTTCATATACCAGGTGCTGTAGGCTTAGATGTACGGGATATATGGCTTACGGCCATAGCTCATTGAAACACCAGATCTCGTACGATTACTGAAGTACTGGCCAGTATTTCGATGTGAGCGTTTGTGAATACCAGGTGCTGCCAGCATGAATATGCCGATGGTATCTCTTACGGACATATTACGTTGAAACATCGATCCTCACTGAGAGCTCCACACATTTGGCCATGTGCTACATCCAAGCTAAGCTTAGAAAATCATTTAGACATCGCGGAAGGGTGTAATAGCAGATTTGTCGTGTTAGAACAATTAAGATTGAGTAGTGAGTTCCCCTCACCAAGTTCTCCACTGCCTTAACCGGGTATTGAACTCACAATCTTTGGGCCTTGTCACTTGATCTAACTAACGTCTTTATCCACTGTGCCATGTGTCCTTGGCAAGAACACATAGCACAATGGAGAGGCACGTTGGAGAAGGAAATTAAGCAGGAGATAACTAATAACTGACATCCATTAAAACATGGCACGTAGGACTAGAACAGTCTATCCCAGTGAACGAAATAAAGATTCGACACTCCAACCACCTGAAGAAGGCCGGAGCGTACCACGGCCGAAACGTTGATGAATACAATAGTTCGAATAATGTCAAGAGTGTACATAATACCTCATCTCAGAAATATAGATAGATACTTTTCCAAAGGTATTAGCACATAAGTTAATGTAATTTGCTCGACTGGAATTCGATTCCTCAATCCGAACCTCTATCCATTACTCAACCGTGAATTTTATGTAAAGCCTGGTAGATGCCCACATGTTCAGTACATTGTTGCCTCTTTTTAATGTCATGCAATTATTCAGCATTCATTTCCATGTAAAAAGATTGATATTACATGACAGGTTAGTACCTTTTTGTTTGTTTTTAAGTATATTTTTTCTGTTTCTTTTGCTTTACTTTTGAGAGGCATCTTTCGCTATCAAAATGGGTCTTTGGTTTTCGGTATCACATGATATGTCCTCCCTGAAAACAATTCCTAGATATTTTCGTTCTTTGCTTCATTTTTTTAACTCCAATTTGTAATTCGTATCTATCTATCTATCTATCTATCTATCTATCTATATATATATATATATATATATATATATATATATATATATATATATATATATATATATATATATAGATAGATATATATAGATATATATATATAGTAGCGGCCATAATATAAGGAACGGAAACAACAAAGACATAAATATGTGTATTACTTAAAAAGTAATGCATGATTAGCAATGAAATTTTTACCGAATAAAGATTAGGGTGTAATGCATAAATATACAAAGTTACAAAAATTTACATAATAGTTTTTTTGTTTTTTTTTAATAAAGATTAAATAAAACAAAGGAAATAAGCTACTGGACAAAAGTTTAGGAACGATCTTGTTAATACTTGATTGTGAACAAAATATCAACAAAATTTAATATTTAGTAAACTTCCCCTTATTTTCAATGACTTCTCTCCAACGTCGACCACATGATCTAATTAATTTCTTGCAAAAATCAGCAGTAATTCCCTCCCATTCTTCTTTCAATAACTCCCATAGGTGATCCTGGTTTTTCGGGTTTCTTTTCTGAGACCTTTCTCCAATTATCTTCCAAACATTTTCTATTGGATTCAGGTCGGTGCTCTGAGCTGGCCACTTCAAGAGGGCGATTCCTTCTTCTTCAAATAAAGCCATAACCTTCTGAGCCTTGTGACAAGGTGCATTGTCCTGCATGAAAATAAGAGATTCATAAAGATTATGGTGTAATCTTGGTACCACATGCTGCTGAACGAGCCTTTTGTAAATTTCAGCATTGGTATTGCCATGTACGCGGATGATAGGGCCAACTTCTGCAGATGAAATCATTCCCCACCCCATCACACTGCCGCCATCAAACTTAACTGTTTTCTTGACACATTGAGAAGACAGACAGGCATGCAGTCCTGCATTTTTTTAAACTCCCAGCAACTATTTTCCTTGAGATCTTATTATTTGTCTCTTCATTAAATTTACGGGCAACTGATGTAGCAGTTTGAAAACGGTTTTTTGTAGATATTCTAACAATTCTTCGATCTTCTCTTTGCGATGTTTTTGGAGGTCTGCCAGTTTTTGGCATTGCATCTAACGTTTTATCGGTTTTATACCTGCTAATTACACCCTAAACGACAATTTTAGACCAATGAACAATATCGAAAATTTCTGAAATTGACTTTTTTCTTGATATTTAGCGTTAATGAGTTATTTTTTTCTTCAAAAGAGAGCGTTTTGCGTGTAAAATTTGCCATGTTGCTTAAAAAGAAAGTCCTAATGATAAATGAAATTTTACTTATTGTTGAAAAGCTCCATCGAGTTTTTTAACAATGTAAATTAAAAGTTTATGCAAATTATTAACATCGTTCCTTAACTTTTGTCCAGTAGCTTATTTCATTTGTTACATTTAATCTTTATTTTTAAAAATAAGTATTATGTAAATTTTTGTAAATTTGTATAATATTTATGCACTACACCCTAATCTTTATTCAGTAAAAAGTTCACTGCTAATCAAGCATTACTTTTTAAGTAATACACATATTTATGTCTTTATTGTTTCCGTTCGTTATATAATAGCCCTACTACATATATATATATATATATATATATATATATATATATATATATATATATATATATATATATATATATATATATATACATATATAAGGGAACATAGAAGTGAACACTTAGATGCGATAGACTGTTCAATGCTAGCTGCAATCATCAGGGCTGACGATTGCATCTAGCATGAAACAAACTGTCCCCTCTAAGTGTTGACTTCTATGTTCACTTTTATATCTACACGCGTTCTATCTCTGAGCACTTTAGCCATAAATATAGCAAATCTTAAGACAATATTACTTCATATATGTATATATATATATAGCAAATTTTGTTTAGTTCTTTCTTTCCGTTTTTCTTACTACCTTACGAGTTTTAAAAATTTTTTTTCTTGAATCTTTAAATTAACATTTTTAGTAGCTAACTAGATTTAAAATAGGTACCTCCACTTGGTTACGTCAAAAATACCATAGCCCCAAACTCAATATAGTCAAAGTTTTGTCTTCAAAATGTTTATGTCATTACTACGAGGAAAGACTAAAGTATTTTTTTTTCAAATGTTTTACTCCTTTGTAGCACGTTACAAATTTAGGTTTAAAATTTTGTTCTTTTTTACGTCAGCAGTGGACCAATGATAAAGGTTAGATTTTTTTGTCGTTTTTTTCCGCTGAAAAACACATTGATTTGGAAATTCTTGCAAAATTCAAATAATTGTCGGATTTTAACGTAAACTTCAGGTCATATTTAGAACTGAATTAAATTATTTTTGAAGATTTTGTTACGAAAATATTAGTAAGAATATTTTTTTTTACATATTTTACCACCCACTTTAATTTCATGAAATTTCGAGAAATTATGGGGGATTTTTTATAAGTTAAAAGCAGAAAATAAATGATCAATATTTTTTTTTTTTTTTTGGTAAAACACTTACCAGTTTCATCGAAAATCTGCTCCGAATTGTAAAATCAATACTGCAATAAAACTATAACATTATTTAATTAGAAAAATCTTTTAATTGCTTTTGTAAATAAGTTATATTAAGAACACTATTGTCTGAAGAAATAAAATTTTTCGATGAATAATGAATTTTTAAAATAATTTTTTTCATTGTTTTTCAAATTTTAATTATAACAATATATTAGTTCAAAAATCATTTAAAATTCTTCATTCTTTCAAAACGGCGGTTTGGTACTATCGTTAAGTGAAAAGTACATTGTACCCAAATATTAAAAAAAAAAAAAAATTAAAAACAATTTTTAGTTAAAAAAAAAGTTACTAATTTCTACTTATGGGAATCTATATATGACATAATCCTGAAAAAGCTCACGTGATTTAAGTGTCATCTGACGCACGGATATTATTTCACTTTTAATTCACTTCTGTTTCATCATTAACGTATTTGAAATCTTCCCTTAAAAATATCATAAAAGTTTTACTTTTTTTAGTTGCTATTTCATTAAATATTTTTATTTTATGTATTTATTTTAGTTTGGGTCATACTTCAATTAATTATTTTTTTGTTTAATGTAGTAAACTTAAGAACCTAGAGGCGAAATGCAAATTCCATAAAGCTTCTTGACACCTAATTAAAAGTCAATAAAATATAAAATAATTCCTGAAAATATGTTCATTTGTAAAAATTAGTTGTTAGCTAAAACCTAAAAAAATACGTTCATTTGCATTACGTAAATTTGCCATTTCTGGTCATCCATAAGAGTTGTCATCACCTTGAGAGCTTCTCAGTAAGTTAATAAAGATCAAAGAAAGAGGGGATCTATCGTTAAGAAATGTTTGTATATTCGTTTTTTTATGCTATAAGTAATATTTATTTCACATCAGAATAATTTAACTTCAAAGTTTCTAATTTTACGCAAATAACGTGTCACAAATCTATAATTTAATTTTGAAAGATTGTAAAAACCGATAAATTTGTTTACACATTTCTTAAAATTAAGAAAATGACCGCTTTTTACTTTTTTTTTTTAAATCGAGCAATTATTTGGCATTCCAATCTATATAATGTCTATTTGAAATACATCAGAATATTTTACTTACTGGAAATAATAGATTTAATCATGTAAATTAAAGCTAAAATGAAATCTTCAAGAATGCTTTTTCATTTTTAAAAATTCATTTTAATCCTTAGGTTATGGAAAATTCAGTGGAGGTGCCTAATTTAAAAGTATTTTCATGAATCTTTAAATGAATATTTTTTATCAAGTTAGGTAAAAGAATGCTTTTGATGAAAACAGAATACGAAATTTGAAATTTCTGCGATACATTAATAAGAAAGAAAGGTTTGAAAATTTAATACCAACAAGACATTGAAAAGTAGGATTGACAGAAGGAAAAAATGCGTTACCCACCTAGAGAGGCACAGCTACGATCGTCCAAGTACTGACGGGAGACGCCACAAAAAAGAACAACAGACTTAACTCTTCTTTATTTTATTCATTCAGCGTATTTTGCGCCGTTGTAGTCACGTACCTCCATTTTAAAATTGTGCTTCATGTTGACATTTAAGGCGAAATAAATGCAATGGTTTGCTGTGGATATTCAGGTTACAACGTCCCTCCCCTCGCTAAGGTCGATTTGTTTTTGAAGCTACCTTTGTCTAAAGACGCAGGACTTACAAGTCGACAGATGATTCGAATTAAGAGTTTTTCCTCCAAGACTGGTCGTCTTATCCAAAGATACAGGACTGTCTGTCCCGCTATTTTATCCATAGCTGAGGGAGAAGAATGTGCAAGTACCCTTTCCTAAGGATATTTGCACATGTGAATGTAATGTACTCGACAGGCGTTCGAATTCGGCTGTATGATTTCTCAACCCTTGCCTCTAAACATTAGTCCACTCCGCCTCCATTCTTGTTGCACATTTGCCGGCTTTAAAATCAACCTGAAAAGTCCATGATAATAATGATATTTCTAGCTGGTGTATCCAATACAAGGGACATAACTCTAAATATAATAATTATACATTTCAAATATTTTAATTTATAAATATTATTTTATAAATTATATTTTATAAATATTAAATAGGTATTATAAGATGATATTCTATTTATTTAGTCAATGAATTTTTTCTCATTGTTAAATCACATTCTAATTGGTTTATTACTATTTTCGTCTTTCTGGAGTTATTTTACGTTCATTGGCTTTCTCAGAAATGTTACTATCTTGGAGTAATGACAATATACTTGTTGTATGTATTACCGTATTTTCCGGTTTACAAAACGCTGCGGCTTGGAAGACGCACCCTAATACTGGAAATAAATTTCTAAGAAAGAAAAAAGTTATTCTCATACCACAACACATTCACTATGTGTCCCTCACATAGTAGCGCCACATATTGTTTTCATTAATCACTCATCCGATTTTATGTGTATGGCAATGACGTACTAGTCAAAAGCAGAAAGGCTCCAGCCGCTGCTAGTAAAAAGAGAATTTTGAAGATTGTGGCTCGGCTGCAGGAAGGTTTATATTCTTGGAAATACTTGATAATAGCTAAGCTACGTACTGAGGTTACATCATATAAAAGGCTGATAGCTAACATTATAGTGTAATGACTCAACATACAAAATCCACGTCACTATCAGGCAAGCCAATTAAGTGACGGTCCAAGCTTACTTGAGTCTTGTCATACGTATGTCTTGGAACACGTATTTTTCTGGGTATTTTTTCGGAAAATGTGCGTCTTGTAAACCGGAAAATATGGTACTTTTTATGGTAATAATTCCAACATTGTCTGATGGGAATTTCCTTCTTTTTGACGGCTTCCTAATGCTTTTGTATATCTCTGTTTTAGTCCCGATTTCGTTTTGACAGTAATTAATCATTGAATGAAACGTAAGTTAAAATTTGACTCACAGACTCAGTGAAAAACGGAATGGGTAGTCGGTGTAGGTTGGTAATATATTAATGGTATATTGTTCATTTAGTAGTGTTGTGTCATTATTTAAAATAGAACAGTACGAGAACAATACATCTCTAGATATTGACAGCACAACGGAGAACAATGCTTCCACAGAGATTAATAAGATGTCTCCGTTCCTCAAATGTCCTGATATCTTTCGACAAACACTTTCTTACTATCGGTTTAGTATTTCATATATGCTGTTGCATTGGACATCTTGAAAGAGATCGACATATTGAAAGTTTATGGTATCTCCGGTCAGACATTTGAACTGATTTCTTACCAAATCATGTAAAGAATGATGTAGGAATAGCCAATCTTCTAGGTTTTTTTCTAATAATGTTACCCAGATCTCTACACTTTGACCTACTTTGATATTAATTTTCATTAAAGGTTCTTTCCCGACGTCTTCAGTTCTCGATTTGGTATCTATGCAGGTCACACAACCAATTACTCCTATAGTAAGTCTGATCAGTTCGATAGGATCAAATTGGCGGCTGTTCCCAAAAATGACCTACAGTCTGTTGTTAACTGGGGCAAGTAACGGATTGTTAATTTTACCGCCCCCAAAGCAAAACAAACCTTTTTTACTTCCATCATTTAACCACCAAGGTAGTTTCTCGTTAGGCCTTCACTGACTAACATTCCCGGCAAACATGAAGTGGAAAGACTATATTGATTCCATTGCTAGGCCTGCTGATAAGAAAGTTGGTTCACGCGCTAGACAATATTTGTTGCCAGAATCTATCTTACATATCTATAAGTCTATCATCCAACTTTGCTTTGAATATTTCTGCCACGTATGGTTCTTTGCTTCTGCTGTGTATTTAGAGATTCTTGATAAAATACCAAGAAAAACCTACAATGTTAATATTCCTAACCTGGGCTCACCGCTTCAGTCACTTTCGCACCACCGTAATGTAGCTTCCCTACCTTTTTTATAAATAAGTTTATGGTCATTTTTCGGATGAACACTTCGCTATGGTATATATGGTGCTTTTCTTTTCTCGCACGTCTCATTGTGGAACTCCCTAAGGGCTCCATCCTTTCTAGCCAAATTTAAATTTCAAGAATTAAAATAATATGTCAATCGTTATCTACTGTTTTCTTGATTAACCTTCTATTCTTCTTCCTGGTTAATAATGCTTTTCTTTTTATTATTATTTCCCTGTTAATAACCGCGTGTGTCTTAGTGACTTTATTGCCTTTCTTGGGATGAATTTGATTAGAAGAAATGCTGGGTAATTCTGATCATAATAGCATTAAGAAGCACATATTTTTAGTCACAGGGCACAATTTCAAATTTTCTTCGGTTACTGTTAATATATATATATATATATATATATATATATATATATATATATATATAATCTTGTGAAGTCGGTGTCGACAGTTTCAGATCAAGAAACTTACATTTCTCAGGGGTAATATGATGCCACCATGGTTCCGTCCAAAAACGCGTTTATCTAATAAATTAAGTATGTCTGAAAATAAAATAGAGGATAAAATAGACTGAACTTGGAGAGTTTCACTACACAAGTTACTACAAAACAAAAACATTAATGTAAAAAATGGAGTTATATTCTTACATAGTTTCTTCACGTCGAGATGTTGATATGAATGTCGTAGATGGCGCCAAACGCATTCAGAGAAATATAAACTCTCATCTATACAATACCGGTTTCTAAGATCAACAGTTAAAAGGACATCGGTCGATTGAATCCAGTTAAACTATTTACATTATTCGGACTATTGTCCTCATCTTTGTCGCCATATTTATCAGGTGGTTGGAATGCCACAGTGGATAAAGGCGTTGGTTAGATCCAGTGACAGAACCCAAAGAGTTGTGAGTTCAATACCTGGTTAAGGCAGTGGAGAACTTGGAGAGGTGAATTAACAGGAGATAACTGATAACTGACATCCATTAGACAAGGAACGTGGAACAGGTCTACCCCAGCGAGCGAAATAAAAGGTTCAGTTCGACATTCCAACCACCTGAAGAAAGCCGGGGCGTACAACGGCCGAAAAGTTGTGATAAATATGGCGAAAAAGATGAGGACAATAATCCGACTAATGTAAATAGTGTACATGATACCTTACCTAAGAAATATAGAGAGAGACAGAATTCACTTAGCTGTATAAATCTATTTTAAAATAGCTCTGATCTTTGAGCAAAAATAGCCTATAGTTCTTGACAAAGACTCTCATTTATTGAACATAAAGAAACGGCACTACAGAATCACAAACAATGAACTGTACCAAATAAGAAACTTCAACTGCAGCAAAAACTAAAATGGTTAGTCGAAAACCGTGGTGTACAACGGCCGAAACGTTGTGATAAATATGGCGAAAAGGTTGAGGACAATAGTCCGAATAATGTAAATAGTGTATATAATACCTCAGATATATAGACAGATAGAAAATTCACTTAGCTGTATAAAACCACATTAAAATGGCTCTGTGCTTTGAGCAAGCATAGACTATCGTTCTTGACAAAAACCCTCCTTTATTGAACGTAATCACAGAATCACAAACAAAGACCTCTACCAAATAATAGACCTCAACAGCAGTAACAACTAAAATGGATAGAACATGTAAGATGAAGAGAGAATATTACCATAATAAAGATAGTGACATTCCACACAACTTCAAAAAAAAGGTTAGCAAGTACATGAAAATACGATAACGCCTACTGAATTTGAGAAAACTATTTTTATAAAAAGGGCTACGAATTCAGACTCTCCATCCCTACGGGAAAGTGCTATACCAGTTACTAGAATTGAGTAATCCATTTTCCTGGAATGTTTAAGAAGGCAGCCTCCACCTATACTGGAAAAAGCGATAACACCTACTAGATATGAGAAAACTGTTTTCCTGAAATGTTTAAGAAGGCAGCCTCCACCTATACTGAAAAAAAAATAACACCTACTAGATATGAGCAAACTGTTTTCCTGAAATGTTTAAGAAGGTAGCCTCAATCAATTATACAAGGAGCCACGACAACAACTGTATTTCAAAAACCTATTTTCATGAAGATGTTAAGAAGGTAGCCTTCAAATATAAAAGAAGGGGCCATATAAACTCCAGGATGTGAGAAGCCTATTTTCCTGAAAGGTTTAGGAAGGTAGATTTCATCTATACTGGAAAGAGTGATAACAGCTATTGTATTAAAGAAACCTTTTTTTCTTGAAAAGGTTAGGAAGGTAGCCTCCATCCTTATTGAAAAGTACCATAACAGATACTCGATGCCAGAAACCTATTTTCTTGAAGTTTGGGAAGGTATTTTCAGCAAAACTGAAAAGAGCGAGAACAATTGCTGGACATGTGAAACATATTTTCCTGAATAAGTTAAGAACGTAGACTTCATCTTTACTAGGAATAATGATAACAGCTACTGGAGATGAGAAACTTATTTTTCTGGAAATTTTAAGAAGATAGACCCCATTTCTACTGAAAAGAACGATTACACCAATTGGACATGCTATTTCCGTGAAAAGTTTAGGTAGATTGACTTCAGCAATCCTAGAAGGAGCCATAACAGCTACTACGTTTTTCCTGAAACCGTTAGGAAGGTAATCTCCATCAATACTGAAAAGAGCGATAACAACTACAGGACTTGAGAAATCTATTTTTCTGAAAGGGTTAGGAAGATAACCACCATCTATAATGGTAAGAGAAATAAATGCTAGTGGATGTAAGAAAACTATTATCCCGAAAATTTTAGATAGGTAGACTTCATCTGTACAGGTAAGAGCGATAACAGCTACTGGAATTGGGAATCTTATATTTCTGAAAAGCTTATAACGTAGCCCCATCTCTACTGGAAAGTGTGATCACACTCACCGGACTTCAGAAACTAATTTTCATGAAAATATTAGGAATATAGCTTTCGTCTATTCTGGTATGGGCCATAACAGCTATAAGAAAGCTATTTTCATGAAAAGATTAGGAAGGTATACCCCATAAATACAGAAAAGAGCAATAATAGCCAATAGACTTGAGAAACATATTTTTCTGTAAAGGTTAGGAAGTTAGCCCCCATCTACACGGGAAATAGCTATAACACATACTCGGTGTTAGAAACCTATTGTTCTGAAAAAGATGGGAAAGGTTCTCTCGATCTATAATGGAAAGAACCATAAATATTGCTGTACGTGAGAATCCTATTTTCCCGAAAATGTCAGGTTGCCAGTGTTAATCTATATTGGAAAGACTGATGACAGCTACTAGACTTGTGAAACCTATTTTCCTGAAGAGGTTATGAAGGTAGCCTCCATCTGTGTTGGAAAGAGTGATAACAGCTACTGGTTGTGTGAAAAGTATTTTCCTGAAAAGGTTATGAAAGTAACCTCCATCTGTGTTGGAAAGAGTGATAACATTGAATGGACTTGAGAAACGTTTAGGAAGGTAGCCTTCATCTACACGGAAAAGGGCGATAAAAGCTACTGGTCTTGATAAACCTATTTTCCTGAAAACGTTAGCATGGTAGCATTCATCAATACTGAAAATATCGATAAGACCTAATGGACACGAGAAATGATGAAAATATTAGGAAAGTAGATCTTATCAGTAATGGAAAAAGCCATAACACATACTGGTTGTGAGAAACCTATTTTTCTGAAAATGTTAGAAAGGTATCCTCCATCTATATAGGAAAGAGCGATAACAGCTACTGGACATGTGAAACCCATTTTCCTGAAAAGGTTAGGAAGGTAGCCTCCACCTCTGCTGGTCTTGAGGAAACTATTTTCAGGAAACGATTATGTAGTTAGACTTCATTTATTCTGGAAGGGGCCACAATGGATAGTGTGCACAAGAAACCAATTTCTCCTGAAAATGTTAGGTATATACAGGTGTTGGACAAAATAATTGAAACACTTGTCAAATTCAAAGAAAATTTATTTCATATTGAGTTGGTCCTCCTTTAGACTCACATACAGCTTTAATACATCTAGAAATGGAATCATACAGCTTCCCGGCTTCATCCAGTAAAATTTTCAGCCATTCTTCCATTAACACCTGCTCCAGCTCTTTAAGACATGACGGTGGAGGATAGCGGCTCCTAATTTGTCGCTCCAAAATCCACCACAGCTGTTCAATAATATTCATATCTGGAGATTGGGGAGGCTACTCCATGTGTTCTAGCTCACTTTCATGCTCTTCATACCAATTCTTAACCACTCGAGCAGTATGTATTGGAGCAGCATTGTCTTGGAAGATGCAGTCACCATCAGAGAATAACGTCTGGGCTATTGGATGAACATGATCTCCCAAAATTTTTAGGTAATCTTTGCTGTTGATTTTACTATGCAGTGCAACTACTGGACTGAGACATTTCTATGATATGGCGGCCCAAATCCCCTCCATGCTTCATTGTTGAAAAAAGGCAGTCAGGGTTGTAAGCTTCTTCTTTGGCCAGCCTCAACACATAAACTCACCCTAAAGTTGGGCAAAGAGAAAAACTGGACTTGTCTGAGAATATGACTTGCTTCCAGGCATTGTGATCTCTGCACTGCTTCAACCTCTTCGGAACGTTGCGAGTGGAGAGAAGAAGTTTCCTTACGGTGGCTCTTCCATGATATGCAGCCTTATGGAGCTCATAACGAACAGAGTTAGTAGAAACTGGACTATTCAGATGATTATTCAACTCAGCAGTCACTTTGACCGCATTTGTCCGAAGATTTTTTTGCCATATTGCGTTTCAATGCACGTCGGCCCCTGTCAGTAAGTTTTCAAATCCAGCCTGAATTGCTACGGTTGCTAGAGATTTTGCCCTGTTTCTCGAAATGCGTCATAGTTCTTGATGTTGTAGCTCTTGAAAAACCAAACAGTTCATCAACCTTAGTGATCGAGGCTCCTGCCATGCGAGCTCCAACAATTTGCTTTTTTTCGAACTCTGAGGGGTCACGCATTTAGCTTAATTTTAATAAATTCTAAAAATAAATAAGACAAAGACAGTAAATTAGATAAATAAACGTATTTACAATAGATATAACCTGCAAATACGAAGTTTTAGTTAAAGTTCTTAATATAATAGGTCTTTGAAATATAAGGGTTGAATTTGAACCTATTCCAAATATTTTGTCCTACCCCTGTAGATTATAATAATGCAAGAATGTGAGAAACATCTGAAAGGTTTAGAAAGGTAGCCTCCAACTATAGCGGAATAAGCGATATCAGCTGCTGGACTTGAGAAACCTATTTTCCAGAGGAAGTTAAGAAGGGAGAATTCATTTATTCTGGAAAGTGAGATAACATTTAGTGGATAGTTAAAACTATTTTTTCTGAAAACTTAAGGAAGGGAGCCTACATCTATAATGGAAAGTGCGATAACAGCTACTGGACTTGAGAAACCTATTTTCCTGAACATTTTAGGAAGGTAGCCTTCATCTATAATGGAAATAGCGATAATAGTTACTGGACATGAGACAGCTATATTCCTGAAAATTCTAGGTGGATAGCCATCATCTTCACTGGAAAGGGCGATGACATCTACTGGACATGAAAAATTTATTTTCCCTGAAAAGTTTATTAGGGTAGCCTTCATCTATAGGGGAACATTGATTAAAAAAAAAACAAACAACTGGGATTGTGAAAACTATTTTCCTGGAAAACTTCTAACTAGAAAGTGCGATCACACCTCCTGAACTTGAGAAAGCTATTTTCTTAAAAATGTTAGGAATATACTGGAAAAAGGGATAAGAGTTATTGGACCTGAAAATGTTACGTAGGAATCCACCATCTATGCTAAAATGATGGAAAGCAAACACTGGTTTTGAGAAACCTATTTTCCTGAAAATGTATGTAAGGAAAACTTAATCTATACTGGAAAGAGCGATAATATCTAATGGTTTTGAGAAGTATACCTTCCTGATATGTATAGGGCGGTAGACATTGTCTATTCTCGAAAGAACGATAACACTTACAGCTCTTGAGAAAACTATTTCCCTGAAGGTTTTAGGAAGGTAGCCTCCATCTATACTGGAAAGAGCTATAACAGTTACAGGACGTAAAACTATTTTAATTAAATTATTAGGAAGATAACCTACACCTATACTGTAAAAAGATAGAACACCTATTCACTTGGACACTATTTTCCTGAAAATTTTCGAAAAATAACCTCCATCTATACTTGATAGATCGATTACATTTACATTTCTTGAGAAACCTATTTTCCTGAAAAGATTAGGAAGGTAGACTTCATCTATTCTGGAAAGAACGATAACAAGTACTGGACGTGAGAAACCTATTTTGCTGAAAAGGTTTGGAATGTAACCATTGTCCATAATGGAAAATTGCGATAACATTGAATAGACTTGAGAAACGTATTTTTCCAAAAAGTTTCGGAAGGTACCCTCCATCTATGAGGGAAAGAGCGATAAAAGCTACTGGACTTTAGAAACCTATTATCCTGAAAAATTTACGAAGGCAGTCTCGATCTATACTGGAAAGAGCGAAAACATTTACTGGACGCGCGCGCGCGCGCACGTCTGTCTGTGTGTGTGTGTGTGTGTGTGTGTGTGTGTGTGTGTGTGTGTGTGTGTGGATTGGGTTGTTGCATAATTATCAGGCGTTTTTAAACAATATTATGTAAAAAGAAATATAACAGTTCAACAATAACATTTTTAAATGATTATTCAGATGCGTATTATTATCGACACGGATTTTTATAACCTGAAAATAAAATAATATTTTTATTTAAAAAAGTAAAGAAAACAGCAAATTTATTAACTTGCCTGCATAAACGCCTGATAATTCTGCACCAACCCTATATATATATATATATATATATATATATATATATATATATATAGATAGATAGATAGATAGATAGATAGATATTTCAGTGTGTCTTATTTTCATGTATATTAATTCCTGTCTCAAAACTCATTTTACACATGTGCCACTAATATTCTATCAAACATTTTGTATAGCATATTATATCCGCGCACGCATGCACGCAAACACACACACACACACACACACACACACACACACACACACACACACACACACACACAAAATAAAGCCAGTTAATTTTGACGCTCCAAAACGTTAAAACTTCGCTCTTTTAATCAGCTTGGAGTACTTTTCCATCAGTATGTCTGATACTAGCCTCCAGGAAAGGGGTTCGTTGCGCCTTTCCCGGTTAACATTTTCCGCCAATATGAATCAATTGCTAGCTCAGCTGTTAGGAATCTTGATCCACCATGTCGTGCTAGATAATTTTTACCGCCATAATCTAGCCAACACATTGTATATTTCTATCGTTCGCCCATGCATGGAATACTGCTATAACATGTCTGATGTTTCTGCTGTGCATTAAGAGAAGATAAAATACAAAGAAGAATCAGCAATTTACACCATTCACATCATTTGAATTGTGTATAAAAGGAGGGTGTGTAAAAGCCCTGTTTTAAGTAATCCGACAACAACAACAACAACAAAAAAAAAAAAAAAAAACAAACTTGGAGAGTTGAATTACTAAAGGGAATTAACTTGAAGTGAGATGGCCCGTGGTATTAGAATTTTATACACGTGGACTAATTCAAATGTTGTGTTCAAAGTACAACTTATGAATATTATTTTCACCTGAAAAACAAAAATGGACGAATAAACAAACATTCCCTACATGATTTAACCATTGAGGAATGCTCAAAGAACATTTATCATGAAAATATTTATAGAAAAGGCACAGGGAAGCTACTTTCAGGCGGTGAGAAAGTAACTGAAGCCGAGATACCAGGTCAGAACCAATAACATTGCAGATTCTTTAACATCTGTTTATATTTCTGTAGTTGAGATATTGTAACTATTTACACTGTTTACATCATTCGAACTGTTGTCCTCATCTTTATTGTCATATTCACGATGTTTAGGCCGTTGTATGCTCCGGCCTTCTTCATCGTGAATATGACAATAAAGATGAGGACGACAGTTCAAACAATGTAAATAGTGTAAACAGGATTTATTTATTTAATCATTTCACCCCAAGCAAGGTGGTAATACCACTATGACGCAAAGGGTTACTGGGAGTGAAAGAGAATGAGAAGACTTTAGTGGTGAAGAAAGGACAATAAAATAAATGTGTTACAAGAAGATAGAAGATGGTGATTGACGTTGCTTTAAATTTTTAAAGGTTTTAGGTGGATGGGAAATAAAAAATAGGAAAAAGAGTTCCACGGGTGGAAAGTGAGAGAAAAAAAACTGTTAGCATAGAAGTGACGGTTGCATGTATTAGGTTGGTGCAAAAATAATGTCGTTTTCTCACATGTGTTACTATGTGAGAAAACGAAATTATTTTTGCACCAACCTCATAGTTAGTTTAACAGGAAAACGGTGAAACTTTAGTTGCCAATCTAGTAGCATGCTTAAATATCGTGGCACCAAGGAAGAAAGGTCATCAGAAAAATTGCCATGAATATATTTGTAGAAAAGACAGAGGGAAGCCAGGTCACGTCGGGGAGAAAGTGACCATGCCAAGTCAGGATCGATTACACACCTTTCTTTGAATTTTGTCAAGAATCTCGTGATATCACTTCTCGCCTGTGGAACTCCGTCCCCTTTTCTTGTTTCCTTGATAGCTATAATCTCCAACTATTCAAATGTAATGTCAATCGACGTCTCCAGATTCCTTGAGCTATCCCCTATCCTTCTCTTCATTCTTTCCACTACACTTTGCTCTCGCTCTGTAACTACTTGAGTGCTAGTGGCTTCCCGCCTTGCTTGGGATGAAACGCTTAAAAAAAGAATTAGTTTAAACCGAAGGGAAGGAAGTTGTTGTTTGATTTCCTATTATTTGCCTTATTGTTTTTACGGTCTTGTGGGAGGATGGATTATCTTTCCTCCCTGGAAATGTCAATCGATGTCTCCAGATGCCTTGAGCTATCCCCTATTCTCCTCTTAATCCTTTCCTCTATCACTCCTCTTTGCTCTCGCTCCAACCCTCTATAACCGTTTGCGTACTAGTGGCTTCCCGCCTTGCTTGGGATGAAACGCTTATATATATATATATATATATATATATATATATATATATATATATATATATATATATATAATAGGAACATCATACCAGATCTGGTAGCAATATACAATGCACAGACGAATGGTAGATTTATATACGTTCAAGGTGCTTTCTGACGAGGCAAATTGTCTGGAACGACACAGTGAAAGAACTTTCATATCAGAAGACCTAGCAACTAATTCAATATAATTACTTTAGTTCATCCCAAATGAAAAAGGGAGTCCATAAGCCGCAAAGTGTTGCTCTTCTGGAGTTTAGCATCAGCCATGCATCAGCATCGTTTTTAAATCATTTCACCCCAAGAAAGGCAATAAAGCCACTACAATACGATGGGTTACTAACAGTGACCAAAACAGAGAGGACAACAAAGAACAGCTTTCAACGAGGCGGAAAATGGCGATTGATATTTTTGAAGATGGTAGATGACAAGAATCAGGTAGCCAGAAAAGTGCGAGAAAAGCAACTATTCGTAGAGAAATTATTTAGCAACTTCAACAGTGAAATTATCAGACCGAACTAATTAGTTTTTTTTTTTTCGACTCAATAGGAGTAGATAGGTTTGCCTGTGGCCCGGTTCACACTTCCCATGTTCTTTTGAATAGGATTAGAGATTTATTCATTGCTTCCAGTTTAGGATTTGGTTTCCGGTGCCTGCTAAAGTCTATTTCAGTTCTATACGTCTGACATCTACTCTGAAATTTTATTTATTAAAGACTTCTTTTAAAATTTATTTATTTCCTCAATAGGAATAGATAGGTTTGCCAATCGTCCGGTTCACACTTCTCCCTGGTCTTTCAAACCCAGATTATAGGGTATCTTCTTCCCTGTTTAGAATCGGCTTTCCGGTTTCTTCTAAAATCTTTTCATTCTCTTTCACTCTCAATACCCACCTTGCGTCATAGAGGCATCGTTGCCTTGTTTAGGGTGAATTGATTAAAACGAAAAGCTACCAATCTAATATTGAGCTTGATGTCGAGTTACCAACGATGAAAGCTGAGGAAGGACTTAATCCTGCAATTAAATGTGCACGCATCGAAGCTGTTGTAAGTCTTAATATTTTAAATCGTATTAAAAATTAGCAGCCAAATTTCTGATGACGAACCTCCAGGTGAGTAAATCACTATTCTTTCACGGACTCAGGTTTTCTACTTGTATATATTGAATCAATTCTCAGGGCTGCTACGATGAAAGTTGGTTAACTTTGTCGCGCCAGATAATCTTTCACAACAGAATTTATCTACCATTCGAATTTAATATTTCAGCCACGCCTGGTCTGTGATTCCGGCAATATATCTCGAGATTCTTGGCAAAATCCAGGCATGTAACGTTATCGGTCCAGACCTGACATTTTGAATTCACTCATTTTCTCACCGACGTGACGTAGCTTCCCTCAGGCTTTTCTATAAGTATTTTCACGGCAGCTGTTCTAATGAGCGTTCCTCGTTGTTACCTTTACGATTTTAAGCGTACTACTCGAATGTCGAATTTGTCGCTTAATTTTATATTGAAATATCTAAATGCAACAGGAAGTTTTATTCCACTTCCTGCTTGTGGAACCCTCTTTCGATTTTTGCTTCCATGCCTACGACGTTCATCAAAAGTCTAAATGCAAAATCAATGGCCATCTTTTTTTTCTCCTTCATGCTCGTCCTGGGTAAGACGATAAACTACGTCCAAAAGCAAGGCCTCTGATCAGGAGGTTTTGTGGAGCGTGGAAGCATTTCTTAATTGCTAGTGTTCCCAGGTCCACCAGGGTCAGAGGTTGTAGCACATGTTAGGGTCCCAGATATGGGCAAATAGTGAACCTCCAAACTTGGGTGACAACACTATAAAAGTGTAAAAATAGGTTTTAATACCAGAAATAGTTTGCAAAAAAATAATATTAGGTTGGTGCAAAAATAATGACGTAATAATGTCGTTTTTTACGTATTTTTTAACGTCAAAAAACGACATTGTTACGTCATTATTTTTGCACCAACCTAATACCAGCAATATATTATTACCAGCAATATATTTTTGAAAAAAAAATATTACCAGCAATAAAAATATTGTCAGTATTAAATAACCCATTGAGGTTGATATGCTATAAAACAAACCAAACCAAACCTCCTTTTCCTGTCCTTTTATTGTCCATTCTCCTCATCAACGTCTATTCATTTTCTTTCACTCTCAGTAAACTCTTGCATCTTAGTGGCTTTATCGCCTTGCTTGCGGCGAAATGATAAAAAAACGCACATTATTATTTCAAAAGATTTCAACAATTTTATATTAAATCAAAGCTAGGCAAAAATGGGTAATCATTGTTAACAACGCTACAGCTGACAATAAACTGAAGATGAAAGCAAATGCAAGTGAAAAGTGAATAATAATGGCTGACAATGTTTCAGGTAATAAAAAAATAGAAGATGAATGTAAATACTAGTCAAAAATTAATAATAATGATTGACAATGATTCATTTCAGTCACGAGACGAGACATGGCGATTGACTTTAGACGTAGCCTACTGAGGAAGTTTTAGGAACACGCATGCGCGCACACATATTTCCGTTGAATTATGAACAACTTTTAAACGAAAAAGATGTTAGTTTAAATGCAAACGTCCAGTGAGTTCTACGGTACCAGAAAATCAACTTGAGCATGTATAATGTCCTAATTACCAAGAGTTTTGTCTCTATAAAACTAGGCATCCAGAAGTGGTCCATTATCAGTGAGCATTCAGCAAACATTGAGGCAAGAAACATATTGAAGTTGGAGTGAATTCAATTTGGGTAATTAAACAAAACAATCCATAGATGTCAGATGATAATATTGGCATCTGAATAACAACTTAATCATATTGAACGCTTATATGATGCTGCTATGAACCTCGAGAGTTTTACAAATGTGTTTTCTTTCAATATTTTATATTGTATCAGCTTAATAAATTAAAGGCGTTCCTGCTTTAGATATCAGCAATTAAATTCCTTAGTTATCTGATGGCAAACACTAACCATTTGCAAAGATAGAAAGGAAAAACTATTTGTAACAAAGCAATCCTAATATAGTTTTAATTTGTTATTTTAAAAAACGCTACTGGTTGAAATTAAATCATGGCAAGTATCTTGTCATTTAGCGGACATTATAGAAAAAGAGAAGTAGTAGATAGTTTGGCCTATTGTCGGGTTCATAATCCTCCCTGGTCTTTTGAATAGAAATAGAGGTTTATCTCTTGTTTCCTGTTTAGGATAGGGTTTCCGTTTCCTTTTAAAGTCTACTACAACATATACTTCTAATGTCCCCCCCTTTTTTTTTACATTGAAATTTACCCTGTACAAGGTTCGGGGGCCAGTCAAGATAGAAGGTTAGCGTAAGAGGCAATTTGTGCGGAAATGCGTGAAAGATAGCGGTTAGCCATAAACTTAAACAGGTTAAGATTGTATTAACCAAGGAAATATCCTCTTGGGAATCTGTTCCACGTAGCAGTGATTCACGAGACGAAGCTGTTCGAGTAAAAGTTTCTTATCGCCAAAGGAATACGGAAAGAAAGGGGGTGCTTTAGTAAAAAGTAAGTGATATGGCAATCCTAGCCGTGAAGGTTAGTATTGCTGGAACTAAAGAATGCGGTTCATCCGAGCACTTTTGAAGTAGCGACAGAACAGTGAGTGGCTTGCCACATCCTGCCTGTGAGAGAAAGGTTGAAGGGTGGAAAATAATTTGTCACTCACAAGGACGTTTCTGGACACTATTGAGGCTGGAAAGTGAGGACTGGGCAGCTCGGTGGAGTAGTGGATAGCGGTTCGGATTGAGGAATCGGAGAGCCGAGTTCGAATTCCAGTTGAATCTATTACATTCAATTACGTGCTAATACCCTTGGGAAAGTTATGAATCCTCGACTTCTCTACCCAGCTATGTATAAATAGCAGTACAGACCGGGTTCTGTAGCCTTGGATGCATGATCGCCTAAACATTGCACATAACTCACTGACTCCATTTTAGGCCTGATCTGGTTCTGGTAATGGGGAGGATAGTACGAGGAGTCAGGTACTTACTAGAGCGGTACAGGGAACCTGACCATTCTTCCTGCAGAGATGGATCATATGAGGTCAGGGGTGAACTTATGGCCCAATAGTCTCTCAAGTCACGGTGCCACTTGGCGGGAACAGCCATTCACGTTACTGGTGGTACTCCGGAATACATTTTCTGATGATGGAATGTAGCTACTTTGGTTTTTGAAGGATTGAATGTAACCAGCAAAGTTTTCCCCCATATAAAATATAGATGAAAATAAATTAAATGCAAACATGAATACTAATTGTCGACAGTACGTTATCTAATAAAAAGTACGAAAGTATATAATACTAAAATTAATAATAATGGCGGACAATGCTTGACCTATTAATAAATTAAGCTTAAAATATTAGTTCTCTATAAAAATTACCTCAAAAAGTTCAGTTTACTTCGCATTTATACTGAAGTGAACAATCCGTTCCTTTCTAAAATGTAGGCATCATTTTGTCTTAACAGCTGATTTCGACTTGCTTATAACAAATTATATTATACTGTAAAGATCTCTTTCGCAATGTAATTTAAAACAAAAACAGTAACTTATTCTTACATACCCATAAACACACCCAGACACACGCGCACAGGTATGATGATAAAATCCTACAGACCTACAAACACTGTTCACTGTTCATTTAAATCGAGTCGTGAACCCAGAACATCAAATTTTGAAGTTGCTTCGATGCCAGCGTATTTGTCGATGGTGTTTATTCGATGCGGAATATAATCAAACCCAAATACGATATCTTACATTCAAAACACAATGTCGGCTTGAAATAACTAATCATCCTTACGGGCAAAAAGCGCTTACTCCCCCAGTCATATTCTTGTAAAATCAGTTCTTAGGCATTACATATATCAACCAGTTTATTTCTTCAATTTACCTCTTCTAGCGGCTACCAACTGCTTACGGCCCCACCCTTCATTCTAACCACAATGCAACGACATAGGTGATTGTGGCCTGCTTTGCCTAAGAAACTCTTTCCTCGACTTTATAAGCACTCGAACGAAACTATCACTCTTCTGATCTTAAAAGAAATGTAAATGTATTACGATATTGTGGGAGAGAGAGAGTAAACGGCAGCTTCTAACAAAAGATATACTTCATAAAAAAAAAAAAAAAGACTGGAAAATTACTCGTCAATTTACTTAGAATGCTCTTATTTTTAACAATATAGAACGGCTGCTGAAAAATTCTCTGCTCGACCCACTTTGCAAAATCTGAGCAAAATGACCAAATATTTATTTTTTTTCATTTTTTTTTAAATCCTTGGTTCGATAGAAAACTTTTCAGTGTCCCATCCTACCTGCGAGTTTTGGGAAAATTTAAAGCACGAATGTGAACTTTGTACTTATTTGGTTTGTACAAATAAAAGATTCCTATGATTACTTTTTTCTTTCTTTGCTTCTTCATGTTTACCATCATTGTTTACTCCCTTTTTTCTCTCTTTCTTTTTTTTTCTTTCTTCACCATTTCTTTCATTCTTTCTTTCTTTCTTTCTTTCTTTGTGTTTATCATTCTTTTTCCCTTTCTTCTCCCTTTCTTTCTTTCTTTCTTTCTTCACATTTCTTCACCATTTCTTTCTTTCTTTCTTTCTTTATGTTTATCATCGTTTTCCCTTTTTTTCTCTCCTTCTTTATTTCTTTCTACACATTTCTTCACCATTTCTTTCTTTCTTTCTTTATGTTTATCATCGTTTTCCCTTTTTTTCTCTCCTTCTTTATTTCTTTCTTCACATTTCTTCACCATTTCTTTCTTTCTTCATTCGTATTTATCGTCATTGATTTTTCATTTTTTTCTCTCTTTTTTTTCTTACTGTTTCGCTGTCACAAAGTATTTCTGACAAGAGAATTCAAAAGGAATTGTTCCACAAGCATCGCAAAATTATGATTTACTGAAATGTTATAGTTAATGAATCAGCACAAAGTTTGGTAAAGAAAAATCAATGGGAAATGGAAAAGAAAGAAAGAAAAAAAAAGAAAAAAAAAAGAAAACGAAATAAAAGAGAAAGAGGAAGAAAGCCCCCCCCCCAAAAAAAAAGACTGACAAATAAGTAGAAAGAAAAAGAAAAAAGAAATAGGAAGAAAAAGACAAATAAATTGATTAACAAAAATGAATTAAAGACAAAATAGAGACAGAAAGAAAGAAAAAATGCAGAGAAAACATAAAGGAATGAAAGAATGAAAGAAAGAAAGAAGAACGAATTAAAAAAGTAAGAAAGTAAAAGTAATTAGATAGGTAAATATTTAGAAATAGAAGAAAAGGGAGAAATATAGTTCTACAGAAGCAACAAAAAGAAATAAAAAGATAAATAGAAAAATATGGAGGAAGAAGACAGAACGGAAGAAAGGATAAAAAAAGAAAGAATAAAAAATGCAAGACATAAAGAATAATAAAGGAAAAAGAAAGAAAGAAAGAAAGTGTTAGAATGTAATAAAGAAAAAATAAAGACAGAAAGATATATTAATACACAGAAAAAATATGAAAGAAAGAAAGAAGTAGAAATAAATAAATAAAAAGAGAAAGAGAAAGAAAGACAGAAACAGACGATAAAATAAGTTGGAAGTAAAAGTACATCAGGAAGAAAAAAAATGAAAAACGAAGAAAAGCAACAAAAAAAAAAGAAAAGAAAAAGATTATTAGAATGGCAGCAAGAAAAAAAAAACGAATGAAAGAAACAAATATTCGGAAAAAACGAAGAGAAAACAGAACGAATGAATGAGAGAAAGAAAGATAGAAATTAAAAAAGAAATAAAAAGAAAGAAAGAGACAAAATCTTATGAGTGTCGCTAGTCATTCTCGATGGAAGTTATAAATTATGAACGCTTAAAGATGTGTTTTGTTTATAAAACAACGTGTTCTGAGTAACGAAGCCATCTTTTCGTTTTGGTTGTTTTTCTTATAAATGTGTGTAAAATAAGAGATTTTAAATAAAAAAAAAAAATAAAAACAAAGAAACGGTTGACTTAGTCAAAGAAATGAAAGTGAAAAGGGAGAAAAACAGGTTTCTGGGGGAAAAGAAAAAAGAAAAGTTTCGCGAATTTCTCCTTTCATTTGCGTTTACGCACAAAAAAAAAAAAAATAAAAATAAAAAAGAAGAGGAGAAATAGAAAGAGGTAACCTTTTCTTCGGTTACACCGAAAGAAAAAATACTACAAAAACCTCATCGAAATACTACTACTTTGCCCTTGCTTCTGCCGTCGGCAAGCCTACTGCTCCTGCTGCTACTCTTACTATTACAACGGCTGCTACAAGTTTACTACGTTAAAGGTCTGCTCATCTCTCGCCATTAAAGCGAGCAGCTGTGACAGCACAACAACAACACAAGACTACGCAATAATAATAGTGTTGTATGGCATTGGAATTTGTGAAAACAAATTACGAGAGATATTGAAAGGAAGGAAGGAATGAAGAAAGGAAGGAAAGAGAACGAACGAAAGAAAGAGAGCAATCGGGAAGAAGAAGAAGAAGAAGCGGAGATGAGGAAAGGATTTACGTTAATTTCGGCGATAGATTGATATAGATACATATATAGTTAAAAAAAAAAGAAAAAAGAAAAAAGAAAACGAAAGGAAACTAAATCGCTATGTACAAGGACTAAAAAAAAGAAAAAAAGAAGAAAGGTCCGTTCAAAATAACCTTAGTCGGATAGAAAGATACACATATAAACGTACACATTCAAACACGCCACACATACACGTGTATCTATAAACAAATATTTCTGGATTTATAGATACGTAGATATATCAATAGATATTTCAGAGCTGTCATGAAGCTTTTTGCATTTGACATCTTTTTTTTAAAAAAAAAATAAGAGCGAACACACCCGCTGCCGAATCCTTTTTTTTTTTTTTTTTTTACTTCCTTGGCTAACCCTATCCCATAAATTCGCGCTATAATTGTGGGAAAACCCTTACGTACAATTAAACTACCCTTCACGCCTTTACGCTTCATTTTATATATACTTGATGGTTTCTCTGGTTTTAATTACAGTTTCGAGACAAGCGATATTTATTTTTTGCTGTTGTTTTTCTTCCTTTTTTTAAGTCTGTTTCTTTTTGGCTTTTTTAATAGTTCATTTATTTTTTTAACATTTAAAATTTGAAACCTTTTGGGACATATATATGGATTAAATTAAATGAAATACAAAATGTTTAATATTAGTATACCTGGTATATTTCAAATTATTTTAAATTGAATTTTTTTTCTCTGGCTTTTTGATCTCCGTATTCTTTACCATATATTTTAATTATTTTGTTTTTACTTTATTTTTATCATCTTGCCGAATATTTTTATAATATGACAGTGAAAATTAAATACACACACACATATACACATAGGTTTATTTTTCTTTATTTTTAATTTCTATCAGGATATTTTTTCCGTAGGGAGAAATTGTTTGAAATTTTCCAGAGAAACATTTATTTTCAATTTCTCCACAGATTTTTTTCTCTCTTTCATTACTTTTTTTCGTTTATATGTCCGACTCACAATATCTCTACTTCAGTGTATGACAAACACACACACGCACGCACACACACACACATGAAAAAAAAAACAACGTCTGTTAAATATTTATTTGTTATATACCTCTAAAATCGTTAACTAGAAAAAGTTACCCTAAGTAGTACTGTAGTCTGCTATCATTTGAAGTAATAGCTACAGACATATTATATAGATCAAACTTGATAATATATTGAAAAGTATTTTTATGTATATTACATTCTAAAATCACGACCTCATTATATTAAAGAAAAACTCCTCTCTACGGATAAAAATCAGTTAAGGATTTAATCTTTATAGAAATACTAATCAGTTTTATTAAAAGCTTTATTTTGAATAAACGTATTTGCTATGATCACGCGAAAAATGGAAGTACGCTAATTAAGTATTTATTTTTCTTTTAGGACTTTTCTTGGACCAAATGTTTCAAATTTCAAGTTAGGGCAAACCCTTACTTTCGAAAGACAACTTGAAGTCAGAGGGAGAAAAGAAGAGTCAGGCACATGTTGTGTATTGGGAAATAATATTGACAAAAAGAAATGCTATCGTAGAGAAAAATAAACGTCACTGATTTTAAAAGATAAAAGACTGTCAAATTTAGAGAGAGAGAGAACAACAACATCTTCAACAAAGTTTAACGATAACTTTGATTGTAGTATATAACATAAGAAGAAGAAGAAGAAGAAACAGAGAATTAATAAGAGTGTATGAATAAAAGAAAGTGAAAGAACGAAAAGAAAGTAGCGAATCAGTGTTTAGAAATAGCTTATACGGTACAGTGTGGCCTAGATAGACCTGTTTATCAATATTTACCACATATGACCACAAACTTTAATATTGGCCTGTTGTACGAGAAAGAAACTTTGCGTATTATTCGGTTGTTGCCGGTGCAAGGTAGATGTACACGCTTTTTACCATATTACCACGGTGTTACTCGGAAGGCGATATTGGCGGGTAAGCAAACTCGTAGCGAATTTAACTATCAATACTCGACTGATATCGAAATGCATTCGTACCGTGGATAAGGGAGTGTAAATAAAACGAAAGAAGAGAGAGTTAGAGAGGGAGTAAGAACAGTGAGGTATAAAGCAGAAAAAGAAATAACGAAAGAAAGAAAGATAGAAAAAAAAAAGAAAGAAAGAAAAATCTAAGACAAAAACAGAAAGCAGAGTTGGAACTAAAAACAAAAAGAAAGGTTAACGTAAATGCTCATTAAAAATCACTTGGAAAGAAAAGGACTCGAGATAGAAAAAAAGAAACTCTATAACTGATATCGACTAAAAAGGAAGACAGAAAAGAAAACAAAAAGAACAAAAACAAACAAAAAAAAGACAAAAAAAAAACGCCTTTTTCCATCTTCCGTCGTCTTCTGCTTTCTTCTCTCTTTTATATCTATTTTCATTGCCAAAACTCATACCATCATGTTCGTTGAGGTGAAACAATCATTTGAAAAATTCTTCCCAACAAAACCACAGCAACGAAAACTTATTTATTGGTTGAGCCAACATAGTCACAGACAGACGATGAATTTACGGGCAAGGGTCGCATTCTATACCGACGACACGAATGTGAAGACGACATCGTTTACTTTCTTACTTAAATATTCTCCGCTATGAGCAGCAGCGTGTCCTTGCTTGCACGCGCATCATATGTAGATATATATTTACATACATATATATATACTCTATTTTCTGCCCAATGACAACAAAATCAGAGATATATATTTAACGTATATACATATATATATATACATATATATATATATATATATATATACACACACACACACACACACATATATATACATATATATATACATATATATATATATATATATATATATATATATATATATATATGTGTGTGTGTGTGTGTGTATATATATTTACCAATACCCATTGGAATCCATTTATAGATATGCATATATATATATAAATATACATATATATTTATAAAAACGCAGTATAATACAAAATGCAAAAGTAGAGGGAGAGAGTGTGTCTTTGAGATATACATAAGCACATATATGCTATATATATACATATATATATATATATATATATATATATATATGTGTGTGTATATATATGTATGTGTTTGTATATATATATATATATATGTGAGTGTGTTTGTATGTATGTGTATATTGCGATTGATGTGTCATTTAAAGGAAAACACGCGTGTTTAAGGACATATAAACTACAATATTATTAAAAGCCGAGATAGTGACAACAAATTGTTGGCAAATTTTAACAAAAGATAGAAACATGTGTTGTGCAGGTATTTATAAAGAAATTGTGAGCGATAGAGCGTGAGTGAGAGAGAGAAGAAAACAAAATCTATCACAAAATATCTTTTTTATAATCTATCAAATATTTTAACTTGTGATATTATGATTAATATTAAATTTATTATTGTTTGTTAGAGTAAATATATTTAAAAGGTCATTTCAAAGGAGCTATTTTTGGAAAAAAAATTTATTTATTTACAGAGGCAAACATTATATCATTGCAAAAGATTTAATATACATACATACATACATACATATATATATATATATATATATATATATATATATATATATATATATATATATATATATATATATACATACATAACGAAAAAAACTAAAAGATCTACAAATATTTGTCCATTATATATTGACTACATATCGAATTATCCTTACCTGTCATTTTTTCTATATATGCAAACTTGAATATATATATATAAATATCTTATATATATTTATATATATTATATAAATAAATATTTTGATGTGTATAACAATAATTTGAAGTTCAAAACAAACCATGAAATTGAAAACTCTTTAAATCCGAAGCAAAATCTCTTTCGACTTTTGAATACATTTTATTTATTTTTAACCTTTCGAATGAAAGAGTTTGCAAGACATACGAGAGACGCG
>OZ010581.1:115609465-115656965 GCA_963932145.1 Acanthosepion lycidas | reverse complement strand
ATTCTGTCTTCTTGTAGTTTATGCTTAGTCCTTTCTTCTCACTCTCCGTCGCCACCTTCTGTAGGAGATTTTGTAGTGTCTTTTCCTTGTCTGCTATCAGTACCGTGTCATCTGCGTATCTTATGTTGGTAAGATTGTGGCCGCCAGTGCTAACCCTAACACTCTTCCTTGGCTACGCCTATGCAAACAACCAAATTCACACACAGTTTCTTTACATTTTTCAAAATAATGCAAATTCATTAGTTAATTTATTCACATTCAGTCTAATATCCTTATCTTTGTTGTTGTTTTCAAAACATTTCGGTCCTGTTTCTCCCAGCCTTCCTTCAGATGTCGGTGGATCCGTGTAAGATTCATTAAATTTCGAACTGAACCCTTTATTTCGCTCACTGGGCTAGACTGTTCTAGTTCCACGTGCCATGTCTAATGGATGTCAGTTATCTCCGGTTAATTCCCCTCTCCAAGTTCGCCAACGCCTTAACCAGGTATTGAACACACACTCTTTGGGTCCTGTCACTTTATTATTGTTTGTCACTAACTAACGTTTTTATCCACTGTGCCATGTGTCCTTGTGGAAGTAGAACCGTCTACCCCAGCGAGCGAAATAAAGGGTTCATTTCCAAATTTCATCCACCTGAAGAAGGCCGGACCGTACAACAACCGAAACGTTGTGATAAATGCGGCAGCCTAAATGACGATGATAGCCCGGGTAATGTATATAGTGTACATAATACCTCATCTCAGAAATATAGACAGATTCAACCGATTTGTTTGCTCAGCGTGATGTTAATACTGTTTCCAGGTCTAACTTATTGACGTTTCACAATTTAGTTATATTGATTGATTGATGGATTTCTTTGTTTTTTTTTTACGGCTTATCAACCTTTTAAAGGTTATTTAAAGCCAGGAATAGTTTAGATTATAAGAATATTTTTGAGATAATTGTGATTTTTACTGATAGAAGTACTACTAATTAATATGCGCGGGGGTAAGTGCGGAGATGTGGATTCATACTTTTACCAAAGAAGATTCACGTAATAGAGAATATAAAAAAGAACTCGACTGGAATTGAAACTCGGCTCTCCGATTTCCAATTCTGAGCCGTTATTTTGTTATAAGAATTCAGCCTTATTATTGTTTTTAAAACATTAGGCTAACATCATCATCATTATTATTATTATTATTATTATTATTATTATTATTTCCTTTCGTTTCTGGTGTATACTCATTGCTTTCCGGGTCCCGACTAGTGACCTAAGGTCAGAAATATCATCAAGACATTTTTCACTGAGTAGGTTTTGAAAAAAACAGCACATATGTTACATAGATAAAGCCCTTCGTAAGGTGGGAACTGTACTTCTGAATACAATTTTTTATATTTCTTTAAAGCATGGGGCTAACAGGGATCCTTTCAATGAGTCTAGTGGAATCTTTTCCAATCAATCCGAGGGCTCCAACTACAACTGGAATTGTTAATGTTCTCATGTGCTACATTTTTGAGGTTTTAATTTCAAGGGCCATGTATTTTGACAGTCATGTCAATAAGGAGGTTATTATTATTATTATTATTATTATTATTATTATTATTATTATTTTATTTCCTATGATTTCTGATGTTTACTCATTTTTTTCCGGGTCCCGCCCAGGGACGTAATATTAGAAATGGCATCATGACATTTTCCACTGGAAAAAAAAAAAAAAAAAAAGAAAAACATATTTCACATAGACAAAGCCCTTCGTAAGGTGTGAGCTATACTCGTGAGAACAATTTTTTGTATTTTTTTAAGGCATGGGTTTCCAGGAATCCTTTCAATTAGTCTACTGGAATCTTTTCAAACCAATCTGAAGGCTCCAAATACAACGGGGATTATTGATGTTCACATGTACAACATTATTATTATTATT
Organism: Acanthosepion lycidas; assembly: GCA_963932145.1. Classification (NCBI taxonomy): domain Eukaryota; kingdom Metazoa; phylum Mollusca; class Cephalopoda; order Sepiida; family Sepiidae; genus Acanthosepion; species Acanthosepion lycidas. Next base: position 115,655,060 of record OZ010581.1, on the reverse strand, counting down.
ATTATTATTATTATTATTATTATTATTATTATTATCAGTCGTTGCCATCCTCATTTATAAATGATAGCCATTATCAAATATAATGCCCATGGTTGTATGTGACTAAAACCACTGGGTAGCGGTTGATCGTATAACTTCCACAACGCCCTCTCTCTCTCTCTCTCTCTCTCTCTCTCTCGTTATGTTGTAAGGACTCTCCTCTACTTCTCCTTGTTATTATGTCATTGTATCTTAGTGATGAGAGTATTTTTTCAGCGCGCCCATGTCACTACCAAAAGTGACAAAAGGTCGAGTTTTAAAATGAGTTTACCGTCTATATCGTGGATAAATCGCCCAAGCCACCTGGGCACTTCCCCTTTTGGGGACGCCTCAGACGCCCAACAATAAAGGAAGCCCGTTACCGAAGGATAATTACTGCCTGGGGGTTTAAAGTTGGCCCTGGAACTTGGGCTTAAAATTATTTGTACCTCTCCGTGTCAAAAAACCCGAGAAGCGATAAATGATTTTCGAAGCGTAGCTTAGATGTAGTACAAGGCCAATAATTGTGGAGCACCCAGGGAGGATCAAATTTTCTATCTAGTCGTAACTGATCTTGCGAGACAATCTCGTTAACCATTACATCACGCCGAAATACTCTTGCGTGTGATTGATGAGATTCGAAATTATTATTCTGCCAAAACTAGACACGCCGTCATTCTCTCACTCTCTAATGACAGAGGTTATTAGCTTGTGCCTTTGTTTTTTACGGTTGGTTTTCCCTGTGAACACAGGTTCACGTGTGTACCCACAGATAAACAAATTTGTTTCTGGTGCGGCTAGATACTAGTGTTTCTTTACGAATGTGCATGAGTATTATGATATTGTATTGATGAGCCGACATCGATCTAATTCTCTATGAGATATACGTACATATATAAAAAAGCATTATTTCACTTGAGGAAGTCTGTTCAAAGGAAGAAACGCCTTACATAAAATTTGTTTCATATTTTAGTAATCTATCTATCTATCTATCTATCTATCTATCTATCTATCTATCTATCTCACACTCTTTAGATCTATCTATCTATCTCAATCTCTTCAGATAAATCTAAATTTATCTATCTATCAGGAACTAGTTGTAAAGTAATCGGTCTGTCTATTGTCACTGGCCATTGATAGATTGACTTTGATACTCACTAGGTGCCCTATTACTGTAATTCCATGCTAGTCAAACCTACTATCATTAATATACTTGTAAATGTGCATATATATCGATGTTAATAAGTTATATTTAGGCAGCAAGTATTCATTCAGTAATTCTTCATTAAATTCAGCCAACAAAGTCTCTGTTTAATTTATAATTTCCAGCAAAAAAGAGTTGAATAATATTTCAAACACATGTGACGCTGTTCAAATTTCCCGCCACAAACAAAATGGACAGTTGTTGCAGCTTATATTACACTTAAAAATGGTGATTGGCTTGGACCAATTTCCCCCACAACAAAGGATCTCTAACCTTTACAGCTGAAATCCTCCAGGTCACCCACATTGTAGCGAACCACTTTGATTCCCTTTAGATTCCACTGGTATTATGTATATTCCACTCCAGCAGCTCCCCAACACCACCACGAACTACTTTTTGGGGAACTGACTCCAAACAAGATTCTTCCCCGATGACTACAATCTTAACCTTTTCAAGTCTAGGGGTAACCTTTAGCACTTTGTATTATTAATATTACTTCCTTTCCTACTGCATTCTTTTTTTAAAATCTCTCAGTCGCTGAATCATTATTGATAATTTCATTTGAAATTGTTTTCTGTTGCCATAGCAGGATATGATAGCACAATAATGAAATCCAAACACAATATTTTTCAGGGATCATAATCATCTTCAGGAGCAGGATAAACTTTTTGTACAACAAATGAAATCACATACAGTGTAACCGGGGTCAACCTTTATATCCCCACGTATCCCCATAAAATGTGCCTCTTACCTCTTATTCTGTAAGCTTGTACCTACGGCTTTGTACAGGATGAAAATTGTTGCAAAAAGAGAGAAAAAAAGGTAATTGTTGCAGCTTATATTACCCCTAACCATGGTATAAAGGTTGGCCCAATTTGTCATGGGCAAAAGTTTTTTTTAGAAGATATTGCTTACCAAGTATAAATCACATACGCAAATGACCATCACTCAAATGAAGGCAGAGCCTGCTCTCATCAATGAAAAATACAGAGTGACATTCGATACCCCAGGCTGATCACTTACGACGCACCTGATAATGGGCTGGGAGGTGTGACGTATGTGGAAATCTGACTAGAAACACGTTTGTCTGTAGTCCTGTTGCAGTTAAAAGATACCGTTTTGTGTATTTGTCACCTTAGAAGCTCTGATCTCTGCTCTAGGTGCCGGACAGTCTGCTATTGCTTAGATTAAAATACGTCGATTCGGCTAGGCTGTGTAGAATAGGGTCGTCCCCAAAACTGGTTTAATGGTATTGAAGATTGATGAAATTTCTGTGACCTTTTCCTTTATTACTGTTTGTCGCTAAAAATTCATTTAACTTTACATTTTGGGATTACTTTCTTTCATTGGTATTCCACCTCTTATACTATACTATACTATACTATATATATATATATATATATATATATATATATATATATATATATGTATGTGTGTGTATATATATATATATATCTATGTATATATATATATATATATACATATATAATAATAATAATAATAATAATAATAATAATAATAATAATAATAATGGACTCTCCTGTCGGTTTTGAAGTATGAGGATCTGACAGCTTAAATGATTCAGTAATGAAATTTTGTGCGATAATCTTAAGTGGCATTTAAGACCTGCTAGTGATTTACAAAGGAGGCCACATATGGAGCAATGTGATATATATATATATATATATATATATATATATATATATATATATATATATATATATATATATATATATATATATATCTTATACTTGCACTAGACGCGTTTGTTTGGGCAGAAATATTCATAACACACAAAAAACATTATAAATTATATAGGTAATGATAAACAATTTAAAAGTAAATTTACTTATTTATTGAATTGGTTGACATCTTTACTTGGATGAAGCATTGATTGATTCATTTTCTACGGCTTATCAACCCTTTGTATGTTATATAAGGCCAGGTAATATTTTTAGATGGTACAAGCCTTACTAATTAACCCATACCTGAAGAGATGGATTCTTAACTTTCCCAAGGGAATTTGCTTGTAAGTGAATATAAAAAACCCAACTTGAATTGGAACTCTGCTCTCCGATCAACAATTCCGAGACGTTGTTTATTAAACCACTTGCACAACCAAGCTTAGAACACTTGCTATTCGAAAACTGTTACCCATCTTAGGTACTGATCAGGCTCGATGTTTCTTAACCTCAGTGGTCGTACGGGAACCGGTGTTTCAGTGCGATGTAGTGTAAGCTGCTGTTTTGTTTGTAAATTGTTGAGTTTTGGTTGTAAGTCACCATGATTTACCTATCAACCGTTTTTTTAATCATACATATTTATCGACCCCTCCCCCCCAAAACAAAACAACTCCTGTTTAGTTCTATTTCTTAGGCGAAACGTGGCCTTACACATGTTCGTTTGATTAAATTACTTTCTACCCTGTATCAATCATTTGTTTGTTATTTGAAGCTGAAACATATTTCAGAATGTAGTCAATGGGAGTCGATAGGTTCGCCTTTCGTTTGGTTCACGCTCCTCCCCGGACTTTAGAACAGGAGTAAAGGTTTATCCCTTGTTCCTTGTTTAGGATTAGGTTTCCAGTTCCTTCTAGTTCAAGGGGTCAACAACCCTCCATCTACCGGGCTACATCCCGCCCGCGAATGATTTCCCTGCTACCCTCTAACTTAACCGGAGTAAGGGATTTGCATTTTCTGCTTTTTGTGTTAGTTATTATCGTGTTAATCCTGTAGCAAAACAAAAGGGACATTGTTTAAATAATATAACATTAATATCGTTGGTTTTTCTTTAAACCCCCACACCAAGGCAACCTTCTGGACGGAGTAGTCTGAGATCGATTCAATTTATTATAGTACATTTGATATCATGGCCCTCTTTCGAAACACTGCATAAATGTCTGGCCCGCTCTCTCCGAAGGTTTGCCAGTCCCTGTTCCAGGTACATGACTATGCTCTAATGGTAAGCTTGACTTATGATTTCAGTCCTCAATGGCTACTCCATATTTGTGATCGTTTATTAAAACTAATTAGAAAAAGACATTTAGATATTGGTATAGGGTATTGCTTAACGTGTTTTTTTACCGATATTACTGAAGTGTTCGAGCATCACAAGAGGCCTCTTACTTATTGCCTTGTGTCAAACTAATCTAAATGTATTAAATAACTGTGAGAAAGACGTCGCTTAATGGTGGGATAATGGTTACCGAGCTATTCTTGTTGGTCATTACTAGTAAGTAATGTGTTAACTCTTAACTACGTAACCTATACTTATTGCTTTGTACCAAATTAAATTAAGTTTAGTAAATTGGAAAAAAAAACATCCGGAGCGCGCGTCGGGTGAAAGCATAGTTAACGAGTTTGACTATTAATATTGAGTAGTCAGATTAATCCTCACCGAGAGCTCCATACATTTAGTCTTGTGCTCAAACTAAAATACGCTTTCTAAAATCTAAATGGTAATCTAAATGTGGAGTAAAAAATTAGTAGGCTGGTGTGGATGATGATTAATAATTGTTGATGAAAACTACTGAATAGTGACGTCGATCCTCATTGGCAACTCGATACTGGTGACCTTGTACCAAACTAAACTATGCTTCACAGACAGCAACTTCTCTTAAGTGACCACTTCTATAACTTTGGGAAGTTTATATTCGGACTTTGTGGCATAGAGGAATTAGTTTTGCACTGCGTTCTATGTGGTGGTTTAAATAATTACCTATTTTTCACTGGCGATATTGGACGGTGTTCCAGTTCAAAGATTGAGTCTTGATTAAGAATACTGATTTTCTAGGCCTACGGATTTTATCAGTTCGGACGTTTGACGTAACACAATCTTACTTGTTCCATCATTTTATTTTTCGTCCATACTAAACCCAGTATAACAAAATCGATTGATTCTCTTTTACATAATTTACATTACCCGGAATATTGTCGTCATTTCTGTCGTCATATTTACTACAACGTTTCGGCTGTTGTACGCTCCGGCCTTCTTCAGGTGGTTGGAACGTCGAACTGAACCCTTTATTTTGCTCACTGGGGTAGACTGTTCTAGTTCTACGTGCCATGTTTAATGGATGTCAGTTATCAGTAATCTCCTGTTAATTTCCCTCTGAAAGTTCTCCACTGCCTTAACCGGGTATTGAACTCACACTCTTTGGGCCTTGTCACTGGATGTAACTAACGCCTTTATCCACTGTGCCATGTGTTCTTGGAAAGGGTTCAGTTCGACATTCCAACCACCCGAAGAAGGCCGGAGCGAACAACATCTGAAACGCTGAAATAAATATGGCGACAAAGATGAGGACAATAGTCCGAATAATGTAAATAATGTACTTAATACCACATCTCAGAAATATAGACAGATACTGAAAGGCCGAAACGTTGTAATAAATATGGCGACAAAGATGAGGACAATAGTCCGAATAATGTAAATAATGTACATAATACCTCATCTCAGAAATATAGACAGATACTGATTCTCTTTTCTACATTATGATTCTGTGAGAATTAGAATTCCTATGAGATGACACATTGCAGGCAGAAGATGGAAAATGCAGCAACTCGTACAGAAGGTAAAAAAGGAAAGCCAGAAGAAAGGACTAAGCCTCAATATCGGTGACAGAATATATGATTGTTTGCAAAAGAACGCGAGAGACAGTCAGATCAAACAACTGACATTTCGGCAGGGGTCATTGTTCTAGGTCTTTAGGTATAGAGACATAGCCGCTGAAACTCGTCTGGCAATATCTTATCTAATTACACCTAAGAGACTTTGAAATGTGTTTACAGTGTTATCTTAGATGCTGTTATGAATTTGCAATATACCTAATATATAGAAACAATTCTTTTCATGTCGGTGTGGAAGGAGGGACATTAAAAACGTGACCTGGGTGAAAAGAGGGAGCCGACTGATCTATCAGACTGTAACTAGTTGAGACCTCTCTACCAATTCCACTCGAGAAAAAATACTTGAAAACGTTTTCTGCGTCACTGGAACTTACCATTCCTTTAATATCGAGATAACTGATGAGGTCTAGCACGACAGCAAATTCACTGGAACTGCTTTTGGATGTCTACAAGCTAGAGTTTCCTGCGTATAACGTAAGTCTGGACAACATACAGATGACATCTGATAGCATTTGAAATCTATCTCTATGCCCTTTTCGTAATATTTTCCGTATTAAATTGGAAAACTAAAGGACCAACTTACTTCACGCGGCATAAACAACAGACATTAAAGACTTTCTTAACGGGAAGTAATTAAGATGGATCGGTCATGTTGTTCTTGGTGAAAAAATGGACGATATATATTTGGCCCTTTCAGCTTAAAGAAGGCAAACTTAAAAGAGGCATAAAGCAGAAGAGATGCAAGCATATCTTTAAAAAAAAAACCTTCAGAGAACTTGTATATAGGTGGTGACTGCCGATCCCGTTAAGGTGTGGCAAAAGGTCACTTTTAATGTGTGATGCCAATATATGTATCAGGATCGCCCCGTTGCCGAATAGAGTCGTAGGGGCACCAAGTGTACAGTGGCCGCAGTAGCTTTAGTGTCTCTTGAGCAAAATAGCCTGAAGGAGGTCAGCCCACTCCGAGGTGGTTTAAAATTAGAGTTTTACTTCTCCTAGACCAGTCGCCAACCAAGGACCTAGTTAGATATTTACCCATAGCTGGGCAGTAGGAGAGAAGATATGGATTCGTACCTTCGTATTAGTATGTAAGTTAATGTAATGAACTGGACTGGAATTCGAACTCGGCTCTCCGATTTCTGCACAGTACCTCCTATAGGCGAAATACAAAACAAAAGCATAATCCCTACGATCATGTCACGCTGGCGTTGGTCACTACCAACTTTCCCTTGTTAGTGAAAAGATGGAGGTACTGACGCACAGTTGGGATCTCCAGGAAGAGGCATCCTTCAATAATTTTCTTGAGCTGTCCGATGACAGAACGGTGATAGTGAGATGGAGGTGTAGAATACATTTTGATCCGGTCTTTATCAATATCCACGTGATGTTATGGTTTGACATTAGGTCGATTTAATGTGGAGTGCCGATAGATTACACAATCTCCGTAAACGCTGTCACGCTGGCGTAGTATCCCCTAACAACCTTCGTGCTTTATTATAATGGAAGATGTGTTCTCGCAGGGTTGAAATATCTAGGACTAGGCATCTTTTAATGTTTTCTGTGAGCTGTCCGATGGAAGAGCCAGAATGGCTAGCAGACGGGGAGGGGAAAGAGAGCAGATATTTCACTTTGACATGATATTTAACTATCTACTCGTTGGGAGGGTTTAGCAAACACATCCATATAATCCAAGTTAAAAAATGGTATCCACCAACTTTCCCTTTTTAGTGGAATGTGTTATATGCTACTGTGATGTTAGAATCCCCGGGTCCAAGCATTCGTCAGCATATACTCAGTTTTTTTTTTTATCCCAGCCAGAATGCTAGATGAATATCCACTTGAGTGTTTGTACGAAGGCTATTCAGAAAATGAACTAAAGAAATATGTTCAGACATCCGTGTGTATTTACAAAAATAGTGGCACTATTCAAGGAGGTTATTGTTTAGTGTAATGACAAGAAAGACTCATACACCCAAGAAAGGGAAAGAAAAAAAATGTCTCCCATTCAGGAACTCAGTGATCATGGCTCTTCCTATCTTTTTTGTTTATATTTCTGAGATTTGATATTGTAAATATTTACCATATTCTCATTCTTTGGATTGATGCACTCAATTTTATTTCCATAGGTACTCGGACTTTTGGCCAACGGAAATTTCGCCGACGGACATTTAACCGAAAGTACATTTATTCGAAAATGTAGTGGCGTACTTACATGTATGTCAAACTCTTTATCATGTGCCATATATATTTATATTTATTTACTGTATTAATTTAAAATTCTTTCGTTTTTTTCGACAGGCTTTTTTTTTTAAATCAATTCTGTATATATTATATTTTACTTCAAATCTTACTGTAAGATGATAAGGATTTTGAGAAAAAGCACATTTTTACTACAACAAAAACCTTAAGGTTTTACGATATGAAAGATCTTTCAATCTGACTTTGAATTATCATTATCTTAAAGAGATGAACTAGCTTTTATTAGGTTTGTGCAAAAATAATGACGTAATAATGTCATTTTTTGACGTATTTTTAACGTCAAAAAACGAAATTATTACGTTATCATTTTTGCACCAACCTAATATATTACTGTTAAGTACGAATTTAAATAATTAGGTGCTACTTTTCTCCCAAATACACTCACATTTTTTTTTAAATACTAATTTCAATAAGCAGATATTGATATAACTTTAGATTTAGTAATTTAATCAGTAAAAATTCAGTGGTAATTATTAGTCCTAGTCTACCTAATAATACTGCTAATTAAAATACGTAAAGTATTGCTTGTTAATATTTTTGTTGTATTTTTTGGTCAAATGTCCGTTCGGCTAAATGCCTCTCGACCAAATTCCAGCCGGCCAAATGTCCGTCGGCCACTATCTGTCGACCACTGTCCGGCCACGATTGACATATTCCTGCGTTGGAATTTCTAATCGAACCCTTTATTTAGTGCAAGGGCGTAGATTGTTCTAATTCCATGTCCCATGTTCTTTGGATATCTCATTCTTTAGTTAATTCCGCTTCATAACTCAACTCTCCAAGATTTTGTTCCCTGGCTATGGCTTGAATTCACATCTCTTTGTGTCAAGTCACTTTGGTTGATTATTCCATTCAACCAACGCTTTTATCCACTGGGCCATGTGTCACTGGGGCTTTTTAGGGACTTATAAACCTAATGTCTCAGTAACCATTTTTCTTCTTTTTATGTGCCATGTCCTTTCAGGACGTAAGTGAGCATGGCTCTTCACCTCCCTCTATCCCTTGCAGCCCTTAACAAGTTCCTTCCCTATCTCCCCCAGAACACGTTCTGTCATCCACCTGCTGAAGCCCGCCAGCAATTTTACACGCTGCTTTCCCTTGTCTCTCTTTTAGACCCGTGATTATCAGATTCTCCAGGCCCTCCTTCCTCATTATGTGTCCCAAAAACTTCAGCTGCCTCTTCTTGATGTTAAGCATGAGCCTCCTCCTTGTTTGCATCCTCTTCACGACCTCATATTTTCTCACACGCTCGATCCATGAAATCCTCAGCACCTTTCTGTAGAACCACATCTCCGTCGCCTCGAGTTTCTTCTTCATCTTTGAGTAAATCGTCCAGCATTCGCTGCCGTATCGAAGGACAGATGTCACGTAACAGCTGAGTATCCTTTTCTGTAATGAAATGTCCCATACTCCATTTCTCCTATGTGGACTGACTATATCAGTAGATATATATATAGTGAGCACAGGCATACTTGGACTGGCTTCGGGAATTGCCAGCAGGCTACGCGATTACCTGTCTTTCAGTAGTGTATTCTCTTTTACAATAAACCTCTCTTTTTTCATCTACGCGCCTGTTGCTGTTCCTTCACTCGAGTGCCACCTTTTTTTGTTTGTAACCTCTTTAAGGAAACAACATATTCTTTGTTACCAAAGAAATCATCCTGTCTCGCAATACTTAGGTTATTTTTTCTCGCTCTCTGTATTCCCATATTGTATCCATGTCCTATCTCGTGAAGTTCTTAGCAGTTTTTCTTCCTATGCTAATGCTCCCGCCCCCGCTTCACCATCCATTGATACAAGCTCGACAGGTAAGTGGCTCCCTGCCCTCCATTATCCCTCTTACCCTTAATATGCCTGGTGAGGATAATTGCTTGGTATTTTTTTCATATTAAACTATATCCTCTTGTTGTCAATTTAAACTGACGCCTTTCTTCATTTTAATTCATGCTTATTTGATTTCAGATGAAAACTTGGAAGTTTTTCAACATATTTTCATTTTCGAAAGCATAGTTTAGATATATGGAGAAAGAAAAAAGAATCCGATATTTAAACTGACGCCAGGAGGATATAGGCTAAATAAAACAACGACATCTTCACGAATTTCGATCTTATAAGAAAATAAATGAAAATGGACGTCAGATTTCTTGATTTTGGGAGTCAAGATAAAAACGGAAACAATTAAACATGTCTAAATTGACGTCTAATCACACATACTTCTATTTACATAGAAGAGGAGTCTGAAATTTAAAAAGAAGAAAAAATGATAGAATTCTAGTTTTCATCAATGACCTTTCTGATAAGTTCTCAAATCGGTATCTATGACGAAGACGGAACTATTTACTCCTGATTTAATAGCTAGTGTGATCGGTTCAATAAGCTCAAATTGGCAACTGATCTAAAAATAAATAAACTATATTCTGTTGTTAACTGGGGCAAGAAATGGCTTTTTAATTTTAATGCTTTCAAAACGAAATTGCTCTTGATTAAACGTCTGAGCGAACCCTTTCTGCTTTCTATCAACATGGCTGATACTAACCTGCAAGAAAATAGTCCTGACCTATCATCTTGGCTTCAGTCACATTCCTATAGCCGTAATGTAATTTATCTCTGTTTTTTCTATAAAATTCGTGATAATTGTTCTGATGGACGTTCCCTATGGTACCTAGACTCTCTGAATTTGAGCGCAGTACTAGATTGGCGGCCAGGTCTCCTCATTTTACAGTTGAAATGTCTAGATGTAACTGTAAGTTCTATGCTAACCGTTCCTTTCTCGTTTGTAGAATTCTCTCCCGTATTCTTACTTTTCAGTCAAGTTTGATCTTCACAAATTTAGATGCAATCATTGTCTTCTGTCTTCTTAATTTCTGATTTTTTATTTTTTTTATTGATCTCTTTCTCCTTATAATGTTTTTCGTTTTTCTCATATTCTTTCTCACTCGGTAACTTTCTGTTTCTTAGTGGCTTTATTACCTTGCTCGGGATGAAATTAAAATAAAAATTCTTTATAATTATAATACTAATTATTATTTGTCATAAATTATCTCCCTTGGATCTTACCTAAAATGTATTTCAAAGAAATTTCATAGTATGCTAATACTACAGTCATCTTAATGCTTTATTTATTTACATTATTCAGTTCCAATTGGGGAGCTAATGTTATTTTCGATTAGACGCTGTTTATCTTTTGCGGTAATAAATCTTTCGCATGTGGCTCTGTACTCTAGAGAGATTTATTGGATATTTCTGTATGTTAGATTTGTAGATTTGAATATTAAGTATTTGCAAATTTCTTTTTGTTTATTCCTTTTTATAGAAATATGTCAATAATTACCGAATGTTTTCAACTAAGGAAGAGGTTAATATTACCTTTACAAGTAATCAGCTTGACTTTATATAAGCCAAGGTTAAATTAGAAAAAATAAGCAATAAGAAGATCGTAATACGCCATTCTTTAAATTTTAACAATCTCCTTGAAAATGAACATTCGATATGCATTTTGTTTTGTGTTCAACTATAAGGCTAACCTGTGTGCATGCACATGACCGTTCACATGTGCGTATACATAAAACACTCTGTGTTCATGATCCAATGTGTGTGGAGTACGCATAAGCTAATTTATTTATGTACACAAACAGTTTGCAGCGTTCGCGTATGTATGTGAGTGCATCTGCACTGGAAAAATTCAGTGCGTATTCTCTCTCTTTCTCTTTCGATTTTTTCTCTCGCTGTGTCTCCCCACTTAACAGTCACTGTTTCTTTCTCTTTTTTATCTTTCGTATATATTACGTAGGTAAATATGAAGCTTAAACATATATAGCGATTGGCATGACCGAATGTAAGTGTGTATAATTGAAGTGCGTTTGTATTGCGCTGGAAAAAGATTGAACGTTATGGCTGTCGTCTCGTTTTAATTAATAGCCCCATATAGCTCTGAATATCGCCTCTTCTCCGTTGAGTACATGCGTCTTCTTCGAGTTTTTTTTTTTTATATCACTTGTAGATTTATTTAAATTGTAGTCACCATACTGTTACTGTTAGCTTTACTCGTGCTAATTGTTTCTCGATTATTTTAAGCCACTAGCAGAAATAAACTGACTGCGTGAAAGGCTTGTACAAACGCGGTCGAAACGATGTCTTTTGTGCGTTCAAAGCGAACGATCGCTGGAGCGTAAGTTCAGGCCACGCATGCGCCATCCAGTACGCTTTCATTTCATGTATTTCCCCCCCCCCCTTTAACTATTGATGCAGGCTAGACTGTCTCGTTCTTTCAAACTATCAATACAGTTGGCGTACCCAACACTAAAATATCGCTGTTGTTCATCGCGAGTAGAAATTAGGTTATCCATCAAGACTATCAGTATAAACAGAGGGCGACCAAAACACTCGCTTGCGAGTATTGCTCAGTGGTCGAAACGTGGGACACACACACATAATTGAGCAGACGCTCTGTTTATTTAAAACTGTATTTTATTCCGTCCTCCCGGCTGAATATCTTGCTGGATGTTGCCTTTTCGTTATGATTTCTCAAATGCTCAATTCGTTTGACGAAATAAAATACAGTTTAGAATAAACGGAACATCTAATCAAATATGGGTATCCACTAAATATATCGTATAAGTAATAGACACATACATATATCTATCTATCTATCTATCTATCTATCTATCTATCTATCTATCTATCTATCTATCTATCTATCTATCTCCCTCTCTCCCCCCCTCTCTCTCTCTCTCTCTCTCTATATATATATATATATATATATATATATATATATATATATATATATATTTGGTTGGATTGATGTGAGTTTGTGACCCTGGGTTTCACGCTTTTGCGATCGTCAGATATTGAGCGCTTTCTAATAAGTACCGCGCATATAATATATAAATAATTATATATATATATATATATATATATATATATATATATATATATATATATATATATATATATATATATATATATATATATATATATATATATATATATATATATATATATATATATATATATATATATATATAAAGTTTGTATGTATGTAGCCAAGTGATTAGAACGTTAGCATTCCGACCACGAGTCACGGGCTCGAATCTCTCCATAGTTGGTTTGTAAGGAAGGAAACTTCTTGATAACATCGGTTTGGGGAAGGGACCATTGAGCCTTTGGAGAGGTTTAACCCAGGTCTTGTGAGTAAAATTGAATAGACGGGACCGTTTGGTAGCCGTTGATCGATGTGCCATCACGAAGTAACAAGTTATCATGACCATGCTCTAAAAGTGCTGTTCATATCAGCGTTTGCTTGGCGTAGTTGCAGTGTAAACCACAGGCGGGTTCTGTGGGTGTTAAATAAACAAAAATTTGTACGTGCGGGCGCCTGCGCAATACGGATTTCTTTGTCGCATGGAGCAGACGTTTATGCCTGGAAAAACGAGGAGCTGGCAATTGTCATTAGGTATTCATCAAATAAAGGAGAGTTCAAATGATTTATTTAATTAATCGACTCAAGTGATTTGTACTAAAACGCTCATCAGGACCAAAATGTTCGATAGATTTATTAAACGTATTATCAGATCCCATGTTTATAATACTTCTAAGCGAAGGAACTCTAATTTCAATTTTTCAAATTTCAAGTTTGAAGTTCTTAAAAAGAAAGAAAGAAAAACAGACACAGCTTATTTCGATTTAAACGATTTGGGTTGCGTGTATGAGTAATTTAGTGTGAAGGTGTGCGAAAATTTGACTTTCTTCTGCAGTGTCATGTCCCTTCTGGGGAATTTGAGACTGGCAAGGACATATTGAAAGCATGAGCGATGAAGAAGCAGCTGCGAATAACCTGCCTAACGAGCTTGTGGAAATCGATATCAGAAGAGGGATAGATATAAGACAAACATTACTAAGAGCTGAGTATGATAAGAAGATGTGGAGGGCTATAACCGTACTCGTCCTGAAGGGAACAGTCAGTTATGTGCCATGCGCGATGCATGTTTAGGCGATCATGTATCTTTCGATACAAGACTGACGAGACAGAATTTTCCCGCAGTAGGTTGGCATTTCTTTCTGCCATTCAAGGCCATAGAACCCAGTCTGTCCTGTTACTTACCCATAGCTGGTTGGGGGAGAAGAAGCGGATTCATACCTTTCACAAAGATATTAACACGTAACTGAATGTAATGGATTCAAGTGGAATTCGAACTCGGCTCTCCGATTTGTCAATCCGAAGCTCTGAAGGGATAAGGTAAATAGAATAGGAAAACTTTTTATATATATATATATATATATATATATATATATATATATATATATATATATATATATATATATATATATATATATATATATATATATATATATATATATATATATATATATATATATATATATATATATATGGTACGTTCTTTTGAATACATGCTTCCAATTTTAAGAAATAGATCCTTTCTGAGCTCTTTCAAGTGCCCCAGCAGTTCTTCCGCAATATTGCAAAGAATTCTCTTTTCCCTCAGATTGGATTATAACAAGCTGTCAAGGTCGAACTTGGTGAAGGCAATGTTATGTCTGACCTACGTTCAGATCATCGTCCATTAAACCTTTTCAGTCATGAATTCTCTTAACTGCAGGGGAAAATGTGACGGGTTGAAGAATTACCAACGTCTCTCCTTCGCAGCTGTAAACCGCACCTGGTCTAATAAATTTCACGATTAAGAATTTTAAAATCGCAAAAATTAAGAAAAATAAATAAATAAATGAATAAATAAATAAAAATAAACCCACATGGTTAAGAAAATTATTTGCATTTTTTGGGGGGGGGAATTTCAGATTAGGATTTAGCAACAAATATTAATTTATTCAAACTATTGCATTTGTCTTGTTTATTAGGAACAGTATTTTGTCAAATTAATCCCAAGTCTTCTTCATGTAGCTGATACTGGATATCTATTCATTGATATGTTATTTACTTTTCTTCAGTAGCAATGGCATAACGGTATATTTTAGATATTCCTGATTATGGCTAGAGTACACTACCGAAATGTTTTACATATGATACCGTCTACAACAACAAAAATTAGAACAATAGATAGAATCAGTCTGTAGAATTAATTTCAGTTTAAGATGAATGATAAACAAAAAAAGTATCTGTGTATTCTGATACAAATGATGTCTGATCAAAGAGTATCAGCACTGTTGCTATGGTAACGCAGCTAAACTACGTAGAGGGAGTTCCCTTGCCACACAATGATCTTGAACTCTCTGGCTCATGCTCGCTAAGTTATAACGCTGTCACCAACTTCCGTTGTTTATGAGTGATTTGAAGAAAATCTGTAATCAACCTATCAATGAAAACCGCTTTTGCAACAGTTTTTGTCCAAGCTAAACATTTCCAAGGTCCAACAACCACCATATTTTTTCACATATAACCCCTTACGTCTTTTTCTTGTTTCCAAATATCAAGCAACAAGGTTTGAAGGCGTCCAGTATTGATGAGGAAGCTGCAATGGAGTCACAGGAAGGCTTATATCAATGACAACGACATTGGATAAAGTGTGGTGACTTCAGAAGAGGGCAAATTGATATTGAATTGATATATGTTTTAGTTTTCTTTTTATAGCACCAGTCCCGATACTTTTTGCTCAACTTCGTACATATTCAGACAGTCAGTTTAATGCCATACGTGTTATACGCTTGGGCAGTCACGTCTCTTTCGACACAAGGGATACCTACTTAGCTAATTGCAAAACTGAGCCAGAGATTGGTTTTCGAAACCAGATAGAAGTGAGAATTCCGAATACCGCTTTTCAAATCAGGCAAGTTCTCTTCATCTGGTACAACTTTCACTTCTTATATTACTCCATTTTTTGGGCTGTTGGCCAGACTTAGCTGAGTTAAATAACCGTGTAAATCCGTCTATAAATCAAAATCTAATTTGAAAAAACTTGGCTTCTAGTTTACAAAAAAAGATATTAAATAACTATAAGATTTCCAGATTTTCATGTTACAAAAACTATCCATGCATCGTGTAAACACACTGTTTTGAACACTCTCCAAGTTCGCTCCGAAATTATTAGATTGAAGCAGTAATGTTTACACTTTGATAGTTTCCTTTTATCTCAGTTGAGTTGAAGATGGTAAATAAATTCGAGCTTATATATTTAACCGAAAATTAATGGCCAAATGTGAGCTGATTTCTTACTTTCGATATTCTTCTTTCTGTCGTGTTCTTTCAGGGTGTAGGCAGTCATAACTTTTTATAACTTCCTAACCTTTCTATCCCTTAGTAAAATTTATCTTTTTGCTAAGTCTCTTAGTTCCTGTTCTGCCAACCATGTACATATGTCCGTTAGATAGGTTAGACGCAGTTTCTTGCATTCAACATATCTTGTGAGTGTCAAGTTCACCAAGCCCTTTTTCCTCATTATGTACTCTGATACGAACTATAGGTGACATGTTTTGTTTTGTTTTCTAAAAACTTCCTTAGGAATGGCGCGAAAATATTTTAGTCATTGAGTAGGCTCCGGTTTTTAAACGTGGTTTAATAGGTTGCAAACTTGTCTCGCTAGATCAATTACAACAGGGTAGCGAGTTCGAGCCTCATTAAGTGTTCTATATTTTCGATCTTGGGCGACATCTAAGATACGCTTAGAAAATCATTATTGAGTAGGCTCTACTTTGGTTTTGTAGGCGTACGTAGTACAAAGAGTGAAAACGTTCAATTGGCCTTCGTTTCATAGTTCTTCAGCAAAT
Organism: Acanthosepion lycidas; assembly: GCA_963932145.1. Lineage (NCBI taxonomy): Eukaryota > Metazoa > Mollusca > Cephalopoda > Sepiida > Sepiidae > Acanthosepion > Acanthosepion lycidas. Next base: position 115,638,212 of record OZ010581.1, on the reverse strand, counting down.
GGCTCCTGCGGTCTAAACCATTATCTTTTTGTAATCGACGTAAACCTAGCAAGAGAAGTCCGTTGAAGATCATGCGGTGACATTCATTATCCGTTTGCCATGCTTTTCGACATTGGAACCCAAGCATATCAAACACATTTTGTTTTTATAGACATTTTATTTATCCTTTTGTTTTCTTTATGTCATTATTTATTTGTTCATCTCGGCTAGACTAACTCAGACTAGTACACTGTCCTTCCCCACCCTTTACCTGAACAAAGAGGTTATAGTGTCGAGCTGATGTGATTGAGCAAAGATCAAGCGATGAAATTAGCAGGTTCACAAGGAAAAAGGCAAGAGAAAGCGGATCCTGACCCCAAGAAAAAAAAAACAGCGCCCAAAAAAGGGTAAACACAGAGGATATGCGAAGTAAGTTACCCTGAAGTTTACACGCATTTTATTCCCACAAGATTGTTAGCATTTGGAAACCATCTTTTGCTATTTCAATGCAACTTTGGATTACAGTGAAATGGCCGCCATGATTAAATTTCTTAAGTTTAGTTCGCAGCGCGAAAATGTATAATTCAAAATATACAGGGTGTCCCTGGACAAATTTCAAGAAATGAAATTTTACGCAAAATTTTATTTAAATGGAATATTAACAAACAGCATCTTTAATATGATTTTCATCATTTGTGATGCAAAGATTGTGGGCTTTGAAAGATTCACCTGAACTCTATGCAATGAAGCCACATTACCGGCAATTTTAGCTCGTTCACTCATTATGTTTTCAATCAAGTGTGTTGCATCTGTGACTTTTATTGAGTCCATCTTCTCCTTTAAAATACCCCAGAAAAAAAAACCTGTCAATTCTGCCTTCTTTCGACAAAACAATGTTTAATTTGTGAAGGTAAACTATAGTTAATGGAATGTCCTATATGTCCAAACCTTAATGACACCTAGTATATTAAAACCCTTTGTTGTTGAATTAGTTTTGATATTATTAAAGACAAACATACTGAAGTTTTAATTGATGTTATTAAGGTGTCACTGTGCACTACTCTGAAACGTCTGGTATTGCTAACAATCTCTTCATTAATGAGGAAAGAAGAAAATTCTAGAATTTCGTAAGAAATATTTAAAAGAATACGGAATTACTATAAATCCGTCTATGTGGCAGCGAATGCTGGACAATTTCTTCACAGGTGAAGAGTAAACTTGAAGCAAATAAGATGTAGTTCTACAGAAGAATGCTGAGAATGCCATGGATGGAACGGTGGAAATTTTCAAGGAAAATAGAAAACAAAGAAGACACACAGGATCATATGTAGAGAGCTGGATTTCTAGGACAGGAAATATGGAAAGAGGGTTTGTAGAAGGAACAGAGAGAAACAGTGAATAAAATACGTAACGGGATTTTGTAATGTGATGGCAGATCAGGAACTGAGAGCCATAACAGGAGGACGAACATTGATGAGAGCTACAAACCCAGTACCAAAACCGTGTTGAAACACGTAAAGATAAATCGATTTGCACGTTGCTACTATACTTTTTGATTTCATCATAAATTTTTGCTCGGTAGATTAAATATCCCGTATGATTAAATATGCAGGAAATCTGAAGACAAGGTCATCACCATTTTAAAATATTTAAAATAGAAGCGAAGATTTTTCAGCGCGATCGCAAACAAAAAAATTATAAAATCTTAAAACAGTTTTCCAGAAATGCTTTTTCTCAAGTCAATTTTTAAAATGAATACTTTTTTTTTTTTTTTCAAATTTGGGCTGGAGGGGCCTTGTCCTCACTTTCCAGTCTTGATAGATTTCAAAAGCTTCTCCGAACCCTTGTTGGAGAAGAATCATTTAGCACCGACCCACCTACCTACCTCTCTCTATCTATCTCTCTCACATGCGTGATGTGGCGAGACTCTCACTGATCTATCGCTACTTCCATGGAAAGTGCTTGGACGAAGTACATTCCTTAGTTCCACCAGGTCTAACCTTCACGGCTAGGACCCGCCATGCTACTTACATACAAATCACATACATTCCCTCCGTATTCCAACGGTGAGAAGTAAGTTCACCTCAAACAGTTTCTTCCCGCGAACTTTCACATTCTTAATTTTTAGGATGGATTCAGGATAGTGGGGGTGTGGGGTCATCCGGGCATTCGTTCCGATTTCAGATGAACATTTTCTGCTTTGAAAAGGTTTACTTTAATACCTACTTCTTGAAAGTCTTCTGACAGAAGAACAGACTTATACCACATATCTACACGTCTGTCAACAGCAGAGCCCCCTGATCGACGTTACACTGGCTGCTAGACGAAAAACAAGAGCGTTGTCGTTAAAATATTCGTGTTCAGTGGCTTTTAAATGTGCGCCATTTGCCGCAGATGTTTGCCTCTCTTTCCGTGCTATGCTTCTTCTTTTTGACAATGAATGAAAAAAAAAGCGTATCCGGTTTGAACAAACACATGAACTAACCAACAAAAGTTACAATATATTTATTGTGACTGACATAATAAAATGCTATAGAACAAATACAATGGAATTTAAACAATCCTAATTTTCTGACTTATTCCTCTCTTGCTATATTGATCGTTCCTTACCTTGGGCTGTGTATAGAATTACAAAGCTCGAAACCCTGGCTATTATATATATATATATATATATATATATATATATATATATATATATATATATATATAGGGAGATAGAGAGAGAGAGAGAGAGAGACGTTACGATGGATAAATTGTCGTCTAAATTAAGCAAAAATGAAAATAACACTGACGTCTTATTTTAACAGATATATTTACCAAACTTACACGCAAATATCTTGAAATACTAAAGTGTAAATGTAGTCAATAAAATCGTCATTGGCTCCAACCGAGGCCTCCTCTCGACTTTGGAATTTCCTGCGTCTCTTATGCACCTTCTCTTTGTTTGAGTTGGTGAATATTCCCATAATTCTTGCTTTTCGTTCATCTTTGCTGTTACAAGAATTTTTTGGGACTCTCATTCAACTGCGTCCCACGCATAATGATCAAGGTGGTTATAGTCTGAGGAGCTACGTGGCCAAATATTTGGGGTCATATTGTCGCAGAAATTATGTTGCATGGTGCAAAATCGTATTGCCAAAAAAGTCTTCCAGCAGCCACCCTCTTGACGCAGGGCAGAAATACCTCCTCAAGGCACTTGTAGGCAGCCGTGATGATTCTCCGGCCCTGTGGCAAGATCAATGGTTATATAACGTCGCCATCACAAGTGATCAATTCAAATACCTTCGTAATCACCATTAGACTCATCCAACTCTTTCCGAATATTCTGCACGGTCCTCAGATTGACACCCAGACACTCTGAAATGTTAGTATTGGAGCTTTCGGTGCGAATGCCAAGTAGGAAAGCATGCCATTTCCATTATTCTGGTGAGGTGAATTGCTTCATGGTGATCCTTTTTCATCTACGGTGCCCAACTGACCGTATTATATTGAGCTGTCGACAAAATCAAAAGCAAACAACGCGCATGCGCGAAATGAAAAATATAAAATGGCGAAGATTTACTCATCACATATTTGTGTGGAAATGATTATTAACGCGGTGATTACTTTAAGAACTCGGATTAGTGTCATGAAATATTTCTTCCATGTTGATTAGTCAATTTTTACTATTTACATTATTCGGACTATTGTCTTCATCTTTGTTGCCATATTTATCACAGCGTTTCGGCCGTTGTACGCTCCGGCCTTCTTCAAGAGTTTGGAATGTCGAACTGAACCCTTTATTTCGCTCACTGGGGTAGACTGTTCTAGTTCCACGTGGGATGCCTAATGGATGTCATTTATCTGTTATCTCCATGTTAATTTCCCTCTCTAAGTTCGCCAATTCTTATCACAGCGTTTCGGCCGTTGTACGCTCCGGCCTTCTTCAGATGGTTGGAATGTCAAACTAAACCCTTTATTTCGCTCACTGGGTTAGACTGTTCTAGTTCCACATGCCATGCCTAATGGATGTCAGTTATCAGCAATCACCTGTTAATTCCCCTCTCTAAATTTCTCCACCGCCTTAACCAGGTATTGAACTCACACTCTTTGGGTCCTGTCACTGGATCTAACTAACGCCTTTATCCTTGTGGACACATGGCACTGAAGAAGGCCGGAGCGTACGAAACGTTCTAATAAATATGGCAACAAAGATGAGGACAATAGCCTGAATAATGTAAATAGTGTACATAATACCTCATCTCAGAAATATAGACAGATATTGGTCGATTTTGTTTAATAGCATATCAATCTGTATGACCTCTGGAATCGAAATATTTTGAACACAATTTAATGGCTTCAACTAAATATATTTTGAATGCAATTGTACGCCTTCAATTACAGCTGAAATGTGTTGTTGGTCATTTTTCTATAAAATGTATTTTTGTTAATTCTACTCTAAATATGAAGCGTTGATAATTTTTGTTTGTATAAATTTAGTGTAACCCGGATATAAGATACCCGGATATAAGAGAGATTTTATCTGGTCCCAAATTAGAGCCTGTGTTAATGTAAACAAAATAGACCAAACCCGGATATAAGAGACTTATTCTCCGGTCCCGACAACTCTCTTATATCCGGGTTACACTGTATATATTACTGGTATTTTCACTAAAATGGAATTTTATACTTTCCGAGGGTTTTGTTTTTCACTCTTCGCCCATAGCTAATAAGTCCTACCACACCGGGAAAAGGTGAACCTGGGAACAACAGCAATTAAAAGGTGGTTCCACGCTCCTTTATATCTCTAGATACCTGATCATAGGTCTTGCTGCCGGGTGTAGTTTACCGTCATACTAATCAGGAGGATAGATCTATACACTGACGTATTTGTGGTTTAAATTGAAGTGGTTAAATCAGTGTTTTTCAACCTTTTTACCCCTGTGTGGCACTTGAAATACGTTTTGTATCTCAGCGAACCCCTAAACAAAAATTCTTATATACAGTGTAACCCGGATATAAGAGAGTTGTCGGGACCGGAGACTAAGTCTCTTATATCCGGGTTGCTCTTATATCCGGGTTTGGTCTATTTTGTTTAGGTAAGTATGGGAATAATTTGGGACCAGATAAAATCTCTCTTATATCCTGGTTTCTCTTATATCCTGGTCTTTATATCCGGGTTGCACTGTAGCATTATTAATAACTTTTTGATATTTCTTTCGTAGTTCATTTAGTAAACATAATATATGAACAACGTGCACGCGTCTTCTACTCGTGTGTGTCACTGAATGATATGCGAATCCGCCACATATAGCTCCTGTCCGCTAACAAGTAAAATGGTTTTACTTTGACGCCACCGATAAATATATTTCCAGTGATTATAATTTTGCATAATTTAAGAAGTTGAAGCCATTATTATAATAACTAAAGATTTCCCAACAATATACCGCACATGTATACTAAAATTACATATATAAAATTAAACTAAAATTTCAAAAAAAAAAAAATAGAAAAACAAAATTGCATTGGCTTATTTATCACTGTTTCCCGCGGAATATCGATTTCGTGCGAAAGCCTATGGTTCCTAGGAGCAACGGTTGAGATAAATTGGATAAATTTTTAATGTTTGAGTAAGCATACATGTTGGAAGCATAGTGAAATGTCTTCTATGCCTTTGGAAGACTGGGGAAATAAGGGTGATATGATTCCGTGGGAGAAGCATTGCCTGGCCTAGTCGTTAAGTTCTGAATTAGTGGTAGTAAAAAAGTGGAGTTTATCTTAACAATTACCATCGAAATAGCGATGCAATTGCTTGTAATGTTGCTTCTGTAGGAAGACGATTTGAGAATGTCTTCCCCTACAGGACGGCGAAAAGGATATGGGACTCTTTCAACGTATGGATTGAGTTGTTCCAAGCTAGATATGGCATCTATACTACATTTTTTTTTCTAAATTGATTCTTGGATTTCAGGAGGAATCAGCTACTTTCTTGAGTCATAGAATATGCCGACTATTTTACCCGCATCATTAACAATGGATTATATATATATATATATATATATATATATATATATATATATATATATGACTTCTAATTAAGATGTGGTGCGAACTTGAGACGCAGCAGATGTAAAGACATAGGACAGCAAACCTGATTTGGGATTTATCCGTATATCCACTCGAAAGAAATGGGAGGAAGACGAATTTAAAGTAAGACTCCCCAACCAAACATACATGTAACTATGGACAGAAATTACACAAATTCCTTGGTATATATATATATATATATATATATATATATATATATAGGATGTATCAAAAATTCAAAAATACATTTACAAACATTGGTCCGAGTTTCACACACCAGAACAAGGACAAAATCCATATAAACATTTGTGCGCAAATCCTTCGTTCTCGATTTATTATGTTTAAAGAAAGTTTACGGTAGATGGTGCTGTGCTGCCATATCGACTAGATTACATTTGACATTCGTGTATATTTGTGATTAGTCTCTCTTCAACATTTAACGTGTGGAGTAGTCAGTTAACTGAGAAGTGTTCCGTATAACAATGGCAAGATATTCTTATCGTGAGCAGGCAGATATCATTTTTTCATACGGCCGTGCGAATGAAAATGGACTTGAGGCTGCACGGCTGTATCAGATTTCGTTTCCAGACTGAAGGCAGTCGCGTCATCCAACATTTGCCTCTGTTTATTGTCGCGTTGCTGAGATAGGAACCGTGGCACCACAAAATAGTGATCGAGGAAGAGAGAGATCAGCTCGTACGGTTGACCACGAAGAACACATTCTATAGGCTATCGGAGACTATCAAGGTATCAGCACACGTCAAGTGGCCCTAACAGGTCGTATATCTCATAGTACCACAGAAAGGGTACTTCAAGTACAGCTATATTACTTTCCGCCCTCTGATTACTCACAAAGGGAGAACTTTTGCCGATTTTTTAGTGCACTCCCAATCCGTTGTCTCTTCAGTCTTGTTTACGGCAATATTTGGAAAAGATGGAATACGAAATTTACACAACGAACATTAGTTGGCTGATCGGAATCCCCCTGGTGCAAAACAGGCTAGACACCAGTATCAATTTACGATTAATGTTTGAGCTGGGATTGTGAATGTCTGGTAGATCCTTCTGTTCTCCCAGAATGTCTTACAGGAACTGTCTACAGGGACTTTATTTTGAACACACTTCCAAACCTGCTAGAGGATGTGCCCCTGCTAATACGAAGACGCATGTGGTTTCTGCTGATGGTGCTCCAATACATTTTACTTACATTGTTCGAGATGCACTAGCTGACATCTAACATGAAAGATGGATAGGTAGGAGAGGACCCGTTCGATGACCTGCACGTTCCACCGATCTCAATCCTTTGGATTTTTTTCTGTAGGGCCACCGATAACAATTGCTTTATGCAGCAGACATTAATAATACGGAGACGCTTCATCACCGTGTCATGGGTAGCTGCGAAACTATTCGACACTGTATTAAACGGGTCCGCCAGTCAATGATCCGACGGGTGCATGCGTGTGTAGAAGCAAGCGGAGGACGTTTTGAACATTTGTTAGGAGTTGCTGTGTTGAGATACAACGATGGCCATTTGGACATATGTCTATATGGACATTTTAACTTGTTTTGGTGTCAGGACCCACCCTACCCTACAAAGTCTGTAAAAGCATGATGGGATTGTATCTTGGATTGTACATTTAAAGTGTATACAGTAAACTTTAAAATTGATAACTCAAAAATGAAATAATTGCAGACATATTTTTACATTGATATCTGTAATTGTTTTGGTATGAATACTTGTAAAAGTATTTTTGATACTCCATACATATTAGACAATAGACTGGATTTCGACGTATGAGAATCCTACAACCTCATTCAGGCACGGTGGGAAAATGGTTAGCGGCTCGCATTGAGGAATCGGAAAGCCGAGTTCGAATTCTATTCGAATCTATTATATTCATTTATGTGCTAATACCCTTGGGAAAGGTATGAATTCTCTTCTCCGCATCCCAGCTATGGGTAAATAGCAGTACAGACTGGGTTCTATATCCTTGGATGGCAAGTGGAGTACCGCAGAAAGAAATGGCAACCTACTACTGGAAAAAAATCTGCCTCATCAATTTCAGTCCATTGTATTTTCAGCATATTTCTGTAGTAACACATATTTGTCACCTCAAGCCTCTCTTTCATCTGAAGAAGCTTTCCTGTTGCTTAATACTTTGGGAAGGCATCATTCGCTATCCTAATGAGCCTTCGGATTTCAGTGTTGTCTTTTCAGTCTTCTGTTAAAACACCGCTTCTTTTTTTTTACTGACAGACGGTGACCAACTGACCCTACTATACTGTGCAGTCGACGAAATCAAAAACAAACAAGTTGAATGTACATAACATATATATAATCGTGTTTTCCTGAAAATCCTCGAATCACGCGCATTAAATAAAATACTTTTCCCCACTGGAGATGTGGTGATTACACTGCGTTATTACGCCCTGATGCAACCACAGCTTTATGAATTGTTTGATTATTAACCCTTTGCAGGTTATTTAAATCCAGGAAATATTTTTATATTGTAATAATTTTGGCAGAGAAAATACTGATTAATGATAGCAGCAAAGAATAGATGGATTCATACCTTTTACAACGATATTTGGACGTAAGTGGATATGACGAACCTAAATAGAATTTGTCTATATTTCCGTGATGAGGTATTATGATCTAGGAGAAGAACAACTCTGAATTCAAAACCTGCGGCCGGTCATTCAAAAAGTGTACAAAACCTTCACCACTATATGCTGGTGTCTGGCTTGACCCTCTTACGTCGAATTGACGGGAGAGTTGAGTATATATAGGTAAAGGGTTAGCAAGTATGATTGTTTTAAGGGAAAGTGAAGCAAGAACTTAGAAGTGCATATTCTGATATGAGGCTATGTAGGAGATATTTATCGGTTGACCTTTGACTTGAATAGGCTAAGGTTGTAGTAGTTGACGAAGCATCATCTCAGGATTTTAGCTATACACCGCGGAAGTAGAAATCTCAGCCTGCGTAAAGTAATGTTTGTTTGGCATTTATCTGCACATTTTCTCAAATAGATTATGGCTGAATTTAAACACACAGAAACCTACTAAACTTCGACCGCAATATACTTGTGTGAAAATACGACTATAATGGCTTCATCCGCGTGTAAAAACGTCTAAAAATAATGGAAGCATTAATAATAAAAAGAAAGATCCATCTCATAATAATATCAACTATGAACACGGCCACAATGAGCTGACTGTGTTTGAAAAAATAAAACAAAACTGTCCCATCACTAGAGATACATATATAAAATATAATAGAATAAATGAAAGTGTTACGATATATAGAACATTTAGACATAGTTTTTGCACATCATCTCATAAGGAAACATGCAGCATTAATTGATGGAGCAGTCAGTGTTACTGCATGTGTGAATTTTTTATTATAAAATTTTTCTATTAGGAGAACAGCTTTCTCAAATCCACTATTATCACTATATCCAAGTATTAATTGGGACTTCCTTTCGAAACTTATTTTGAAGACTGCCAACATCTTGATTATGCAATTATTTTCTCTTCGATTTGCATGGGTTTTCCATTTCAGTTGGTGGCACTGTGGAGTAATGGATTGCGGCTCGGATTAAGGAAGCGGAGAGACGAGTTCAAATTCAAGTCTAGTTAATTACATTCACTTACTTGCTAACACCGTTAGGAAAAGTATAAATCCATCTCTTCTCTCTCTCCAGCTATGGTTAAATAGCAGGGAAATCTTTGTTCTATAGCCTTGGGTGCCATCCGCTCTAGGAGAAAGAAAAATCTAAATTCAAATCAGGCTGGACAGAGATTGGACTCCGTCAGACGCTCTTACTTAATACACGCCATTTCTACTTACGGTTGCAGTAGATGCCGTGCGTCTACGACCCTGATGGGCCACGAGATTCGCGTTCGTGATCTATTTTATTTGTTGCTGCTGTTGAAAATCCCCAAGTGATGTGGTTTCTGTTATTTGGTACAATTTTTGGTTAGCAAATATGTAGCGCCAGTTAAGAAGGTTCAAAGAAGAACGGTCTTTGTTAAAATGTACCAAGTACTGCTTCATTGAACTCCGAGCAGTTTATCCACAACTTTGATTCGAATGTCCAACTTATTCAAAAATCGGAAGAGTAAAATAAAAAGTTAAGCATAGTTACCCTTAATATTGAACACTCTTAAACGTAAATATAGTATACCCTAAAACTTTATTTTTTAATCATTATATATATATATATATATATAGATATATATATATATATATATATATATATATATATATATATATAGATAGATAGATAGATAGATAGATAGATAACTAGACTCGTCTCGAAATATATCTTTATTTATATATATATAAATATATATAAATATATATATATAAATATATATATATATATATATATATATATATATATATATATATATATAAATATATATATATTCGTTTCGAATATATATATATATTTATATATATATATATATATATATATATATATATATATATATATATATATATATATATATGTGTGTGTGTGTGTGTGCAGAATAAGAAAATTACTTAACAAAGGGGGTCAGACTTAATTAATGCGAACTGAAACAAGGTCATTTTGTCTTGCAAGAACCTCTAAACTGTGGTACAAAAACTCACATCGCTTCAACGATTTTGTTCCAGCCGAATCAACGTCACGTGTACAATAGGAACAGATGTTGTCTTTTTAAGCGTCCCAATGGGAAATAATGAAGTACTCTTTATTTTTTGACTTCCTCATGCGTCTCGAAGCAGGTTGCTTTTTAAGTATATTTTAAGGCCATCAGAATCCTGATGCTTGCAGAAAGGAAATTTATAGAAAGCACCTTTTCCTTTTCTCTGTCATGAATTTAAATTTTCTTTTTATTGCCTTACTAATAGCTTTCTATCATATAATTGTGTCATCTACTTCTTTTCTATCTAACTTTTTTTGTGCTAATCTACCAACATACGGTGAGGGTAAGTTTTTATCACTCGTTTATTAAGCAAGGCAATATTTTCAGACTAAAATTATTACACAGCTACTTATTTCGAAATAATTTTCAGGATATACGTAAATCTGCCGATATCATCATCATTGTTAACATGTAATTGTGTGGTCGTAGGGTTACTGCGCAGCTGAGCACGACACCAGCTACTTCCACATATCTCAGTTGAAAGCCTGGTTAGATATTTATTTATGTGTGACAATTCTCCGCCGGGTAGACCGGGCGAATCCCATTCCTCTCCAGATAAAATCACAGATGGTGTCCTTTAACTGAAAATATTGCATTGGTCACGGTCACGTGGTCGTTAATTCCGTCGCTGGAACACTGACAGTTAAGACCATTCAGTCTATGAATTGCGTGTCATCACACCACTAACAGCATACATAGCTATGCAATCCAAATCCTATCCACTGACTGCATTCATAGCTATGGAGCACAAATTCTATCCACTGACTGCATTCAAAATTATGCAGCCTAAAGCCGATCCACTGAATGCATTCATAGCTATGGAGCCCAAAGCCTATCCACTGACCGCTTTTATAGCTATGGAGCCCAAGTCATATCCACTGACTGCATTCATAGCTATGGAGCCCAAATCCTATCAACTGAATGTATTCATAGTTAACGAGCCCAAATCCTATCCACTGACTAAATTTATAGTATTATTGATACAAATTCGATTGCTTCACACTATTTAAAATGTTAACAGGGCACACACACACACAAACACACACATATATATATATATATATATATATATATATATATATATATATATATATATATATATATATTTGCATAAGAATAGTTTTTCCTCTTATCTAAGTTAACTGCGAATTTCGCTATCTTAAATCCAATTCAGATGTCAACTCTGTATAAAATCTATTGATCAGCACATATTCTTAGAAAATAAATATTGTAGTTTTGGAAATCTGATATCCTTTGCTATGTATTTAATATTAAAATTTACTGGTTGCGCACAAGTTCAGTCCATTTTATTCTCTGCATATTTCTGTAAAAGCAAATATTTGTCATCTCAAGCCTCTCTTTCATCTCAAGAAGTGTTCCTGTTGCTTAATACTTTGGGAAGGCATCATTCGCTATCCTAATGAGCCTTCGGATATCAGTGTTGCCTTTTCAGTCTTCTGTTAAAACAACACTTTTTTTTTACTGACAGACGGTGTCCAACTGACCCTACTATGCTGTGCAGTCGACGAAATAAAAAAACACACAAGCTGAATGTACATGACATATATATAATCGTGTTTTCCTCAAAATCCTCGAATCTTTTGTTACTAAAATGAAACAAATCGCATTAGATAAAATGCCTTTCCCCAATAGAATGTGTGGCGATTATAGCCCGCTTTATAAATTGTTTGATTATTAACCATTTTCATGTTATTTAAAGCCGAGAAATTTTATATTGTAAGAATTTTGGTAGAGAAAATACTGATTTATTGATAGCTGCGAAAAATTGGTGGATTCATACCTTTTACAACGATATTTGGGCGTAAGTGGATGTAACGAACGGAAATGGAATCTGTCTATATTTCAGACATGAGGTATTATGTACACTATTTACATTATCCGGACTATTGCCTCATCTTTGTCGCCGTATTTATTACAACATTTCGGCCGTTATACGCTCCGGCCTTCTTCAGTTGGTTGGAATGTCGAACTGAACCCTTTATTTCGCTCGCTGCGGTACTCTTCTAGTTCCACGTGCCATGTTTAATGGATGTCAGTTATCACTGTGCCGTGTGTCCTCAAAGACATTTGGCACAATGATAAAGGCGTTGGCTAGATCCAGTGACAGGACCCAAAAGAGTGTGAGTTCAATAGCCGGTTAAGGCAGTGGAGAACTTGGAGAGGGGGAATTAACCGGAGATAACTGATATCCATTAAACATGGTACGTGGAACTAGAAGAGTCTACCCCAGTGAGCGAAATAAAGGGTTCAGTTCAACATTCCAACCATCTGAAGAAGGCCGGAGCGTACAACGGCCGAAACGTTGTAATAAATATGGCGACAAAGATGAGGAGCATAGTCTGAATAATGTAAATAGTGCCTACTGCAATTAGTCCATTTTACTGTTGAAATGGCTAAATGCAACCGCCATTTCTACTGCAACAGTTTCTTTTCTCGCACTTCCCTCCTGTGGGACTCCCTTCCCTTTAATTGCTTCCCTGATAACGACAGTTTTGTAAAGTTTGAATGCAACGTCAATCGCCATCTTCTGTTTTCTTTTTCACAATCTGTAATTCCCTACGTACTAGTGGAATTCCCGCCTTTCCTTGGGATGAAATAATTTAAAAGAAATTACATTTTTATACTTTCTGGATTTTGGTATTTCCAATTCGTAATTCGTACGTTGGGACGTTTCTTTTGTAGAAAACCATACATTCCATTTTCCTACAATAGGTATTTCGTCATTCTTTCGCGCTTTTCATTACTATCTTCTGTAGGAATTCTGCGTGGCGGCGGTGAGGAGGGGGGGAGCACTTAATCAGAATTATTCAGCAAAATATAACAATGCGTAAAGACAAAAAGTGTTTTATTTCCAAGAGAATTTACTTGAATAATTACTGCAAGAAATGTTGAACAGAATTGTTGAATCGCTTCATGCAGAATTCATCGAAAAAACCTCAATGCAAATTTGGATACAAAAGAAGACCTAATCTGATTTTAACGGTCGATGAATGATGACTAATTCAAAATTGGGTCACGCATTACAAAGTATTCAGTTTAAAGATAACCACTGGATTCATTTTGCATCGGCTTTTCACACGAAATTGATACAAGTTATGTATCATTAATAAAAATAATATATATATATATATATATATATATATATATATATATATATATATATATATATAAACGAAATAAAAAGTTACACTACTAAAAGTGAAATGTTTTTTCTGTCTTTTTCAAGCTGTGATACGATAAGAGAATATATATGAAATTTAATTTGACTCATCTAACCTGGAAGCAAAACTTTCGACAGTTTTAATTACTAATATTATTTATTTATTATTTAATTTTTAATATTATTTTCTTAAAATTATCATTAAAATATGTGAAACAGTAGCTTTATTGATATCAATTTTTTAAAAATTACAGCAAACCTTTACTCAACGATTTATCTGGTTAAATATTCCTCGCAATGGTTTGTTGTTTTTTATTTATCCGCATATTAACACCTTTATGGGTTAATCAATGCCGAAGTTTCAATGTTTTTATACGCAATTTTATGTTGATATTTCACACATCATTTTATACTTTCAGGACAAAGGTATATATATATATATATATATATATATATATATATATATATATATATATATATATATATATATGTAGATGAGAAAATTTCGGTGCTAACAGTTTCTTTTCTTGCTTGTGGAAGTCTTTTCTGGTTTCTTGTTTTCCAGTTAACTTTGATTTAAAATTATAAATATAATGTCAATCGTTATCTTATGTGTTCTAAATTTCTGTTCTTTTGATGTTCATACTCTTTAATAATGTTATACTTTTTTTTATATATATATTTTTTCCCACTAAGTAACCACTTGCAATGTATAGGATTTAATACCTTGCTTGGGGTGAACTGATTAAAACAAGTTTACCTGGATTGATATGCACATAATAACGGCTGAAGAGTAAAATGCACAAAACGCTGATATGACGACAACAATAATGATAACTACTCATACCAGAAATGCAGAGAGTTAAGATTAAAAAACAGTTGAGTGACCCATGTGATATATTTTTAATTTTTACTGAGACTGAACTCTTAAACTGACCAATTCATTACAATTTGGACTATTAAATCTATTATGTTTTCGAACATGTCATACCATATAATTCATCATTTTTATCCGATGATGTATTTTTATTTAGTGCTCTATTTTTTGTGGTCCAGGTTAGGACCAAGGAAGAACAAGACGAACACAAGAGTAGAAACAACGAAGGTATATTGCACGAAATAATTATACAAGATGTGGAAGGTGTTAGCATGACTGTCAGTCTGGTTTGGAGTGAACTACTATCGGCTCGACTCGATTCAACCCATTCTTTTGAGAGGCGTAATATACATAGTGTTAGGAAGAGTTCATTCTGTAGTTATAGGTAAAGACCCATGACAATTATAATTGTATAATCCGAACTAGCTTACACAGTTCAATAGGGAGTGTACTGGCTTGTAATATTTGATAGCACCAAATTCAAGGTAGTAACGTTCCCTTATCACAGAGCAGACACTGAGTTTTCTCCATGATGATCGCACGTACACTCAACGAGGCTTCATGCTTTGAACGTCTACTGGGATTCAAGCTCATTCCAAACGATTCATAGTTAAAGATCCTGGTGAAACCGACGGTTCTCTGGGCCATTCCAGAAAGTACTTTTTCAGTGCTTTATGCTTAGAAGAATCAGACCAAGCACTAAAACGAAGGATTGCTGTTATATATGGGCTTTTTTTCTGTATAATCCTAACGTTACAGCCCTGACAAAGTTAAAAGACGTTTACGTAAATCTCCCACTCTCCTATCTCTATTTTCATGGAAAGTTCTCAGACCAACGACATTCCTTAGATCCACGAGTTTTAAACTTCACGATTAAAACCTGCCAAACCACGCACATTTTAGGGAACTAATCCTCATTCCTTTCGTATTCAAATAGTGAGATGTAAGTTCTCCTCGAGCAGCTACTTTCCACGAACTGCTGCTTCGTAGAACCGGCTCGCAAGTACATTCTTCCCTAATCCCTACGACCTTAATGTTCAATCAAGGATTATCCCCATAATCCCCACCTTTCACTGCGTGGCCCTTTACCTTTAGTGGCTTCCGGACATGTAGAATGTGAACATCATTATTTAAAAAAAAAATGGAAGTCATTCTTGTTGTATATGGACCAGCACGACAAAGCACGGAGAAACAAATTGATCAGTTTTAAATCACATTGGACAACCTAAACATGGGGGACTTGAATTCTAAAGTAGGAAAGAAATGGTTATTTTCTAAGAGTAGCTTAGATGTAGCACAAGGCCGAAAGTAGGGAGCACCTAGTGAGGCTCGAACTTTTCAGTTGTAACTAACCTAGCGAGACAAGCTTGCTAACCATTACGCCACGTCGAAGTGCCCAAAAAGTAGGAAAGGAATATGATGGAGAAATAATTGCTAAGTGCTAATATTGATACATAGAAGACGACCAGTTATCAATAGTTAGTTTCAAGAGGACGCACGACGCTTATGGACATAGAGAAAACCAAGATAAGACACAAATAATCAGATTAACTACATAACAATCAATAAAAAAACCATTACAGCTGTAGAAACAACAGTGTTTCCTTTGGTTTGAGAATAGTATTTCTTTTCCCGTATGATTTCAGGCTAGCGAACTGAGGCTTCATCGTAAAGTATGGATATTTCCAACCTTTTGCCTTCAGCTTGAGTACATAAACGTAAAACTGATGCATCTGCAGCAAGTCGGGTATTATTTTCCTTTTAAACTTCTGGAATCTGGTCGACCTCTACACGGGAAAGTCAGGCATTTAGTTCAATATCAAATTATTTTACATTTCTTCTGATCTTAGTTTGCACTAATTGGCTTTAAAATTCACAAAGATCATACCTTTTGCACATAGAATTTTTACACATAGATTTTTCCCGGATCCCCACAACTACAAGTAGAAATTTTGTTAATTACCCAATCATGATGTATTTCACTATCCTGTGAAGCAATCATACAACAGTATTCTAATCTATATTTTAGTATTATTTAATTTTTTCCATAGATATATAAGTGAGGTGTGGTCTGAAAGTGCATGCAGCATTTGATATGTCCATTTTAGTATGCTTTCTATACGTATGTGTTTTCGTATAGGGTGTGGTAAAAATAACGCCTATTTGAGTTTATTTTAGAATAAAATATAAAAATATTAATACATTAAACAAAAGACCGAAACTAGAATGATTTTTTTTATATAATTTAAAAGTTATAAATAAATTGCAGATGTTGTAAGCACCATTCACTTTCCATTTTGTGAATCACACCTGTGACCACTGAATGTTTATAATACAGAAAGACAGTTGGAAGCTGACATACAAGCTGTCAAAAGAGAAGTTTTGTAATGTATATAAAACTGATTTATAAAAGTAATTTATTGCTTTTGTATATCACGACAACTTCGATGAATAAGAATTGACATTTCTGCCTGAATTTTGGGGATGAATTATCATTATTTGCATTGTTTATACTCAGACTATTGTCTTCATCTTTACTGTTATTATCACAGCATTTCGATTGTTGTGTCCTCCTCACGACAGCAAGGCTTCAACAGCAGCAGCAGCGGTAAGAAAAGAGAAGCATCAGTGAATGCAGTCAAGCGTGACAAGAGTGGCATCATCATCATCATCATCATCATCCTTTTCATGATCATCATCATCGTCATCAATAATGTCAGTCTCAGGCGGAGATGTTTGAGAATAAAAAAAAAAAAACGAATACTGGACTCTTATGTAATATCGGCCCTCCTTCATGGCAGTGAATGCTGGACAGTCTCCTCACATATGAACCGGCGACAGAATACGGCTATACAGAAGGATGCTAAGAATACGATGAACTGAATGAATTATACAGGAGTATATCGTTAAGCTCGAAATAATATTGCCAGTGTTAAAAAAAAATCACATGCGTTATATGTCGTCATCTGAAAATTAACGGACCTGGGTCTACTGTGTTAGATGATGGCGAAGGCTGATTGTGTTATCTGACATAATATCTAGGGACTATATAACTGTAATAAGTTTACTTCGCTCAGTGCGTGAGAAGAGACAAGAGTTGTGGCAGGACAAATCATGGGTGCTTCACCTTCCAACTGATGATTACTTTTTTTTTCTCACTTTCGTTTACTACCTTGTCTAGCACGTCCTGTAATTTTTTGTTATGTCTACCATCAACACAGTGTCATGAACTTATCTTATACTGTTAAGATTGTACCCACCAATAATAAATCCTGCTAAGGCCTCCATATACCTTGTGATAGGTACGCTGTATAGGCTGAATAAATCCAGTGAGAAGACACTCTATCTTGCGTCTGTTTCTATTTTTATGCTTCTACTGAATTCATTTCTGTTCGTATTCAAGCGATTTTCACGTGTTCTGGATTATGCTAGCATCCTTTACAAATCGATCTAGATTCCCTGACAGATTAAATAGATCTTTGTGCTCCAACTAATTTTGAAAGATCTATAAAACATAAGTACATATTCTTCTGCCGTTAGTAATTTCAATTCTCTCTTTTTGATTGTATCATATTCCTTGTAGTTTCCATCTTTTTAAAACATCAACGTTGCTCCCATATTCTCTCTATTTCAACCCCAAGCAAGGTGTTAAGACACAATGGGTGACTTAGACGGAAAGAAAATGAGAAAAACTTAGGGAGGCGAAAGGGTAATAAATGAGCACGATTCAGAAAGACAGATGATGACTGATGTTGCATTTAAATATTTGTAGATTGTAACTGACAGAAAAGCAAGTATTTTGGAGAGACTTCCACGGGCAAGAAGTGCGAGGGAAGAAACTATTAGAATAAAACTCACGGTTACACCTAGCTATTTTAACAGTAAAATGATATGACTTAGTTTCAATCTAGTACCACTTTTAAATTCACGAGGTCGACATCCCAGAGTAGAAAGTATATCAGAACAATTGCCATGAAAATATTTATAAAAAGAAAGGATGTAGAGAAAATCAGGTTACAATGGTAGGAAATTGACTGAAGCTGAGATGCCAGGTCAGGATTGGTTTACCGTAACTCGTCTTCGTTGTTGACATGTGCTGCTATGGCATTCTCAGCTTTCGTCGTGGGGACTACAACTCTGAGGAGATTGTTCGTCATATTCTGTCTTAAAAAGGAGATTATATATTACGTATTTCATTTGTCTCGTTCTGATTGAAAGTATCCGTTTCCGTGTAGTTTGTATGTATCTTAAAACTCATCGCTGTTCACATGATAATCGTCACGGTGATTAAAATATTAAGAAATGTTCGGCTTTTACTATCACACCAGCAAATTGAAGTAGAAGTTTGAACATTAAAAGTATATTTTTTACAATCATATTCACCCTGAGGAAGGACAGAGAGCCACACGAGGTAGTGGGTTAAAGAGTAAAAGAAACATTTTATGTGGATATGTGAGGAAGATAATGGTTCGTCCTAGACTTAGATTAATATTTTAATAATCGGAAAAATTTATCTTGGGAATTGCTTCCAATGATCAGCGGTTCGCGGGAAGAAGCTGCTCGCGTGGAACATAAAACTTACAAATGTAATACGAAGAGTAGATGGCTACAGTCTGTGAACCATGGTGGGTCTTAGACGTGAAGTTTAGAACAGTTGGAACTAAGGAATGTAATTTGCCTAACCGCTTCCCATATTAATAGTGATAGAGCAGTGAGACGCTTGCGAGGTTTTGTTTATGGGAAAGGGGTTGTAGGTTGGAAAATCATTTGTCACCCACTAGGACGTGGAAATGCTTTTGGACTCTACTGAGACTGGAAAGTGAAGACTGTGCAGCTCCTGTCCGTATATGGCAGCAATTGTAGATTTTAGGCGTTATCTGGCTCTTGTAAAGGTAGAGGATATTATGTGGAGTCGGGTACTTACCGCAGCGGTGAAGAGAAAGGAATTTTTTTTTCTTTAGCGATTGATCGTATGTACGAACTTCACTTGAGGTGTGGGTTGAATTTAAGGCCTAATATTCTCGCAAGTAACCTATTTGCATTTAATTATGAGAATAATATAAAAAAAAAATTGTAATTTTACGTGACTGTCCCTTGTAACTCAAAAATTTCATTTGATGATCTTTGTATTATTACTGCTTTTTTTTTTTTTTGTATTTGATCTCTTTCTTCATTTCCCTTTTGCAATTATATTTTTTCTTTTTTTGACTTCCTTTGTGGTGAAAAATACTTCCGTTAGCCAATGAACGCTTCCTATAAAATAAATCACCCACCACCACCACCACCACCGCCACCATTATCACCACAACCTTGTGTCTTATGTTGACTGCCTCTGGGAAATTCTTAAGTTTATTACCCTTATGGTGTTTCATATTTATCCCATTTATTGCCCCGATTGTATTTCGTATATTGCTCCAGTCTTTCTATAATTAGACGTTGAACGAGAGAAAACCTGGAATTAAGTTCCTCTATGCGATCGTAAAGTTGAAGTTGCTGCGCGCGAAAACAGCGGGGAAAAGGGCGGGAAATAAAAGAAAATGGAGGACTATGCGTTTATATTATTATCCAGTGGCATTTAAAATGCTCTGGGTGGTCGACTGATAAAAATACGAAAGAGACTAAAAATTGGCACATATATTTTTTTAAAGTAGAGAGACACGCACGCACACACACAAAAAAAATCGATATTTGCATATGCAATTTATGATTCATTAGAGTAGAATATTGGACAGGAGGCCATGAGTTTGCAACGTTGATTATGCTTACCAAACACCTATTAATATAATTCGTTAAATTCATAAATAATAGGTTGGTGTTACTCAGTACTAAGAAAACGATCAGGTGATAAAGCAATTATAATCAAGATACCTGAGGAAAAGTGAAGGCTGTTCATGAAACGGGGGAATTTCATTATAAAGAAAGAAAATCGTGCTGGTGTACTTTGCAATAACCATCTGCCTACATTACAGTGAATGTTAAATAATTACCCCACAAATGAAGACTTCAAGAAATAGATGATTAGTTCTACAGAAGGATGCTGAGCAACCATGGATGGAACATGTGAGCAACAAGTAAATTTTAAGGCAAATGAAGAAAAGGATACTTATACTTTAAGAAAGAAACAGTTATAACTTCTTGTTGTGGCCTTGTTAGGGCCAGAAATAAAAACACAAAGAGAAGAATTGATTTAAACAAATATATTAGCAGAAACAGTAATACAAACATATAAAACGAGAGTGTTACAGCAAGAATGTTCTGTCCGACTGTCAGAGCTGACTGCTGGAAACTTCCCTCTCTCAAAAGGCAGTACCTGCTCCTATTTATAACCGGGAGAGTCCATCCGTACCTGGTACATTACCATAACACTTGTGTAAAGCATAATGAGGAAAATGACTTGGAGATTATGACAGGTACAGGGCATATTAAAAGGAAGGGGTCAGTGGGAAACATCAAATACCTTAGCTAATGGATAGCAGAACTGAGACGAGGCGGGATAGCAAGAAAACAACTGTTGCTTAGAGCTACAAAGGATAGCAAGTTGTGGAGAGATATTGCCGCACACGCCCTGACGGGATACCATATATAAAGGAAGAATAATACCATCATGTTAAACACATTGAAAGAAGTCTTGTACATCATTCACAAGTTTTTCCTTCATCTTTTTTTTCTAGCATTCTTTTCGTCTCTCTCTCTCTCTCTCAATTCATAATTCTCACACTCTATCTGTCCATTTCTCTTCCCAACTCTCTTCGAGTATCTCCCTTGTCTCCTTTGTTTTCTTCCCCGTCAGTCGTTTATCTTCTATCTGTACTTTCTTTTTATTTTCTTTGTTTCACTCTCTTTCGCTAACGCATTCTTTCATAATCTCGCTAAATATATCTACTTTTATCCTTCTCGCTCTTTCTCTCTATCTCTCTCTCTCTCTCTCTCTCTCTCTCTGTGTTTATCTGTCTTTCAAGATTCCATTTACTTTAGCCAGAAATGTCAAAGCAAAATATTATAGATGTATTTTTGAGATGTGTTGGTATGTATAGGGATAGCACGTAACGGTTAATTCATGAACAGTTCGAAGTTTCGGTAACTAGTGAAATACATTTCCTCCTGACAGAGAAAAATATGTTGTCATAAAAACAGCTGTCTATATCTCTGAGATGAAACAAAACTTGGAGAGCTGAGAACAATCTACCCCGGTGGACGAAATAAAGCTTTCGTTTCGAAATTACAATCACCTGAAGAAGGCCGGAGCGTACAACGGCCGAAACGATGTGAATATGACAATGAAGATGAGGAAGACAGTCCAAATAATGTAAATAATGCAAGTTGTCATAAAAGGTATTTTAATTCTTTACAATCTCTGTATAAACATTTTTTTTCTTTTTTTGCAAAGCGTCGGATTTTTAATTATATTTTTGCCATTATACAAAGTCGATATGAATTTCCAACTCAGGACGTAACTACATAGACCTGTTCTCATTATTATTATGATTATTATTATTATTATTATTATTATTATTATTATTATTAAAAATAGTAATAATGATGATAATAATAATTCATAGGAAAGAGTGCGATTTAAGAAAAGGCAGGAAGCACAAAAGACATAGAGTTTGACAATGTTCAATAATAATTTTGATAGCATGTCTGTCTTCTTGAAGTTGTTTAGAAAGTTTAAATATGAAAAAAAATCCACAAAAGAATAATAAATCATTGAACAAACGTCGATTGTGTTAAGGAACACGATTGTAATGGTAATCAATGCGTCAAAACGAACGAAACGAAGCCAGCGTAAATGGCATGCAACTAAAAGGTGCGGAATTTGATGGTGATCGAGTTCAGCTATGCATTTTCTACTAATTGATAAGATATTAAGAAAAGTTAATCAAACAGCTTAGTCTGAATCTTATGGATTCTGTTCATTCTACCATGGCGGGAAGTTAAATAGCTTTAATTTGTGAAACTCTGGAGTCGGGATGCTAAGGATAGCATCGAGCAGCTAAGCGGCATATATATATATATATATATATATATATATATATATATATATATATATATATATATATATATATACAGTAGCGTCCAAAACTAAGGGACAAAATTTTAAAACCTAATATTTGTTAGAAATAACAACTGTGAAAAGCTGAAATTTTGACAAATGGTAGTCGTTATCATCCATAATAACATACTAAAATTTGAATCATTTGCAAAGGATAGAAAAAGAATTATAACAATTATTTATTTATTTTCAAATTTGGAACGTCCAAAAGTAAGGGACAAAATTGAGAAAAACAATGTAAACAGCAAAAAAACAATAAAAATACATGTACAATCAATATTTAGTAAATGAGCCCTTGCTCTCAATGACAGCTGCACATCTTCGACTACAAGTACGAATCAGTTCTTGACAATCCTCGATACTAATTTTAGACCATTCTTCTTGAAGCTTCACCCACAAATCCTCCGTGTTAGTGGGATTTCTTTCCATAACTTTCACTCCTAAGGTCTTCCAAAGTTTTTCTATTGGATTTAAGTCAGGACTTTGCGGTGGCCAATCCATAATTTCCAAATCTTGCTCGCTAAGGTAACTCATTACCACCTTTGCCTTGTGACATGGGGCATTATCTTGCATAAAGGTAGCCCTATCGAAACCTGAATTCTGTATGATTGGAACAACATGATCTTGAACAATGTTTTTATAGATCTGCCTGTTTACACGAGTTTGTAACCGGACAAGAGGCGTTGTACCTTGGCTAGAAAACATTCCAAATACCATGACGCTTCCGCCCCCAAACCTGACAGTTTTCTTAGTACACTTTGCACTTAATCTTTAAACAATACGTCTCTTTACATTGTTTTTTCCATCATTTCCAAATAAATTAAACTTGCTTTCATCACTGAAAAATACTTTTGCCCAATTTTCATATGTCCAAATTACATACCTGTTTGCAAACTCTAATCTCTTCTTCTTATTCTTCGAACAAACAAGTGGTTTCTTCCCTGGGGTTCGATTAAACAGCCCTATTTCTTGCAGTCGTCTACAAACAGTCTGTCTTGACACATTAACACATGAGGTACTATTCATAACCCTTTTAATTTCTGTGCAAGACTTAAAACGGTCCTTTAATGACATACGCTGCATTATTCGATCTACTCTTGCCGAAGTTTTGCGGGGTCTGACGGTTTTAAAAGCACTAACTATTTTGCCAGTATCATTGTATGATTTAACAACCCTGCCTACAACACTCTTGGAACGGTTCACTTTCTCTGAAATCTCTCTAACGGTGTGCTTTTCCTTGTGTAGCTTCACAATAGCTTGTCTCACAGAGTAATCAAGTTTTTGGTGTTTCGCCATGGTGCCGGCTGATGCAACGTTTAAAAATGACTAAGTAAGACTTATTCTTTAGAGGAAATCAAAAAATTTGAATATAGCATACTGTTTACATTGTTTTTCTCAATTTTGTCCCTTACTTTTGGACGATCCTATTTTGAAAATAAATAAATAATTGTTATAATTCTTTTTCAATCCTTTGCAAATGATTCAAATTTTAGTATGTTATTATGGATGATAACGACTACCAGTTGTCAAAATTTCAGCTTTTCACAGTTGTTATTTCTAACAAATATTAGGTTTTAAAATTTTGTCCCTTAGTTTTGGACGCTACTGTATATATATATATATATATATATATATATATATATATATATATATATATATATATATAAATGTTATATGTATATATATATATATGTTATATATATATATATATATATATGTTTTATATATATATATATATATATATATATATATATATATATATATATATATATATATACATATATATATAATGCTTGCATATATATATATATATATATATATATATATAATGCTTGTATATATATATATATATATATATATATATATATATATATATATATATTGTTGAGAATATCCAGAAAAATAGCAAATTTGTTTGATGGCGCTACCCAGTCTTTTTTGATGGCGCTACGCAGTCATTTACTTGCCGAATATATTATTGGTTTCGTACACTGCGCTACCCAAGTGGCTAATGTTTGCGCGAAATTCTTTTGTCCTATTTTATTTAACTATTAGTCTTTATCAGCACACAAAACAGCAATCGGTCAATATTGATTATCTATAATCAATAAATCTCTTCGATATTGGTGTCATCTTCGATTGGAATCGATCCTAATCAATTTCTCGCTATTGCTTCCTCCAATATTAATCCGTGCTTCGTGATGATTAACACAGCAAAATCAACATTATCGACTCCTTTTTTCATTATTTTTTTGCGGAAAGATGGTGGCAAGTATCCGCCTCATTTCTTCTATGTACAATGAAAATCGATGTAAACGTCGGATTAAGGATATATATTGCAAGGAATTCAATATATATATATATATATATATATATATATATATATATATATATATATATATATATATTGAATTCTTTGCAATATATATATATTGTTTGAAATATATATATATATATATATATATATATATATATATATATATATATATATATATATCTTTATTGAATTCTTTGCAATATATATATTCTTTGAAATATATATATATATGTATATATATATGTCATATGAATGAAAGTTTTTAACGATGGCTTCTATAAATAATGTATCAGATTTCAAAATCAATGGAAATCGAACGAACTATTTAATTCTAAGAACCTTTTAGTGAGCGCTACTGGAGACGACTACTTCAAAATAAACAACAATAACAAAACCTGAAACGGGATTTCAAACATTTAATTGCACTGGGCCTGTTCGCTTGGAATAGAGGCTGGAAAAATGCAATCAGTTCTAAACAACACTTACGTATTTAAATGGAAAGAACTCAATAACACAAATGCGGGAAATTTAATAAACAACGCCTCATGCATTATAATGACAATATTTTATAGAATTTTTGACAGTAGTTATAAAATCAGTAGATGCCTGCTCTAACGATCTTAGAAAAGACCTGAAATAAACTTATCTTTATACCACGGCTATTAGATAAATCTCAGACTAGGTTTACTAACCTTAGTTAATAGATAGAACAAAACTGATTTCGAATTAGTTGGACTTCTGGCTGGCAACTCAAACCCCTACGTCAAGAAGCATAACTTTCCGCAACTTCCTATCCTTCGCTGCTCAAAAAGAATATTTGCCCCCTTATTATTTTTCCAGTCTCTACTCTGTTATCCATTTACACAATCTTTTGGGGCATGTTATTTAATGTTTATCTTTGCCAATCTTATCTTAAATGTCCTGTGAAGGTTCTTGGATTATCTTTTCTGTCAACAGGAAGTGCAAATATTATATTGAAGAACTGCTAGGTCTCTTGCTCGGAAAGTTGATTTACTGTGACCTGATGGACAATTTTTCTCTTCCAAATCTATCTTACATATTTTTTAGTCTACCATTCATCCACGCTTTGAATAATGCTGCCGCATATGGTCCGGTGCTCCTAATGTATATTTAGAGATTCTTGATAAGATCCAAAGAATCTGCGATGTTATTGGTCATAACCTGGCATCTTGATTTCTGTCACTTTCCCATCACTGTAGCGTAGTTTCCCCTTCCTTTTTCTATAAATAATTTCATGGAAATTGTTCTAATGAACACTCCCCTATTTCACGTAGAGTTTATGATTTTAAGCGAGGTACTAGATTAGCGGCAAGCTCTCATCATTTTACAGTAGAAATGGCTAGTTCTATGCTGATAGTTTCATCTATCGCACTTCTCGCTTGTGGAACTCTTTTTCCGGTTTCTTGCTTCCTAGTGAAATTTGATCTTCAAAAATTTAAATGCAATGTCAATCGTTATCGTCTGTGTTCTTAATTTTTTCTGTCTTTTTAATAGTGTTTTTTTTCCCTCCTTATTCCCTCACCGTTTGTATTTTAGTAGTTTTATTGCCTTACTTGGGATGAAGTGATTTAAAAAATTCTACAAATCTGCTTTCTATATCATGTGCGATAAATTTCAACAGTTCATTTCCGATTCACTTATTCACTTTTCGTTTCTATTCTCATTAAAACTTGATCGTTACTTACATTCGGCTGCATGTTCTGCCGATCTTATTCTCAGCATCCTTCTGTATAACCACATTTCTGTTCGGTCAGGTCTTCTATTCATCTGTAATGAAATTGTTCAATATTCACTGCTACAGTGGAGGATTGAAATTACGCTGCACTTCAGTATTGTTTTCTGTGGTTGTAACAAAATTTTACGGCAATCAAAATAAAATAAAAAAAATATTTTGTGTCACTCGGAATTACTACAGACAATAATCATGGTTTATTTCTGCAACGATTTTCATCGACGTGTCGATACAATTTGACCATGTAATAGAAGCGATGTGTCTGGATAATGGTGAGTATTATATAAATGAATAAATAAGATATTTCTTTCAAAAAGCAGAAGAAGAATAGTAAAAGAACGTGAAAAATGGAAATTTATCAAGATCTAGCAGCAGCATGAAACAAGGCATTGGCTTATGTTTCTTAAAATGGTCAAAGGAAAACAACACCGTCCCGGGTATGGCGATAAACTACAAACGCGTCTTGAGTAAGACGATAAACTACGTCCAACGGCAAGGCCTCTGATCAGGATGTTTTTGGCGGCGTTGAACCAACTCTTAACTACTGGTGTTCCCCCATTTTCAGCGTTTCCTCTCGGTACATAGTTATAACTGACTTCTAGGTTCATATTTCCCCACCTCTCTCTCTCTCTGTCTCTCTCTCTCTCTCTCTCTATATATATATATATATATATATATATATATATATATATATATATATAGTGGGAACTAGTGGGATAAAAACGCCAGTAAATGAAAAGAAAGGGCATAATAAATTATTAGAGTTTGTTTATTTGGTGATCTAAAACAGACTGTTGCAATATGATTGTGAAATTTGTCCGTGATGTTTAACATATTACCATATAAAAAGATTTTTTAAGAAGAAAAAAAAAAAAAAAAAGGAAGAAAGAACAGATTGCAAAAGCCTCTATTTTACATCGAAAGAAAGCAAAAAAAAAAAAACATTTTCAAAGGATGAAATTATGACTTTGCCCGAAAGATTGTAGAAGGTTAAATAGATTTAAAATAAATTAACAAAACTTTCTTCCGTTCTACTTAATAAATCAAACGGAGTTTTTCACGTTATGCAATATGGCATACAACTCTATTTGACTTGAGAATCGTTGTTAGTGATATGCCATGTATTAATTACAAATCTGAAAAGGCTTTGTACGCGACAGCAAGAGAATAATAATGCGTGGCCCTATATATGTGTATATATGGTTCAGCATAGTGAAATAATTATTTATAAGCCCGCCAGAATTATTTATTCCTGCTGATGTGAAAGAATTAAAGAAACTGATCAGGGTTCTGTATTTTGCAACGGGCGATGCCGATAGCTAACTGACATGTGAATGAAATGATTTTCAGTGATATTGTGATAGATAGATAGATAGATAGATAGATAGATAGATAGATGAGAAGCAGAACTAGATAGATAGATAGATAGATAGATAGATAGATAGATAGATAGATAGATGAGAAGCAGAACTAGATAGATAGATAGATAGATAGATAGATAGATAGATAGATAGATAGATAATGAAAGATTGAGAAATATATTGGACTAGTAGGATAGATGATGCGTCCAGAGTGCATGTATTATTATTATTATCATTGTTGTTTATTTTTTTTTATAGGAAACCGCGAAAGCTAAACAGAAAGACAGTGACAGAATTTCGAATGCTTTTCAGTGGCACTGTTAGTGAAATGTACAGACTTAACATATATATATATATATATATATATATATATATATATATATATACAGAGAGAGAGAGAGAGAGAGAGATAAAATCAATCAGATTATAGATATATATCCACGATAGATAGATAGATAGATAGA
>OZ010581.1:115559465-115604465 GCA_963932145.1 Acanthosepion lycidas | reverse complement strand
AGCTGACAAGACTGCTGTATCAGAGGTCAGCATACATACTGAAGCTAGATAATAAAATGGACTGAGAGTCCTTATATATCTATGTCCATACATATACACACGTCTCTATTAGAGAAAGTTGTGTCGATGATTCAGCCTTGATCATTCTATTGGGGGTCTTAGATTTTGTCAGCATTTGAATATATTGACCACGAAATTCTAGTGTTCGTGTGTGGTCTGATGGAGTTGTCGAAACGGAAATTGTAGTAGATATTAATTGGACCAGGCAGATTTTTGATGGACATCCACTAAGGAAAATGTTCATTTGACTTGGTTTATCGCACTAATAACGTTAATATATTTTTTTTTAAGCCATGTCCATTCAAGACATACGCGGTCATCGATCTCTGCAGTTTTGTTTCATTACTGAAATCAAGCTGGTACAGAAATTTAAATATGGAAAGTTCGACACTGACGTATTGGGATGGCCAAAGATGTATTTCATAATCTAAGCAACGTATTAAGAGACAGGAAAAATTCATTAGAATCAAATAAAAGAGTACTAAACTGTTACGTGTTATCTGTCCCCCTGTATGGCAGAGAATGCTGGATAATCTCCGGCAAAGGTGAGGTAGAGTCAAGAAGCAACTGAAATGTGGTTTTACAGAAGGATGCTGAGGATAACATGGGCCGAACATGCAAGCAATGACGAGGTTTTTGAACGAATGGGACCAAAGAGGAAACTTATACTTAACATCAGGAAGAGGACGGAGGCCTTGGAAAATCTGATACTCACAAGACAGATAAAGAGAAAGAGAGAAAGATGAAAACTGCGCGTAACATACTTGATGGGCTTGAGCAAAAGGATGGCGGAAGAGGGTTTGGGAGAAATAACGAAAAGACAAAGCTTATTAAGAGGACAGAAAGATGTGGAGGGCCATGATCGACTACGTTCTGAAGGGCCACGAAATATAAAAGATAACTGAACTGCTGTGTGATATAAATCCTTTTATTTAGCAGTGAATGCTGGAAAATCTCTTCCCAGATGGAGAGAAGAATGGCTGTAACAGAAATATGACTCCACAGAAGGATGCTGAAGATAATCTGGATAGAGAGTGCAAGCAACGAATAAATCTTAAGAAAACAAAAAAAGAAAAACACTTCTTTTTTTGTTTTCTTAAGATTTATTCGTTAAAAAATAACAAGGGACATTTCTAGGACATATGCTGAGGAAAGAAGGCTTTTAGAATTTATCACTCACAGGTCATATTGGGGTCGTAATGATCAAGGGGTACAAGAGGCCACATACCTGACAAGCCTGTGTGAATGGATGGCGGAACAGGGGAAGGTAGGGATGGCTAAAATCCAAACGTTGTTATTAAGACATGCAAGGGATAGGAAGTTGTAGAGTGCCATGGTCATGGTACAGAGGAGAAGAAGAATTATCTCTGAAGTGCGATCATTTCTTGCCAAAGATAGGGGAGAAGTTTTACAGTGCTTTTCCGCAGTTTGGAATTCAGAATTGTCTTTCTTTTAAACTGGTTGCCATCTATGCCTAGAGAATCATGTCTAGCCTGCTATTAACTTCATAGCTGTGAAGAAGAAAAGATGAAATCAGGTTTTTCTAACAATGAAATGTGAACTAAATGGAAATATAGATAGATAAATATCAAAACAAGATAGCTAGCTAGCTAGCTAGATAGATAGATAGATAGATAGATAGATATGAAGGCATAGTAGTAAACGAGAGGCCACATATCTGATCAGTTTGTGTGAGTGCATAGCGGAACTGGGGAAGAGTTAGGAATGCGCTAAAAACCAACACTATTAGGACCTTATTAGGGTTAAGAAAATATAGCGGGGACCCCGATTGTCCACTGTCTACATTACTATTTACTCCATAACTAGGAAGGAGAAATGATGACATCCGGCATTTGTAATAGTGTCGGTGCGAAAGTGAACGTAACTGGCAAGGCTGGAATGGGAACTCGGCTTGCCGATGTCACTTTCAGCGCCGTTTACCGTCACTATTTTTTAACTGCCACTCTAAACGTTGTCCCTTAAAACACCAGGACCAGTACCAGTACATTTTGTGCCGGGCCACGGACTATTTTTTTACTGGGCTCTGGACCATTTGGTACCGGACCATGGACCATTTGGTACTGGTCCTTGAACCATTTGCTACTGGGCCTAGGATCATTTGGTACCGGGCAATGAACCATTTAATACTGGGTCATGAATCATTTGGTACTGCGCCTTCAAACTTTTGGTAGTGGGCCTTGGACCATTTGGTTCTGGGTCTTGAACTATTTAGCTCTGGGCCTTGGACCATTTGGTACCGGGCCGCACAGAAAGAATAAAAACATTTTTTTTACCTTTTATTGACTATCGCAGTCTTGTTTATTGTAATGCGCGTTACCAAAACCGACCGCCTCCGTAGTCCATGAGAAATTGTTTTACTTGACACCAGTTCCGTGACGCGCAATATGGTTAGAAAACGCTGCCTTAAAAGATAATCTCAAGTCTTTTCCTAGATATTTTCTAAGCTTAATTTCATTTTTTACGTGATATCTAATAAAAGCAGGATTATATCCTACTTACAAGCGTTTACAAAGCCAGCTTTTTAGCCATTACTTCAGGAGAGGCACCTTTTGGGCAAACGACCAGTGCAGTGGGATTCTAGTTTGCCCATCGAATAGTAAAGTGCGCCAGAATTGGTTAAGATCACTAATGTTTTCAGATTATGCCTCCGTGGCAAAAAGCTGTACATATGTGGAGGTTATTTTTGATTAGTTAATTAAACATGTCGACGCTTGTTGGATCATTTTACGCTGAATCTATATTCCCGAGGGCAAAAGTCTGAATGAATTAATAGATTGACAGACATTGGTCCGGTTTAAGCCGAATCAAAAAGTTAGATATAAGTCCAGTTGATTCTAGGGTCAGTCGACTTTAGAAGGAAAGGAACCCAATCCTAAACAGAAATCAAGGGGAAAAAACTTCTATTCTTGTAAAAAAGACCGGGGAGAAGTGGATTGGCTTGGTTTCGTTTGGTTTGGTTTGTTTTATGGCATAACAATCTCATTGGGTCAGTTAATGCCGACAACTTTTTTTTTTCTGATAATATCTTTGTTTTGTCAAACATCTATTTCTGGTAATATTTTTTTCTTCAAAATTGTATAGCTGGTAATATTATTTTCAAAACGTATTGCGGGTAATAGTTTTTTAAAATTTATTTCTGGTAATAATTTTCTTACAAAGTGTTTCTGGTATCAAAACCTATTTTTACACTTTCATAATGATTATTACCTCAGTTTCAAGGTTGACTATTCGTCCATAGCTGGGGCCCTAACAGGTGCTATCACCTCGGGTCAGGGTGGACCTGGGAACACCAGCAATTAAGAGGTGGGTCCACGATCCTCAAAGCCTCCTGATCAGAGGCCTAGGGGAGAAGTGGACGATAAACGAACTGATCTACTCCTACTGAGAAAAGCAAAAGCAAATTCATAGTAAATATAAGTTCAGAATTTTAGGCGGTGACTTTAGAAATCTAATCCTAAAGAGGAAACGAGGGACAAACATCTACCCCTGTTTAAAAAAAACAAGGGTGGAGTCTGGTACTTGCAGGAGCGCTAGACTAGGTAATGAGACAGTCACCACAGGAGATGTGTGCATCTATAACCTTGACTGAATCATCCGTAGATAAAGCCGTAAAATTACCAGTCATCCTGGCATCGAGAGCCACCACCCAATCACAAAATTGGCATATCAATAGACACGATATTATAAACCTAATAGGGTAGCCTCCTTTGAGGTTACTTAGTTCCTCTCCATCTAGTACATGTGTTTCGCAATGGTTACTAACGGAAATGACTATACTATTAACTATAACAATTAAGTTTTTAACTTATAAAATGTAGATATAGTTCTGGTTTGCAATAGAGTCAGAAAGGCAAGCATAGGTTCGATTTTGACTCGGGTCAAAAGGTAGGGATATGTCCGGTTTATATTCATGTCAAAAGGGTAAGCCTAATTCCTCGTTACAATAGACTGAAAAATGTCGACATAAGTGCTATTTACACAAGAGTCAAAAAGGTAGACACTGGCCGAATATGAAAGTATTTACCCGGAAAGTGACTCTTATGACGGGTGAGGTCTTACCCACTCTGCAGGGGACGCTGTCGGCGCATTCTATGTTCCGCCGACTGGGTAAATGGGGGTAATTTTGCGTATGACTGCTTTTGTGTCTGTAACTATTTGTGTGACAGCGGAGAAGAAAGTCAATTTTTTTGTTGTGATACATATTTGGCCTTGACAAGCTAT
Source organism: Acanthosepion lycidas (assembly GCA_963932145.1). NCBI lineage: Eukaryota > Metazoa > Mollusca > Cephalopoda > Sepiida > Sepiidae > Acanthosepion > Acanthosepion lycidas. The sequence continues at coordinate 115,600,163 of OZ010581.1, read as the reverse complement.
TTGGTGAGTTAGACTTTGGAATTATTTGGATTAGAAGGTTGTCCGATATGAATTCTTATCATCAACATAAGGTCAATCTAAAATCTGCATTGCTTTCAGAATATCGCTTTTTACAGCGTTTCTTTTAGTAAATATGGCGTAACAAGTAAGGAATAATGTAGCTGAAAATTTGTTCGATAACAACATCAGAATAACTTCTTCATTTGTTATTTATTATATCACCCCATGCAAGACAGTAAAGCCACTAAGACACAAGGGCTTACGAAAATAAAAAAAAGAAGGAGCGAGATACCTTAAGAATGAACCCTCATACTATTGAAGAGTAATCAACCCTTATAATTTTTAAAGAGAACTTGTTTTATAGGAGTGGATACCTTAAGAATGACCCCCCATAATATTAAAGTGTAATCAACCCTAATTATTTTAAAGTGAAATTGTTTTATAGGATTGGTTACCTTAAGAATGAAACCTCGTAATTTTTTGAAGAGAAATGTACTTCTTTCTTAATTTATCTGGTCTAAAACTTGTTTTATAGGATTGGAAATCTTATCAATCAACCCTCGAAATTTAAAAAAAAATTAAATTTACTTAGTTTTAATACCAATTCTATTAATCTACCTGGTCTAAAACTTGTTTCAGAAGATTGAGACGCTATCAATGAAGCCCCATAATTACTGAAAAGAAATAAATTTATTGATACCAATCTCATTATTCTACCGGGTCCGCAATTTGATTTTCTTTTTTTTTTTAGGATTGAGAACCGTATTTATCAATCAACTCTCATAATTTGCAAGGGAAATCTATTGCTTTGATTTCTTATTTTATCAGGTTTAAAGCCCGTTTGACTTACACTACTAACACAACTAATTTTGGAAAAAAAATAAATTTACTTAATCCTTATATTAGTGCGGTTATTGTATCTTAAAATTTAGACTTTACGTATAATGAAGCTTGTAAATTGGCTGATTTCCAAGTTTTTTTTTTCTTTTTTTTGGGCTTTTTTTTACTTTCTATTATTTCATTGTCCATTTGATTTTTTTCTTCCTTTGCTTTTCTTTGGCTTTTTTTTATATTTGGCATTCCATCTTTCTTTCTTTTTTTCCTTTCTTCTTTCTTTTTTTCTTTCTTTCTTTCTTTTTTCCTTTCTTCTTTCTTTTTTCATCTATCGTTTTTTTCTAATCATTCATTTTTCCTCATTCATTTTCTTTCTGACCTTTTTTTTTTTTAAAAAACTTTTCTTTTGTTTCTAACTCCCCAGTATTCCCCAGAATTAAAAGAACATTAAATTTCTGTATATATAAGTAATCATAAAAAAAGTCCTCATTTCCCCGGTTTCTCTGTCGCATCTATTTTCCTATTATTTAACTACGCCATCTTCTAAGGGTGCAAAACACGGCATTGTTCGTTCGGCTGCTTTTCAGTTTTTTTTTTCTTTTTATTCTTTTTGACGTTGAGAATCTTTATTTTACGTCGCTTCTTTTCCCAATTTGACCGTCCACACTTCCCTTTCCTCTACTTTCTTCTTGGTCCTACGCCCTGTTCATGACCCTCGACTTGAGTCCTGTTCAGTTGGGCTGACGAGTATTTTTTTTCCTCGTATGCCCTTGGTTCATAGTGAACCGACTATAACTGATTAATATACAATTGAGCACGTGTCAACGGCTGGGCAAGCACCAGATGAACGGTTTGCACTTCACGACTGGGGTAAATCTCTCTAAAAGCTAGAGTGATCTAACGAAGAAAGAAAGAAAGAAAGCAAGAAAGAAAGAAAGAAAGAAAATTCGATTGCAAGTTAAAAAAGAAAAGAAAATTCGATTGAAATTAAAGCAAAAAGGGAAGAAATTTAATTAAAAGACATCAAAAAGCAAGGAAAGAAAGAAAGAAAAATCGATTGCAATTTAAGGAAAGAAAGAAAGAAAATATTCGACTGAAATTTGAAGTAAAAAGAAAGAAAATTCGATTGAAAATGAAAGCAAGATTGGAAGAAGTTTCAATTAAAAGACATCAAAGAAAGAAAGAAAGAAAGAAAGAAAGAAAGAAAAAAAAATTCGGTTGAAAGTTAAGGAAAAAAGGAAGAAATGAAATATTCGACTAAAAGCTAAAGTAAGAAAGGAAGAAATTTCAAATGAAAGGCATCAAAAGAAAGAAAGAAAGAAAGAAAGAAAGAAAGAAAGAAAGAAAGAAAGAAAGAAAGAAAGAAAGAAAAATTGAATGTAGATTCGATTGAAATTTAGAGAAATAAAAATACTGGAAACACCTTTTAAAAAAGAAAAAGATGAAAGAAAAAAGTTTATGTCAAATGAATAACTGAAGAAAGAAGGAAACTTCGAAAGAATTTTAGGGAAAGAGACTAGAAAAGAATGGAAGTAAAAAATGTGAATATTTGAAAAGATAATAACAAAAAGAAATAAATGTATAATGAAAAGAAAGAAGAAGATATGTTGAGAAAGAAAATTAGGTTGACAGAAAAAAGAAAGTAAACACATTGAACACATTTAAAAAAAAAATGAAAGAAGTTTAAGAAATATATAAAATAAAATGAAAACATGAAGAATGAGATATATAAATGTGAGAAAATGAATAAACTTTATCTTAAAGTCAGAAAAAAGATAAAATATAAAAAATGATTACATTTTTAAAAATGAGAAAGAATTAAGAAAAATAAACAAATCAATAAAAAAAACGAAACGAAAAAAAAAGAAAAGGGAAAGAAAGAAAAGAGACAAGAAGTGAAAAAAGACAAAGAAAAGAGAAGGAAAAGAGAAAGAAGGAAAATATAGAGTATATTTATATTAGGTTGGTGCAAAAATAATGACGTAATAATGTCGTTTTTTTACGTTAAAATACGTCAAAAAACGACATTATTACGTCATTATTTTTGCACCAACCTAATAATATACGTCGACGTCTCATTGAAGAGTCGTAATTTGATAGCTAGTGTCCAATTAAGCTGGATGCTCATTGGATGCACCATTCTTATAACCTTTTACCAAACTTAGATATATACAATTCTTTTCTTGCTTAGAGTTAATTATGAGCTCCGTAAAACCCATATTTTATTTTATTTCTAAAAAAAATAGACTTTTTCGGTTTTTCATTATCACGTCAATTTTACGCATCAAGATTGCACCTCGGTTAATATATGCCTTTGCATTAACCATATAGACATACGTGCATTGAAATATAGGTAAAAAAAAAAGTGAGACTTTGGTTGAAAACAACTTACGTGTATTAAAGTATGACTGTTTGCCAAGGTAGCTAAATAATCCCTAGTACAGACACCTGTTCAGGCGCATCTGTGTTTATTCAACACGCACTGAACACACTTGTGGTTTATGTTACAGCTATGTTGAGAAGATCTCTGGGAGAGAACGCACACCCTGGCATGAGCAAGTTTTCTTTAACAAGGGCACGATGATTTTTAACTAAGTTTGTTCAACCTACATGTAAAATTTTTTATCATTTTACCTCAAGCAAGGCAACAGAGCCACTAAGACGCAAGAGTGTGAGAGAACATGAGAAAAAAATATGATTAAGGAGAGAGAAAAAAACAAAACAAAACAGGAATTTTTAAAAAAACAGAAGATAACGATTGACATTGCATTTAATTTTATGAAGATCAAGAAGCCAGAAGAAAGTTCCAGAAGCCAGAATTGACCGAGAAGAAACAGTTAGCATAGAACTTACGGTTACACATAGTCATTTCAATTGTAAAATCATGAGTTGCCAACCTAGTACTCCGCTTAAATTCTAGATATCATTGATGAAAGTTCATCAGAGCAATTACAATGAAAATATTTACAGAAAAGACACAGTGAAGCTACGTTAGGGCGCTGGAATAATATCTTGTTATATATACATACATACATACATACATACATACATACATACATACATATATATATATATATATATATATATATATATATATATATATATATATTAAATTGAAAGGATATGAGTTTGTGACCCTGGGTTCCATGCTTTTGCGATCATAGGACAAACTCTGTCTGTTTGTCTGATGATCATAAAAGCGTGAAATCCAGGGTCACAAACTCATATCCATACAACTGAATGGAAAAGAAACAATTTCTAGAAAGAATTAATTAGCAATGTTAATGTGATTAATGGTGAAATCACTTCGCTAACAAGACTTAATGAGTTGTTGTCGAATGGAATTGACGAACCAAGTACTTTCAACAATTTCAAATATAAGAATCGTATTATCCAAGGAATTGATAGTAAGTTAATGACTCATTAAGTCTTGTTAGCGAAGTGATTTCGCCATTAATCACATTAAGATTGCTAATTAATTCTTTGTATAAATTACTTCTTTATGAATATATAAGCTGCACACTCTAATACACACACACACACACACACACACACACACACACACACACATATATATATATATATATATTGATATGCATGTGTGTTTGTTTGAACATGTTGAAGGTTAGTAAGTGTACAAAGGTCACATGTTTGCTTAAACTGACGTGAGCTTTTCAAAAATAGTTACTTCGTTTCTGTAGATCTATCTCAGATTTTTCTATCTGACGGGGATGCTGGGGTGGAATCGGGAAGATAGATAGTGCTAACCCCCACCGAAGATGTTGGGTCCCAGTGTTCGCATTCATCTTTACTTTATCTCTATATCATATTATTTACTGCTGATTACCTCAGTCTCTGGGACGGAATCGACCACGGCTATTCCATTCTAGCAGTAAAAGAAGGTTTCAAATTTCATTTACTGAGAAATTCATCGACTGTGCCAGGAAGTAAAAAACATTTTTTCTTCTTTTCTTTTTTTTTTTTAAATTTATGTTTATTAGAGCTACTAGGTCCAAATCACACTTGAAACAAAACAGGCGCCTTGGAATTGAGTAACGGTTACCAATCTTATCTGGTTAACAGATAACGACTACGTAGGGAGTTCGATCCTCACTTGGTATCCCATACTCATAAACTAGTAAACTGAGAAACCTAATATCCGATGATTTCGGGGTTAAATTTCTGGCGTACATCCTAAACAACGGAAAACGCAAGACATTAGAACTACGTCAGTTTCTAATTGAATCGATCTTCATATAAGAATTCTGCTTGTTCTGACGTCGGTTAGTTTGTTTCTTCAGCACGTTCATTACGCCCTGCCATTAACGCACATAAATAATTAGATTTTGAAATTTGTTTTCGAACCCGCGCACGTCTCAATTTTTTTAACCATTTTCCCCTTACGTCACTGACTCATTAGCGCAGATCTATTTAACTGACAAATTTTGTCAACTAACCGGTGGACTGTCCAATTTAAATGACATTTGTGCTCAGATGAGGAAGGAATTTCTTTTTTTTAATCATTTCTTTGTATCCCTATTACGTAATGACGTCAATTGCAAAATGTCGTCACGCTACTGTGGAGATCATTAAAGTAACACCTTGTTTTGGCATGTCTAATTACAGCTAGCCAAAGGCATATTTATGGTAACCCATACACACAGATATATATATTTATGGTAAACCATACACACAACTATACATATTTATGGTAACTCATATACACAACTATATATATTGCGTGTTCATCTATACATATATTTTTCACTACCTGTTGCTCGCTCGCCCTTTCTCTGTATATATAATAATAAATATACATATTACCATACGTCGATTGACGTTAGGTGATATGTATATTTATTAATATATACTTTATAGCTTTGTAATACCATATTGAGCACTGTTTTATTAATATCAAAAAGGTAAATAAAATAGTTATTTTCAAAGTTATCGCAAGCATGTATGTTTGCTTATATCTATATTTATTTATTTATATATTTCATAAGATATTTGGATTACTAACACAAAAACGGAGAATGTCTCATATCAAGAATATTTAACATTGAAAAACATAAGGAAAAAGTTAATTATTTTTAATAATATGTGGAAATCTCCGCCTTTTGCCTGAAGACGGTCGCGAGACCAGAAACCCGTGTAGTAAAATTATGGGAAATAAAGCATAATTTAAAAAAAAAATCCACATTACAACCAAAAACGTTTGCAGCACCTCCATTCTCTTCTTTTTAATATATATATATATATATATATATATATATATATATATATATATATATATATATATATATATATATATAAGTAAGGATAATCTGTAATGCTTTTAACTTTAAAATCCTGGAAGTAACTGATCTCCTGATTTTTAAATAAATCTTTTACCTATAATATATATATATATATAATAGATAAAAGAGTGATATATATATATATATATATATATATATATATATATATATATATATATATATATATATATATATATATATATATATATAGGCAAAATGTGACATAATATTGGCAGTTCTTATATGTTGTGGTAGGATCCACCTAATTTGCATAGTGGAGTACCGACCATATAAATATGGTTGGTACCGGGAAGAGAGGGGAGGAATCAAGAGATTCAACCAGAGACTCTGCCCGACTGCGACTCAGTCAACACATTCTCCAGGAACGGTCTTCCCAGGAATATACAAAAGACTATATGTAAATATTGTGTACACTTTCTTGTTTCAATACATTTTGTTCAAAGTACATTTTGTGTTGCATTATTATTCCATGCATTAGTCAAGTTTCAACAATATATATACACAGAGATACAAGCATATACACACGCACACAAACACACACACACACACACACACACACACACACACACATATATATATATATATATATATATATATATATATATATATATATATGAATGTATTGTTTTTTCGATTCACAAGAAACAAACAAAAAAAGTTCTGTCTGGGTATTTCTAGAAGATAACGGTTTTAAGGTAAGCAGGCTTCGTAATTAAAGTGCTCGATCGATATCAAGAGATAAAGCATTAAGATAAATGCAATTAAATGTTGTCTTACATTATTTTCTTTAGTCTCATTGTTGCAGAATTTGCATCAACTCTTCAGCAGGTTTGATTTATTAAATTCTACATTTGTAGAAATTTGAAAATCTCGTCCCGAGCGAGTGGAGGTAATTTCTGTGAAACACCATGTTGCATGAACATATAGGAACATTTTCTATTATTAATTCATTAAAGAAAGAACAGTAAGATTTATAAACCCCTATTCTTAGCAATTATTTTTATTAAAAAAAAAAAAAACAGTATCCGATAAAAACAGCAGAGCAGAATATTATAATTATTGTCTTTTTTTTAAAAAAGCATGGCTATAAGGGTATTAGCACGAAGGTGAATGTACTGGATTCAACTGGAATCCGAACACGGCTCTCCGAATCCTCAATACAAGCCGCTATCCATTATTACAACCTGGGGACCTTGTAGTGCACCAGGTCTCTGTATTCGGTCCTTCAAAAAGTGTCGATGGTTCTGCACGAAACATTCAACATTATAATCAAATCTCATGTGCTGTTGTCGGGCTGTCGGTTTCCTAGGATCTGATCTGCTTGACCCTCATACGTCGAAATCGACGGGAGAGTCGAGAGTGTATATATATATATATATATATATATATATATATATATATATATATATACGCACAATAGACTACCCACAATGAATCATTGAACTCTCTATATAGATAGTCGAGCAATGACACAACGCACATCGTGTGACTAGTACGCTTAACATGTGTGTGTGTGTATATATATATATATATATATATATATATATATATATATATATATATATATATATATATCGTGTGACTAGTACGCTTAACATGAAATACACTATTACCTCTGGGTGTTGACATGTATATATATATATATATATATATATATATATATATATATATTATAGTGTCTTTCATGTTAAGCGTACTAGTCACACGATATATATATATATATATATATATATATATATATATATATATATATATAAAGAGAGCTATATATATGCGTTATATGTGGTAACTGTTGTTGTCATTGTTGTTGTTGTTGTTGATGATGATGATGATGGAGTAATGTGACAGCCCTTACTAAGATTATCAATATGCGTATCAAATTTTAATATTATTACTCCTAGAAATAGTTTGTTTGTTTTTTAGCGTTGTTTAAGGCAAAGTAAATCACCCAGATCGAAATTAATCACACCCTCTTTTAATCAATGATTCATCAATTTGAGAAAAAAAAAAAAAAACAAAAAAAAAACAAGACAATACATTTTCAGGCTATCTTTTGTTTTGTGTTTTAAATAACCTTTTAAAAATATAGACGCATTCATCCGTGATGTACGTTGCTAATCCATAAATAGACATTTCTGTGCGTCACGATGGTCGTCTGTGCGTGAGCCCACACGCGTATATATAAAAATAGAAAAAAAGAAACATTAATATATTTGTGATTTGAGGGCAATTTGTAAAGATCAGAATGTGAACGGTCTCATCTAACGGCAGTAGCTGCTTGCAACGCGGCTTACATGACGACAAAAGAATGTTTGTTTCAAACATTGAGCTTCTACCGAACATTTGTACAAGTTGACCGGCCACTAGTCATAAAAACAAAAGATTTACTCACCTGTCGGTTCAGTAATATATATGCAATTTCTCTCCTTCTTTCTTTCTCTACGCACGCAAGCGCAAACACACACACACACACACACACACACACACACACACACATCTATCTATCTACCTATATATATATTTTATTTTTTTCTAAAGAAAAAATGGGGTTGTTATTTATTAATCCACGAGATTTTTATTGATTCAAAGTTATTTTTAGTGGATACTTGTAGTTGAGTAGGTGTTAGGTTTATTTATTAAACAGTGCTTATTTTCGTCTACCGGCCTGAATAATCGAGAAATCTTATTAGAAAAAATTACGTGTTCATTGGCAGGGGATACATAGGTTCCAATCATTCCGGAGAGCGCGTATTTGAATAGAGCGTTTACTCAAAGATGAATGCCCTCTGGAAATAACGTTTGGTTTGGTTTATTTTGTTTTACGGAATATCAACATCAATCGGTTATTTAATGCCGACAACATTTTTAGGATAGATTCGTTTGAGTAGAATATGTATTCTTTGGTTTAGATTGCTTTGGTTTATTTTGTTTTACGGCATATCAACCTCAATGGGTTATTTAATGCCGACAATTTTTTTTATTGCTAGTAACACTTTGCTTTGTCAAAAATCTGTTTCTGGTAATATATTTCCTTCAAAATTGTATTGCTGGTAATAATTTTTTTCAAAAAAGTATTGATGGTAATAGTTAACTAATTGGCCATAGTTGGGAGCCTAACAGGTGCTACCACCCCGGGTCAGGGTTGACCTGGGAACATCAGCAATTAAGAGGTGGTTCCACGATCCTCAAAACCTCCTGATCAGAGGCCTTGCTGATTGAAGTAGTCTAACGTCTTACCCAGGACGTCTAGAACTAAATTTTAAGTAATATATATATATATATATATATATATATATATATATATGTATGTATATATATATATAAAGAAATATAGTCTTAAGGTGTGCTATATTTATGGAATAAAGTGCTCAATATCAGAGATAGAGCGTGTGTAAATATAAAAGTGAAATGTGGCCTGACGATTGCATATAGCATGAAACAGACTGTCGCCTCTAAGTGTTGACTTCTATGTTCACTTTTATATATATATATATATATATATATATATATATATATATATATATATATATATATATATGCGAGCAGATTACGTAGGTGATATATATATATAGAGAGAGAGAGAGAGAAAAATAGTGACCCGCTGTTTCTTCTGTCCTTATTACTTACCATATTTCCTATGAGTGACAGATTCCCCTTGCTCTTTTTCCGCATTATGTGTCCTAGAAATGTCAACCGTCGTTCTGATTCTAAATATGAGTCCTTTTCTTGGACACATCAGCGTGGTATAACGGTTAGAGAGCTTGTCTCGTTAGATCAATTACGACAGAGTAGTGAGATCGTTACTCAATAAGTTTGTCCTTGTGCCTCATCTAAGCTACGCTTAGAAAGTTTATGTGTACCCGTTTCGTTTCAATTTGCCTTAAAACTTCCTCTCCTCAACACCCTTCTGTAGAACTACATTTCTCTCGTTTCAAATCTCCTCGTCTTCATCTGTGAGGAAATTGTTCAGATTCCACAGCCATAGCGAGGCGATAACGCCACCACAATGCAAGAAAGTGTGGGTGTGAAAGAGAAGAATTTAAAAGGAAGCGAAAACCCAATCCTAAACAGGAAACAAGGGATAATCCTTGACTCCGGTTCAAAAGACCAGGGAGGAGTGTGAGCCGGACGATAGGCGGAGCTATCTACTCCGATTGTAGGAGAATTGTTATGACGTAACCGTTCGACATTCTTTTCTATGGGTTTTAACAAAATGTCCCTATTTCTTAATACTTTGGCTTTTGGAAGGCATCATTTGCTAATCTAATGTGCCTCCTGCTTTCTTCCAAGATAGTTAAATGATATGTCCCAGAAAGGGATATATTTGTTCGAATTAGCAAAGTGGTTTTGGACTACTGTAACCGAGTAGGGCAATCTAGCAGGTAACCGTAATGGACTGGTCCTCGTCGTAGTTGTAGACAATAGGCGAAATCTATAGGCGTAGCCAATAGTCGTCCAATAGGCGTCGTCCTGTACCTCCACATCAGTCTGTATTTATGGCTGACACTAGCCAATCATATTACTGTGAGGGGTAACCCACGTGTATGCATATTCATTACATCATTAAAGTTATGCATTTTCTTTGAAATAGGATTGTCTCTGTTGCTAACGACCATACAATCTGTCTTCTTAATGTAGACAGTTAATCCTTTCTTCCAGCTTTTCATTATTATCTACTTTATTTATATTCTGACCTGTACTCATGAGGTAATCGTAACTCATATTCAGTGTGTTATAAGCTTAAGTTTCGTTAATGTACATTCATTCAAATTATGTTTATGGTGGCGTAATGCTTTATGAAATGGAGGTCAGCTCCGAGAAATCCAAAGTCATGGCGAATAGCACAAACAGTAACGCCTTCTGTAAACATAACCATGAACGGGCATTTACTAGAGGAAGTGTCTAGTTTTAAATACTGAGGAGTAATCATGTCTAAAGTTGGAACTTGCAGCTCGGAAATCCGCACACAGATTGCCGCAGCCATGACAGTGATGGCCATATTGGCAAGGATATGGAGGACTAAAATCAGCTTTCAAACAAAGTAAAGACTACAAAAAGCTGGTAGTCTCTTATTCTCCTATATGGATGTGAATAGTGGACACTGTTGGTAGAAACGGAGAGAAGCATCCAAACGTTTGAGAACAAACGAATAAGAAAACTCCTTGGCATCTTCAATGATGAAAATAAAACCAATGACTTTGTGCGGAAAAAGTGATGTAAGTTCTGCTGGCCGCCAGGAACCTGTTTTTCGCCAGTCAAACGGAGAAAAATCGCGTGGTTTGGACACATTACAAGGAATGACAGTCTGTGCAAGACCATTATGCAAGGCACCGTTGAAGGTGGATGTAGGAAAGGACGCCAATTCAAAAACTGGTTGAGCATTGTCAAACAATGGATAATTGTGACTATATCAAAATAGCATATATGGTTGCCGTTGATAGACTGTTGTGGAGGAGATTCAATATGGCTTCTGCATTCGGATTCCCGCTACGATGAGAAAAGTCAAGTGGATAATGATGATGACGATAGGGTGAATAAATCTATCCTCTTCTTCTTTCTTCATCTTTTTTTTCTTCTTCTTTGCTGTATCTCTTCTTTATTTTGACATTGTCCAACGCAAAGACAGTTTGGACAATGTCAAACAATGGACAAGTATGACTTCCAGAATTGCTGAGGGTTGCCGTTGATAGACGGTTGCGAGATTCAATATGGCTTCTGCATTCGGATCCCCGCTACGATGACAAAAGTCAAGTGGATAATGATGATGATAGGATGAATAAGTCTCTCTTCTTCTTCTTTATTGTATCCCTTTTTTATTTTGACATTGTCCAACGGAAAAACATGTTGGGCAATGTCAAACAATGGACAAGTATGACTATTCCAGAATTGCTGATGATTGCCGTTGATAGACCGTTGTGGAGGAGATTCAAAATGGCTTCTGCATTCGGATACTCCCTACGATTACAAAAGCCAAAGGGGATGATGATGATGATAATGAATCTCTACATTTATGTAGCCATATCCATTTATTTCAATAATATATATTTAAATAGTTTCATTAGTCAAAGCTATAACACACACACACACACAATCATAAATATGATAATAAAAATATACTTTTAAGGTATGCTATATTTCTGGGTTAAAATGCTCAATATCAGGGATAGAGCGTATGTAAATAAAAAGAAGTGAACATTGAGGTCAACACGCAGCGGCGGCATCTATCTATCTATCTATCTATCTATCTACCCATATATATATATATATATATATATATATATATATATATATAGGGTGAGAGGAAAATAGGAAGAGATTCATATATATATATATATATATATATATAGGGAGAGAGAAAAATAGGAAGAGATTCATATATATATATATATATATATATATATATATATATACATATATATATAAGGAGAGAGAAAAATAGGAAGAGATTCAGACGGAGAGAGAAAATGAAAGAAAGATGAAGAAAGGGCAACGAAAGGAATTTTGAAAGACAGAGAGAGAGGAAGTTGTTCAAGTAAAGAGAGAAAATGAAAGAAAGTGCCAGGAAAGGAAAGTTGAAAGAGAGAGGAGGAGAGGGACAGAGAGGAAAAGGATGCTAAACCTGTCGACATTTTGAGAGAAGATCGAACAACGCGGGAGATAAGATCTGTTTGCAGTGGCAAGACGGTTACAGCGACCCAAACGGAAATCGATTTCGCGTTAGTTTTTGTGGACACTCGTTTGAACAATACGAGACAAGAGGCACGTAGATAGATGGATGGCTGGGACGGGATAGATCAATCGATAGATAAAAAGAAAGACTAACACCAAGAGAAGCGGAGTGACGATCAAATAAGGTGGATACATGTTCAAGATAGAGAAAGGAAAAGAGAAAGACTTTGGAGAGAAGAGAGAAGATCAAAATTATATTGGTGCCATTGGCCAGAGATGCAGAAGTTGGAAGAAAGAAGGTGAGAGATATAGAAAGTCTTTGAAGAAAAAACAGAATCATGGCTCAGAATGATATTTTCATGAACTTTCATAATCTGATACAGGGTCATTATATTCGAACTCAAGATAAATGCGCAGATAGATAAAGACATACGAAGATTTTCAGATAGACAGATAGATAACGAAAGAGAATGAATGACAGGGGAGAGACATGAACACATTAGGATAGATAGATAGATAGATAGATAGATAGATATGCATACAAGAACATTTTGATATATATATATATATATATATATATATATATATATATATATATATATATATATATATATATATATATATATGAAAAAAATATACGGAAAAAACAAACAAAAATCCTTATATGCAATTATGCTGTTTTAATGTTAATATAATGTCAACGTCGGACGTTTCGGTCTAATAAACCATCTTCAGGACATATTCATAAAATATAATTAACATTATCAATTCAACATGACAAAGACGATGGACGTAAGAACGTCTTTGTCATGTTGAATTGATAATGTTAGCTAGCTAGCTAGATAGATAGATAGAGACATACTGTGATAGAGAGAAGGTAGGTAGATAGATACGAAATTACTTAGATAGATAGATAGATAGATAGATAGATAGATAATAAAGAGGTTCAGATACATTATAAAGAGATTCAGATAGATAGATAGATAGATAGATAGATAGATAGGGATATAGAGTCATTTTGAGATAGATAGAGAGAGAGAGAGAGAGGGAGAGAGAGTGTGTGGGTGTGTGTATTTATCTGTGTGTGGACGGAAAAATACAAAGGCTTTGAAGAAAAAGTGTAGAAAAAATGGGCAGACTTCCCGTGACAGTCTTCTTTCAAATATAATGTCAGTAGATAGATAGATAGATAGATAGATAGATAGATAGATAGATAGATAGATAATGAACACATTACCATGGATAGATAACTCGAGAATGTGACAGAAAAGGGAAGCTGGACCGAAATGCAAATGTTTTGTATTGGTAAGCATGCTGTTAGCAAGGACTTTCGTTTGGCACAAATTAATTCTATAGCGTACGAGCTACAAGATATATATATATATATATATATATATATATATATATATATATAAACAGGACATAAACCATGATCTGACTATCTATCTATCTATCTATCTATCTACAGTGAGTAAGACTTTGATGAGCATATACCTGATTGAACATGTTCACGGAAATTCTGTCATGTTCCTACACATTTTCTTCAAAATCCTTGTATTTCTTCGTCCACACGCACACACACACACACTCTCTCTCTCTTCTTATCTGTCTATATATATCTAAAAATGCACACCTATCTATCTATCTATCTATCTATCTATCTATCTATCTATCTATCTATCTCAACACGTTCATATGTATGTATGCATGTGCACGTGACCGAGTGATTCGTACGTTCGGTTTCTGAGACGCGGGTTCAAATCTCACCCTGGTCGATTTGTCAGGAGAGCGACTTCCTGATGTTATCGGTCTGGAGGATCGATCCAAATTGCGCGGCACCTTTGGAAAGTGCCTGAAACCATGCCACGATGAGTAAAATTGGGTAGTCGTAACCCATGGGGCTGTCGATGGCTGATCGTGATGGAGGATTTGAGCGTGCTTGCCTGGTTCAGATTATTGAACACGCTAGATAACTCTCTCTCTCTCAGAAACTCTAACGAAGTTCTGCTCAGCAGAGTTGCAGTATAAACAACAGGTGGGCTTTGTGGGTGTTGAACAAGAACAAATGCGCCTGAGCGGGCGTTTGCAATAAGGACTGGCTTGCCCGGGTATCCACGAATACGAGAGGCCAGCTATTATCTATCTATCTATCTATCTATCTATCCCAACACGTTCACATGTATGTATGTATTTATGTATCTCTCTGAAACTGTTTGCATCTATCTATCTGAAAATTTTTCATCTATCTATCTATCTAAAAATGTCCGTAAGTCACCGTCTATCTCTCTATCTTTCGATCGATCTCTGTGTGTGTGTGATAGACAGATAAAAAGTCATGGCCTTCGCAATTTCCATGTCAATAGAATAAGAAAGATACCGATGAACAGACTTAGAGATATAGGCAAAAAAAAAAAAAAAATGAAGCTAAAATTTAGATTAAACCCTCAACTCTAACGATTGAATATAATTGTTACTATGGTGATCAGGCAAAACGCCATGACACCTATTTCCAAGCTAAGCCTGGTGAAGTCAATACCGGCTTACCTTCCTCCCAAACCAACATGTGTGAATGCAACATGAATCACAATTAAAAGAGTTAATGATTTATTTTGCCTTTGCCCTTAGCTGAACGTGATGAGTAGCCAATTTCGTATTAGCCAATAAACACTGCGATATTTCTGGTTAGCAATTAACTTAGGATTGAAAAAGTAGAGGGATTGGGTAAAGGAAGGTGTAGGAATTAAATATATATATATATATATATATATATATATATATATATATATATATGTATGTATATACGTATGTGAATCTGTGTGTTCAGACAGAATATTAAATTTTCACCCAGTACAAGGCCCAAAAGTTACCCAAGATAGGCCTTTACTAGATGAGGTTTTTGTATAAAAGTTTAGAATATTTAACTATTTTTTTTTCATCACTGCGTCCCGGGCGACGGACCCCGGCTCAATCGCGGACCTGATCAAATTACCGGCCGAAAATGTATCCGCACAGGTCGCATCCCAAATAAGCGACTTCCCCATTTTAAAAAGAAAAATGGTAATGCCATCCGGCCACTTTCCATCAGCACGGTCGTGATCTACGGGTTCGATTTGTGAAAGGAACCCAGCTGCATCCAAATTTCTTTGACTACTGTGGCAGTGGAGACTTCTGGGGTTATTGGCCCTCGTTTGATGGCGTTCCTTCAGAGGATTTCGTTTCGATTAAGGGATGAGCCTCGAGAAAGTGGCTCTTGCAGCGTGTCTCACTTGCCATGGTTCGAGGTAATGTTTTCTCCGTCATTGCGGCTGGCAGAGGATAGTAAAAATTGTTTATAGTTACTTTGTTCAAACTTTTTTTCAGTAAATTAATTTCTCTATATTTCTAAAAAAAATTTAGATGATTAGGATATGTACGATAACTAACGATCGATCGTAAGAGCTTCAGATTATATTGTTCGGGGAAGCATAAACTCGGGAGTCTGTTCCATAAAGTCGCAGCTCTTGGGAAGAAGCTATTCGACTAGAAAATGGGCAAGTATTTTGTTTGTCAAGTATTTGAACCTATTTAGATATATATGAATAAACTATGAACCGATTGAGATAGATATGAATAAACTATGTTAGATAAATAGATCGATAATATACAGATAGATAATCAGATATATATATTTTATTCAAACCTATCTAACGATTACATATCTGTTTGTCTAACATAGATTATTCATATCTATCTCGATCTGTTCATATCTATCTATCTATCTGTCTGTCTAGCTGTCTGCCTAAATATGTTCCTGTCTATGTTGGAGAAATGGATTAAATTTGCAATAAAATATATAAAATCTGGATATATATATAGATTGATACAATATATATATATATATATATATATATATATATATATAGATAGATAGATAGAGAGAGAGAGAGAGGGAGACAGAGACAGAGAGAGACAGAGATCCCACAACATACACAATAAAGAAAAAACTTAAACTGTAACTCCCAAAATGTCGTTTATATATCTAGGTGCACAAAATCCAACAAATCCTATATCTCTCAAGCACTAACCCCCAGGATTTCTCTACACAAAAGCAAGATTAAATTACCAGCCAACTGTAAAATCTTTGTCTCACAACACATCCGCAAATGAAACAAAGCTTAGTTTAAAAATTATGCGAATATATCAAACAAACACTTTACATTATTCGGACTATTGTCTTCATCTTTGTCGCCATATTTATTACAAAGTTTCGGCCGTTGTACGCTCCGGCCTTCTTCAGGTGTTTGGAATGTCGAGGACACATGACACAGTGGATAAAGGCGTTGGTAAGATCCAGTGACAGGACCCAAAGAGTGTGAGTTCAATACGCGGTTAAGGCAGTGGAGAACTTTGAGAGGGAAATTAACAGGAGATAACTGATAATTGACATCGATCAAAAAACATGGAACTAGAACAGTCTATCCCAGTGAGCGAAATAAAGTGTTCAGTTCGACATTCCAACCACCTGAAAAAGGTCGGAGCGTACAACGACCGAAACGTTGTAATAAATATGGCGTCAATGATGACGACAATAGTCCGAATAATGTAAATAATGTACATAGTACCTCATCTTAGAAATATAGAGAGAAACACTTCATTTTACCAACAAATAGAAGAAAAACAACTTCAAAGACAAATTAAACCAGCACTAGACAAATCATAACACAACATTCATTAACACACACCACATACATATAGTGTTAAAACCCACTAGTCAGACACACTGACAGACATACATATACGCACGCACAGGTACGCGAGCAGACACACACACACACACACACACACACCATACAAAATCATGTATTGTATAGATTTCTTTATAATAATATAATATATGATTCAGATGTATGGAGGATGAATATATGTACTAATACTGGTAAAAACAAAGACACGAGACGGATCAGACGCGCGCGCATACACATTAACCTTGCACATCCACACGCACAAAGACACACGCACACACGAATCCTGAACGCCATACAAAGTGTATATATATATATATATATATATATATATATATATATATATATAGTCGACTCTCTCGTCGAATTTTAAGCAGATCAGATTCCAGGAAACCGACAGCCCGACAACCGCACATAAGATTTGATTATAGTGGTGAAGGATTCGTGCAGGACCATCCACATCTTTTGAAGGGACGAATATACATATATATAATATTTCCTTTTAATAAAACAATATATATGTATGGTGAATGAATATGAATATATATATATATATATATATATATATATATATATATATATATATATATATATATTATAAATTAACTGGCTCAAAATATGTGTTTTTTCGCTACACAGTAATTCATGTTTCAAAAATGGAAGTTAAAACTTCAAATTTAAGTTTTTTTAACTTACATTTTTGAAACGTGGTTATTACTGTGTAGTGAAATAAACTCTTGATAGAGAAGCCCCTCAGCGCACTCTGTTAAGGACAGAGACGGAACTGAGTGATGATAAGTAGATGTGTACCTATTCAAAATGTAGAAACTGCTGGAAAACTCACCTTCCAAAAGGCAGTACCTGCCCTTATTTATATCCGGGTGAGTCCAAGTGTGCGTGGGTAAATTACGATAACAGTTTTGTAGCCAATTTACATCCCTACCGAATATGGCGTTTAAATGTAGTCTACGATTCTAAATCTGTCGGTCATGACCTCTTACGTGAGTCTGCTTGTTTCGTTTTTCTCCCTTTACTTTGGACTTAAGAGTCGGTCATTTCGATTGTTGGATCTGAAAATAAACAAAACAAACCCTGTTATTATCCCCCTCTCTTCTCTTTCTTACTCTTTTTCTTCTCTTCCTTTTCTTATATAAAGAGGGAGTATTTTGCTTTTAAATCTCAGCAAATTCTCACTAGTCATTTACTAACGCCTAATAAGATCTCTTAATTCACATCGAAACATGATTTTTATTTGTGTAGCGTGTTTACATTTTTTCTGGTGTAATATCCTAAACACACACACACACACACACACACACACACACACATATATATATTACAATGATTCATTCATACAAAAACTGTACATACAGTCATCCTCAGGCATGGAAATTATTTTGTTTTTAGTAATTCCAGATAGCATTAGAGACAAAAGATTAAATTCGAATCGAATTGTTTTTTTGTTTTTGTTTTTTTTTTAATGTGTTATTGTTAACGGATAAAAACTATTAGGGCGTTCAGTCGCAACGCTAAGGTTGAATTTTTTGAAAATTTAAGAGAGTGTGTTTTTTTACTATTAGGTTGGTGCGTTTTTTGACGTATTTTTTTAATAATATGGTAATTTGAGAATTTTTTTTGTAGTAAGAGTTTATCAGTCAATGTGACATGAACTAAATTGTTCAATAAATACAGTAATGTCGCAGCTGTTATCCTGAAAATTTGCACGTCGGATCAGTTCTTTTAAATCAAGTATGTGGTGCAGTTCAATTAATTTAAAAAAAAATTTTCCGAAGTTTTCGCCATTTTATATCATTAACTTTACTAATCTACTTTTTGTATGAATGATTCATTGTAATATAAATTGAACTGCACCATATATTTGATATATATATATATATATATATATATATATATATATATATATATATATATATATATGAAATGAAATGAGAATGAAATTAACCCTCTGTGCATTTTACACCATTTCCTGTCGTTTTGATTCTGGCTTTGTTTCTGTCATACACAGTTGAAAAACAGACAGAAAAATAGTGATTAAACGAGTAACACAGAAAATCCTTGATCCAGGTCGTTGTGACAAACTGAATGTTTTATCTATCGCTCGCCTTGGCATTTGAAAGCCGGTATCTATTCGTATAAGCTTACCAACGCACCTCATGTACTGTAAACCAGAAGGAACGACATATTTATTTATCGATTCCTTTGTGATGATTAAGTTGTTATTTTTTCTTTTTTAAATATAGAAAAAGGAAAGAGTTTTGATATATATATATTTATATATATATATATACATATATATATATATATATATATATATATATATATATATATATGTATATATAATAGAACGCGTTGCTTTTGTTCACGAATCTAAATTTTAATCTGAAAAAAATTAAATGCAATGTCAATCACTGTCTACTCTCCTCCTCCTGATTACTCTTTTCTCTTCCTGCTCATTATTAATCTTCATGTTCCTAATTCTTCCACCCTGTAAACCCTTGTGTCTTTGTGGCTTTACTCCCTTGCATGGGGTGATGTGGAATATCGGTTAGCCATTTCGTCTTGTAGACTATTACTCCTGTAGAGAGTTCGATCATCTTTATGTTCTTCCAGCTTTTGACATTGTGTCGCATTATAATAAGAATAAATGTCTGCATAAGAATGTACGTCTAGCGTAACGATTGAGTGGGACCCGGGTTCAAATACTGGCTCTGTCTATATGTTCATGTTTTAAAAAAAATACCCTTAGGAATATATCTTTTATTCTTTCCAATTGATAGAATAAATGTTAGGGTAGAGTAGACTGGAGACTTGGATGATAGCCATTTTTAAAGAAGAAAGACTCTGAATTCAAATCGGTGCAAAATTCTATGGGAAACTGGCCATGGGAATATACCTTCTTTTTTTTTTTTTTTGCTTATCCAATATAAGTCCCAAGGGTCACTCAAGATAGATGTTTACTTTGTGGAGATGTATTAGCGTAAGGAAGGGAAAGATAACTGGAATAATAGGGAAGCTAATTCTAGAATTGAAGAGGTCAAGATTTCATTAGCAAATAACGTTTTAGAGTTCAGGCAGAGACGTTAGGAATATAGAGTTGAAGTAGACTTTAGAAGGAACTGAAAACCCAATCTTAAAAAGGGAACAAGGTATAACCTGTACTCCTGCTAAAAAAAGTCAGGAGTTGTATGAACCGGACGATAGGCGAACCTATAACCTCTACTCCTTTTCAAAAGGCCGGGGAGGAGTGTGAACCGGACGACAAGTTAACCTATCTACTCCTATTGCTAGAGGAAAAAAAAGATTTCTGAATAAAATTTCAGATTTTAGATAGAGACGAAGGAACAGGAAAACTAATCTTAAGCAACAACAAAATGGGAATAACCTGTACTCCTGCTCAAAAAAAAAAAAAAAAAATGAGGGAGGTGTATGAACCGGACGCCTACTGACGGAGGAGGACAAATAATGAGTGAAAAATATTTAGAGTTCATGTGGAGACGTTAGAAGTATAGATTTGTGACTTTTGGAAATAACGCTCTACGTTTCGTGCATTTTCTGTGTCGCATATCCGTTAATCTTGAAAAAACAATTCATCCGCCCCTAGGACAGGTCATGCTTTTAATCCTGCTTGGTATCAAACCACAGTCCTCACCCAGAAAACTTTGGTTGCTGAAGCGGCTTAATTACCGATGACTATACAGCAGTTAGTACTGGAATTCATTGTACCAGTGGCACACGTTGAGTGATCTATCATACACACACACAAACACATACATATGTTGGATGCATTTCCTTTAAAATAGAAGGGTAGACAGAAGTATTTAGCCTTGTGTGGCAACCACTTGAGAACGACTATTCTTATTTCAGAACTGTGGAGAAGGAAATAGAAAACAACTCCACTATTTTCCCCAAAAAATGTCATGGCAATTAACAGACATGGAATTTGTAGAGATCCATTATCCTTACGAAATAAGATATTCTTCCTTATATAAAAACGAAATCCAACAACTGTCTGGGTTAGACGCACTTTATTTCTTCCCGCCATAATCTTCTTTCGTTTTATTTTCCTATCTGAAACCGCCATTTTTATATTTGACTATATTTCCTACGCACGGGTCTTGCTGATTTCTTCATAATTTTTTTTTATTTTTAAATCATTTTTTTCCCTTTCAAATTAACCACAGCATTTCTAAGTTGCAATGTTGTCATGTTTATGATATTTTCTTAGATTTCCACTTGTTTTCAGAAATCTCCTACTGAACGAAACTTTAAGACCAAAATAAAAATAATTAATCATCCAACTGGTTTTCACAAATTTCCTCTTACATACAGCCTTATATATGGATCGCTCCAAACACCAGCATTTTAAGCATTTCAGATTCAACTGAGAACAAAAGCAAAATCAGAAACGCACATTAATCTAGTTTATTAACAATATCTTGTCAGAGAATGTAAATTTTAACCTCTGATAAATGTTAACCCTTTACTTTTGATAACAAGCAATTGATTTTGTTAGACATAAAATTTTAGCCATAAGATTACGAGAGAAATTTTGAAATATGGAAAAGAAGTTTCCGAACCTCTAGCGCATTTAAATTATTCGACCAGGAAGACCTGCAGACGAATGTCAGTTTGGGATTCAGATCGATGAGGCTTGATAAGCAAATTCCTGTATGGCGAAGAAAAACTATTTGGTTAAGAGCGCTTCCTGCATACATTGAATATCAATGTTAATCATTGTCAGTTACTCTTCCGTCCTGAAAACGAAAAACCCTTTCATAAGCCATATCCTACACCTATCAGTGACATCTTCATTTTTTACATTTGCTTAAATTAAGGATTGGCGACGGATTTCTTCCATGGGCCAACAATTTTGTGTGTACTATCGCATCAGATCTGTCTATATTTCTGAGATGAGGTATTATGTACACTATTTACATTATTCGGACTATTGAGCTTATCTTTGTCACCATATTTATTACGATGTTTCGGCCATTCAGTCTCTGTCTATATTTCTGAGATGAGGTATTATGTACATTATTTACATTATTCGGACTATTGTCCTCATCTTTGTCGTCATATTTATTACAACGTTTCAGCCGTTGTACACTCCGGCCTTCTTCAGGTGGTTTGAATGTTGAACTGAAACCTTTATTTCACTCACTGGGGTAGACTATTCTAGTTCCATGTACCATGTTTAATGGATATCAGTTATCAGAAATCTTCTCTTAATTTGCCTCTGAAAATTCTCCAATAGTACGAATAATGTAAATAATGTAATCGCATCAGAAATTTAACACCGTTATTTTTTCCAATAGATGGTGGTAGAAGTGCGTTTAGCACATGGTTGTCAATTCAGAGTTTCCCGCCAAGATTTCGAAACTGATTAGAAAAGATGGAATCATGCCTCTCACAAGAACATTAATGTAAATCTAACAGTAGGTATCTCAATCAGTATTTTAACCCAGATCACCGATTACATTTTACAAAATGCTGCTGTTGGCACTTTATTTCTTTCTCTCCACAATGGCAAATCCTCTGATGCAAGTCAAAGTTTTTGTAATGCTGGAAATTTTGTTTTCAGAATCTCTATCTATAAAAGGCAGTATCTGTGTGTGTCTGTAACGAATGCACTGCTGCAATTTTCGACGGATTTGTACCAAAATTTACATGCACATGCTCCAAGTTAGTGGGAAGGCCAAGACCGACTTTGCATTTCCCAACGCCCATCGATAGTGGAAATAATTGATTTTTCTTGCTTCTACGGCAGTTTTCATGTAGTTTGCGGCCATTTTGTACTCGCCAGAGTGAGAGCCTATAGGTGGCTGCCACGAATAGGCAGGAAGATTCTATTGGCCAGCGTGAGAGCCAACAGTTGACTGACACGAATGTTAACTAGCAGGCTAGCATGCAAAAAATCGATAGCTGCATTCATCACAAGTGGGAAAAATTTAAATCTGCATGGCACTTTACTCCAATTGGCTCATTCGCTTGCTTAAACTCAACGTTAATTCTGATTCCGCAGAACTAGGTTGGGTGTGAAAAAGTATTTGTTGTTAACATTCTTTTTTTCATTCGGTTTTTCCAGTTACGTGTCTTTTTTTTAAAGCTGATCGTTTTGTGTTCATTTTGTTTAGTTCTTTTTTCGTAACAGATTTAATGTTTAGTATAGAGCTTAGAATAAATTCGCAGTGTGAGATAGGCAATAAGTAAGCCATGTAGCAACATCAGCACGGCAAAGCGCACTACTTTAAAGGCAAGGAAGGGCAAAAATATTTGAAGTCAAGTGATAGTGATTGTTGTATGAGTCGTACAATTTTTAAATCAAGCACGGGCAACGCGGCCATGCTGCTAGTATACACATATTTAGACGAGCAATATGTCAGAGGAATCTCAGCTTATATTCCCTTATAAAAATATTGATAGCTCATTTGGAATTGTCAGCTCTTATTATGGAAACGATTTTCTATATAAATTTTTATTTACTAGCCAAATACCCGTTCTACGAAAAGCGTCAAAGTTAGTTGTCATAGAAGTCCTCTTACCCAATCTAGAATGTCTGTACGAGCAACATTTCAAGCAAGACATCTATTTTATGTATTTACTTTTGTTATTATCCCCTTGAATTTCCTATTCTGGACATAGTAAATATTGAGCTAACCATGACTAGAGCATTTAATTAAATTATTAATGTTAATATTAATAATAGTAATAAAAATGAATACAGCAATCTTGCTATTTTTCACTTATTTGTCGGATAATTTATGAGATCTAATTAAACAGATTATTTTTTATTTACTTAAATAATTCCGAAACTTCCTTCTTGACTAATTTGTAGAAATGCGAAATATCAGACGAAAACAATGCTTATTATTAAGAACGCAAAAGGTTTTCGAACTTACGACTGAATTTTAATAAGGCAATCATTTTACCAATGTTTTCAAATTCTCTTTGATTATTTTGCAATTTTCAACTTTGAGTGTCCATCGCTTAAAGAGTCTTGCCTTACTGTGGAGATGAGATCTTTCTTACGACCCATCGAAAGGTTCATAATGAACATGTATCAATAGAATTACTTGTATTTATTTCCAGTTAGGTAAACATGATGAATTGTTTTCCACCCTACAACCTCTTTCCAACAGACGAAAGGTTGCTAGGCTCTCGCTCCTTTATCGTTATTCCCAAGACAAATGCTCAGATGAACTATATTTCTTACTTTCATTAGTTCCTAGCTAGGACACGTACACGGTATCAACTCATCCTTATTCCTTTTGTAATTCTTTGGTATGCAATAACTTTTACTCAAACTCCACTAGCTACTCCCCAGGAACAGTCACAGGAACAGACTCCCGTACTAGTGTTTCCCCGAACAGTACAATATTAACCTCTTAACGTTTAGGTTCATACTTTATCGACCCCCTTCCCATTCAGTTCCACGGACGAATCTATTTCCTCTCCAGCTATGGGTTATATAGTAGGAGTTGTATCTGGAAATATTCATTTACAAAAAGAAAATAAAAAAAAATTAAAGTATGCTTCGTCTTTAAATATCCGGCAAAGTCATAAAAGTATTATTAAATCAAGCAATCACTTGCAGACACACCATATATATATATATATATATATCTCACACACACACACATATATATATATATATGTATATATATATATAAATTATTATCATATAGACTGTATCTGTGAAGACCAGAGGAAAAACAATTATTAGCCGACGCAAAGCCCTCAGAGTACGAAACTCGACGGTTATGAATAATTTTTCTTATCCTTTTATTCACCCACACATATTAGGTTGGTGCAAAAATAATGACGGTTTTTGACGTATTTTTTATTTTTGCACCAACCTAATACATGCACATACACAAAATATATATGTCTGTATTAGTCTAAATATAGCTTTGTCTTTATCTTGAGATTTGAAGATTATTTTTTAACATACCTTACGATTTTTTCAGTCCATTCTTTCTTTCTTTATTTCTAATATGTTTTGCTCAACTTTTAACGTTTAAATTTATCCCGTCATAGTAGCCAAATCCCTCCCTTTCAGTGTTCTTCTTCTTCTTCTTCTTCTTCTTCTTCTTCTTCTTCTTCATTTCACTTCCATCCTTTCTTTTTGCCCCTCCTTTTTCACTCCTACTTTCTCCTCTTTATCTTCACCTTTTCTTCGTCCCCACCTCCTTTTCGCACTTCTTATCTCTTTTTTATTTTATTGTTTTCTCTTTTCCGTCCTCTTTCCACTTCTCCATAATTTTTCTTACCTTTCGTTTGAATCTCATTGTACCTTTCACACGACAAGCTTTCTCTCTCTCCTCTCAACCCTTTCCTTACTTGATTTTTCACATTGCATAAATACAAACATATATATATATATATATATATATATATATATATATATATATATATATATATAACTCAGCATGATATCATTACAGTTACTACCAAGGCTAAGCAAGCCGAGGACAAAAATCGATAATTTTCTAATAGAAAACAAAAGGTCAGGCTGACACAATCAACTGGTATTTATTTCGGATTGAACTTAATGTAAAGATTTATCAATAAAAAGGCTTCCATCTTGGCGTATACATGCACGACGACAGTATACCAGTCTATATATATATATATATATATATATATATATATATGCGACGCGTAAAGACATATTCATGCACCAAGAAAACGACATACGTATAGAGAGCAAAGTGTGTTGTCAATGTGATTCAAAGAAATAGATAGATAGATAGATAGATAGATAGATAGATAGATAGATAGATAGATAATGAATACACAGAGATAGATAGATAGATAGATAGATAGATAGATAGATAGATAGATAGATAGATAGATAGATAGTGAATACACGGAGATAGATAGATAGATAGATAGATAGATAGATAGATAGATAGATAGATAATGAGATGGATAAATTGTCGCCTACATTACGCAAAAATTAAAATTAAACTGACATCTCATTTTTAACAGATATATTTACCAAAACTGCACAAAAAATATCTTGAAATACAAAAGACTAAATTTATTCAATAAAATCCCAATTAGCTTCAACCACGGCCTCCAGTCGACTAAGGAATCTCCTGCAACTATTTTGGACGGTCTCCTTGATTAAGTTGATGACTGCTGCCATAATGCCTGCATTCAGTTCATCTTTGGTTTTACGAAGAGTTTGTTGGTTTCTCGCTCAACTGCATCCCACACATTATAATAAAGAAAGTTACAATCTTGGATGTAAGTGGTGATGTAGTCGGAGAAATTGTCTGAAATCCATCATTGGGTTCTCCTGTTTGTGTGGCATGGTACAGAGTTCACTTGCCAGACATAAGGTCATCCAGCAGCCACCCTATTGACCAAGAACAGCACTACCTCCTCAACGCACTTGACGTAGACATCCGTGTTAAGTCTCAGGCCCTGTGTGAAGATAAAAGGAGGTATAATCAGTAGTGATCTCTCTAAACGCCTTGCTCATCACCATTAGATTCATTCAACTTTTTCCTAATCCTCTGAACTCTCCACAGATTGGCATCTAAACATTCTAAAATATTCCAATTGAAGTTGCCGGTGCGAATGCCAAGCAGTACAGGATGCCGCATCCAAATTTCTGGCGGCATCAATTGCATCAGACGAGGAAAAATAACAGACAAAACTAAGATCACATACATTTTACATAGATAAATTGCCCCGTAAGGTGGGGGGGGGGCTGTTCTTTTCAGTATATGTTTTTTTTTATTATTATTTCTTTAAGACATTGGCTACCAGGAATCCCTTCATTGAGTCTATAGGAATTATTATTATTATTATTATTATTATTATTATTATTATTATTATTATTATTATTATTGGTACGTAGCCGAGTGGTTAGAACGTTCGCATTCTGACCATGTGACCCTGGTTCGAATCTCACCATGTTCGATTTGTGTGGAAAGAGACTTCCTGATGTCATCGAACTGGAGGGGTCGACCTCAAGCTGCAGTACCACAAGGAAACCATATCACGGGTTGACCCAAGCCTTGTTAAATTGGGAAGACGGAACTCCTGGGTAACGTCGATAGCTGTGTTAGCACGATGTCACAAGTCATTGTGGCCGAGGACTTGAACGTGCTGGCCTTTTTCAAATTGCTGATCACGCTAGATACCACGCTCTTTCCCAGAAACTGTAACTAAGGTCTACTCAGCATAGTTGCAGTATAAACTACATAGTGGGTGTTGAATAAGTGCAAGCGTCTGCAATGGCGATTTGCAAGCTGCTCTATTAGACGGGTATCCTCGAATATGGCTGGTCATTATTATTCGACCAAAATTATACGAAGAGAAATAGAAGTAAAAAAAAAACCATGACGGAAAGGAGAAGGAGAGAAAAGGAATTTGTACATTTAAATAAAAAAAAAGATTATCATTGATATTTTCATCCATGGCTGGGTATCGAAGAGGCATCACAGATTCGATGAAGAGAGTCGATTGTCTAAAATGTTTGGTACCCCTGATCTAGTTGTTTCATTCATGTCTCCAGTGAACAGTTTCCTATGTCCATCAATTTCTAAAGTTGTTTTAATAAATCTGATGCTTTTCGGCATGGTTCTTAACTTCCGAAACACCCTGTAGAGTTAGGTCTAATCTACAGAAAACTTTCTATACTTGGGACCTTCATTTCTACTTTTATTGAAGTTTTTCGTCATTCTAAATACAATCAATCGATCATTCTCACTATTGAAATGCCAAAGACCTCGTGAAAGCCAACATATCGAACCCGGATGTTTCAACCTTGGCAGGTATTCAACAGCCGGAAGATTGATGCGACCCAATAAAAGTTTTCTACGTCGGAGAAAGTATGCGATGGACATTCAATGTAAATCACATTTATGTGTTTCGGTCAGAGAAAAAGCCAGGAAATTGTGTGCTTCTTTTTGAAGCGGTTAATTCAGTCCATACGTACTATATTCATATATCTGTAAAATCTGCAATACCAATATATATATATATATATATATATATATATATATATATATATATATATATATATATATATATATATATATATATACATACACACACACACACACACACACACACACACACACACACACACACACACCCATCCACCCATCCACCCGTGTGGTAGAAGCTCTGAGTGACACCAAATCGGTTCGGTTTCGATCCAGGATTGAGGCATTCGGTTGTCTAGTCGTACTGAGGAGCTGTGATACAGCGAAACAGTACTGTCTGCGAATGACATAATATATATATATATATATATATATATATATATATATATATATATATATATATATATATACCCTTGTGCGAATTAATTGAAACAATCACCCCCTGGATTAACAGGGTATAAACGATTTCTATTTTTCGTCGCTTTAGGCAGGAATAAATTGAGTTGGTTGTAACATTCGTTCAAAAATATTTTGATTTCAGAAAGAAAAAGAGGGAGATGGGCGATCGGAAAAAGTGGGCAGGCTAGAAATAGCTGGACAGGCCATGTATTCCTGGCGCGAGAATATATATATATATATATATATATATATATATATATATATATATTTATATATTTATATATTAATAAAAAGAAAGAACCGTAAGATATATAATCCGGTGTTCTTATAGATATTTTTATTTTTATAAAATAGTGCTCAATGTAAATTTACAGAGCATTAATATTATAAGTTAATAGACTTAAAATATGGTTTTTCGCTACACAGTTCCAACCATATTTCAAAAATGGAAGCTAAAAGCCCCTAATTTAATTTTGTACTTAAATTAAAGACATCACTTTATCCTCAAGCGAATTTTTGAAACATGGTTTGAACTGTGTAGCGAAAAAATATTTTAAGTCTATTAACTTATAATATATATATATATATATATATATATATATATATATATATATATATATATATATATATTAGTAAATAGAATTAAATGTTCACTTATCTTGTATCCACTCTGAGTTTGGCGGAGCTTACATCTACTTTGCAAGAGAATTTATTGCAAAATTGGACTCGCATTCAAGTCTACTGAAGAGTGGATGTGATCACCGTGAAATGAATGTCTGTATCTTATGTAATGAACGCTCAGCACATTGTCAAATCTTTTACATTTAAAAAAATAATGAAAAAATTACAGTAATGGATAACAACGCACAACTTTTTTATAAATACTTATATTAATGAAGAAAATATATTTTTGTATTACTTGCACCCTTGAAGATGATCTTGGAAAAAAGATCGGAAGTGCTTGGGAAATGAAAATAAAAGAAATTTAAATAGCTATAGCACATTTTTTCTCATACTTCAACATCAATACACAGAATGTTATTTGTGAGTATAAACGGATTTTTAAAGAATGTCTGTAATTTATTAATATATATATATATATATATATATATATATATATATATATATATATGTGTGTGTGTGTGTGTGTGTGTGTGTGTGTGAGTGTGTGTGTGTGTCTGTGTGATAGGGAAAAAGGCAACTAGGAAACTATTATAAATTTAACATGTCTTGCTTTTATTTAAGCTTCATCCGAAAATAAAATATGGAGAATTGAATATTCTTTTTTTGTTGGCTAAGCAGATGATCACGTGATTTGCTTAACCACTGAAAAATAAACAAATAACACAGAAACAAAAATATCAAAATTTTCTTTTCTCTTGCATAGATCTTTTTTCTGATGAAGCTAAAATAAAAGCGAAACATTTTTTTTTTTTTTAAATTGTTAATATTTATTTATTTTCATGCATCGGACTCAAAATTCGACAAATTTTATTAACGAACACATGAACTCTCCGGTAGGAATATTCAGTCCAGTGTAGAGAAAATAAACAAATATACTGTTTAATAAATAAAGTGCGTCTACTCATATATGGGCATCCTCTAAAAATAACGTTTACGTAATAAAATCTGTTGGATTAATGAATAAAAATCCATCACTGATCTAGAAATTGTGTTCTTTACTTTAGAATACGAAAATAAGAAGATATGAATGTTTCAAGAGTCTAGGACAGATTTGCGTTTACAAGGCACTATTCAATGTGTGTATTCAATATATAAATATATATATACACATACATACATACATACATACATACATATATATATATATATATATATATATATATAGATAGATAGATAGATAGATAGTTAGATAGATAGATCTGTCAAATATGGAAATTGACCTAAAATTTGTTTATTTGTGCTGTTGCCTTACAATGCTAAGGTCATAAAATCGTAGTTAAAACGAACGGCTGGCACCTCTAGTTGTTACAGATATGCACATTATTTAAATTTTGTCTTTTTCCAAGGTTTTACGAATAACGCAGGTTTATAAGGTTGTTTTCTTTCTCGACAGGAAGATATATGGAGGCCTTCTCCTAAATCCTAAGGATTTCGCTTTTAGTCATTATCTTCTTGTCAGGTTTGTTTTCTTTTTGTAGAAGCCATTCTTTTCAGCTTTTATTTCACACGTTTGCCTCAATCTTTCCATCAGCAGTTCCTTCAATTTTCTCTCACGTCGATTTTAATTCATTTTTTTTTTTTACTTTGACTATATTATTTTAGGATTTTATTTTCTGTTCACTTTTCTCGCCTTCGTCATTCGTTCTTTATCTATCAAGCTACCTATATATATATATATATATATATATATATATATATATATATATATATATATATATATATATATATTTATATATATATATATATCCGATGCAATGACAACAAAAATAATATATAAATTCTAACGTTCACAGCATTAATTCATAAGAGGGCTCGATACAGATAGTAGAGCAATAATTAATTATTATAATTTTATCATAAAGACGAAAACAGTTTACTCACTACAAAGATGCAACGTCGTTTCAGTGCATTTCAATTGCACCTCTACTGGGGTGAACCAGAAATGGTTATGAGCAATTATTTTTGGTTCACACCAGTTGAGATGCAATCGAAATGCACCGAAACGAAGTTGCTTCTTTGTAGTGAATAAACTGTTTTCGTCTATATGATAAAATTACAATACACATATATATATATATATATATATATATATGTGTGTGTGTGTGTGTGTGTGTGTGCGTGCGTTTGTGTGTACGTCTCTGTGTGCCAATATCTATATATATATCTATCTTTTTTTTTTCAAATTTGCAATATTTTGGTGCGAATGTGCGCAATATCGGGAACGGGGCGTTTTCTTTTGTTTTTTGTTTTTTTTTTTACAATAGTATTCACTCTGTACAAGTCTACTGGATTATACACTAAGAAACACAGTTTATGGGGATATGAGGAGAATGTAACGGTGAACCCTCGACTTGGACAGATTAGGATTGCATTGATCAGGGAAGCATTCTTTTGGGAGTCAGTTCCACAAAGCAGGATGTTCTGGAAAGATTCTGTTCAAGTTCTCACCAATAGACTACAAAGGGAATGAGGGTGGTTCTCTACATTGAGAGTCTTAGTCGCGAATGTTAGAAATGTACCATACTGTTGAGATGATGCATTGATGGGGGATGTCATGGTATCCGTGTTTACTCAGATTAATATTCGATTAAGTTCTATTCATCACAACTTCTTAATAAATTTATACTGAAACAATGTGGGGTACGTAACACTTAATATAAGTAAATTAATATCTAAAAATTAAGAAACAAGTACTGGCTAGAAATGAATAAATACGAAATTTCACAGCGATAGAATTGAATTCAAAATCAAGCGCTCAGCTTCTTCTTGATTTTCTTCATGTGAAATAAAATTATTTTATGTCATAGTGATATTTTAAGCGTAGGATCAGCTCACTACTAAGTGAGGATCAACTCACTACTAAGTCGAAAATTAATCTAGCGAGACAAGCTTGTTAAAAATTACACCAAGATTAACTGCGCAAAAAATGATTTTCTAAGCGAAGCTTAGATGTGGCACAAGGCCGAATATGAAGAGAATTCAAAGATGATCGAACTTACGACTCAGTCGTAATTGATCTAGCGAGACAAGCCATTACACCAAGATTAATTGCGCAAAAAATGATTTTCTAAGCGTAGCTTAGATGTGGCACAAGGCCGAATATGAGGGGAATACTAAGAGGATCAACTCACTACTAAGTCGCAATTGATCTAGCGAGACGAGCTTGCTGACCATTCCATCATGGCGAAGGGACCAACAAATAATTTGTTAAGCGTAGCTTAGATTTGGCACATGGCTGAAAATACAGGGCACCAATTGAAGATTAAATCGCTATTCAGTCGTAATTGATCTAGCGAGACAAGCTTACTGACCATACACTACGTCAAAGTTTCCCCAAAATGATTAACTATGCGTAGGTTATATGTGACATAAAGGCCATAATATGGCGAACATAGTGAGGGTCGAACTCACTACTCAGTCGGAATTGATCTAGCGAGACAAGCTTATTAATACACCGCGTCGAATTGCCCAAGTTCTTTTTTTGTTACAATGTCGGCCCATGTGCGAAATATGTCAAAATAGATATTTGCCATATTTTCTGATATATATTTGTACAATATACAATATGTTTACGTACGCGTGTACTTGACGCCTGCCTTGGTCTACATGCAGCGATATTTTTACCTATTTGTCGAATTATTCGGAATAATCTATGCATAGTCTTCCAGAGCTTATCGATATATCTATTATTGTTTCCATTGAATGGTGTAAATCGATCATCAAACAATACCTCTGAATATCAATTGATCAATCAATATCAATTATGTCCTACTATTTTCCTCTTTTTTCTCTTTCTCTTTTCTTCTCTCATTATTTCTCCCCCTTTCTTTCTAAGTCGCCTCTCTTCATTTCCTTCTTTTTCCTCTCTCTTTTTCGCTCTGATTTTTTTTCAGTCTTTCCCTCCCTGTCCATTTCTCACAATCTTCTCCCTTTCTCTCTGATTCCCTCTCGCTACATTTCCCCCAGGTCTCCTTTCCTTTTCCTTCTCTGTTCGCTTCTTTTTCATTCCCTCCCTCTCAATTTTCTGCCTCGCACTACTTCTCCTTTCATTTTGCTCTCTGATTCATTCGCAACACCTACCACTGTATTTCCTTCTCACTCTCATTATCTTTCGTTCACTCTCTGCACCTTTCACAATTTCTCTCTTTACATATCCTTTCTCTCATTCTCTCTCAGCTTCTTTCTCAAGTTCCTCCCTCTCTGTTTCCTTCTCCCTCTTCATTTCTCTCTCGCACCCCCTTTCTTTCTTTCTTTCTTTCTTTCTTTTCTTTCCTTTCTTTCTTTCTTTCTTAACATTTTTCTCAATATCTTTCTCCCCATGTTTTTCTCTTTTGCCCTTGCTATCTTCCTCTTTTTCCTTTTGTTCTTTTCTTTATACTTCTCTCTTCTTTTCTTTTGTCCTCCCTCCATCTTTTTATCTCTTCAACCTCACTTTCGCCATATACAGTTTAACCCAGATATAAGAGACCCGGATATAAGAGAAACCCGGATATAAGATAGAGTTTCTCTGGTCCAAAATTAAAGCCATACTTACCTAAACAAAATAGACCAAACCCGGATATAAGAGAAACCCGGATATAAGAAACTTCTTCTCCGGTCCCGACAGCTCACTTATATCCGGGTTACACTGTATCTTTCTTTCCCTGTTCCTCATTCTTTCGAGCAGTCTTTCTCTCTCTCTCTCTCTATTTAAAAACGAAAAATATCGTTTAAATCTTCCCAGTCTCGATAGAGTCCAAATGCGTCACCGAGGCCGTTAGGGTGATGGATTATTTTCAGCCTTTATCTAACAGGGAAGATCTGGCAAGCCCTTCACTGCTCTGTAGCTACTTCCATGGAAAATGCTCGAACCAACCACATTTATTGGTTCCGACAGATCTATACTTAACTGCTTGGACCTACCATACCACTCACATTGTAGTAAACCACTCTCATTCCCTTCGTATTCTATTAGGGGGGGGCAAAGTTCCACTCGAACAGCTTCTCGTGAACCACTGCTCTGTGGAACCCACTCTCGAGAGGATGCTTCTCCGATCACTACAGTCTTAACTTGTTCAAGTCCGGCGTTAAACGTTATGTTCTCCTGATGTCACTTATACTTTCTCTACATCGAGTGGCGCTCGGGCCTTGCATAGAGCAAAATAAATCCATATATAATACTGATTCTTTCTTCCGGTTTTATTCAGTATCTAAAAATTCGAAATACATATAGATACGCCGGATTCTTTCATATATATATATATATATATATATATATATATATATATATATATATATATATATATATATTGATTGATTGATTGATTGATTGATTGATGTAAATTAGTGTCCAAGTTTTTACAACATTTCATAATTCTTGGCAGCTCTTCTGGTTATCAACCTGTGGGATACTTATTAAAACTGATAAAAACAATAAATTAGGCAAGTGAATGAGATTGGCGATATCACATATCCAGACCCATTTGAACAACCAAAATATAAATAAATTTAAAAATGTCAGCGTTCTGAAATTGTCAGCTTTTTCCGTCGTCACATAATTGTAAGCGAATCTTGCGTTTTTATATCCCACTATTCTTCCCAGAAGATAGATGATCGGAAGGGAACCCTGAATTGCCATGTGCTTGATGCATTTGTATATGTCTGTCCAGGGCAGGTTTGCTCAGACACCAGAAATCACTCAACATCTACACTCTATTGCATATGACGATTTTGCAGTGGCATGCTTTGAATGACCGACCTACACTAAAGTGTGCAATTCCAGGCCGGACCTGACAAGGCATATAAAAAGACAAGTAATGGAAGTATTTAAAGTCAACTTCCACCAGTCGGAGATGATATGATATGCCATATATATAATAAGAAATGCACATCGGTGGCTGGCTTTATTAGCCACTGTCGCCCACTCAATAAATGAATGCAGTGTTGTGGGGGGGAGTTTAACTGATGGACTGGATATGTCAGTGATGATCATACTCGCTTTTTACATTGACAGCCACTATATATATATATATATATATATATATATATATATATATATATATATATATATATATATATATATTGTCACAGTGTGGGATAATCAGGAAGAAGTTGGTGCACAGATTAAACAAAAGAAAAATAATACAGTCAATTTCGGCTAGATTGAAAAAAAATCTTACAAAAGATATTGTTTCAAAAGATTTTGAAATTGCCTGCGTCTATCTTGTGCGCATGTGTAGACGTTGCAACGTCATAAAAACACAGTCTGTTTAAATCCTAACGGATGAAACGCGTCACAAAAACCTTTCCAGTTTCTCATATTTTTGAAACACACACACACACATATATATATATATTTCCATCAAAAAAACATTACTTTGGTCTGATGAAGTTCACCTAGAGGTCAAAACATGTTACAATGTTTTTCCTACTTCATATATATGCCTAACTTTGTTCTAATATATGGTAATGTATATTTCATATTTCTCCCATATATATATATATATATATATATATATATATATATACACACATTGTTGTGCAAATTAATTGAAACAACCACTTTAGTTTAGATTTTTTCACCATTCGGTCTGTTTTAGACCCACTGGAGTGACAGAGTGTAATCGATTTCTATTTTTATCAGGTCATTTGCAGTGGTGTGCAGTAATTTAAATCTATTTTTGGGGTGTATGATGAAATTTGTTTAGTTTTGAAAAATATTACTTCATCCATGATTTCATCAGACACTGTTGTCTCAA
The DNA here is from genome assembly GCA_963932145.1 of Acanthosepion lycidas. Lineage (NCBI taxonomy): Eukaryota > Metazoa > Mollusca > Cephalopoda > Sepiida > Sepiidae > Acanthosepion > Acanthosepion lycidas. Next base: position 115,563,873 of record OZ010581.1, on the reverse strand, counting down.
CTGTCGATTAGTTGTCCTACGAGCATTGTCTGTGATGGACGTTACATCAAGGAAGTGAAGGAAAATTGTAAATCTGCACGAACATACTGACAACCCTTACCAGTGAGCAAATCGAAGTACTAGACTTACCCGGAAAATCTACTGATTTCAATCCAATTAAGAATCTGTGGTCAATCTGCAAGGAACGACTTCGTGGAATGGACATGCGAGGTACTAATATGGGCACTGGGTTTCACTGCAAAAATACGAAAAATATGTGAATAATAACAGTATTATTCGCTTTGTTTCAATTAATTTATACTTTATCATTTATATACCTAACATTGCTGTGATATATAAAAATGTATATATCATATTTCTCCCATATACATATATATGGCTTGGGGATTGCGTTCAAGCACGAATAATACGATTTTCGCCGCTCGATGTTGTCCTCACTGTACACTTCTATAATTACATATATAATATATATGTATATATAATTACATTATCCCTGATAATGAGCACTTTTAAACATTAATAAAAAATATATTAAAACTATTTTTATCATATATATATATATATATATATATATATATATATATATATATATATATATATATATTGAGATTATATTTACAAATTCAGTTTAGAAAAAATAAACCACTTTTACCATCTAAATTTCTCCCGTGAATGCCCTGTTAGGTATAAAATATGTGTTATTAGAAATTTCTTCAAGAGAGCGCACGAGACTTCATCCTCTTGAACGCTTTTCCTTAAAGAATTAAATAACGTTAAACAAACGCTTATCAATAACGGATATCCAAATGAGTTGTTGGATTTCCATATGAGACTTTTTATATCTAAGTTAGCTAATAGCAACGATGAGAATACAAACATAAACAATAGCATTAATGTTTTTTTTATATCAAATAAGATGAAAATAGAGTTAAGAACATTATAAAAAATGAACAACACTAGTAGATAAGAGCAAAAAAAAAATAGAGTAATTTATTATAAAAAATTTAAAACCGCCAATCTTATAATTAAAAATAATAATTCATGTCTTAGATTAAAATTAAATATAACAAATTTTATTTACTAATTTAAATTCCCATTAAAGAATTGTGTTCCTGATTAATTAAAATTTCCTAAATAATTATATAGGCTACACTACAACATGTTTAGCAAGACGACTCACGCTACATCTTTCTGACCATAGCTCAATTAGGTCTCATTTAAATACTCATGGGGACCTACCGGAACCTATTTGCAACATACTTGTTGATAATACAAATATAATAGCATCGTCTATAAGCAAAAAATGCTAAAATAATGAAATCATTATAAATAAAAACAAAAACAAACAACACTCAATAATATCAACTATGAACATGTACAAAATACGTTGACAGTGTTTCGAATATAAATCATTCTATAATGCTAAATACATACACGCAGCAATGCATTTCCAGTTAACAGTAAATATAGTTCATCCTTGACAATGGCTTAATGTATAGACGAAAGTGCTTGAAAATTAAAACATTTGGAGTATTTTTGTATAATCTAACTACGGAAAAGAAAAAAAAATTATAAGACCTTATGAGAAATTATATATAAAAAAACTTAATCGAAGCACCTATCATATTTAATGAAGCTTGCATGAAAGAGTGGTGGCGCTTTGAAATAATCGATAGCGGCTCGGATTGTGGAATCGGAGAACCGAGTTAGAATTCCAGTCGAATCCATTACATCCTATACCCTTGGGAAAGTCTACTGGATTTAATGGAATCCTCTTCTTAAGCTATGGGTAAATATATAGCCTTTTATGACAGGTTGGTCTACTGCAGAAAGAAATGGCAACCTACTGCGGGAAAATATATATAATAAAAAGGCTTAAACACTAATATTCCATGGTCATAATTTATTCCATTGTAATCGTAAATACGACCCAATTCATCAGACCTACAAATTCAAAAAGAATAGTATTTATAAATAGTATTTATATAGTTTAGATATATGATTGCATATGTATGTGTATATTAAACACTAATATTATCTATCTATCTATCTATCTATCTATATATATATATATATATATATATATATATATATATATATACACGTGTGTCGGGTAGGTGTAATTTTGAAAGTAATAATGATCATACAATTGTTAAACACATATGCTTTCGCCTCTGTTCGCGTTTGTGATTAACGAAATATACCAGCCTAAAATTTTATAGGCACACTTAGCCTATCTGTGACGCCAGTTCCTTTTTCCTACCTTTTCTTCTTAGCATTCTCCCCTGTTTGAAAGCTGCTCCCCTTCGCCCTGCCCTTTCCATTTTGCGTCTACACTCATATGTTCATTTTTATCTGCGTTCATATGAGCGTGGGCATTCTCACCTTCCTTTAGAGTTGACCGCCCCTCCTTTCTGACAGTTTGTATCTCAAACAAACGGCAAATGAATTCGCGCCAAAAAATATCAAGATATTTGGCGGCAATCCAAAATGCCAAACAACTCATTGGCTGGAAACCACTTACAAAAGAGAATAGAAAACAAGCACACAGTAATTTCACGAAATGCATACATTAGTAAAGCATTTACAAGAGCACATGAAAGCAGATGTACTTACACTTTGGGTGGTGAAGGTATATACAGAGGTGTAGTCATTTATACATATCCACATAAAACAAATACAAAGAAATAGCCATTTCAGGCGCAAAGAATAAACCAGCCAACAGCGATAATGTGTGCTTCCATATCAAAGGTGACGAACTTGGAAAAGAAAAGAACCTTTGAAGTATGTAACGAGTAAATAACCATACATACCACATTATATATATATATATATATATATATATATATATATATGTGTGTGTCTGTGTGTGTGTGTATGTGTATGCGCATATATATATATATATATATATATATATATATATATATATATATATATGCATATATGCATATATATATATATATATATATATTGATATGAAATATTAATAACATATATTATGGTGAGTATTTCAATGACAAAATGGAAAAACATTCTTTGTAATTCACTTAAAGAGGACTTCAGCGGACTAAAATAATGTTCTTATTTATTAAATTATATATATATATATATATATATATATATATATATATATAGATAGATAGATATATATATATATATATATATATATATATATATATATATATATAGAGAGAGAGAGAGAGAGATGGGGGGGGTTAACCTATTCAGTGTTTATGGTCAATATCAGGGGTAGAGCGTATGTAAATATAAATTAAAAGTAAATAAAACTGGACATTGAAGTCAAGACCCAGAGTCACTGAAGCGGAGTTGCCTGGACAGGACCAATAATATTGCTGATTCTTCTTTGGATCTTATCAAAGAGTTCCAGCTAAATAACAGGGGCACCGGATAATATATGGCAGCAATATTCTAAGCATGGACGAATGGTAGACTTATAGATATGCAAAATAGATCCCGGAGAGAAAAATTATTTTGCACGACACAGTGAACCGACATTCTTAGTAGCTGGCCTAGCAATGAACTCACTATAGTCTTTCCACTTCATGTCAGCGGAGAACTTTAACCCGATAACTTTAGACTGGAGGTTAGCATCAACCATGATGATGGAAGGCAGAAAGTGAGCTCTCAGGTTCTTAAAGTCGTTTTGTACATCGGCTGACATTTTGACTGATAAGCCTTACTATCGAGGTAGTGTCTTCAAAGTAGATGTCAAGCCGCCAGCTGATGTCATCAGGAAGGTGGTCAATGAAGATTAAAATTAGCGTAGGGCCAAGGATGGAGCACTGGGTGGTGGGGCACCTGGGCTAGTACGAAAAGATGTAGACGAGTAGGCGTTCAGGATAACTTTCAATTCATGATTTGATAGGAATGATCCTGGAGATACCTTAATTTTTCAGCTTGTGGAGAAGACCGGAATACCAGACACTGTCAAAGGCTTTCGACATGTCCAGTGCTATAACTTGAGCTTCACCGTTATTATCTAGAGCATAACAGAATCTTTCCGCAATTATCGTTATTACATCAGAAGATGATCTGGAGAAACGAAAGCCGTATTGCTTTTCTGAGAAATGGCCATGCGGTTAGAGCTGATGAACCAAGTCAGCATAAATATGGGCCTCTAGAAGTTTCCCCAAAAGAGGTAGAAGGCTAATATGTCGATAGTTGGATGGGTAGGGCAGTTCACCAGTGTTCTTAAAAACTGGAACAACGCACGATGACTTCCAGCACACAGGAAAACAGGAAGCAGTGACGCATTTATTTAGAGAGAACAGGAGCCAGTTCGGGAGAACAAGAGCCAGTTCGGGAGAACACGTCTTAATGACTATTACTGGTATATCTTTGGGTCCACGTGCTTTATGGGGACCAAGGTTAGAGATGATAGCACAAA
>OZ010581.1:115541965-115551965 GCA_963932145.1 Acanthosepion lycidas | reverse complement strand
TTGTATTAATCTTCATATTTCATCAGATAGAAAACCAGGACATGTGGTTAAAGTTCAGTTTTCGGTGTTCAATCTAGTTTCTCATTTTGTGATAAACACCGTTTTTCTTTCTCTTTTCACACGCGAAACCCATTTTTCATCATCTCTACAACCCGATTAAAAAAATGTAAGGTTAGCATTCCGGGTTAAAAGTCTGTTGTAGATAATAGAATATTGTGTTCAAGCGAAAGTTCATGAGATATCCAAATTTCCATTTGGTATCTGTCTATATATCTGAGATGAGGTATTATGTACCCTATTATTGTAATACCCGGTTAAGGCAGTGGAGAGTTTAGAGAGGGTAATTAACAGGAGGTAACTGATAACTAACACCCATTAAACATGGTACGTGGAACTAGAACAGTCTAAACTCAGTGAGTGAAATAAAAGGTCCAGTTCGACATTCTATCCACCTGAAGGCCGGAACGTACAACTGCCGAAACCTTGTAATAAATATGGCGACAAAGATGAGGACAATAGTCCGAATAATGTAAATAGTGCAAATTTACATTTTTTGCAAATTTTTCCAGTTAAACTCTGAAATGCACTATAAATGACTCACTTTCGAAAAGAAGATATAATAAATCTAGATAAACTACCTGACGTGTGTTGGAATCAACGGCGACTAAAGCCGTTCCTTCCCCAGGGGTTTCTAGTGAGTAGGATTGTTAGAAAACCAGCAACATTTAAAAAAGAAATCCCAAAGTACGGAATAATTTTTTTGTTAGGTCAACGGCCATCTAGCAAAATGGCGGACTTACAAAGTTACGTGTATGTAGAAATTAAATGCTTAAGTAGTGACGTCACGTAACATATAGCCAATGGAACTTTTTCCTATGCCGTAAAGATCTACTGTTTTCTTTTTTTATGTCATTACGTAGGAAAATATGGCTGCTCCAATTATAACAGATAATAATACAGTCATTACAATTACTTAACTTAGCAAATGAAAAAGAAAATGCTGTTTTATATAACTGCAATGTCAGGATAAACATGGGTGTCTTCGTTGCTCTAATGGCAACTCAAAAACATGGACGTCATAACTCTGAAAACTTACTAAAACAATTTTTCGATATAAATTTGTGGTAAAAAACAACTCCTTAGAAATGTATTTATTAACATAATAAATGTTTATTTTTCACCTTAATCTTTTTCCTTGTAAATGCACTTAATTAATAATGATCAAATATGATCAGTGAAAAATTTAGATTTAAGCTAAGTCAACACATCCTGAAAATAACGATAAACTACCTCCGGCAGCAAGGATTCTGATAGGGAGGTTTTGAGGAGCGTGGATTCACCTCATAACTGCTGTTTCCAAGTTCACCCTGATCCGGGCTGGTGGCACCTGTTGGTGCCCCAGGTATGGGAAAATAGTTAACTCCCAAACTGCTACAAAAACACTATGAAAGTTTAGAAATGGATTTTTATATTAAAAATACCAGCCAGTTACACATTTTTTAAAAATTACCAACAATACATTTGATTCTCGTGTGAAACCCACTTTACAAAAATGCGTCAATGAAACCAAATTTAGAAACTGATACAAAGAATACATATTCTATTGATACGAATCTATTCTAAAAATCTTGTCGGCATTAAGTAATTCATTGAGGTTGATATGCCACAAGACAAAATAAATCCTACTAAGTGAGAGACTGCGTTTCAGGCTGATGTTTTAATAATAATAATAATAATAATAATAATAATAATAATAATAATAATAGAATAAAATATTTCATTTGACTATTATAATTTTTGTCTATTTCATCTTTCTTGTTTGTATCTTAAACTTTTTGCCGTTGTGATCTCCGGTCTTCATAAGGTGTATACCGATCTGGGTAACCTATATTTAATCTACGGTGGTAAACTGTTCTGGTTCCACTGCCCATTTCTAGGGATATCGTCCTGTTCTTGTTTTATTTAGCGGTGTTCAGTCAGTGTTCGTCCATTTTTACTGAGTTCAAGTTCACAGCCTGAACCAGAAATTGAATTCACAGCCACTATATCATCAAATTCGCAAACCAACAGCTTTTACCCACTAGCACAATTGCTGGAGTAAACTTAGAGCTTTAAACCTAACCTTTCGTTGCTGATTAGGGTGCCACTGTCACTGCAACTGCTGCTGCTGGCTGTTATGTTCTGACTGCTGTTGCCCATGTTTTTGATTACTGCTAGCCCTACAAAGAAGGTCCTCATAGCATAGCATATGCGCTGATTCTTTCAGACGCCTAACTCTTCAATGCTCTTCCCTGACTAGTATTTTCACTTAATTCCCCAGTGGCAGATGACCACCTCTTACCCTCTATACATGACCAGCCATGCCGAATTTCATCATCCCACTTCGCACTACTGCTTTGTTTACTCTTCCCGCGGGTGATCATGGTTCTCCACAACTACCTCTCCTTTTTCGCCCTTACTAAATTTTCTCTTTTTACTACATCTCATAATCCATGTTGTGTCGACCATTTGTACAAACTCTGTAGTTAGGTTATGAGCTACTTTCGTATATCTGTCTTTCTTTAATATGTACTATGAGTGTCAAATACAGACTATTGTCCTTATCTTTGCTTTTTTCACAACGTTTCAGCCGTTGTACCCATCGGCCTGCCTCAGGGGTATATCGATCAGTTTAATTCTGAACTGAACTGTTTATTTAATCTACGCAGGTAGATTGTTCTCGTTCCACTGCCCATTTCTAGGAATATCGTTTTATTTTATTTAGTACTCTTCCGTTATTGCTTGCACTTTTACACTGAGTGTAAGTACGCACTGTCCGGCCCACTATGTCACCAAATTCACAAACCACTAGTGCAATAGGACGGGAACAGACTACCTCACGAGATTCAATAAAGAGTTCAGTTTAGAATCCCCGGTAGGTAACCCAGATCGATATACATCTGAGGAAGTCCGGAGAGCTCAACGGGCAAAACATTTTGACAACAACAATAAAGATAAGGATAATAGACCAAATATAAAAATTGTAAATAAATAATTTAACTTTAAACTGAGTTTCACAGGATTTTTTTTTAATCCTGCGAGATCCAATAAAGAGTTCAGTTTAGAATCCCGGGTAGGTAACCCTGATCGATATACACCTGAGGAGGTCGGGAGGACTCAACGACCGAAACATTTTGACAACAACAATAAAGATAAGCATAATAGACCGAATATAAAAAGTGAAAATAACTAATATAACTTTAAACGGAGACTCTGAGGCCTGGTATAGGTTGAAAAAATTCTAAGTCTTTTCTTCAGGACGTTTGCTAACATGGCTCTACACAATTTTCTATTCTTTGTAGCTATTAGTAAATGTTTTCTTTTTGATATCTCTCGTAAATCCTGTTCTGGCATTCATTTATGCATTGTTTAGGTAGGTTATACGCTGCTTTCATGAGCTACCTTGAGGCGGTGTAATCGTTAGCAAGCTTGTCTTGATAGAACGATTAAAAGTATTGACTTCGATCCTCATTGGGTTCCCCTTACTTTCGGCTCTGTTCCACATCTAAGCTACGCTATTTGGCCAACTCGAGGCGGTGTAATGGTTAGAAACTTGTCTTGATAGAACGATTACGACTGAGTAGTGAGTTCGATCCTCACTGGGTGTCCTATATTTCGTCCTTGTGTCACATCTAAGCTACGCTTGGACAATCGATATTTGGGCACCTCGAGGTGATGTAATGGTTAGCAAACATGTCGTGTTAGGACGATTAAAACTGAATAGTGACTTCGATCCTCACTGGGTTCCCCTTACTTTCGACCTTGTTCCACATCTAAGCTACGCTTGGAAAATCACTATACACTGCTTTCCTCTGTCCTTCTTGCCTTCAACCTATCCAGTGAGTGTCAACTTTTCTATGCCGTCCTTTCTCATTATGTACACTAGAAATTTCAGCTGTCTCTTTCTGATGTTATGCATAAGTGTCCCTTTTGTTTCCATTTTCGCTAAAACTTCCTCATTGCTCATTTTTCAGTCCATGTTATTCTCAACATCCTTCAGTAGAACTACATTACTACTGGTTCAATTTTTCTCTTCATCTGTGATAAGATTGTCCAACGTAAACTACCATATGCATAACAGTTCAGTACTCTTTTCTTTGTACCTAACGAAAATTTCCTGTTTCATATACCTTGCTTACCTTTTAGAAGGCATCTTTATGTTTATTTAAATATTTCGGAAACGTTTCAACAGAGGACAGAAGGTGAGATATTGAATGTCGCATATTTTGTCCTCTGTTAAAATACTTCCTAGATGTTTAACTTGTTTGATTTTGCAATCTGAAATGGGTAATTTGCATGTTGGGTTGCCTATATTTTTTAAATTATAAAAGAAAAGGGTGTATAATTCCCATCTTCAACATTATTCGGCATTCGAGATGAGGTAAAGATCAGAATTTTCAAAATTTACTTTTTAAACAAGCACCACGTAGATTTATTCAATAAACTTTCTCGTACTAAGCTTCCTTGTACCATACTAGACAATCACCGCATATCTATCTAGAGATCCTGTGTGTTTCTAAGTACGCATATGCACATCTACTTAGAAAACAGAAGCATGATATACGCGTCCAACCAAGCAAGTTTAAGAGAATCAAGCAGGAACTGGTATAAAAGTGTATTCATAGGAATCAGGTGGAAAAAAATGAAAAGAAAAGAAAAGAAACGATAAGAAGAAAAGGTAAGATTAAAAAAGACGGGGATATCAGAGAGGAAAAGACAAAAAAAAAAAAAAAAAAAAGAAAAGAAACGTAAAGAAGAAAAGGTAAGATTGAAAAGACGGGGATATCAGAGAGGAAAAGACAAAAAAAAAAAAAGAAAAGAAACGATAAGAAGAAAAGGTAAGATTGAAAAGACGGGGATACCAGAGAGGAAAAGACAAAAAAAAAAAAAAAAGAAAAGAAAAAGGAATCAAAGGTGAGAGGGAGAAGCACAGGAGAGAAGGCAGCAGGGGGAAAAAGTTACCGCTAAAAATTTGGCAGGTCTCCAAATCGTAATCGTCCTTTGGCCGTTGTGTTTTGTTTCCCTCCCCACGCTCGGATGAAAGACAAGGTAGATAGGCCGGGTAACAATTCGTCGTAATCGGATTTGTACTGCAACCATTTGTAGAAGAATCGTTCGTAGTAGCAAGCAGTAAAAAAAAAAAAAAAAAAAAATACTGCAGTAGAAATTGTTGTAAGGATAATCGTAGCACAAATGTACTTGCAATTGTTATGAAACTGTAACCCAATAAATAACTGTGACAAGTTAAAATTTCTAACGCTTATTACATTTTCTTTTAACTTAAAAAAAAAAAGTAGAATTTATTGCAATAGAACTGCCACTGGTGAAACTGATGCAAAATTATAAACGCAGCTTTTATTTTAGAAGCTTTGATGACGATAATGATAGTGGAATTTGTAGGAATTTTTTTCGCAGTAATAATAACAGCAGTCATGACTGGGTAGATTTTTTGTAATTATACTTGTCGATTTATTATGTCTATTTGTGATTGGGTCAGTAGTCTTCTGTATTAAGGTATGTATTAGGTTGGTGCAAAAATAATTTCGTTTTTTAACATATGTTACTATGTGAGAAAACGAAATTATTTTTGCACCAACCTAATAGTAATACCAATTCATAAGAATATAAGATATGCAGATGACATACTGTTGATAGCAGAAACATAAAAGAAGCTACCCGTACAGAAGGTGGTTAAGAAAAGCTAGAAGAAAGGACGAAATATAAATTGTTCGTCAAGAAGACAGCGTGTATCATAAATATAAAACCCTAACGAATGATTTTACGAGAAACTATATAGCAAAATTGTCCAAATTGTGTAAAAGCAAAATTTTATATGTGTTAGATTAAGCTTTGAACCGATGTATCTTAAAAATGATCAAATATATCTTATTGGAATTCTCCGAGGTTTTTATAACGCAATTTGACTCTACTTTGAGCAGTAAGAATGTATAATTACTCTCCAAGTTTAACAGAGGAATCGTAATGAAATCGACGATAACGAAAATCACATGTCCACCATTAATTAATTATAGTTAAGGATCGAAAGTTAATCAAGGATTGAAATTAAGTTCAAATATGTATATATATTATTCCAGGATCATTTTCCAACTTATTCAAGATGATATTTGCCCTCTCTAACCTTCTAACTTTCTGTCCTAGAAGACAAATTGTATCAAGATGTCTGAACGTATTATCTGAATACCTGGAAAAAAGAATTACAATTAGTTTGGTATGTTTTTAGATATTAAACATTTTGTGGGCTGGACAATTTTGCTGTTACACCCCCCTTTCCCCCCTCGCTCTCTCTCTCTCTCTCTTTGAATGGAATACATTATATATATATATATATATATATATATATAATGTATTCCATTCAGAGACCAAATCCTTTGAGGAATTACGCTGCTGTATTTCATCTTTTACCTGAGTGCTTTTTATAAATATTTTTCAGCTATAGACAGTAAATAGGTCGACGTTCTTTATCCCGTAACTTGATTGTATCGCTCCTGTACGCAAACTTTGTCAAGTGGGCATAAATCTAAAAGCTAACAAGAAGCATTGCTGGAGACCCAGATAGTCAGCATATATATATATATATATATATATATATATATATATATATATATATATATATATATATATATATATATATATTCACATTCTTACCTTACCTTGCATAAGCTGTAACACTTTTGGCCAGGTAGGATATTAATTTCGCTTTAGCAGCGGGAACCTTTCCCCCAGAACGAAGCCTCTCTCGAACTTAAATTGTGAAGTATAGTAAGCATTCCCTGATGTCTGTGACAAATTAGAAGTCCGTTTGTAGAATTTTGAATCATGTAAATTTGAAAAAAAGATTATACACAAGATATATAAAAGTATCTACAGACTGTATAATATTTGATTATTTGGAAAAAAAAAGTCTTTTACATACCAACCTAGATTGGCTCTTGAGCCTTGTATAGAGAGGGGATATCATTGTCAAAATATTGAATATGACGGACAAAGAATGTTTTAAAGATTTTTCGTTCCATTTCCTCCACCCACCTCCGTTTTTACAATTTGTTCTTTTATTCTTTAAGAACTCAGATGAATCGTCTGATCCCTCGAAATATCGACCTATTAATCATCTACCTCTTTTATGCGAAACTACTCTAAATTAGTTAAACGTCTCACCTCGCAGGGCCTTCTTTCAGACAAGCAATATGGCTATCGTTTCTCTGTTGATGTACTCAAATTATTGCTGAAAGAATCTATCAAGCTTTAGAGAAGACTGATGAAGCTCGGCCTGTTGCTTTTGACATCTCGAAATCATTTCACAAGGTTTAGCATAGCGGTCTTCTCCACAAGTTGAAAGGCTGTGGTGTTTCCGGATGAATCTTTGAACAGATTCAATATTTCTTGTCTAATCGCGAAATGAATGTTGACTGAATGGCCACTCTTCTAGATCTTCTTGTACCCATTCTGGTGTCATCCAGGGTTTTATCCTCGGAATTACTTTGTTCTTAATTTTCATCAACGACCTTCCCGATGACATCAGTTCTCAACTTTGTATCTATGCTGATAACACAACTATTTAACCCTGTCGCGATAATAAGTTTGAACAGTTCGCTAAGTTGAAATTGTCAGTTAATCTGAAAATGACGTTCAGTTTGCTGTTAACTTCGTCAAGAAGTAGCCTATTAATTTGTACGCCTTCTAAAATAAAATGGATTCAATTAACTACCTGAAGACCCATTTCGGCCTATAATCAGCATGGCTGATGCTAACCTCAATGTGAGTGACTCGCTACACCTTCTCGGTATAATTTTCGGTTTATATGAAGTAGGAAGATAATACTGAATCTTTTACTGGTTCTTCTGCTAAGAAAGTCGTTTCATTAAGTTGTGGCAGATTTTTTTTTCTTCTTGCATAAGTGTATCATTCGATTATGCTTTAATGATCTTTTTCTCAACCTCAGATTTTTCTGTGGAGCAAGACTTTTCTAAACTACATTTTTTTTGTGAACCAACTACCCCAAAAATTTAACTCAACGCAAAATTATTTAAAATGAGCTGCTGCCAAATAGACTCTCGCTATCTCTCTCTCTCTCTCTCTCTCTCTATATATATATATATATATATATATATATATATATATATATAAAGAGGGAGTGAGAGTGGGGAGGCTACCATATATAAATTTATAAATTGATAACTATAGTAGGCTGTTGATGAAAGAAAAAGCCATATAACAAAAATATAAGTGAAAAAGACATATATGAACAGAATTAAAATAGATAAAGAGATAGCTGTATAAGTCTTTACGTATCTACATTTCCACCTATCAGTCTATACATTTCTCTCAATTTCAGAATATTCATATATAACTATCTATCTATCTATGTATCTATCTATCTCAAACTGTTCACTCAATCTATATCACTTTTTCTCACTCTCTTTCTTTTCACATCTATCTATCTATCTATCTATCTATCTATCTATCTATCTATCTATCTAATTCTGTTTATTATAACTCTAAATTTATTACCTCTCATTCTCCCTCTCTCGCATTCTCTGTTTCTTATTCTCTCTCTCTTTTTTGATAATGCACACAGCCCTCTTTTTGGAAGAAAGCTAAACGATAAAGCATTATGGAACCCCTCCTCAACCAACAAAAAAAAAAAAAAAAGAAAGAAAAAGGTCGAGCCGCCTCTTTCGTACAGAGTAACACATGCGTGCGCCACATTCCATGCGATGACATTCTTGTGAGTCGCCTTGCCCAGACCAATTCTCTGCAATTCTCGTTCATTCCACCCTTTCCCTCGAGGGTTTACTAGGTCAAAGGTGAACTTATTAATGATAAGTACAACCGAAAACTGCGAAAGAGCAGTCTCAAACCTGAATCCTGGGATTTAGTTCCACTCCTGAGCTTTTTACCACATCTTCAACTTTGACCTACCTCCGCGTCTGTCGATATTTCAACCTACCTACTCGACTTTTTTCGCATCACCTATATATACCTGGAGTACTTGCTACAAAGCACTTGTTAGCAATCTAGTCTCCTTGGCCATTACTCGTGTGGGCGAATCTCTTTTGTGATCTCTTTACTGTAGCCTTAAGACACACACACACACGCACACACACACACACACTCACACACACACACACACACATATATATATATATATATATATATATATATATATATATATATATATATATAGTGTGTGCGTGTAATAAAATAAAATATGTATGCATATATAATAACATAGATTTTATAATAAAATAAATTTATCATTGCTCTGGGTTTCGCAGAAATACATCCATTCTTCAGAAGACTTGAAGCTATGATAAGGGAATAATCCTTTTTTTTCTTATTAACGCACTATCTCTTAATCCCAAGCAATATAATGTGTGTGTCTGTGTGTACGTGCGCCTTGTGCATTCACGTGGGTATATTCTTATCATGGCTTGCACCGCTCTCCGCTATCTATCTATCTATCTATCTATCTATCTATCTATATATATATATATATATATATATATATATATATATATATATATCTTTTATGCATGCTTCCTTGAAGATGTCCGACAAGTAGAATTTACAATTTTTTCTTTTACTCAGCTTTTCTCATTTTCTTATAGGTTTCTTTTATGCATGTAAAATTCTGTGAAATACATACAGACATTCACAAACACACACAAACATATATGTATGTGTGTGTGTGTGTGTGTGTATGTAGCGGTGTATGTTCATATCTGAATATGTATATGCGTCTGTTCAGTTTCCAAATATCTTAATGGTTATTTGCTAGCCGATCTAAAAATTTATGACAACAAAGCATTTTATGATATATATATATATATTAATCATTTCAAGCCAAGCAAGGGAATAAAGCCACTAAAACGCAAGGGGTGTTAGTAAGCATTGGAGAATATGAGGGAAACGCTATTAAGGAGAGGAAACAATAAAATGA
>OZ010581.1:115531965-115536965 GCA_963932145.1 Acanthosepion lycidas | reverse complement strand
CTCTGACGAAGCTTTAATAAAAGTAATACATGTTATATTGATGTTTTATATTTGTACTTTATGATACTGAGTAATCAAGTAGAGGAAATGTACTTGTTGCTTTGGGAAATGACTTTTAATGTCTCATTCCGTAATAAGCATGTAAAAACTAAAGCATCTGTATTAAAGATGCTACGAATTTATTCGGTATTGACTGGATGGAACTATTTGAACTTTGGGATTTGCCAATAAACTTTTATTGTAAAAACGCGAGTGGACATGCGACCGGTTTAAAACGTCAGATCGAAAATCTTAAGGAAGAATTAAAAATATTTTCCAGATATTCTGTCAAATGAGCTGGATTGGTGTTAAAATTCAAGACAGATATTTAAGTAAAAAAAGCTTCGATGTCATTATTCAATCCGAAACAAATCGTGCCAGTCACAGACTTGAAAGAATTTTTTTAATAGAAAAAAAATAACCTTTCAAAATGGGCTGCACCAGTGGTATATATAAAGCAAAAATAATAAAATTCGTGGGTATTTGCGTCTAAATGAATGTAATGAACCCAACATTAATTCGAATTCAGCATTGTTATCCATTAAACCAGTGGGTGAACAATACTAAATAAGAATAAAACGGTTTCAGAGACGCTCATCAGAATTCCTTGTCTTATTATTCATGGTTAAAACGTTTCAACTCTCGTGCACTGCGATCTTCCTCAGGCGAACGTCGTAATTGATAATATCCCTGGAACTTCAAACATAAAAGTTTGTCCAACCCATGAGTGTCGATTGTACCTTACATGGCCTTGTGGGTGATGAATTGTTTTGCCTTTTGCAACCCCTTTTACAGAAACGAAACGGGGAACGCCTCCCAGTATGCAATCGCTATTTCCATGGAAAATGTTCAGACGAGCTACATTCTTTCTTTCCTCCCGATGTAACTCTACGCCGCGTATCAAAAGACGAACCTCCGTGATTTCCTCTGCATCCCATTAGCTTCTTCCCGGGAACTGTTGCTTTGTGGAACAGAATCCCAGTAGGATGCTTTCCCGATCTCTCCAATCTTAACCTCTCCAAATCTAGGGTTTGCCGTTACCTTTTACACATATCTTCATAAACTGCTCTCTCTTACATTTACTGCCCACGCAACTTTCTACCTTGCGTGGCCTTTGGGCCTTAGATAGAGTGAATATCAATAAATAAATAAATAATTCTTGCGGTTTATGATCGAGGTAGTAAGTAAATTTTTCTTTATTCCACTTGTCTCTTTCACTTAAATACGTTATACGCCATTCTGCTTTACTGAACACAAGATGTGAACCCCCGACTGCCAGATAATCAGATCCGGTAAACCGACGCTTATCTTCCAATATTCTCAGCCATTAGCATGTTTGTTCCATAGGATGGAGGACGGAAATTTACAGCCTTAAAACGAATGTCACTCTCCTGCCTCTTCCAATTAACCAGTGTGTTTGGCTTTTAAACCGCCTGTCAGTCATTTAAGGGCCAAACGTGATACACGCTTGGGCGATCATGTCTCTTTCGATTCATGACGGAATTTCTTTGTTTTTATGTTTAAATCAATTCACCCCAAACAAGGCGATAGCGCCACTAATACGCAAAGGGCTACTGGGAATGAAAGAGATGAAGAAGGCTTTAGTAGGAACCGGAAACACAATCCTAAACATGAAAGAAGGAATAAAACTTTAACCCTGTTCAGAAGATCGAGGAGGAGTGTGAAGCGAACGATAGGCGTCAAATTTTCCCGCAGTAGGTTGTTTCTGTGGTAGACTGGTTGAAAATCAAAACTATACGACCAAGTCTATCAACCCATATCTTCGGGTGTGAGAAGAGATGGATTCTTACCTTGCCCAAAGGATATTTGCGCGCAAGTGAATGTAACACACCCGACTGGAATTTGAACACGGCACTTCGATTTTTCATTCAGAGCCGATATACATTATACCCCAAATTAATGCAAGTAAAAAAAACTACCATGTTACTTTAGGGCGAATGCGATTATGGGTCTCCATGTATTTCATTTATTTATTATTTGTGTATTGCCCGGATTCTTGGTTAAAGTTATTAGTGTCGCTTCCCATGACATTCGCAGCGGTTTTCAATTCGAGGTATTTCGCTTAAATTGGTTGCAATTGGTTTTCCCTATTATTTGTATAGGTGTTTAGCGATTCCTAATTGTGAAATCGGTGTACCGATTTCGATATTCCAGTTGGAATCTTTGAATCCACTCACGGGCACTATAAACCAGTTTTCGTTTTATAGAACCCTCTTCCGGCTTTTTTTCTTTCCAGTTAACTTTGATCTCCAAATATTAAGATTCCGTGTCAATCTCTATCTTCTGTTTTCTTAATTCTTGTGCTTTTATTGGTCTTTCCTTTAATAATGTTTTCTTTTTCTCATATTCTTCCACACTCAGTAATGCCTTTCATTTTAGTGGCTTTATTGCCTAGCTTGTGATGAGATGATTAAAAAAAATGATTAAGTATGGTTCAATATTCTTCTCACAGCTATGGGTTAAATAGGAGGAATTGTATCTGGAAAAATTGATGTTGTTCTTTAAAAGATTCTTAGTACCATATTGACTTGCAAAAACTTTATTCTTCTAATCAAAACAGTGATTTTCAACATGATCCAGGTGGACCACCGTTGGTCCACATAGCATTTCTTGTGGTCCACAGAGAATTCGTAGCCATAAAAATTTTTTAGCCATTTTAAAAAATGTATCTAAATTATGCATTCTTTGAAGAATTAAAAACAATATTTTGTTTAATTACACACCTTTCCATTATATTTCAAAATTTCGAAATTACGTAGGTATTATACTGTGTTAAATTTATTTTATTTTTATCATATATATTTATTACATATATATAAAATGTTATATATAGTTTATATATATTTTTTATTCATACAACAATTTATATTATATATAGTATTTGTTTACTAAAATAAATTTTAAAGTGTAAATAGACTACATTATTTACATTATTCGGACTATTGTCCTCATCTTTGTCACAATATTTATTACAACGTTTCGGTGGTTGTACGCTCCGGCCTTCTTCAGGTGGTTGGAATGTCGAAATGAACCCTTTATTTCGCTCACTGGGGTAGACTTTTCTAGTTCCACGTGCCATGTTTAATGTATGTCAGTTGTCAGTTATCTCCTGTTAATTCCCCTCTCCCAGTTCTCCAGTGGATAAAAGCGTTGGTTAGATCCAGTGACAGGAGCCAAAGATTGAGTTCACTAACGAAGGCAGCGAAGAAGTTGGAGAGGGGAATTAACAGGAGATAACTGATGACTGACATTCATTAGACATGGCACGTGGAACTAGAACAGTCGACCCCAGTGAGCGAAATAAAGGGTTCAGTTCGACATTCCAACCAATTGAAGAAGGCCGGAGCATACAACCGCCGAAACGTTGTAATAAATATGGAAACAAAGATGAGGACAATAGTCCGAATAATGTAAATAGTGTACATAATACCTCATCTCAGAAATATAGACAGATAGTAAATAGACAACTTAGTCTTTTCATTGAATATTTTAGTGTGAAAATTGAGTAGCCTAAATTAAAAGTAGTTTGAGTTTTTGGAAGAAAAAAATGCTCCCTGGGTTGAAAAAGGTTGTGAATCACTGATCTAAAATATATTTCGGGTTATTAAATCGTAAAAGTCCAAGCAATCATTTTTTATTTTTTTTAGTAACCAATAACTAGGGAAAATAGATGTATTTGTAATTATCTCAAAGGAATTTTTTGCGTAATGCAACTCCGGACACTGTCAAGGGATTTGAATTCGGTTCGCTATTTCCGCATTCAGATCAGATAACCATTTCGTTACCCGTATGATGTAATTACTTGATTGAATTAACTTCAGCTTAAAGTTCTTGTTAGTTCATTAACACAATAATTAATGTCATTACGTTTAAAGTTTTCTTCTTAAGTTTAATGGCTAAGTTTAGTTCTCTTACTTTTCTTTTTTTTTTCTTTTTGTTCATCTGACTGGTTGCCAGAAAACGGTAAGCAGGCATCAAAGAACAGCTTCCTTTTAATTCTGTACAATTGTATATTATCTCATTGGTTGTTCACATCGGTAGAAATCGGTAAGTTACGTTATTTGTAACAAACGTCGTCCTCAATGCTACGGTGTTCTTCTGTAAATGATACCTTATCTTTAATGTTGCTGACGTCTTGATAATTCCAACCGTTTACCCAATATCGAATTCGACTCTTTATAATCATATCTTCTAGATAGAATTCATAACACTCCGGAGAACACCAGTTCGGTCAGAAAAGTTAAGCAGTGTCTTATCCAGTCACTACTTAGATGGTGACCTCTTGGGGGCAATGAGTACTTTAAGTGACATCCTAAAAACTGAAATGTTCTTTGTCTTTAAATAACGCAAAACTATTTGATTATTCGTTAAAATAAAACTAACCAACCAATCGCTCCGATAACGACTGGCACGATTGTTATGTTCTATAACTAGCAAGGTAGAGATACCTATCTATTTTTTTTCACATTATTTTCACATATACTCTGGATTGATCTGGAACATCGAAATTGACTATCGAGTATGATACGTAATATTGAATCCGATTTTATAGTGATCGATATTCTAGAGAATTCTAATTTCTTATCTATGATAAATCCTTTTCTGCATATGTACCATTACCTATATGACTAATATGCTGTCACTTGCACAGTTCGCAGTAAATTACTATTCCCACCCAATCATGCTAACTTTGTACGGTTTTATGGACAATTTGCTAAGTTTGGTGATTACGTGATTCACTGTCACATCTATTATTATTATTATTATTATTGTTGTTGTTGTTGTCGTTGTTGTTATTATTATTATTATTATTATTATCATTATTATATATCGATTTCTGCTATGGTTGCACTACCTACCAAGTGTTTGGGAAGACCTAAGGCAGGTAGTGGTGTGTTGTGGCTACTTTTCATGACTTTTTTCAACATCACTAGAGTTAT
>OZ010581.1:115514465-115526965 GCA_963932145.1 Acanthosepion lycidas | reverse complement strand
GAACAGCTTCATCACATGAACTACAATTTTAGGGAACCGACTCCCAAGGGGATACTTTGCCGACCACTACAATTTTAAACTCTTCATGTCTAGGGTTGACCGTCATATTTCTCTCGTATCCTCGTAAAATCCGCCTCTTAACCCTTCTTACAACAAGCACCTTCAATAGCCCTCCATCTTGAGTGGCTCTTGTGTCTTGTATAGAGTGAACAAAATTGTTTGACAGTAAGTAACTAGAATAAATTTTAGCACCGCCTCTGTATCAAAAATATTCTATTACCACTTACGGAGATTTCAATATTTTGTTTTCTTTTTTTTTACAGGAGACATTATCAGAACACAATGTTCGTGACCTGCTGGACTTCTTACTGCTGGAGCAGAAAAGGGCAAAGGAAGAAGGCAACACAGAAGTACTGAAACTTCTCAGTGATGTCACAATAGGGCATATTGTATACGAGCTTTTCGGAGGTGGCATCGAATCGACCACAATGACCATTCTTTGGTTCATTATTTACTTAATCCACTATCCAGAGGTACGTACATGATATTTACTTATATTAGGTTGGTGCAAAAATAATGACGTAATAATGTCGTTTTTGACGTATTTTTTAACGTCAAAAAACGACATTATTACGACATTATTTTTGCACCAACCTAATATTTATTTAAACAAAATAATTAACTCATATCTCGGAGGAAGAGGTAGATTTATAGATTCCCCAAGGGTATTTGTGAGTAAGTTAGTTACGAGTAAGTTACGAACGCAAATGGAACTAGAACTGGGCTTTCCGCTTAACAATCTAGTAGGCATTACATCACCCGCACATCCAAGCTTACAGCACCTGGTATTCCTAAGCGGTCATTCTTGTAAGTACTGACCTGTTGCTCAACGTCAATGGTCGTAGGGAAACCAGTTTTTGAACGTGATATGGCCGTAAGCCTATTTTAGTGGGGTCATCTACAACTGAAATCAGATCATTGGCTATGATTTAAATAGTTTTTGATTCGTTTTTCATTTTGCGCTAAGAAATCTTTCACCCGTTACTTTAGTAATTGGCTTTCAATGTCATGCAGCAGAAGAAAAAGCCACGTTAAAATTCATAAAACGTAGAAAAGGCTAAATATATTGATTATTTTCTTCCATTTTAATTGATAGAATCATAAGCACATTAGAATCATTAAAAAAAATCACGCTGAATTGGCAGCTGTCACAATAAAATCAAAACGAACTTTTAAAATTAAACCCTCCCAATAGAATTCAATGAGAAAAGCAGAAGGAACATTTTATCCTAACCAAATATGAGAAGGACAGAGTAATATTCACGGTCAATGAAAATTTCACCAACATTTTGTAAAAATTGGCCACAGGGAACATTTGAATAAACTTAATATCTTTAATATCATTTACATTTATAATGTAGTCGATCACCATTCTTCACAGATTTCTTTTCTTTTCTTGTCACTCCATAATGCAAGTGATCATGACTCTTCACAGACTTCTTTTCTTTTTTAATACCATGTCACTTCAAGATGTAGGTGATCATGACTCTCCTCAGCTTCCTTTTCTTTTTTTAATACAATTTCCCTTCAGGACGCATATGATCATGATAGTTCATTGCTTCCTTTTCTTTTATTTAATAGCACGTCACTTCAGCATGGAGGTGCGTATGATTCATATAATCAAGTCGTCATGGCAACAAAGCGCCATCTACCGTAAACATTGTTTAAAATTAATAATACAAAAAAAGAAGGATATGCTGACATATGCTTATATGGACTTTACTTTTGGACTTGTTCTAGTGTGAGAAACACGCCCCAGAGTTTATATATATATATATATATATATATATATATATATATATATATATATATATATATATATATATATATATATATATAGTGTGTGTGTGTAAATATATATATATATATATATATATATATATATATATATGTGTGTGTGTGTGTGTGTGTGTGTGTGTGCAAAAATAATGTCGTTTTTGACGTTAAAAAAACCTAATATATTATATATATTATTATTTATATATTATATGCACGTTACTTATTAGAAAGCGCCCAATATCAGCGATAGAGTCAACATATTTAGTTGGATTAATGTGAGTTTGTGACTCAGGGTTTCACGCTTTTGTGATCGTCAGACAAACTCTGACGATCGCAAAAGCGTGAAACCATAGGTCACAAACACACATCACTCCAACTAGATACATGCATATATATATATATATATATATATATATATATATATATATATATATATATATATATATATAGTTCGATGAAACAGCTAGCATGAAGTCACAAATCATCACGATGTTACTGGACTTGTTCAAAATTTTGTCGAATTTTGAGCTCGAAAATATGGTATTTAATATCGATTGCGCATATTCTCTCATAGGACAGGGATCAGAATTAATTAAGGGATAAGTAGATATATATACGCTTTATAATTGAGTCTCTGGGTAGACATGTAGTGACTTTGATCTTGAGTCCACAAAGTCACACTTGATTCCACAACTACAAATTAGTTCGGATTACAATTGAGACCATAACATGAAATAACTCCAGTTTACATTAGAGCCCATTACAAGACATTTTTTCAAGTTAACTCTTGAGTTCAATAGTAGATATAGGTCTAGTTTAAAGAATAGTTCATAGCTAGAAATAGGTAAGGTTTACACTTGAATACATCGCAAGAAATTGTTCGTTTTTTACACTTGAGTTCACAGGTAGAGAGAGATTTTGTTTACTCACGTATCCATAAGTAGTCAAAGGTTAATTTTATACGCGATACGTAGACACAGCTAAGTTATACATGCGAGTCTACAAGCATCCACCCAGAAAGTGGTCCCATTTAAGCAAATTTTACGTCTGGGCAACAAACAAAATCAACATAGTCTAATGTTCGTCGGATTTGGTGGGGTAACAATTCAAAAATAGATCAAATGATATATATATATATATATATATATATATATATATATATATATATATATATATATATATATATGAGTATGGGAGACAGAGACAGTGAGATGGAGAGAGAGAGAGAGAGAGAGAGAGAGAGAGAACACAAAAACATTATTTTGGTGTTTAGTGTTGATTCTATAAATATCAGTTTCAAGACGATTTGGTGTTACTGAACCTGGCAAAGTTTTCTTACTTTTTTAAAGGTCAGTTCCGGGTGAATTTATAAGTTTCAGAAGATTTGTCAGCAAGCCCACAGCTGTTCGGGTAATTATTGTAATAAGCAGAAAACAGCGAATAAGAAAGAAAGAAAGAAAGAAAGAAAGAAAGAAAGAAAGACACGTGTAATAGATATTAGGTTGGTGCAAAAATAATGACGGAATAATGTCGTTTTTTGACGTATTTTTAACATCAGAAAACGACATTATTGCGTCATTATTTTTGCACCAACCTAATAGATAGATAGATAGATAGATAGATAGATAGATATGAAGACATTGTGATAGATAAATATATATAAAGTGATAGAGATAGACAGACAAACAGATAGAGAAAGAAGGATAAATCTGAAGTGATTGCGATAGATAGATAGATAGATAGATAGATAGATAGATAGATAGATAGATATGAAGAGATTAAGATAAAGCTGCAGAGATTGAGGGAGATAGATAAATCTGAAGAGATTGAGATAAATAGATAGATATATAGATAGAAAGAGCTGAAGAGATAGATAGATAGATAGATAGATAGATAGATCTATAGAGATTGAGATGGATTGATAAAAAAAGTATAAAATAAAAGAAAAATTTATTTAAAAATCAAAGATATATGTGTATTCATTGATCGAACAGCCAGTGCTATTGGGTGAAATTTATAAAATCCTTTTGTAATATAATTTTAAGGAAAATAGGTTTTCTCAAAACGACTAACTGTTATTGTTCTTTCCATTATTGATGGAGGCTTCCTTCCTAATATTTTGATTGAAGTAGTGTTTTTAATTAAAGATGAAAGCAATGTACTAAGGCGAATATATAAAGAATGGGCACTGATTGCTAAATCAACCATAGTAAATTTCTAGGTTCTTACAAAATTTAACTTCTTTTGGCACAATCAGAATAATAAAAATGGTGAAAAACAGAATGAGTTCGGCTAGAGACGTTTGTTAAAATAAAATCTAATCCTCAAATTTAAAAAAAATATAAACTAGTTTCCTTATCTTCAGCGTCTGCCCGAGGGACATAATTATCACTGAATCTCACGTTTATATCTATCCCTCCTCCCGCAACTCTTCCTTCTCCTCTTCCTACACATAGATAAGTCCAGCAATAAAAACATTACTTTAGTCCCAAGAACTGCTTCTAGAGGACAAAACGTATGTCAGAATCTTACACTTTGTTGTTCAATTGCTTAATCTCTATATATAATATTGTAGCCGCTGTCTGTTTGTTTGTTATCGAACTGCTTCTAGGGTTTTAGAGATACACCTATATAACCCTATATATTCTGAAACTACATTACCCAAGGTACTTGTATAAGTATGTTTCATTTTAATCAAAGGGGGGTTCCAGGTGGAGTGGGGGGTTACACAAATCCCTCACTGAATTTTTTTTCTCTTATATTATATAAATATATTCTCTTTGATATATATATATATATATATATATATATATATATATATATATATATACAGAGGGAGAGAGAAAGTGGGGTGGTCTATTTGCATGTAGAATAATATCTAAACAGTACAGGGGATTATAAGACAACGTGGGATAGGTATTCAACCATGCGTTTCGCCCCTTATAGGAAGCGACTTCTGACAAGAATCCACAAATGCCTTGTTGAATAGCTTTTTCACTTTGTCATATTATCTCCATGTCCATGTATATATACATGTGTACGCGTGTTTTTCTATGCATTATATGTACACACACACACACATATATATATAATGCTTCACTTAAAAATTCTAATATATATATGATTGAAACATGATTGAATGAAGATATGCTGCATATATATATATATATATATATATATATATATATATATATATATATATATATATATATATGCTGCATATATATATATATATATATATATTTATATATATATGTGTGTATGTATATATATATATATATATATATATATATATATATTTATATATATATATGTGTGTGTATGTATATATATATATATATATATATATATATATATATATATATATATATATATATATATATGTATATATATCAGTACAGGGTATTAATATAGGTGTACCTTATGCAAATCAAAAAATGATTTAATATTTTGTTGGGTAACCTTTTGCTTTAATAACGGCCTTAATTGTTAATGGTATGCAACAGACTAAGTTCTTTAGCAAGTGAAGGTTCTTCGTCAGATTTTTCCAGCATTCCTTTAGTTCGCGAAAATGCTACTATTCTGTGCTAAATTTCCTATTACGGGCACGCTTGTCCATTATCGCTCAAAGGCTTTTAATTGGGCTAAGGTCAGGACTGTGACTAGGCCACTGGAAGAGTTGCAATTTACCATCGACGCGTCTTTAAGGCAGTATGCTTGGGATTACTAATTCATGTTTTGACTTGTAGCACGTGTGTGTGTGTGTGTCATTCGCAGACAGTACTGTTTCGCAGCTTCTCTTTGGGGCGAGATGAACGAATGCCTAAAGCCAGAACCGAAACCCGACCGATTTGGTGTCAATCAGAGTTCTTATCACGAAGCTAGCATATTGTTTTTACAAATATAAACAAACGCCAATCTGTCAGAGTGTTCCAAATTCATTTTATTGAAGAACTTTGCATTAGCGCAGATTGTCATTCACAGACAGACTGCTTCGCTGTATCACAACTCATCAGTGTGGCTAGATATCCGATTGTCTCAAGCCAGTATCAAAACCTGACTCATTTGGCATCAGTCGGAGATTTTTCCCCTAAACTATCGGCTCTCGCCAGAGGAGGGTGAATTTTTACGTGTATATATATATATATATATATATATATAGATAGATAGATAGATAGATAGATAGATAGATAGATATAGATATATATAGATATATATTTCGATTATAGGTGCAGTTCAATTAATAATTACATGAATAATTCATACAAAAACAAACTGGAATTTATAAACAGGGATTATATCATTCATATACAGGTTCGGGGTTAGTGTACCTTATTGAAATTGTTTGCGAAGATGTATTCCCGCCATTTAAATCATTAACCCCTATATTTGTTTTTTGTATGAATGATTCATGTAATATATATATATATATATATATATATATATATATATATATATATATATATATGTGTGTGTGTGTGTGTGTGTCTTTTCAGCTCACTCTTCAGTTCTGCCTATGTGTAACTATGTCTCTAACATAGGTAAACCCATAAAGACCAGGAAATATTTCTTTTAGTCGTTCGACGAATACGTCTAAACATGTCAGAAGAACCTTCACATGATTAAATACAATTTTCCGCCATTTTTTTTATTTTGTTATTTACTCATTTATTTTCTCTTTTTTTCTTCTTTTTTTTTTTTTTTTTTTTTTTACTTTCCGCCTTTTCTGGGCTTGATAGTTCAAGTCAATGACACCAAATTGAAGTCCCGGGGGGTGGGGGTCAGCAATGTTAACTGGCAAAACATGTGCGACCAATGATATTAAAAAAAAGTCCAGAATAAAAATGAAACAAGAAAAGACAAATAACTCAAATACCTAACAGCTGAACTGATTCTCTGCCGCAATAGGAAGACGGTTGGTAGAGAAAGGGTTTCAGAAAATAATTTCGGAATTGTTTATAAAACAAATTCCAAGATCAAATGAATCTCTGAATTTATGTCATAAGTAGTTATTTACATTATTTACACTATTATTTATGACTAATATCATCATTTTTGTCATTATTATCGCAACATTTCGGCCATTGTGCTCTTCTTCAGTAGGCCTTGTATAAAAATAAATGCCATTTGAGAGCCATTAATAAAGGAAGAGACATGACAGCAAAGCTTCAGCAGCAAGAAAACAGAAGAGGCGGTAAATGCAGTCAAGCGTGACAGTACCCGCATCCGAGTGATCGATCGGGATATAATGATTCAGTACTGGATGATTATATCATTTTTTTTTTTATATATGGAAAGTGTTTTTATTTCTGAAATTTTCTTATGTTTCATAGCTATAATTATAGCCTCAGAGGGGATTCCTAATTTTGTGGATGACACGAAAAAAAAAAAAAAAAAAAAAAAACTACTGTCATCTATTCAGCACAATGTGAAAGCTTTCAAAAGTTTTGGTCTCGAAGGCATCTGCTCATTAGAGGTGTGGATTTTATGGAATTGCAAAGAGATTAGCACGTCAATTTGATATATTCATTCAGAACTGAATCTATATATGCCCGTCGATCACTCGCTACTGTCAAGCTTGACTGCATTTACAGGCCCTTGCGTTTTCTTACTGCAGCTGCTGAACCTTTGCTGTCATATCTCTTCCTATATTAATGACTCACATATTGCATTTACTTCTATACAAGGCCAACTGAAGAATGGCACATTTTTTGGCAAACCTTTGCGGGTTGAGAGAAATTTTAAATCTCCTTAAGTGTTCATTTGGTCGGATTAAAATAAGCAGTTGAATATAACTGTCCCGAATTTCTGGTACACAAAATGCTCAACTTGATCAGTAGTCGGTTAATCCGATATAATTTTCCGTAATTTAGGGTAGATTACATAGTCAATTTGAGCATTAGTCGTTTAATCCGATATAGTTTTCCGCAATTAATGGTAGATTAAATACTCAGTTTGATCCTTAGCTGATTAATTCGATATAGGTTTCAGTTTGTTTCTGGCAGATTAAATCATAATTTCCAAGCTCTTCCGTTAAACCAGATAGAGCAGTTTTTTCAACCGATCTTGGGCTAAAAATTCTGGTGGCCCCCACCCCGCGTAATATTTAATTCTTACATTTATGCCAGTTACACATATACGTACATACATATAAAATATGTATGCATACTGTATATGCATCGTGTGTATTAACACGCATTAACATTAAGACTCACACTCAGGCTCACTAGAAAAAAAAATTCACTGTTAATAACTTATTCTCGAATTGCCCTCTTATTCTGTTGATATAGTAAGCAGAAAGGTGCTCATCCTAAGCATGGCCCACAAATATTACGATGACCAAACGGTGGGGTATGGGCCCCACGTTGGGAATCATTAAGATAGAGGTACCTGTAATTTGCTGTAAATTTGAATGTTCTAAAAACATACAGAGAAGCTAAATAACAAAATGTTCTCTCGAAGTAATTCCAAATGTTTTTTTGTTTTTTTTCACTTTATCTATTTTTTCCATTCTTTTCACAGTGGCAAGACATCATTTCAGAGGAAGTATCACAAAGAATAGAAAAAACCGGGCCACTCTCTCCGTTCGACCGAAATTGCTGTCCGAATCTGGACGCCACAATCAAAGAAACACTGCGAATGGCATCAGTACTGCCACTCGGATTCCCACACAGAGTCATGCAAGACTCAGTGTAAGTTCTTATATATTATACAATCTATAACTCTGCAATTCACAATTGAAAGTTATTAATATTGACTTCTTTTACACATATCGATATCTAATCGATTTTCTTAAAATGATGTAAATAAACATCCAGATCAAATAAACAACTTTATCAAATTAATAAAATCAAAAGCAAATTTGGTGATCAATCATTTCTTGCCTACAACTTAGGACTTCAGATTATCCTACTGCTTTATATATTTATACTAATTTTGTTAGGTGCCAACGATTCGGAACATTTACCCGCTTTCCGGTAATTATTTATATATACATTCTCCAGTTAAATAATACATCACCAACCAACACAACACTAAAAACAATAAAAAATAGAACAATAGATGTGGCGATTAAGCTTCTTTGTGATGTAATGAATATGCATACACCTGGGTTCCCCCTCACAGTAATATGATTGGCTGGTGTCAGCCATAAATACTGACTGATGTAGAGGTACAGGACGATACCTATTGGCTACGCCTATAGTCTTCGCCTATTGCCTACGTCTATTGCCTACCACTACGACAAGGACCAGTCAATTACGGTTAGCTACTAGATTGTTCTACCCGGTTACAGTAGTCCGAAACCACTTTGCTACTTTGAACAAATATATCCCTTTCCGGGACATATCACTTTGATAGCCGTATACTCTTTTCTTTAAATACACTTTGACACCGGCGTCGTAGCAACTACGACTCAAACTCACACCCGACCTCAGGTGGAACTCGTACATATGATCCATTGCTAAGGTTGCAGGTAAAATGGTCGGCTCTGTTTACCGCCTCAGTAAGTAACTGACTCATCCTGCTACCTTTACAAGAGCCAGATCAAAAATGGAGTACGGTTGTCATATTTGGGCGGGAGTTTCCCAGACGTCACTCTCTAGTCTTGACAAAGTTCAAAAGCGACCCCGAGCCATTGTCGGTGAGGAATTATTACTCACCATTTAACCTATCTCCTACAGGCGGGATGTGACGAGCCTTTCGCTGCTCTACCTCTACTTCCACGGAAAGTGCTCGAACGAACTACATTCCCTCGTCCCGACGAAGTAAACCTACACGGCAAGAATACGCCATGGCACTTACATATTAGCAAACCACACAGATTCCCTCCGTATTCCACCGATGAGAAGTAGGTTCCACTCGAGCAGCTTTTTTCCCGCCTAAATTTATGCAGTCCGGTGACCAGAGAAAAATGCTCACCAGATCAGTTGTCATGAAAATATTTTTAGAAAAGACAGAGAGAAGCGACATTATGTCTGTTAGAAAGTGACTGAAGTCGAGATGTCAAGTCAAGACCGATTACTTTGCAGATCCTTCTTTGGATTTTGTCAAGAACCTCGAAATTAATAGCAGGAACACCTGACCAGATGTGACAATGGTAGGATTAAAAAGACCTAACAAAGACATTCTGTTTAATTTCATGATTTTATTTTTCCAAATTTGGAATGTGTTGAATATTTTGATCGAAATTGTGAATAATCTCTCCAACGTTCATCGTGTGCCATTATTTTGTTCAAGAATTTTCGATCAAGGTGTTTTTGGCTGTCAGATTTCATTTGTCTACATTCTATTCCTGGTATTATAATTTGTATCTCTTACCTTCAGCGTCTATGAGTATCAAATTTTCCAAGCTCTCTTTTTTTTTTCATTATACGCGCTAGAAATTTCAACTGTCCCTTTCTAATTCTATGCATAAGTGTTCTTGGCCAATAATCAAATGGTGTTTTCACCATCCTTCGATGAAATATTTCTGTCGCCTCAAGTCTCTTCTTCATCTCTGATGATATTGCACAGAATTGCTTACTGCATAGGAAGACCGATATTGCATAAAAATTCAGTACTCTTTTCTTTTTTTTCTAACGACATTTGTTACTTAATACATTGCTTAGCTTTTGAAAGGCATGTTTCTCTATTCAAATGCATTCAGATAAGTTTTAAATTTGACACTTGTAAATAACAGCTAGGTACAGTAACTCTTTAAAAAGTCAGGGAGCAATCTGCGAAAAACCTCTGCTTCTGTTTGCACTCTTCTTCTTCTTCTTCTTCTTCTTCTTCTTCTTCTTCTTCTTCTTCTTCTTCTTTCCCACTGCTATGTTTACTTTTATTTCTTGTAATTCGTCATGTTATAGTAACATATGTGAGAAAACGACATTATTTTTGCAGCAACCTAATAACAACTAGGTTCAATAGCTCTTTAAAAATCAGGGACAATGTTGCGAAATATCTTCTGTTCCTTTTCGCATCATCCTTCTTCTTTTTCTTTGTTTATTTCTTCTTTTTTTTCTGCTCCTGCTCCTTTGTTTATTTCTTTTTTGTTTAATTCTTCTTTGTTTACTTCTTTTTCTTCTTCTTTACTTATTTTTCTTCTTCTTTGTTGACTTCCTTTTCTATTTGTTCTTGTTGCTCCTCTTGTTCTTCTTTTTCTTCTTCTTCTTTTTTCTGTACTTCTTTTTTGTTGCTGTTGTTATTTTTGTGGTTCTCTTTGTTGTTGTTTTTCTTCTTTTGTTTTCTTCTTTTTCTACTTGTTCTTCTTTGTTTACCTCTTTTTCTTCTTCGTTGTTTTCTTCTTTTTCTACTTGTTCTTCTTGCTCCTCTCCTTTTTCTCTTTCTCCGTCTTTTTCTTCTTCTTCTTCTTTCTGTACTTCTTTTTTGTTGCTGTTGTTGCTCTTGTTATTGTTGTTGTTGTCTTTGTTGTTCTTCTTCTTCGTTTACTTCTTTTTCTTTTGTGTTTTCTTCTTTTTCTACTTGCTTTTGTTTTACTGTTGTTGTTCTTCTTCTACTTCTTTGTTTACTTCTTCTTCTGTCTCTCGTTTGTTTTCTTCTTTTTCTACTTGTTGTTCTTGTTGTTCTTCTTCTTCTTCTTCTTCTTCTCACCCTTTTAATATTTTTTTCCGTTTCACTTCTTATTAATCTTTGATTATTCTCACTTTGTTGCCCCATTGCTGTCACATTCAAGTCTTGATCAATTATTTCATAAGATGCGTTTGCGGGATGGAAGTATCATTTTCTCTACTTCTGTTGAGTACCCGTGTCCAGTAGCTTCTTTTCTTCTGAAATGCCACCGAAATTGGTCCCCGTAAATCGAATTGCTTCCGCTTCATTCTTCTCTTCTTACACATGGAGTCCATTTTTTTGCCTCGTCTCCACGCCCAGACAATGCTTCCAGCAGATCTCTCGTCGAGAAATACAAACACGGAAGCCACTTCAATTTCAAAGAGAGGCTTGTTCAGATGGAAATATTATCCAATTTCAAACGACGTTAAACGCTAGATGCTCCAATGTGATCACATCACCAGAATGGTGCGAGAAAGCAAAGATACGATATCAATATCACTTGCATTAAAAGAATTTTACAAGAACCCAGACAGATTGAGACATATGGAAAATGCATCGGTTTTTCTTGCCAGGGACCTCAAGAAAAAACAGAAAATCTGGAACCAAACGGAACTGAGTTTCAGACATCAGCACCAGGATCCATAGTCGCATTTGCCTTACTCCTAAGATGTAATGAGAAAGGATCAATAGTCAGAGATTCAATGGCTGTTCAGCGTTCATGATATTAGGAAAAGTTTGAAGGTTGTACAGAAATCAGGTTTCTAGTTAGGTTTGCGGCATGTCAGCCTCAATGGGTTATTTAATGCCGACAAGATTTTTTATTACTGGTAATATTTTTTTTCAAAGTATTTCTGGTAATGAAAGCTACTTTTCATAGTGTTTTGACCCCAGTTTGAGGGTTAAGTATTTGCCCATAGCTGGGACCCTAACAGATGCTACCACCCCGGGTAAGGGTGGACCTGGGCACACCAGCAATTAAGTTGTCGTTCCACCCTCCTCAAAACCTCCTGATCAGAGGCTTTGCTGTTGGACGTAGTTTATCGTCTTACCCAGGACGCGGATGGAGTTTATCGTCCTACCCAAGACGGACAGAAAACAGACGATTA
>OZ010581.1:115486965-115509465 GCA_963932145.1 Acanthosepion lycidas | reverse complement strand
TTGGAGAGGCTGCAGAAAGGAGGAAGATTATACTTAACATAAGGAAGAGATAGATGAAATTTCTGGGACACGTAATGAGAAAGGAGGATCTGGAGAATCTGATACTCACAGGTCAAATAGAGAGAAAAATAGAGAAGGGAAACCAATGTATGACCTACCTGGTGGGCTTAAGAACGTGGATGGCAGAACGAGGCACGAAACTTAGCTACAAAGGATAGGGAGAAGTGTAGAGCCATGATCGCCTACATCCTGAAAGGACATGGCACACAAAAAGAATGGCCCTTACGCTAATGAAATAATGGTCCCTGTCAGACAGTGCCACATTTAATTCGCCTACACCCGACTTGAATATTTTTTTACTCGTGATATATTTTGGCGACATTTAGATCGCCTGAAATAAGCGGCAAATTCTTTAACTAAAATTGTTTTGCAATAAAAATATTCTGTAATAAATACCATTATTTTACGACTTATTGCAAACCAAATTAGCATATATTTCGAAACAAATGTAGTAAAATAAACTGTTTTCTTTTTATAACCAGCATTATAACAATAAAACTATCAAAATAAATATGAAATTTTATATTTAAGTTTATGAAAGTATTTGGAAGTGAAACTATCTAGAAAATTAAAGTTAATGCCTTATAAAATTTTTTGAAAACTTTAATATTCTGAACTAAAATCAAATATGTTATCTACTTAAAACACAATAACACAAAGTAAAACATACTTTACTTTGATTCCTGTAAAGTCAAACAAATATGAGTTTGCCATATTGGTAGCATTTCAGTTGTGAAACTATTTCATAACATCTGGAAAATTAAAACCATTGCTTTATAAAAGTTTGAGGGACTCTAGACTGCAGCCTATACTATGCTATAGGATAATACGGCCCTTTGCCCTAGGCTACAGCCAATACTAACCTAAAGGATAATCCGGTAATAATAATAATAACAATAATAATAATAATAATAATAATAATAATAATAATAATAATAATAATAGTCGTGCGTCGTCCGTAGTCGAGAGTCATTGTGAACACCGTCATTTTGTCGTTGGCTGCGTAGTATGTAATTGCTACATACGGTTTTTCAATTCATAGTTTTTCTTCTCCTAGTCTGTTTGCCAGTCATCATGAGAGAACCCAGATTGCCCTGGTATGAACCCTTAACTGATGCGATAAGAAATGGTGTTAGTGACCTCTCTAGGGCAATAGTATATTGAGGCGGGGCGGGGGAACCGTTTCATCACCGGCGACTCAACACCGGCGACTCAACACCGGCGACTCAACATCGCTCTTGGTTGTCATAGTGTGCAAATCTCTCTCTAAGATTATTTAGGCCATGCGCTTCCCAGAATTAATGGCCCTGCTCTCGACCGTACCAACAAGATCCAAAGGAATACGAGACATTACATTTAGGGGCGGATTGGCTGCAGAAGTTCTCGGAATGTTGTCAGTTTTGATAGCCAACCGACTTTGGCCCTCCATGTTTTCTGACTGGATTTACTTCCATACGAATCCCCGAATCTCTCCCGGAAGCATATTCACCAGTTTGATGTATTTCATAAGAAGTGACTTCGTACAATCTGAGGCTATAATCTGGGAGACAAAAGAACTAATATTAATCTGTATTCAAAGTGCGAAACTGTAGTCATAAAAAAAAAAAAATTCTAATGCAATCCCAACTATTCCAGGTTGGTGATTTTGCTTCAAATCTCTTCTTGGGACCATCATATAAATGATATATTCGTAATTAATTACATGCAAAATTCAGTTCTATTATTTATTTTTTTGTCTATCTAAACGTGACCAGAAATAAATATGAAAAGTTAATGTGAATGAAGAGGAAATAAATGAAATATTTACAACCTATATATAAATCTAAAATCTATTTACAACCTATATATTAATCTGCCACTTAATTGTTTTATGGTTAAAAATGTTGCATATTTACAAATCTATCTTTCGTCTGTAAATGACTGATGTCGAATTTGGTCTGCTGCTTTTGCTATTCATCTAGATATTCTTGACAAAATCCAAAGAAGGATCTCTGATGTAATCGATCGTGACTTGGCATCTCGACTTCAGTCACTTTCTCACCGACGTACTGTGGCTTCTCTCTGTCTTTTCTACAAATATTTTCATGGCAACGGCTCTAACGAGTTTTTTTTCCTGGTACCCCGACTTCATGAATTTAATCTTGGTACTAGATTGGCGTCTAGGTCCCACCTATTTACTGTTTAAATAGTTCAATGCAACCACTTCTACTCCAACAATTTTTTCTCGTACTTCCCACCTGGGGGTCTCGTTTCCGTTTACTTGTCTCCTTGATAAATACAATCTTCAAAAGTTTAAATGCCATCTTTTGTCCTTTCCTCAATCCTTCAAATACTCAGTCTTTTCCCTCACATTAACTCTGTGTAAACCCCTGCGTATTAGTAACATTCCCACCTTTCTTGGCGTGAAATGATACAAAAAATGCTTCTATATTTGGATCTCCTTAAAGATGAAGAAGACACTCGAAGCAACAGATATGAGGTTCTACAGAAGGATGTTGAGGATACCATGGTCTGAATATGTGAGCAATGACGAGGTTTTGTAGAAAACAAAAACAAATGGAAACTTATACTTAACATCAGGAAGAGGCACTTGAAAATTCTGGGTCATGTAATGAGGAAGTAAGGCTTGTAAAATCTAATACTCACAGGACGAATAAAGGGAAATAGGAACATATCTGATTGACTTGAGCAAATGGATGGTAAAACAAGTTTTGGGAGAAATAGCAAAAAGACAAAACATATTAAGATCTACAAGGCAGAGGAGGATGTGGAGGGACATGATCACTTATGTTCAGAAGGGACACGGCGCGTAAAAGAAGAAGTATAGCCACGTAAAATACCCTTTTCTATGCTTACCATTATGTCCACTTTAAAGTATGGACTCACTTAATTTTGTAGATGTTTTGTGTGAGTGTCTGTGTTTATTCCCCTGTGCTTACGTGTATGTGTGTTTGTGTGACTAATGCAAAGGCGCTATTATTGGCCTCTGCAAAATGACTACGAAAATAATTAATTTGCACAATTGATGGAATCGTATCCATTCCTTCATGAAACGTAGACTGTCCACTTTTCGTCGAACACCTGTGCTCTTCGACTGTGTGTGCCTTTAAAAACAAAACAAAAACATTTACGTTTCTTTTTTTACTTTCTTTTAAAGCGCAGTTATCTGTACAATTCTTTTCTTTTCTTTCTATTTTAAATAAACAAGCACGTTTTGTTGAAGTTCCGAAGACATTCCCAGTGCTTGATTTGCGCGTCTGAATTGAGATCAACTTCTGCATTATTTCGATGTGTCACGTCTCCAAGGCCTGCGTGCTATCAAGACTATTTGTCCGGTCACAAAAAGGTCAATATCAATTAAGACTAGGGACTGGGGGTAAATAGTGTGCGTATGCCTGGAATATCTCTTTTCTTTCTTCGGTGTCTCTCTCTCTCTCTCTCTCTATATATATATATATATATATATATATATAAATATATATATATATATATATATATATATATATATAGATAGATAGATAGATAGATAGATTAACGAATCAGTGACTAACCGGCTACCATTCATTTTCAAGAACACCCGTGGCTAGTCAAATCCAATTAGAGACGCCTACTCACCCGGCGGAACCAACCTGCGCCTTATACAGCAAATATGCCCAGCGGATCTTAGTTACACTTTGTGGGAGAGAGCGCATAATCTGGCGTGATGGATTCTTTGAACAAGGCCTCTATGCTCAAAGCCTCGGTCACGATGACTTGTGAATTCGTGCTAGCACATCCAACGATGGGTTCCGAATGGTCTGCACAGTTTCACTCATAACACTTATGGAAAGCCGTGGTATGGTTTTCCGTCACTTTCCAAAGTGCTATGCGCTAGGACCCCACTCCACTCCGGCAGATACCCCCAAGAAGTAACCATGACAAATCAACAAGTTTAACCCGTTCCAGATAACAACTTTTCAACGCGCCGAACATTCAGACCGGTAAATCTAATTAATACTGTTTAATTAAAACAGAGCAATTACTCAAGTACCATGTATGCCTAAAAATTACGTAAGACATGAAAATATATTAAAATATTTGTCAGATTTTATCCATTTTATAGAGTACTATCTGTTTCAATATTTTTTATATCTGTTCATATCTATTTTAGACTATGTATCAGAGTATGTCCCTATCTATCTATATATCAATCAATCTATCAACCTACGTACCTATCTATCTATCTATCTATCTATCTATCTATCTATCTATCACAGAGCCGGTTTCTCTTGCCTTTTCCATGATTTTGAAATCAGAGTTTTTCTTCTTCGAGATGGTTGGTATTAATGTCTAGAGAGCTCAGTCTACCTTTCTACCGAAGGAAGAAATGGTTTCATGCCTTTACCAAGGCGATTACTGAGAAAGCTGGAATTTCAAGCCGGCTCGCCAACTTCATTTTTGCCCCGATAACCGGTAAGCTACCCACAGACTTAAGCTTAAACAGCAATTTTTAAAAAGCCTTATGTAAAATCCGAATTTAGATGTTTTCCTCTGCATTGTACAACGGATTTAAAAACAATCCTTCTTTCATTGTTACCTAAACGGATCTTCAGGGTACCGTAAAGATCCGTTTAATTGAAACCGAGGTAGGGTGTTCCTGGTTCTTTAGCATTTATTTTATTTATCCCTGGCCTACTCGTATTGAACACTCTAAGTTTTAGCTTTATTACTCGCTTGGTTTTTTTTTCTTTGGACTAGATATTTAAGGCACTGGACGATTTATTTCGCCCTATCGTGATGTTTCTAGATCTTTCTTTTTTTTCCCTCGGGTACCAATTTGTTTTGATAGACTTACAAGTTGCGCTGTCCGTGGTTTTTTCCAACCCAGTATTAATATATATATATATATATATATATATATATATATATATATATATATATATATATATATATATATATATATATATTTATTAGAATGTAGCCAAAAAATACTCGGGCAATAAGAATAATTGTTATGATTTTATGGACCATTTAGAAGCGAATGAGTTGTTCAGGGGCGTTGACGGTTCGTGCGAAAACAGCATACCACTGTATGTAATTTTTACTTATTATTTACGTACCGGCGAGACATATTTCAAATTTACGTACCTTAGATAAGTTTTAGCAACCAAAAATACTAACAGTAAAATTATTGACAAAATATATCGTTATTGGTTTTTTTGTAATTTTTTTTTGTTTTTTAATTGCGTCGTCTCAGTCAATTAAGTCTTGAAATATCCAGTTTAAAAAGAGACATAAAGAAATACGTTTTTTTTTTCTGGGACGCTTATTATTCCTCTCTGCCAGGATTAAATAGCAGGGTAGACTGAACTTTTTTCCTGTGGTTGGTAACTAGTATAGAAGGACTACTGTTAATTAAAATCTGTACGTGGCTCTGGTGGGGACACAAAATTAAATTGTAACTAAGGTTCACTCAGTATAGTTACAGTATAAACCAGTGTGGCTCTGTTGGTGCTGGAGAAGCAGAAATAAGCCTGAACAGATTGACATGCACAAGAACGAGCAGCCATAATGAAGATGGGAAATCTCGCTGATTTGCAGTGTGTTTTCCATTCGAAATAATCCTGATGTAAGGTCGAATTTTACAGAGGGACAGCAGGTATTAAGACAGACGAGTTTCTGTCTGGTTTTCTGGGAAGTGGCTCGCCTTTCCAAAATTATCAGAATAACATCATCTTCACAATCATTCGGCCACTGTGCCTTTAAGTCTCTTTCCTATGTCCGTCTTTCCAATTAAACTTCAATGAAAATTGAACTGAACGCTAAAGTGGGAAAACTTAATCCCCATTGGGCTTTCTATATCTCACCTTGTTTTATTTTAGTACAGCATACTTATTGCTACATTTATTTCACTGAATCTGAGCCTGTACTAACCAGGACAAGAATTGAACTCATAAATACAAATTCTCCTCTAAAAAGTAAAAAAAAAGCAATAGTGGAGATGATTAACCGAAAGCGTCTAACAAAATGGTCTTATTCTTTACATTCATTAAGTCAAGCAGAGAAGAGCGTTTATATGCATACAAGAAAATCTATAACCTTGTTATATATATATATATATATATATATATATATATATATATATATATACATATACATATATATATATATATATATATATATATATATATATATATATATATATATATATTTAGTTGTATGGATATGAGTTTGTGATCCTAGGTTTCACGCTATTGTGATCATCAAAAAAGTTTGTCTGATGATCACAAAAGAGTGAAACCCAGGATCACAAACTCATATCTATACAACTGAATATGTTACCTCTATCACTGATGTTGAACACTTTCCAATAAGTACTGCGCATGTAAAATAACATATATATATATATATATATATATATATATATATATATATATATATAGAGAGAGAGAGAGAGAGAGAGAGAGAGAGAGAGAAATGTCGGAGATGGTTTTATATATTTAGTCAGAGTGGCCAGGGATAATCGCTGTAACGTGACTGTCACATTTGCGTATCAATGTGATCTGCAGACGCGTCTTACTGTTAGATAAGACATGGCGCGAATGCGATCAACACTGATGTATTGTTAGTATAATCATCGTTGATTTCATCTCAATTCCATTTCCAAAGTTTGAGCCCAACCGTTTTCAAATTGGACCATGGTGAAATTCGATAACATGATTCAAGTTCGGAAACCGAACCTTCTAACAATTCATCGAATATAATTAATATTTGTTCTGGTTTTACATTGAGCTCTCTGGATTATATTCTCCCTGGAATTATCCATACGGATTGCGAAACACATCTTTACCTATATATTTATATATATAATAAAAAGCTGCTCAACTTTTATGGACAGGCATGTGTCACCCAAAGACTGCAGGTGTTTTGCAAACTTTTAGACCGATGGAACATGTTGTTGAGCCATTGTGCTTGAGTGGTCAGGATCAATTGCCACATGTTTCGGCGAGTGGACAGCAAGATCTGCTTTCCTGCGTACGACAAAGCCACAGTGGCCATTAAGTCTATCATTAAGTGGAGCAGCATACTGCAAATTTTATTTAATATTTACACGAAGTTAATCCAGATTTTCAAGTTGGCCTCGCTTAAATCTTTATATAGATCAGAAGCGTGAGCGGCGCCCAGCTTCTCCGCTCTGATGCTTTTTCCCCAGGAGAATAGGTGGTGCTGCACCCCTTCAGATTGTTTTGGAATTTGTCTTTGTAACGCAAGTGTGACAACAGCTTAGAATAAGGAATGACACATCCGATTAGAATAAGAGCATTCTTATGCTGTCTAGGGACAAAATACCGATTATCTTCAGTCTCCCATAAGGGTAGCCCCTGAACATTATGCGAAAATCAGATGCATAAAATAAGAGAAGGTGCTGAAAAGCTTTTCGCTTGACCAAGAAGAACGTACAAATTTTTTTCTCATGTTTAGGCATTTGGGAAATAGGTCGGACAGAGAACTTTTCAGGACTCAATGCTATATAGAGTAACGAATTAATTTTCCTTGTTTCATTGTGCTAAGCAGTTAATTGCGCCTTCTTTCATCGTCTGTCCATTTGCATTGTAGATATTTGCCATAGATCAAAATGGCGTGTAAAAAAGAAAAAAGAAAAAAAAAACTCTTTCTTTCGGTGAGCAAATAAATGAATGAAAAAAGGAGAATGGATAAGTGGCAGGAAAACACGGCACGGCGATGAATTGTTCAAGATTTGCTAAAGAAAAAAAAAAAAGAGACCCCAAAACAATCATGACGTCGGATGCTAAAAAGTATTTGGCAAGTTGATGACATGTTCCACAACACCAGCCTCGCTTTCATGTTTTGGCACGTTAGCAACACAACTTGCGCCATTTGCACGTTGGTTATCTTCCAAATGTATCCAAACGAAACTTTTTTCACAGGCGAAAACAGACACGCCAATTCCTTTTTTTTTTTTTTTTTTCTTTTTCGATTTTGTTTTATGTATGTGTTCATTATGCGTGTATATGTGTATGTGTATTTTGGTGAAAAGCTGGTTGTGTGCGTGTTTGTTTTTACTCACGCCTTTACGTCATATCAGCGTTTTATTTTTTAACTTTTTACTCGTGTTTTTATTTGCCATCTTTTAGTTTTGTTCTTAGCTTTCCTTATATTTTTATTAATGGCTTTTGTGGAATTAAAGCTCTCTTTTATCTAATATCTTTCTTTTAGTCTTTCTTTTCTTTTTCTTTTTTTTTTTTTTTTTGAAATTTCTTCATCTTTTTCTATGTTGAGTTTAGTTTCTTTCTCGTATATTGGGTTTTATTTGATTCGTTCCCATCACGTGAGATCTTTCCTTTTTTGTTTTCCTTTACAATGTTGTTCCATCGCATTTCTTTTTTGCCTTTCTCTAAATCATTCATTTAAATCGTCTTTTCATTTTTCTTACTAATGAACTTTCTTTTTCTCACTTCTTTTATTTGTTTGTTTTTTTTTGTTTGTTCTTTCTTCTACGATAATCGTTTCCTGCTTTTTTTCTTTCTTTCTTTTTCTTTGTTCATTAATCGTTTTTCATCTTTCTTTCATATTTCAACTTCAATCCTTACCCCCTTTTGTCCTTCGTTTATTTCATTTTACTTATTTTTTTTTCCTCTGTTCTCTTTTTTTTTTCTCTTGTTATGCATTTCAACATTTCTTTTTCCTTCCCCCACTCTCTCTCTCTCTCTCTCTCTCGTTTACTATACATTCCGGCCTTTCATTTTCCTCTCCTCTCTCTCTCCCTCTCTCACTAGTTTCCTGTG
Organism: Acanthosepion lycidas; assembly: GCA_963932145.1. NCBI lineage: Eukaryota > Metazoa > Mollusca > Cephalopoda > Sepiida > Sepiidae > Acanthosepion > Acanthosepion lycidas. The sequence goes on along the minus strand of OZ010581.1, from coordinate 115,500,619 downwards.
CTCTTCGACCTCTTTTTCTCTTCCCTCCTTTTTCTCTTTTGCTATACATTTCGTCCTTTCTTTTTGTCTCTCCACTCTCCTTGCTCTCTCTCTCGCTATAAATTCCACCCTTTCGTTTTCTTCTCCTCCTCACTTTCATTTGCTATACATTTCATCCTTTCTTTTTCCTTTCCCGCTTCTCACTCTCTTACTATATATTTCGTACGTTCTTCTTTTCTTTAACTCTCTTTCTCTCTCGCTGTACATTTCGTTCTTTCTTTTTCCTGTTCCCCTTTTTCTCTCTTTTGCTATACATTTCTTCCTTTCTTTTTCATCCAACCCTCTCCCACTTACTATAAATTTTGTCTATTCTTTTTCCGCTCCTCCTCTCTCTCGCTTTTGCTATACTTTTCTTCCTTTCTTTTTCTCTCCCATTCTCTCTCTTTTGCTATACATTTCCCCCATTTTTTTTGCATCACCCTCTCTATCGTTTGTTATACATTTCCTCCATTCTTCCCCCACCTCTTTTTTTGATATATATTTCCTCCTTTCTTTTCCCTCCCGATTTCTCTCTCGTTTACTATACATTTCCTCGTTTTCTTTTTCCTCCTCTTTCTTTCTCTCTCTCTCTCTCTCTCTCTCGTTTCCTATACATTTCCTCCTTTCTAATTATATTGCTTCTTTTATTCTTTCTTTCTGTCTTCCTTTTTTCATAAACTCGTAATTACTTTTCATTGCTATATTTTTACTCTCCTAAGTTTTCTTTTAATTATGCATCTTCGATACTTTTACATTTTTCTTCCTTTTTTTTTTGTCTAACTTACGCATTTTTTTTCTTCACCAATTCCTTCATCTTTGGCATTGTTTTATTAAAAGTCAGCTTACTTTTATTTCTTCCTTCACCCTTTTCTTTTCTAATTCTTTCTGTTTTTTCATTAATTTTCTCCTCGCCAACCAGCTTCATTTTTTTTTTATTTCCGCATTTCGCACTTGGTTTTTGAACTCTCCAATCTTTTTTTTTTGGTTCTTCCTGTAGGTCCTTTTTGTCCCATCTACCGCACCCATTATCACGTGTCCCTGCTTAATTATAACTTAATTCACATACTACATTTGAAATAACCATATGTAGACTATTATATCAAAGATAATAACTACTATTTGCTGTTGACGGAGCCATGAATTCAACAACTGCTAATCCTGCATCGGGTTAATAGCCTCGTAAAATGGACACCGAAAATTTATACATTTTTAAAATACTTGTTATCTCATGGCTAAAATAAACAGGGGATGCTTTCAGGTTTTTTGTTTTGTTTTCATTTTTTGTGGGGTGGCCTTTTTGTTCCATCTACGGTGGAAAATAACATCGTTCTTTTCTTAGAAGGTGAGTAACAAAATATCGAATTGGATCTGTTGTATACGTGAACGTTTTGTTTCTTAATTCATCTTCGAAACAAATATTAACATCTCTACCGGTATAGTGATTTTCCAAGCGTAGCTTGGATGTGGTACAAAGGCCGAACATCTGTGCCGATATATATGAATTTCATTTCAGCTTTAACAGCGACGAGTAGACTATAATCTAGAAAATATAATGAAACTTTAAGAATCCAAATGAAGCAAGATGTATCATCGTAGACAGATCAACCCTGTATTGCTGCTAGTATTCATGATAATCTTAAGAGCAAATACTAATAGAAAAATGTCATTTCTGTTTTTAGAAAACGCAGATCAAGCACCCGTGTAGATAATACGACCGTAACAAACTAATTACCGATGACTTCCAATTAAGTATGAAAATAATAATGATATCCTTTACTATGATTCTTATTAAGGCACATGTAACGATTCCCGTAAATCATCAAAATCGTAGGGCAGCATATGTACTGTAACTGTAGCAAGAGTGGATGTGTCTAGGGCTGGATAGTCTGAGAGAGTCCATCCTTATTTAGGCTGGTTTTGAATTCGGAAAACTTCACCTTCTAGAATGATTGCCGTCTCAATCTAGAGAGCAGAAAGGGGATTTGCGAGAAAGTGGGCGAGACGGATTGTGACTGAATCCGGACTCGACACGCCCGTTTCTTTTTCCGGATTGTTAACAGTTATACTACCCGCATCCACAGAACGTCTTATTAAATCTTTCGGTATCATGGTATCTATATGAAATTGTCGCCAAACTAGAGCCAAATTTTTTAAATGGTCTCTTCAGATCTAGACTTCCATGTAGATAGCATGTAACACAAAGAGAAGGTATTATTGCATTTTACTATTATTATTATTATTATTATTATTATTATTATTATTATTGCGTGTCCTTTCAAGCGAGAAGCGGGCGATCCTTTGAAACTCTTAGAAGCGTTTTTCTATTCAGCATTCCCTCAATTCTTGCTCTGCCATCCGTTGACACAAGCTTGTCCTTTCTGTACCTCTAACCTTCAATACATGTATAATTCTCCGAACCCCCTTTCCTTTTTTTGTGTCCAAAATATTTCAGTTGTCTGCTTCTGGTTATCTCATTTTCTGTCTTTATCTTCCTTAGAAACGTTTTTTTTAATTCCATGCATAATCTTCCTATTTATATTTTCCCAGCTTCTCTGTTTGTATTGCCCCAAATCTACTCTTCATTTGTTAGAAAAATGTTAGAAAATTGACTAACATTCAATTCCCTATAAAACTGATATTACATCGCATCTGGGCAGTATTTTCCTTGTTGCTAATGAAAACTATCTGTTTCTTATACTTTACTTAACTTTTGGAAACCATCTCTCGCCATTCCAAGATTTTGGTGCCATATTTTTACGTCCTCCAGAAAACAGCTTCCGGATAATTGAGTTTTCTTCTTCTTTCTTTAATTCCAGTGTACGAGGCTATCATATACCCGAAGACAGCATGGTCATATTAAATATCTGGGGTATACATCACGACCCTAAAGCATGGGAGGATTCTTACACATTTAACCCAAGTAAGTATAAATTTTTATCTATCTCTTACATCCCACCTCCAATGATGATTATTAAACTACTTTTCGCAAGACGTTGCCAGTGTAGTGAGTTCGACCAATACTCAGTTCTTGAAACTAAGCAAGACTTTGGCAATTATCTTCAAGTATATATGTGTTGCTGGGATGGAAATGACTTGAGGTGGTATCAAGGCACACGGTAAGCCCACTGGGAGTTTTTAACCCATTAGCCGTTGCAGAAATGTCCGACTAGGAGAAGGGAAACTTTATTATGACCCTGCGACTTGACTGTGTCTGATGACGTTAACTGGTTCTTCTTTTGGGTTACATGTTCTTCTTGCTTAGGGATGAGGATTCGGCGGGCGCAATGTCTTTTTATTGCTTTAAAGATTTCCTGCACTGGCATTATTTGATATCGTAAGTCATAGTTGAGTTTGGAAATTATATTTTTCGATAATCATACTCGACAACGAGTTGGCAGTCTTCCCCCCTCTCTCTCTTCCTCACACGCACACATATATACAACAACAACAACACACACACACACACATATTGTCTTTTACAGTGAGGTTTACTTTATACAAAGCCCAGGGGAAACTCGAGGTAGAGGCTTACATTAGGAGGCAGTTTGTACAGATAGGAGGGGAAGATAACGTTTAACCCTAGACATTGGAGTCTGTTTCTCAGAGTGGTGGTTATTGGTAAGAAGCTGTTCGAGTGAAACTTACTTCTCACCGATAGAATACGGGTGGAATGTGGATTGTTAGCTAAGATGTGAGTGCCATGGCAGCTCTTTGCCGTGAAGGTTAGAGTTGGTGTAACCAAGGAATGTAGTTCGTCCGAGCACTTTCCGTGAAAGTAGCGATGGAGCAGCGAGAGGCTTACCACATCCCGGCTGTAAGTAAGGTGGAGAATAATTTACCCCCCACAAAGTCTCGGAGACTGTTTTACGTTCTATCGAAGCTGAAGAATGCGTTCTGGGTAACTCCCGCCCAAATATGACAACTAATCGATTTTTGGTCTAATCTGGATCTTGTAAAGGTAGAAGAAAGTATGTGAAGTCTGGTACCTATTAGAGCGATACCAGGAGCCGGTCATTTTACCTATATCTTTAGCGATAGATCCTATGTATGAGTTCCATTTGAGGTCAGGTGTGAGTCGCTTGTGGTGTGATGTAATGGATATAGTTTCAGAATAAGAAATCAAAGAGTCGAGTTCGAAATCCAGTCGAGTTCATTACATTCACTTCCACAAAAAATACCATTGGGAAATGTATGAATCTATTTCTTCTTCTCCAGCTATGGGTTGAATGGCAAGGCAGATTGGGTACTACAGCCTTGGCAACCAGTCTACCACAAAACATAACGGCAGGGCCCTATTGCGGGGGAAAAAAAACAACATTTTTGCTTAGTCAGTCATGAATCGAAAGACTCGCGAAAGACTCACGAAAGACTCACGAAAGACTCATGATTGCTCAAACGTGTATCATGTTTGGCACCCACCTGACTGAATTGTTATGAGGTGTTTCTTAAAATATGGAATTATTATGTCATTCTTCTCAAAAATTTACTTTTGTAGAAGTCTAAATGTTCTTGTCATTTATGTATTTTTACAAATGGTAATGTGGAATTTTGTCTGTTATGGATTCATTTTTATTTACTTTTCTTCTTTTTTTTTTCATTTCTTAGGAAGATTCCTCGATCCTCACAGTAAAAGCAGGAGTTATCTCCCCTTTGGCTTAGGTCATCGAGTCTGCGTCGGATCAACTCTCGCTAAAATGGAAATTTTTATGTTCTGTGCCTATTTAGTAAAAAATTTTGTGTTCTCCAGTCCGGATGGAGAGCCCTTACCAGATACAACTGGACGGTCCGGATTGACCATTCGTCCCAAACCGTTCAAAATTTGTTTAAAGAAAAGGCTGTGATGCGAGAAACCTGCTCTTCTTTCCACCTCGTTACATACAGACTTATATAAATACCTTTATGGTGGATTGTATTAAATACTGTAATGGCTGTTGGACATCAATATATGCTTTTCCAAACATGAAGGAAAATATAAACGAGAGGCGGAAAGATTAAACAAATTTGTTTTAAAACGTTCTGGTTAAACATGGAAAAAAAATGAACTTTTATCCCACAAAACAAAACAAAATTAAGTGGGATATGTACAAATTATTGACACTTTGATTTAAAAATAAACAAAAAAACACATTTCAAGAAGAAAAAAAAAATATTATTCCGCTCAAGTGAGCGTCTGCACAGACAGCGCATGCGCAACTGCTACTAAAGGAATGGCCGATGGATATTTTACGTTTTGTTTTTTTTCTTTCTTATTATTTTTCGCGTTATCGGCTCTGCCCTTTTTTGTATGCATTATAACATTTCAAATGACGAGAGAGAAGAAAAAAGACGAAAGTAAAAAAAAAAGTTAACGAAAACAAAAGCAAGGAACATATTGATAAACATTGCAGCAGAAATAAAATGGATACTAAAAAACAAAGTAAAAATAACTGCAAGACCAAAGCAAAGGCAATTAAAGACAGTTTTGTAGAATTTTCTTTTTTTTTTTGAAAAAAGGAACTGTTATTTAACCAGCAAGTAATCAAAACGGTTTAAATCCAGTGTAAAAAGTGAAAAAAAACTGAAAAGAAAAAAATAACCAGAGAATGAACTTCGAAAAAGTCCCCCAAAAATATACATATATAAATATATATGTATATATAATTTATTAGATTTTATGTATATGTATATCTATATATATCTATTCATATATATATATATATATATATATATATATATATATATATATATATATATATATATAATATGTAATATATGTATTTATTATATGTATATTATATATATACATATTTCATATACTGATATTTATATTATATATCAATATGCACTATAAATGCATATTGATATGAAATTTCACATAATATGAATTATATATATATATATAAATATGTAATTATGTATAAATATATTATAATATGTATATAAATTATATATATACACTATTATAGTCGATATATAACAGGTTGTATATATATATATATATATATATATATATATATATATATATATATATATATATATATATAAAACTGAAGATAAATTGTTACGGGCGAAACCATATGAAAGACGTTTCAAAGAGAATTTTTGATCTTCGTAAAGGACTTGCAAAATGGAAGCAAGGAGAAATGTAATTTATTTTCTCATAAATTTGCGATCATGTGGTTGATGTGTAAAAAAAACAACAAAAAGGTTGGGTTCTTTTTTTATATATATTTTTTTTTTTAATTTTTCTATTTTCTTTTTTTCTTATTTTCTTTCTTTTTTTTTTTTCGGGGATTTTTTCTTTTATTTTTGAATATACAAATATTTATTGATAATTTATTTTCTTGATCGGTTAAAAATATTTTTCTTAAAAGGAAAAAAAGAAAACAAAAGAATTCGCAAAAAAAAAAAAAAAAATGATTAAAGAGAAGAAGAAATGTTAATTTTTTCGCTTAATGTTTGTAAAGAAAATTATTAAAATCATTATTATTAAAAAAAAATTGACAGAAGGAAAGCGAAAACATAAAGGACTTGCACATGATCAATTCATTTACGGGTAGTATATTTACTGTGAGAAAGACGAGGACGTGAGTAAAGAATAAAACAACATATATATATATATATATATATATATATATATATGTATATATATATATATATATATATATATATATATATATATGTATATATCTATATATATATATATATATATATATATATATATATATATATATATATGTATATATCTATATATATATATATATATATATATATATATATATGTATATATATGTATGTATATATATATATATATATATATATATATATATATGTATATATATGTATGTATATATATATATATATATATATATATATATATATCTGTGTTTGAATATCAGTGTGTGTGTATGTGTGTGTGCGTGCGTGTATGTAAAGGGTGAGACGAGAGACGCTGATGACAGTGAATAAAACAACGTATAAAGCGACAGGTGCGGATAAAAAAAAAAACAAAAAAAAAAAAACAATGAAAGCAATGATTGATAAAAGGAAATAATATAGAAAAGAAAAAGACGGAAGATCGTATGAAATTACAAAAGAATGTTAAAGGATGGAAGGAAGGAAAGTCGAAAGGGCGGAGGGAAAGTGAGCGATGTTAAAACTACTTGTGTTAATGAATCGGTTTAACCCGCATTACCCGACATTTTTGAATACATTTCCCCTCCCCCCAACACACACACACCACCCTTAATTTTCTCGAATTATTGCAGAGTTTTCGAACGTCAAACACGTTAGAATTATTTCGATACCCACGATGAATATATTATATTCGATATGCACCCTTTATAGTGATAAAATGATTATTACCATACTAGCTGAGTTACCCCGCACTCGTCGTATTTTGGTGGCTTTCAAGTGACAACATGTCTCCTACCACGCTCACCTCATTCTAAATGCTGATTTTAATCATGATGCCGACTGGATAGTTCGATTCCTTGTCAGTTTGCTAATTCTTGTTAACCTTTTTGCAAAAACTCCTAAAGACGTTCCAAGTGAGCCATTAATATGACCTTCATATTTGCTTCTTTTTTTTTGTTCAATTATATCCTTATACTATTCCCTTCTTTGTATTTCCCACCCTCAGTTTTATTTTGCGATCTAATAGGAATTTGATATTCAATATCTGATAGATATTTTTCCGTTTACAATGACTGAATATCTTCTTCTGACTTAGCCACGTTGAGATATTCGAATTTTAAATTTCTAAAGAATTTTAAGTTTTCTGTTCTATTGCACAGTCTTTGATCATTCTTTATTATTTCTACTTCTTCCTCAAAGCCTAAGATTTTGATTGCTAGTAACAAAAATATCCTTTAATGTTCAGGTCAGCACTCGTTAAGAAAATAAACCAATCATTTCTTCGTTTTACCGACTGGTTATTTGCAATACATTCGTAGTCAGCTATTGTTATGACTCGCAATGGTTCTATTTACAAATCACAATCGAATATCTTCAAAATTTTCACTATCTTTTTGTACAACATCGCAGTGCTTCAGTGATTACTGGTACTGTAATTATTTTCTTTGCTAGTCCTACTTAAACTTTCAGAATTTCATACTTTAAATCATTGTAGTTATTGGGTTGCTTTGCTTTGCTTTCAGTTCTCATGTCAAATAAAAAAGTGACTCCTATATGATAGCAAATGTTTTCTCTATCGGTCCAGCAGGAAAATTTCTGTTTGATTGCATTATTATTATTATTATTATTATTATTATTATTATTATTATTATTATTATTATTATTGTTGTTATTATTATTATTATTATTTGCTTTGATCACTGTTGTATATTAATTTCCTTACGAAATGGCTTCATAATAGTTTTACTGAAGATCTTATAAAATAATAATAATAATAATAATAATAATAATAATAATTATTATTATTATTATTGTTATTACTATTATTATTGGTAGCCATTTTTATCGTATCCAGGGCATCAATGTTTATCGCTCTAATAGGATTTAAAGTGCCATATTTTTTCCAGTTTCAGTTTCAAGGTCCGTGTATTCATATCCTTTGTCATATTGTTTGCCAGATCTATTTTTATTCGATGGCACGGCCATAACTATGGGAAGAAAAAAAAAAACTTCCTTTCCCTGCTTGTAGTCTTTAAATACAATATCTTGTCTATGAGCATTTATATGCCTGTCAGTATGAATAGTAAAGTCAAAAAATAGTGACTTCATGGCTTTTCTTTTCTTCTTCTTATTTATTCGTCCGTATTGCATTGTGTCACCAGTGGTAATTAATGGCTTACACTGAAAAATTAAATGTCAGAAATCTCCTGAAAGAGAACTGCATTTTTTTTTTTAATTTTTGCTAGGTCGAGCATTAATGTTTTCAATTTATTTAAGATTTTCTATGTTGTTTGCCGTAATTCCTTTGCTAGCGTTTTTTTCTTGTTATTATTTATTTCTACCTGATCCTATTTTCCGGCTAGGATCGGGTGGGGCCCTGGAATCTCTAAGATCCAGAACCCCATTTATTATAGTGTAAGCAATACTTCTAAGGGGCCGCATATTTTTTTCATATTCTTGAACTATTATATTTTATCTATGAGAAGGCATTTGTTTTTTGTAAATTATTAATATATTACTATTATTATTATTATTATTATTATTATTAATATAGATTATTCTTCTGCTCTGTTTTTCGTTTTCAACCGGAGATCTTACATTATCGATATTCTCCATCAAGTGGTATGACCTCAGAGAGAAAAAACACCTTTGGCAAGAATAATTGCAGAGCCAAGCAACACAGACTTCTGTAGCGATGGGATACTAGGCGTTATTTAGATTCTTATTAATTTCGATGGTGCGGACAGCGACGTCTCGATGTTCACTGGGAAAATGGTGAGCCGAACGTTCCACATTCTGTCAGCCACAATTCGGAGGTCTGTCTATTTCTTAAGCTTGTCATTTTTTTTTTAAATGACATGTCTACTCGGAAGTGTAAACTAGTGCAGGTTTTTAGATGTAAATAGAACAACATTTAATATTGTGTGTCAAAGCGACGTTCGTATTTGATACAAAGATTAACTCTGAAAGACTTAAATCTTTCAATGTGACTCAATGGACTCAAATCGGTGATCAAAGCAGAAAAAAAACCCTATTAGCATTGTTCGAAACTAGATTCCTTGTTTTTTTATTGAAAGTTTAAAAAAAAAATTAACTACGACCTTCAAATGTAACTCTACATAATCTTATATATATATATATATCAGAGTAAACGTAAAGAGCCAGACAAACCTACCCAGTCTAACCTGACGTACCGCGTAGGTGAAACTTTGGTTTACTTTACTTTATTTGCTCTACTTAGCATATTGAGCACTTTGATTAGTTATTTTACTTACTCGTATCGGAGGTTTTTTCTTTGAACTCTGAACTTAGATTCTAGACGATTATTTTCGCCGGAAATATATGTTCTTTTTCCCCACTTTTTTTCCCCTTGGGTATTGGTTTGTTGATTTACAAGCTAAAACACCTAAGGTTTTGCCGGGCGAGTACAACTGCTTATACTTATAAGATTATTAGTATTATATATATATATATATATATATATATATATATATATATATATATATATATATATATATATATATATATATATATATATATATATATATATATATATATTCAAATTTAATATATTATATTCAAATTGAGTCTATACGGTGGTATAATTGGTTAATTATACATGGAACCACTGCTAGTAACACTCCGCTCAATATGTATTGGGCTGTAGTGACAAATTCAGCATTTTATTATACTATTTATATAAGCCTCCACTCAAAAAGATCACACTTCTATTTTAAAATACTATTAATTATTAGCACAAGCTATATCATATCCGATTTATTAGTTGGCCTATAGAGTCAAAAAATAGCGGGAAATTTTGAAATCCTTAAAATTATTCAAATCTTTTCATATTCGAATCATTAAATATATAAATAAATATACGAGTTTACCAATGTCATGTAAAATAACGACATATTTTAAACGCACGCACTATTAGGTTTTCACATGTGATTCTAGGAATGTAAAAATATATCCGTTTAGCCAGGCTGTTAAAGATGGCGACATATTTTATTAGGTACTTACTTATTTTCAGAAGTTTTTTTTATATGTTTCGTCTTAAAAATATAAATATAGTAGTTTAACTACACAGTCAAAAATGACGACATATATTAACTGCTTATTAGAACCTTTTCACATGTAATCTTGCTGATATATAGATATTCACAGTACCTGTCAGAAATCACAGTCTTATCTACCGAGAGTGATATGTGTGCTTTATTTCGAATTAAAGTGTTGCTCTTCAGCACCTTACCTAGGATCTGTGTAGAATCTGTACAAAATTGTGTGTGTAAGTTAAATTTACCACGCTCTTAAAATGTATGTGATGGATAAATAGTTTATCTGTTTATCGCCGAGTCGAACGTTAGAAACCCGACCGGATCTGTTTGTTTGTCTCTATATCTATTTGCGTTATTACAGCAGAATATTTACAAACAAAAAATATTAAAAAAAAAGAAAAAGAAAAAAGAAAAAGAAAACTACGTGGATTATTTTGCAGTAAAATAATAAAAAAGGAGTATTTATTTTGCACCTCTTTCATAGTATGTTACAGGAGTAAAACAAATTGAACGTGATATTATAACATCAATAACGACACTTTTCTATTAATTCTGCGAAATGAAGGAAGGATCTAATTGTAAAGAGATAATTTTCTAATTCTCTTATCTAATAAGTCTTTTAAGAAACGGAAAGAATCACGTCATCTATTTATTGATCGATAGCAGCTTATTGATAATAGTGTTACTCAAGGATTTTAATAACATTATGATCTATGATCAGTGTAGTATTTGAAAATTAACTTTAACAAAATCCATTCGAAAAAAAAAATCTGTTTTGACATACAGTGACTGAAAATTTGCGACCCACAACCAAGAAATGGATGCCACTTCTATACGACATTTGATAATAATAATAATAATAATAATAATAATAATAATAATAATAATAATAATAATAATAAATACACCGTTAAATTTAATAGTAACCACATGATAATATGTGAAGAATAATATCAGCTAGTTGTATTTAGATAATAATTATAATCGTTAATAAATTCGTATGCAGAGGTACCTCGGTGTAGTGTACTGGTTAACAAGTTTGAATCTCTAGAATAATTACTAGGTCGAACTCTCTATCCTACCCAAATCTAAGCTAATCACCATGAATATGAATGTAGCCCTAGTGTAGCACTATTTTAAAGGAAGTCATGATCTCGACAACATGCGCCTAAAGGAAGATAAATTCACATATGTTTAAAGTTTATCTGAGTGCTCATACATTACAAAACAGACCGTGTCGTTACACAAAAACATTAATCACTGGCTTTATATATATATATATATATATATATATATATATATATATATATATATAAGCACATTTTAATAAATATTGCATCTGCTATTTTTAATTGAAAATATTTTCCATATATAAGTATTGTTTCTGTCGATAAAATTATTTTTTTAATGCCTGCCTTTATATAGAAAGGATTTATGATAAAATATATTGTTCTAAGTTATGCTAGATTTATCCGTTAAAGTATTCAATATCAGCTTATGTAAATATAAAAAGTGGACACTGAAGTCAACACCCAGAGTCAACAGGCCATAGAAAAGATTTATATATGTCATCTCAAAATTCAGCCCTAAGTTAGCAGCCAAGTAACAAATGTTTTCACTTAAAGAAAAGTTACAATAATTATAAGCTTGTCTTCAAAAATGTTTTTTTTCTGTAATAAATTTTTTTTTTTTCAATAAAAAAAATTAAAAGTTTTGTACAATTTTAGTCTCGGTAACGTTAGTTACGATTTTATTTTCTGCATCGATCGTATTGACCATTGTTGTCGTCTACCAGTTCTCATTACTACAAATTGTATGTGCGGACCCCACCCTCTATAAAAAGTCAAAATAATCTTCAAACTGTATTGAATTCTTTTAAACAAGTGGAAAATAGTAAATGTTCTTAATTAATTATTATGTTTAATATAAACGTAAGAAAAGTAAGATGTTTCTCTCATGGTCTATCCTACGTAGCTGTGTCCAGAGTAGCAGATTCAAGTTGATTTAGCATAATGATAAATGACACTTTACAAAATAGATGCAAAAGAACTATTATATTCTTTTATCGTTTGTCGGGCAGGTATTCCGCTACTAAAAAAAATAATCATATTGTCAAATGTCTATTGTCGCCATGTAAGTTGTGTTAAAGGCATTCGTAATAACAATAACAGTCAGAAAAGTAATGATTTCTCTTATTCATTTCATTTCAAATTTACTTCTTACATGAGAAAATATGAGTACTATCAAAAAGAAATGTCCTATAAAGATTATAGAAATAAAATATACTATAGAAAATTACAGAAAGAAAAAATAATATAGAAAACGATAGAAATAAAAAAAAATACAGTGCCAAATACTATTTCGCAAAATGATTCAACCAATGTACTGCAATTTTGTATTTAATGTACTAGACTCTTCTAACTGTACAGAAACAAGCGACTGTTGGTAATTTACCGGCTGAAATACACAAACAATGGAAGAACAATTGAATTAAAATTATTGATTTGTTTAATCTCCCATTTGCGGTATGAAATGAGGAGAAATTTAACTTTTACAAAATAACAATTATAAATTTATTTGAGTCCAGTTGGCTAATGTCGAAATCAGTAAAATTTGCTTCGAAACAACAGATGAGTTAACATTAATTATTCATTTGTACTAGATTAGTAAAGAGTAACCTCCCTTTACCTGAACTCTTCTTATACTTGACTTCCTTCCTCCACTAGAATAATGTAAAGACATTACTATTTACAACTTAAAAATAAAACTATTTAAAAATCCTAATCAGACATATTATCTTCCACTGACATAATTGATTAAACAAAAGAATATAGAAACATGGTCATATTTATGCATATATATATATATATATATATATATATATATATATATATATATATATATATATATATATATATATATATATATATATATGCATACATTGAAGTGTTTCTATATATACT
>OZ010581.1:115471965-115484465 GCA_963932145.1 Acanthosepion lycidas | reverse complement strand
GTATCTGTTTTTCCTCATTTTACAAAGAAGACGTTGTCTGGTCTCATTGAATTCCAGTAACTTCATCATTTTATTAACATCAGGAGAGTCGGGTAAATATCGACTCCAGCGGGTTACTGGTTGCGGGGACTGGGTAATTTCTGGATTGCCCAAAAGCAGCTCCACATCAGATAAGATCTCATCTCATATCTTGCCACCATTAGGTGCCGAATGAATAAGCCGAAGTTATTATCATGATCTTGTCGATCCAGGTAACGTTCATTTATGACTGAGAACTACTGAGCAATACTGATTATTTTTACGGCTTATCAACCTTATTTAAAACCAGAAGATATTTTTAGATTGTTATTTAAAACCAGAAGATATTTTTAGATTGTAAGAATTCATTGCCGGTAATAATAATAATAATTTACTGATGCAGGTCCTACTAATTAGCCCATAGCTGGGGTGTATTCATACATTTACTAAGGTTATTTTTGCGTAAGTGAATATAACGAACCCGACTGGAATTCGATCTAGGTTCTCCATTATACCACTCACACATCCAGGCTCAAAGCACTTGATTTTCTCAAGGAACCCCAATCTAGGTACTGACCGGGCTGGACGTTGTTTAACTTCGGTTGTTGTACAAGAACCAGTATTTCAGCATGATATGACCGTAAGCCTGGAAGGCGAATAATCTACTCCTGTTGGTTAAAGAAATCTTGTCTGAAGGTTAAGACTATTGATAAACACTTGGTGAAGACCGGAGAGCCCAACGGTCGAAACGTAATAATAGCAACAAATACGAAGACAATGCTCCAAGCTTAATTAATGCAAGTAATAATTATTTTATTATGTATTTACGAATACAGATATTGAATTTGTTAATCCACAAATACTAAAAATTTGCCACGTTAATAGGATTTGTTAATAATATTTGCACAAGAATCTATACTGACAGCAAACAGCATGCATACGCATGTGAAACGATTTCAGTAAATATACGAAAATAGAAAGGGGCTTAAGGCAAGGATGCGTTGTTGCAGTTTTTTGTGTATATATGTAACTAGTGAGTTAGCTCAAATGACTCACTTTATAGTCCACCAATAGAAGCTTAACCAATCAGAAGACGTAGAACATTCAATCCGTCGTGTATAAAGGCGGCCATTTTACCCGAATGTCCAGTCCAGCTTGTCAGCTTGTATATACTCATTTGGGGATCTTTTAAAAGTTGTTGTTTTATTGACCCTCCCCCCCCCACAGACAATTTTTGTACATAAGAGGACTAGTTAGGACTTCATAGAGAATTTGAGGCATTATGGTGAACGTAGTAAGAAAGGTAGGAGTGAATGTGTTGTTTTGGTGATTGAAATATTGTTAGTTTGTTTGGGTCCGTGTCTGGGACTAGCTAAGTTTAGATTTAAGACAGAAGAAGACCGTCATTCCCCATCCCCCTTTTAGGCCTTGTGCCACATTTTATACATCTTTGTATAAATAAATATCGTCCAGCTTGTCAGGCAAAGAGAAACAGAAGGACGAACTATGCTCTGCTACCGTTTACCAAAATAACCACTGCTAACGTGAAGAGCGCTTTCCTACTGTCTTCAAGATATTCACTGCTAACCTCTGGATTCTCTACTCAAGTCGACCGTCATTATGAGCAACAGGCGTCTTCTCACCCGACCTGTTTAACCTAGGCAATTCTGACAGAATTGGAAACCCTACCGGGGTAGGCACTGGCGGTCACAACGTTAACAACATAAGATACGCATACGACAGAGTACTGATTGCAGACACGGAAGAGAAATTTCAAAATCTCCTACAGAAGGCAGCGACAGAGAGTGAAAAGAAAGGACTAAGCATAAACTACAAGAAGACAGAATGCATGGTCATCAGTAAGAGGAAGGGCCCTAAATGCGATTTGCAGGTCGGGAACACTAGAATCAAGCAAACGCAGAAGTTTAAATATCTGGGAAGCGTCTTGACAGAACTCAGTAAGTGCGACACTGAGATCCGTAAACGTATTGGGATGGGCAAGAACACATTCCAAAAGCTGAACAGAGTATTGCGGGATTTCTTTGGTAACAAAGAAAAGAATACTGAACTGTTACGTGAGACTGTTCTTTACGGCAGCGAAGGATGAGGAAGAGACTCGAGGCGACGGATATGTGGTTCTACAGGAGGATGCTGAGGATATCATGGAGCAAGCATGTGAGCAACGATGAGGTCTTAGGTAGGTTACAAACAAGGGGAAGGCTTATACTTAACATCAGAAAAAGACAGCTAAATTTTCTGGGACACATAATGAGGAAGGAGGGCCTGGAGAATCTGATACTCACAGGTCAAATAGAGGGAAAGAGAGACAAGGGAAAGCAACGAGTGATATACCTGACGAGCTTGAGCAAGTGGATGACAGAACGTGGTCTAGGGGAAGAAGCAAAGGGAAGGAACTTGCTGAGAGCAGGAGGGATAGAAGGAGGAGGAGAACCATGATCGCCTACGTCATGAAAGGACATGGCACATAAAAACAAAAAAAAAAGAATTTTATTAAAAACTGAAATATTAATTATGTTTACATTTAATCATCTTTCCTTCATTTTATGGTATTCAATATACATTTTCTTATACATTTTCTTTTTAATCAATTCACGCCAAGCAAGGCGACAATGCCACTAAGACGGAAGGTGTTACAGGGCGTGGAAAAGAATGAGAAAACTTTTAGTGAGGAGAAGCGAATAAAGGAACATAAAGGAACGGGGTTCATTCAGAGAGACAGAAGATGACGGCTGACGTTGCATTTAAATTTCTGAAGATTTTAGGTGGCTTGGAAGCAAGAAAGCGCAAGGGAGTTCCACAAGTCAGAAGTGCTAGAAAAGAAACTATTAGAATACGAGTGGCGGTTGTATCTAGTTACGTCAAAAGAAAAATGGTGAGACCTAACTGCCAATCAAGTTGCAAGCATATATTCATGCAGTCGATGCACTTGGCAAAAGAGCTCACCAGAACAGTTGCCATGAAAATAATAGGTTGGCCAGAAAGTCCTGAATCACTTAGCGGAAAGAAAACAAAAAAAATTGATATCTTTCTGGTGGAACTTCCACGGAGTACTGCATTTCGAGCTTGTCCCACACCGTCACGCCATCAACGCTAAAACTGTATTGCCAGCAGCTAGACCACATGTATGACAAACTAATAAAAATCTATCCTTTGTTAAATCAAGGTCGGCAACACAATTAGTCAATT
Organism: Acanthosepion lycidas; assembly: GCA_963932145.1. Classification (NCBI taxonomy): domain Eukaryota; kingdom Metazoa; phylum Mollusca; class Cephalopoda; order Sepiida; family Sepiidae; genus Acanthosepion; species Acanthosepion lycidas. The sequence continues at coordinate 115,481,240 of OZ010581.1, read as the reverse complement.
ATGTGCCATGCGTGAGGTAGATTTTCCCGACAGTAGGTTGCCATTTCTTTCTGGGGTAGACCAGTTGCCATCCAGGGCTATAGAACACTGTCTCCCCTGCTATTTAGCTGGTGGAGAAGAAGCGGCTTCATAACTTTCCCAAGGGTATTAGCACGTAAGTGAATGTAACGTATTCAGCTGGAATTCGAACTCGGCTTTCCAATTCCTCAACCCGCGCCACTATCCATTACTCCACCGTGCGAGGTTATAAGACTGTGAGGTTAAGGTGAAGTTCAAACAGATGGACGGTGTTGAGATCCTTCCACATCCACCATTCAGTCCCGATGCTGCTGCAAGTGACTATGACCTATTGTGCTCAATGGTAAACTTCCTCCGCCACCAGCAAATCAACAGTTTTAATGAAGTGAAGAAAGCTTGTTTACAGTTTGATTCAAAACCAGCGGACTGATATCTTCGAGAATGAAGATCTTTATTTTGAAGAATAAATGTTGGTATTGCTCCATAAGATTTTGTTGTTTTCTTTCGGCCAACCCAATATTTGTAAAAAAAAAAAAAAGGGGGCAGAAGGAAACTACGTGACGTCAGTGACATTTTGAATCAATTTATCACCCCTTTTCATAGCGTATCAAACATTTACTTTACTCCACGATATTAGGCACTCTCTAATATTATGTGGTTATTGTTTAAAAAAAAAGTAAAACAGGCAATGTCTCTTAAGAACGTAGGTCAGTGATTTTCAACTGTCGTGCCGCGGCAAACTAGCGTGCCGCGTGATCCTTTTAAGTGTGCAACGAAATATTGTCAAGGAATACATATATATATATCGGGTTTAATAGCAAAATTATCCAATTGTTAGATTACATTTTGAACCGTTTTATTAGGTTGGTGCAAAAATAATGACATAATAATGTCGTTTTTTGACGTTAAAATACGTCAAAAAACGACATTATTACGTCATTATTTATGCACCAACCTAATATCTTAGAAATGATTAAAGTCGTCTTATTGGAATTCTCCGATTTTTATAATACTATTTGAACTTTGAGCATTAACAATTTTTTGTTACCAATATAATTGGGAAAATCCCAATAATTTGCAAACAGTTGAAACTAGCGTTTTACGCTAAGTAATAACCACGTGAAATAATTTAACACGAAATAGATTTGTGTAAAAATTAATATCAAAATTGTGACGCCGGCAAGAAGAAAGGAACACAAGCACGAGTGAAAGGTGTATGAAAAAACATGTATTTGTAGGAAAACGGAAGTAAAGTTTGTAGGAAAACAGAAGTAAAGTTTCAATTGCAAACAGTCGGTTTGCGGGACTTATCTGCAAAATGCGTCCTTATAACAGTTTTATCTTTCCTGTTCGGCTGGGTTGAAGAAAAACAGAGTCCTGACTCCTGTGCTTCAGTTGCTGTCTAAATCCTCACACGTGTCCAGATGTTTAGATGACGGAGTGCAGGTGGGGAATGTGTTGTACCTGAGGTTCCCGACAAGCAAAAGAGGCAGAGCGTTTGTAAAAACCGCTCACATGGGGATTTGGTGAAAGTCTAAAAAGGTAACCTGTGATTGGTTGTTTTTCATCCAATCACAGGGCACCCAGTTAGCGACTCCGTAATAATTTCAATAGCAAATCTTTTTTTTTTTTCTATGAATTGCCATCAGATCTTCGGAGTTGTTTTGTTGGAAAATGAAATAAAATCGATAAATAATAATAATAATAATAATAATAATAATAATAATAATAAGAAGAAGAAGAAGAAGAAGAAGAAGAAGAAATACACTTTCCCATGATGCTAAGAATAAAGGAAACACCAATCACCGATCATGATATAGATGGATTGTCTGTTGACGAAGACACTCCAGATGGAGACTTCTCAAGAAGACGAGTAATATTACTCCCGACGCCCCTCAAAAAAAAAAAAATGAGTCCATCTATTTCAAATAAATAATGCAATTGTTGAGCTCCGCTTCTGGGCAAAGATATATTGTGGGGAAATGAAATGAAACCAAGCAGGGTATGCAGTAAAAACAAAACCAGTAAATAAACTTATACCAAAGCTTTATTGCAATTTGCTCTGACAATAATTGATAATAATTACGTTACCTGCAAATCCAGATAATAACTTCAAACAATAAAACTAAAACTGAACGCCTATTTTAACGGATTATAAAAACCCATTTCTTAAAAGAAATCCCGGGGTTTTATAACATTGTTTTTAATGGCCGTATACGCAAGTATGTATACGTTTGTAATAGGAAATAAATTGTGAAAATATTTGTAACATTTATTAATATCTCAAGAAAACTTCAAACAATTTTGTAACTTTAACATAATTGGGAAGGATATTAGAATAATCCAGAACTTATACTGGCAGAAAGCGCCTGCATACGGATAAAAAAATGAATTCAGTAAATATAAAAATATATAAACGATTGAAAAATGAGGAAGTGTCTTCTCGGCGGACTTATTCAACCTGTACATTCAGGCGATTCCTGAGAGAGCTACAAGTCCTAACAGGATTCATTATTGGTGGTCACAATCTTAGTAAAATATATATGCAAAAAACAGTGTTGATAGCAGACACAGAAAAGAAACCACAAGAACTGCTGCAGAAGATAGTAAATAAAAGTGGAAAAAACAAGACTAAACATCATTTATAAGAAGACAGAATGCCTAGTTGCTAGCAAAATGAACAACCCAACATAAAAATTACAAATTGGAGATAACGAAAAAAAAAAAAAAAAAAAAAAACAAAAACAAGTGAAGCATTTTAAATACCTGGGAAGTGTTTTAACAAAGAATGGAAAATGGACACCTAAGGCGCATTGGGATAGCGAAAGGTGCCTTTTAAAAGCTAAGCAAAGTATTAAGAAACAGTAACAAATTTTTATAAACAAAGAAGAGAGTACTGAACTGTTACGTAATATTAGCCATCCTATAATGCGGTGAATGCTGGACAGTCTGCTCACAGATGAAGAAGAGACTTGAAGCAACAGAAATGTTGTTCTACAGAAGGATGCTGAGAGGGAATCTAATATGTCAGCATCTATGATATTTTTGAGAAAATAGAAACAAAAATGAATCTTATATTTAATATTAAAAAGTTGATATTTTCATGGCACAAAATGAGGAAAGAAGGCTTGGGATATTTGGTACTCACAAGACGGATTAAAGGCAATAGTATCAAAGAAAAACAATACATAACCTACCTAACGATCTTGAGTACATGGACGGTAGAACAGATTTTAGGATAAATATCAAACATGCAATTTTAAGATGTAAAATTACAGGAAATTGTGGAGAGCCATGATCGCCAACGTCCGGAAGGAACATGGCACATAGAAGAAGAAGCTGAGCGAACCTTAGTTACAGTTTCTGGGAAATAGTATATAATGTGGTGTAATTAGTAACCGAACAAGGCCAGTACATTAAAAGCCTCGGTCACGATGACTTCTGAATTTATGCTTGCACAACCATTAATAGGTTCAAAACAATATCATTTTATCCAGTTTCACTTATGGTATGGTTTTCATATATTTCTGAATGTTATCAAAATTCACTTCCTTGACAAATCTACCATGGTGAGATATAATTGCGACATAAATAAAATTTTGGCGCTGTGGTTGTTAAAGAAAATTTTCAGCACTTTTCTTAACTATTTCTCTTTTCCTGATCTTTAAGATTTTTTTTTTTCTAACTTTTTGGCAAATAAGTTTTTCATTGCTTTGCAAGAGAGGGTTAAAATAAACTTAGATATGCTTTGAAAAAATTATAATAATATTCAAATTGAATAATTATATGAAAAATATACAAAATAGTGGTAAATGTCTATCAGCCATGGGAGACATTGTAGTCTATTCGGATGGCTAGATAATTACGATTGAAGATTTCTCGTTTCCTCAACACGCATGGAATCAAACTGTGTTCTACACTGCAACTATACCAGGGAGTGAAAATTGTAGGGACCCATAATCGTCTGCGACCTGAAGGGAGACGGTACATAGAAGAAGAAGAAGAAGAAGAAGAAGAAGAAGAAGAAGAAGAAGAAGAAGAAAAAGAAGAGCAAGAAGAAGAAAAAGAAGAAGAAGAAAGAAATTTCTCTAAAGCTGAAGCTCATTATATAGAACTTCTAAACCTTATAAACAGACTTTGAATAATTAGAAGAAAATTCACATCATTAGTTTGTCAAAAGGTAATTATTTAGCAGCTTTCTTTGCAATATAGTTTTTGCACAAAGAGTCATACAATGTGGTATAAAAGTTTACGGATTATAATTATTGCATTAAGGAAATTTGAAACCGATGCGACTTAGTATAAATATTCACGTATGTTATATATATATATATATATATATATATATATATATGTGTGTGTGTGTGTGTGTGTGTGTGTGTGAGATTGTATAAACATATAAATGAAAGCAACTTGTCTAACGTATTCAATGAAATGAAAATGTACATACAGTGGGTTATGATAAGTTTTTGCCACCCTTGATTACAGAATTTTGGTTTCTTTAATAACGTATCTTCTTTTTTTTCCAACAGTATCGTGTTAGTATCAAGCTACTCTAATCTGTGAATGATAGTTGACTTATATTTTGCATTGAAAGTTCGAGGAAGTAAGGAAATTAGTGAATATGATCAAGGGCAAATAATAAGAAAGCATCAGTGTGGCAAGTCAAATAGAGAAATTGCTAGGCTTTTCCAGGTTAATCATCAGACGCTTAATAATATTGCCAAGAAAGTTAATGAAGAAGTCCATTGTTGTGGGAAAAGAAATTCAGGAAGACCAAGCAACGTGTCTGAGCGAACAAAAACGTCGCTGAAGAGGTAAGTCATCAGAAACCGTCGTCAGAGCGTCACAGATATCGCCAACAGCATGGAAATGCCGCCATATGCGGAGAGAAAGACTCTGAAAGAGCTAGCCTCTCAAAGAAGATTTGCAAGAAAGAAGCCCTTGATTTCAGAGGTTAACAGGAACAGGTGTATGGACTGGCCAAGAGAATTTGAGAACAGATATTATGAATTTTGTCAGTCTGTAATTTGGTGAAATGAAAGTAAAAGAAATAAGAATGAGATTTGGAACATTGAATGTCTGCGGGCGACCGTGAAACATGGAGGGATTGGAGTAATGGTGTGGAGCGCTGTCTAGTTTGGAGGGAAATCTGAGCTGATTCTTGTTGGCGAGCGGTTGAATGGTCCAAAATACTGTCAAACATTAGAGAAAGGACTACTCCCACTATTTGAAACCAATTAGATTGACAAGAATGTCTATCTTTTTTCAAGAAATTGGAGCGCGATGTCATACGAGCAAAGTAGTAAAGGCCTGGAAGGAATCGCAAGGAATCAAGTCCCTGACTTGGGTAGCCCAAAATCCTGACATGAATCCAATAGTGCACATTTGGGAACACCTTGACTGAAGACTTCGAGAGCGTTCAACCAAAATCCCATCAGTGGCAATGCTTAAAGAAACATTGCTAAAGGAGCGGCAAAATATTCATCAGACGATTGTTGATAAATTGATCAAATCCATGAAAAATCGTATACAAACACGGAAACTAGCAAATGGAGGACCTACTCCACACTAGTCCCAAATACTGTTTGTTTATGTTGAATAGGGATAACGTAATTAAATTTCGAATTATATATATAGCTTGGCTTCGCAAAACGAAGATCAAGAAAGCACATTTGTGACTGATATGTCCAAAGCCAGATATATATACTGTTATATAGGAATAAAATGTCGCTACCGACATTTGAGCTTGAACATAGATCGTCATAAAATAAACATAGGCGATCCCATTATTGAATTAAGTGGATCACGTGACAATGGAAGAAACTCATATGTAGGAGGTTGCGAGAAGTCTAATTGATCGCTATTTTCAGTCTATCCTCTATACTATACGGTTCGCTATTTCTACTCTATCGTCTATTACTATAAGGATGGCTATTTTCTACTCTATTCACTATGCTATTTCTCTTTTCGAATCACTATACGGATTACTATTCGAGCGAGTATTATCGAGCAAGTATTATTAGTGCAACTGGTATTCGAAGGCGTCTGACACCAATATTGTTCAACAGCTTTACTATAAGTTGTATCTGCGATTACAAAGTCTCTACTACAACGAGCTTTACGAAGGTGACAACAAGTATTCTTTTACATAACAAAAGTGTCAAATGTGGGTTCGTTGATATCACAAAATATACACACAGAATGCGATGGGTAAATTGTCACCATTTCTTAATTTTAATTTAGGGCCTATACGTTGTTTGTTTTTCATTTTGTCGACTGCACAGCATAGTAGGGTCAGTTGTGCACTGTCTGTGAAAAATAGAGCAAGATGCCGCAGTTTACTCCGCCAGAAATTTGAAAACGGCCTGTTGTAATGCTAGGCATTCGCGCCGGAAGCTCAAATATGAACATTTCAGAATGTCTGGGTGTCAATCTGAGGACAGCGCAGAGGATTCGGAAATAATTGGATGATTTTAATGGCGATTAAGGTGTTTGGTGTGATGACTAGCGATGGCGTCTCAACGAGGAGGCCTACAGCAAGAACCTTGCTGAGGTATTGCTAACCTGTGTCAAGACGTGAATGCTGGAAGATACTTTGTCTGGCAACATGACTTTGCACCATGTCATACAAGAAGGAGCAATCAATCGTGGTCGTCTGACAATTTTTGCGACCACATCACCCTTACATCCAGTCAAGAAACTCCCCAGACAACAACTCCCTTGATTATTATGTGTGCGGTGTAGTTGAGCGAGAAACAACAAAACGCTTTGTAACACAAAGGATGAACTGAAAGCAAGGATTCACCACCTGAAATAAAGAAACCTTGCAGAAGAGATGCAGGAGATTCCAAAGTCGTCTGGAGTCCGTGATTAAAGACAATGACCATTTTATTGAGTAAAATTACGCTTTAGCATTTCAATATATTTTTGTGTAATTTTGGTAAATATACTTACTGAAATAGGATGGCAGTGTTACTTCCATTTTTGCGTAATTGTGAAGACAATTCATTCATTGCACCATATATATGAAGAGGTAGCTATGAAGAGATCAGAGTATCGTTCCAGATGGCATTCAGGAATAATGCATCATCAAGAAGTAAGCATCAGTCGACTGGGTGAAACAAAAGCAAAATAAGACAGTTAATACTGACCCTGCTGCATTTGGACACAATACATTCTTCTGTACTGTTTGTGGTTTTTTGTGCAATTCTCGAGCCGGTTTCAAAGTTCGTGATCGTCGGAACCTCATACGTCGAAATAATCCATTATATATATATATATATATATATATAATGTCATCCACAGACAGACTGTTTCGCTGTATCACAGATCATCAGTGCGGCTAGACATCCGGATGCCTCTAGCTAGGATCGAAACCCGACCGAATTGGTATCAGGCGGATATTCTACCACTAAACTGTCGGCGCACGGTAGGGATGAAGGTGGATTTTTAGCGTATTTTTTTGGAAACACACCGACTGGTCACATATATATATATATATGAAGAAAAATATACAGAAAAACAAACAAAAATCCTAATATGCAATTATGCTGTTTTAATGTTAATATAATGTCAACGTCGGACGTTTCGGTCTAATAGACTATTTTCAGGACATATCCATAAAACATAATTAACATTTTTCATTCAAAATACTAAAATTTTAGGAATACGTTTTCACAACATCGCCCACGTGACGACGATGTGATCATATTTAAACGGAACGCTGATCTTATAAAAGATTTCAGTTATCTGTTTGGATTGGTCTTGGTCTTATGTTGAATTGAATATGGTCTAATGTTAATTATGTTTTTTGAATATGCCCTGAAGATGGTATATTATACGGAAACGTCCGACGTTGACATTATATTAACATTAAAACAGCATAATTGCATATTAGGATTTTTGTTTGTTTTTTCCGTATATTTTTCTTCATACTGTCGGATCTATATCCATATATTTGCTTATATATATATATATATATATATATATATAGAGAGAGAGAGAGAGAGAGAGATATAGATATGCAGGGTTTCCCTAATTCTTGTCACATAGACAAAAATCCATATTTTCAATAAATTGTATATTCAACCACATTTTCCATAATTTTGTATGCAAAGGTTGATGCACTTTGCAAGATACAAGTGAACTCGATGCAATAATTCCACATTACCGTCAATTTTTGCACATTCACTCATTATATTAGGTGTTCAATCAAGTGTTCTTCATCTGTGACATTCATTGAATACATCTTTAGCATACACCCAGAAAAAAGATGCCATTTCTTTTGAGAAAACCGTATTTAATCTATGAGGGTAAAAAATATAGTTAGTGTGATTTCCTGTGTCCAAACTTTAGGCACATCCTGGTTATTGTACCTCATGATTTATCCCGAATGTAGTATATTTTATAAATATCCTCGGAAAAATTAGACATTGAAAGCTGAAAATTTAGCAGGACGTTAAAGTATGCTATATAGTCTCACAAGCAATTTAATAGTTGGAGTTCCAGATTTAGCCCAATAGAAAAAAAAACTTGGTATAAACTTTCACGGACTATATAAGTTTATTTGAACTGATGGTGCCATGAAATATAAATATTCATAGGTAACACACACACACACACACACACACACACACACACACACATACACACACACACACACACACACAGCGAGACTCTTCGCAAGCCGAATTGAGTCACTGTCGGTCACTGGGCGTGTTTCCTAAAATAAATACGCCATAAATCCACCTTCATCCCAAACCGTGAGCCGACAGCTTAGTGGTAGAATATCCGCCTGATACCAATTCAGTCGGGTTTCGATCCTAGCTAGAGGCAACCGGATGTCAAGCCGCACTGATGAGCTGTGATACAGCGAAACAGTCTGTCTGTGGATGACAGTGTATATATATATATATATAAATCCTAAATTTAATTCATAAGCAATTAACCATTCACCAACGCTAAAAAGGTTAACAAAAATATTGTTTAGATCAGCTATAGCTGCGTTAATAACCTCGATAAATCTGTATCCCATCATGAAAACATTATATTAAAAAAATGTATTTCCAAAAAGTTAGCGTTTTAAAAAATAAATGCAACTGCCGAAAAAATATAACCCGTACCTTAAACGACTGAAAATTCAGGACTGAAAATCTTGTATACTAAACGAGCCTTCATTCGGTTACCGATATTAAATTTTATTTTGGTTCCGCTGAACATCCTAGGAAATTTCCTTAATACCATCATAGATGACT
>OZ010581.1:115401965-115466965 GCA_963932145.1 Acanthosepion lycidas | reverse complement strand
TAAAAGAACCCCAATGTATTTAAATGTAGAAACCAACATCTGGCCTCCTTTTGGGTGGCTGTCATTTAAAATGAAAGTGATTACCCTTTTTTTTATAAATAATCTTCTAAAGTCATAAACAGCAAATTCTGTGTCCGTCCATGTATTTGAAATCCCACTAACTCGGACCACACTTGTTCTACAGAGACATATTATACCTTTTTGAAATCCGGATGATCTTGAGGTTGAAAATCTGCCAGTCAGCATTTGGATTTGTGTTTTGATGAACAGTTAAAAATACAAATTTTAAAATAAATGAAAAAAAATTGTGATTTTAAAAGTTTATGATTTATATTGTGTTTAAAATTACACAAAGACTTTGTAAATTTAAAATTTTTTGTTTTAAATTCAGTTTAAAATACTACCAAAACTTTATGAATTGAGGAAATCAATTTTATTTCTTCAAAATGCCAAGGAATAAGAGTTAAGGTGAGAGGTTTCGTGACGTGACATTTTTGGCGATTGTGATTAGAATAACTCAATTTTCGGCCTGAATTGGAATTTCAGCCCAAATCAGAGTTTCGACCAAAATCGGACTTTCGGCCAAAATCAGTCTCATATTCTGAATTGGACTTATAGCCCGAACCAGATTTAAAGTGAGGTTTTGAATTTCCATGGAGTGAATTGTGGAATTCAATGTTATTTTTTTTTTTAAATTATCATTGCTGTTTTCTATGCTGCACCAGAGATCCCTTTAATTTAGCCTACCCCCATAAAAGTTGCTTTTATGCCTTTTAACATCCTAATACATCCATAACGAGTTTTGAAGCAGTTGTATGATCTGCCTTGTTAATCTTAATGAGAAAGAGATGTTTAAATTGAAAGTGGGAAAAGTGGGGAAACAAATATTTTTTTGTGAGCAAGCTAGAGCAAAAACGTGCTGGTTTTGTAACTTCAAAAAAAAAATCATTTCACCCTAAGCAAGGCAATAAAGCAACTAAGACGCAAGTGGATACTGAGTGTTAGCGAATATGAGAAAAATGCTATTAAGTAACGAGAACATTAAAAGAACATTAATTTAGAAGACAGAAGATAACGATTAAAATTGACTGGCAAGAAAAAAAAAACAAGAGATTTCCACCAGCGAGAAGTGCGAAAGAAGAAACTTTTAGCATAGGTCTTGAGGTTACATCTAGCCATTTCAACTATAAAATAATGAGACCTTTCCGCCAATCTAGTACTGTGCTTAAATTCATAAAGTCTAGGTACCATATTTCAGAACAAATACCACGAAAGTATTTATAGAAAATACACAGAGAAGCTACATTACGGCAGTGGGAATGTGGCTGAAGGCGAGTTGCCAGGTCAGGATCAGTAACATTGCAGATTCTTCTTTGGATTATATCACTAACTTGTAAATATATAGCAGGAACACCAGACCATATTTACACATTTTCGTTACTATTTGCAATATAATAAATAATAAATTTAAAAAGGCATCAAATATAACGGCAAGATATTTGGGGGTATAATAGACAATACGTTTATATCTTGCTTTCAGATATCGTTGGCTTTATTAGCTCAAACTATAGGGCAGATCTCGCACACAGCTTTCCCAGACATATTTGTAATCCGCTCTATTCACCAGTAGCCTGAAAATTACTGAGTAGATGCGATGAAAAAGAAATGAAATTCAGATGAAAGAAATACTAATCTAAAATTAATAATGGTTAGCAATACTTGCTCAAAGAATTACGTTAACTTTATGATAATTAAATTAAGATGAAAGCAAGATTTATTAAAAATTAATAACTGGCAATGCTTGATTTATCGGCGTCTAAACCTGTCCCCACGACCTGTTTTTTTTTTTTTTCTGGTGATGGGGGTGGCAAGACAGCCAGCAGGATAAATAAAAGACCTGTCAAATGTTAGATGAACTTTACTGGGTTTGTCAACGGCTATTAAAACGAAACTATAGACTGAGTTCCATATCGATGTAGACAGCCACTACGGTGATCACACGGTAGCTCATCTTACTTTTGTTTTTAAGGCAATTCACCCCCAAGTAAGGCGGGAGTGCCACTATCACGCAAGGGGTTACAGAGGATTGAGTACAAGAGTAAAGATGCGTGTTTGAGGAAAGGATACAGTGAAGGACGGGAGACAAGCTCAAGGTGTCAGATATCTGTTGTGGATTCCGGGTTGAAATCCGGTAGCAATAAATAACAAACGCCAGGGATGAATATATGAAAATAATGTTTTAACGTAATAATACAAACTGGTAAAGCAGGTTAGTAGTTCCAGGAATACGGGTTAGTAGCAAAATATATATAAAGTATTTGGTATTGAAGTATCGCTGTATGACTTCTTACTGAGTCTACGTGCTCGCTCACGGTGACTCCTACAATGCTGTTACCTTACCCTCACTCTTCCGGTTACCTACAACCTTTTACACTGTCACTCTGTACTCGACTCGACTCTTCGGTCTTGCTCTCTCTTCACTCTCGGGTCTTCCCGTAGCAGTAGTATATGTATATACTGGGTGAGTCCGTTTGTGTAAAAAGGGGTGGATCCCTCAACAATATCGATTGGCATTACACATGAATATTTGAAGATTATAGTCATCGAGCAAATAAGGGAAAGGGAATTCCACAGACGGGAAATGCGGGAAGAGAAGAAGAGACGGTTAAATTTAACCGTTTTGACAATGAAAAGGTGGGAACGAGATGCCAGCCTGGTAGCTCGCGTAAATTCATGCAGTCCGGGAACCAGTGAAAGTAGCTCATCGGAACAGTTGCCGTCAAAATGCTTGTAGAATAGGCAGAGGGAAGCCACGGCATGTCTGAAAACTAAGCAGAAGTTAACGGCTAGAGCGAAGGGCTTCCTTGGTAGGAGTGAACGGCTAAGTGTCTGTGAACAATGCAATTCTTGAAGTTAGATCGATATCGGCTATCTTGATCATGCAGATCTAGTGAGGTCTGCATGATCAAGATGGGATGTGCATGACTGAATAACTTTTCGGTTTTCAACCCAAGCATGCAGAGGTAACAAGGCAACGGCTCCACGATTTCAAGCGTTCAAGGGTTTGATGATAGTAAGGATGATTCAACTAATGAAATAACAATTTGTAATACAATATTACCATGACATTGTATCTCATTCGAATACGAAATATAGCCACTGATTAAGCTGAAAAGCTTTTCTTTATATTATGAACGCAATCTTCTCAAAAAAGTTTGTAAATAAATATTACCTACGTTTAATACACTAGAGTTCGTTTTTTCTAATAAAATAAACATTTAGAAAAACAGCTATAAAATTTGATAAAATAAAAATAAAATCCAACCAGCCTATATTGTATATTTGTGTATATATTAATGTAAATAAGACTTATATATACCCACTCCTCATTTAACGACTTACATATGTAACGACCCCGACATACGACGGACTATAAAATCTCATGTACAATGAAATTACAATCTAACCAAAACTAACCTGGCTGTTCGTCTCGAATAGGACGTCCAATCGGTTGTGAACTGGGGCAGGAATTGCCTGGTTAACGCCGCTAAAACAAAACTGCTCTCTATTAATCACCACAGAGATCCTTTCCTGCCCCCCATTAGAATGTCTGACGCTCAAATGCCCGAGAGCACCTGTCTGCGGCTGCTCGGTCTCACATTGTCTACTGACCTGCGATGGAACAAATACATTGAGTCAATTGCTTCGTCCACCGCGTCAGGAAATTTTTCTACTCGGAATCGATCCTTCAAATCTACGAATCAACCATTCACCCTTGCATGGAGTATTTCTGCCATATATGGTCTGGAACCCCGTCTGTTTGCCTCGGGGTTCTTGATGAAATCCAGAGACGGATATAATTGGCCCTGATCTGGCATCTTGTCTGCAGTCGCTCTCTCACAGTCGTGTCGTCGCCTCTCTCTGTCTTTTTTTTACAAATACTTTCATGGTAATTGCTCCGATGAACTCCTTTCGCTTGTTCCAAGACTTCGCAAATTCAAGCGTCCTACGAGGTTGGAATTTCGCTCTCACCTTTTCGCTGTTGAAACTGTTAAATGTAGCCGTCTCTTCTACTCCAATAGCTTCATGTCTCGCACCTCTCGCCAGTGGATCTCCCTTCCCTACTCCTGTTTCCCTGATAGCTATAATCTCCAACTATTCAAATGTAATGTCAATAGACATCTCCAGTTGCGTTGATCTATCCACTATCCTTCTCCACATTCTCTCCTCTATCATTCCTATTGCTCTCGCTCCAGATCTTCTGTAACTCCTTGCGTGCTAGTGGTTTCACACCTTGCTAGCGGTGAAATGCTTAAAAAACAAACAAACAAAAAGCAAAAAAAAAAGCAAAAAAAAAGTCTGTATTGTCCGTTGCATGACAATAATCGAAATAAAGAAAGTGAATGAAAATGAAATTTAAATATAATATTTATTTGTATCGCATTTACAGTATGCAAGCTCAAGTAATGTAATACATATAGAATTCATTTTTGAATTTGTTTATTGCATGTATTATTCAATAAACTACAATGCTGTCAAAACATAAATTAAAAATGATATAAAATATGAAATGATATTAAAGCTGTCTGAGCACAGTTGACAAAAAGCAATTATAGGCGTAATAAAAATAGTGTTGATGTAAAACTTCTCATTTAGAGAACAACTCGTTCAGCGAACAGAGGATAAATCTGAGCCTCGTTGACAAAACTCATTACACGTCTAGTAAAACGGTTCATGTAAAATTTCTCACTTAGCGAACAACTCGTTTAGCGACCGGATAATAAATCTGAGTCTGGTTGACAAAATCTCATTACACGTGTAGTAAAACTGTTCATGTAAGATTTCTCACTTACCGAACAACTCGTTTAGCGACCGGATAATAAATCTGAGTCTGTCTGACAAAAACTCATTACACGTCTAGTAAAACTGTTCATGTAAAATTTCTCACTTAGCGAACAACTCGTTTTGCGACCGGATAATAAATCTGAGTCTGGTTGACAAAAACTCATTACACGTGTAGTAAAACTGTTCATGTAAGATTTCTCACTTAGCGAACAACTCGTTTAGCGAATGGATAATAAATCTGAGTCTGGTTGACAAAAACTCATTACACGTGTAGTAAAACTGTTCATGTAAAATTTCTCACTTAGCGAACAACTCGTTTAGCGACCGGATAATAAATCTGAGTCTGGTTGACAAAAACTCATTACACGTGTAGTAAAACTGTTCATGTAAGATTTCTCGCTCTGCGAACAACACGTTTTGCGACCGGATAATAAATCTGAGTCTGTCTGACAAAAACTCATTACACGTGTAGTAAAACTGTTCATGTAAGATTTCTCGCTCAGCGAACAACTCATTTAGCGACCAGAGAATAAATCTGAGCCTCGTTGACAAAAACGCATTACACGCGTAGTTAAATAGCGTTCAGATACAATTTCTCAGTTAGCCATCAACTCGTTTAACGACAACCTTTTTAGAACAGTACCCGGTCGTTAAGTGAAGTATATAACAGATTTACGTTTGAACAGCAGATTAAGAAAAAAAAATAGACATTAAGGTTATGCATTCGCCACTAGGTATCCATCTGTTTTAGGAAACTATAGCCTTCTGCTCTGGGTGATGCTTCCCGCGCAGCATTCGTCGTGTCTTGCGGAAGCTATCCAAAATGGCAGTCACCGGTATAGGTCACTATACTATCATGGCATTGAGCAGAAATTTTATGTTGGCTTGTCTGTCAGATTTGTGGCTTTCTTTCTTACTTGGCCTGTCTCCAGTATGATTGAATCGTATCTAACGCTTCCTACTTGTTGGCTTGGTGCTTAGATTCTTCAGGTCTCTTTCAGTGATGTGTATGTATTCGATTGAGGGTCTACCTAAGGTGAGCATTCCCTGAACCAGACTTCCATATAGGCGGCCTCTGGATATTCAACCGTCGTCCATTTGCACGACGTGCTCGACCAAGTGCAGGCGTCTTTGCTTTACGAGGGTGGGGTCACATGATTCGGGTGAACGAGAATTATTAGTCCTCAGTCATGTAAATCCCTCAGGTAATGGATCCAAGTTGCCATGCCTTGGTAAACCTTTTTAGCTGGTGGGCTAAACACACGTCGGTGTGTGGTTTTAGCACGGCACCTCTGGGCGAAGGAACTCTTCGACGCACACTGGTCACCGGCCACAGCGAAAGGGTTCCTCATATGAACAACAACGGCGGCCTAGACGTTCCACCTAGTTGGATGACATTGGTAGTGTTCTAACCTGAAAAGAGACATACTCCGTCAGGTTAAAACGCCCAAGACGCGCCACATTGATGATCGCACCCAGAAACCATTTGCGGAGGCATAGACCCTGGCACACAACCGCGAGAGATGGAGGAGAGTGGTGGACAGATCAATTATCGGCACTCAAACGATTAAGGGCGAAAGAAAAAGAAAATTTCTGAAAATTTCAGCCCTCTTATGTATGGTGTTGTTGGGAATTCTGTCTTGTCAAGAGATTTCCAGGAAGCACCGTAGGTAGTACAAATATAACATTGGGTACAAGTTTCATGATGATTTGATTAATCCAGTGCCTGTCAAAATTTTTGAGATGGGTTATTATGCACACTATTTACATTGACGGAGAAAGGCCGGAGCGTACAAAGGCCGAAACCTCCTGATAAATTTGGCAACAAAGATGAGGACGATAGTCCGATATCACCGTCATCTTTGTTGCTTAATTTATCAGAAGGTTTCGGCCTTTGTACGCTCCGGCCTTCTTCAGGAGAGAAAATGGAAATCACCACCCTCAGTGGGATCAGGTAGAAATCATAGACATAGAACATCATTGGAAAATTCGTAAACTTAAGGAATCAGCACATATACTAGGCCACAAAAATCTCCTGAGCCGACCAAGCATAGAAATGAATACAATATGGGAACCAGTAATAAGGAGTCCCAGAGAAAAGCAATAATAACAACACAACGAAAATTGCAATATGATGTCCGGCAAAAACATGATGATAACAGAAAAAAATACAACGAGAGCACTGTTAAAAATGGTACTGAAAACATTAGGCTTATAAATCCTTGAAATTCATAAACAGGTGGCCCCTAGCATAAGTTAGTTAAATCCAGTGACAGGACCCAAAAAGTGTGAGTTCAATACCTGGTTAAGGCGATGGAGAACTTGGAGAGGGAAATTAACAGGAGATAACTAACTGACATCCATTAAACATGGCACGTGGGACTAGAACAGTCTACCCCGGCGAGCGAAATAAAGGGTTCAGTTCGACATTCCAACCACCTGAAGAAGGCTGGAGCGTAAAGCAGCCGAACCGTTGTAATAAATATGGCAACAAAGATGAGGATGCTAGTATAAGCAATGTAAATAGTGTAATCTAGTGACTTTAGAAAATTTTCTTTTTTGAAGGATTATTTTTATCATGAGGTAATTAACTATTGCTTTGCAAGAATATGCTCTTTAATTTTAATCCTCTTAGTTTGGACTTCTACCACTCAAAAACCTTCTTGTCCAAGTACTTACAATGGCAACAACAAAGGTGGCCTATATTCATACAATCTACAATACAAGTCTGAAATATAATTACATACTACCATTGATGTTTTCTTAGACGTGTTCTAAGAATATTTCACTAGAAACATTATTATATTATTTCATTATTAAAATTACGGTTGAGAAATCAGTTTCTATGTTTATTTTCGAACAACATATACGTTTTTGTGATGTTTACGCAAAGGTAGCAGTGCTTCTGTTTTCCGATCATCATTGGTTCTCACGCTGTGCTCGAGGCAGTGATAGCATCTTCGCCTTAAGAAGGTGTACATGCCGAAGGAGTGTAAGAGAAGGATTTGTCTTATCACTGGAAGAAAAAAAAATCTTACTGTGAAATCCAACCCTCTTGATGACAGTGATGTTGGAGATTCTGAAGATATGTCGGAATTGAGCTTTCGTTCCTAACCAGCATGCAGTGCGCTATATGGTTTTTAAAAGTAACACTTGAAAAGTGAGAATTTAAATTCTTCTTCTTTGTGGCATGTTTCTACATGACACGGACGATTGTGGCTCTCCACAATTTCGTGTTCTTTGTAACACTTAGTGATGTTATTTAAAATTTTGTAGATTGCAGCTGAAAAATGTATTAGCAATGAATATATCGTGAATGTTTGCATTGGATTTTGTTGATATATTTTGTTGTATCCTTAAAGAGGTTACAAACAAGAGGTACTCTAGTGAAAGGAACAACAACACAGGCGTAGATTAACAAAAGAGAGGTTTATTGCAAAAGAGAATACACAATTGAAAGTCAGGGAATCGTTTAGCAGGCTAGCAACAACCAAAGCAAGGTTATTAACCTTACCTTCCCGCGAGGCAGGATGTGACACAAGGCCGTTTTTTAATGCGAGGTAAATGCGAGCCCGTAGGCTCGGGCAAAAATTTCCCGTAGACCCCGTAAAAACGGGGTCGGGTAGCTGCGTACCACCTCAGATGAGACTCTGCCCTTCGGAATAGCCTCGTCTGGGTTCCTCTCTGCCCAAAAGCAGAGATTTCGACTGCGTTCCTCTCTGCCCAAAAGCAGAGATTTGGACTAGTTTAGCTGGAGACGAATCTCCAACTAATTGCCAAATCAAGGATATTTGTCAACTGCTCCACGCCGTCAGATGTGGCACGGGCAAAGATTCCCCGTAGAACTCGTAACAAACGGGATCGAGTAGCTGTCTATCACCCGTGACGAGACTTTGCCCTTCGGAATAGCCTCGTCTGGATTTCTCTGCCCGAAGGCAGAGAGTTCGACTAGCTTAGCTGGCGATGATTCTCCAACTAATTGCCGAAGTTATATTTATTGTATATAAAACTACAATTATGGCACAAGGCCGAAAAAAGTGGAGGAGTTGAGGCTGGTCTTCACTATCTTATACCTAACTAATCCGATTCACGACCCATTCTCTCATTACAATTACACATTTACCGCAGAAACTCGCCCTTCACCAATCAATCTTCCATACACCATAATACCACATCCTCTCAAGGGGAACCATGCCATAAAAAATTAATGATAATAAATTATTACATATAAAAATCTAAAAATGAAAAAATTAGAGGGAAGGGAGATGAACCCAATAACAAGCTAAACATGAACACAAAGTAAACTAAACATATTTGATGTTAGTAGGGCCCGTCCAACCCTCAAAAAGGAGAGGCCGCTATATTCTGTCCATTGGACAAAATCAATAAGCTCTCTTGCTAAGGGAGTGGGAAAGAAGAAAAAGTATGTATTGACATGGTAAAGAAAATGCTGACCCAGTCGAGATAAAAAGGGACCAAAACGAACTGGGGAGGTTGGAATCTCAACTTGGATCATAACCAAAGGTGCATCCGAGAACAGCCCAGGGACAACACTTACTCACATTAACTAGGTACACAAAAGCTTGTCTAATGGCATCGGTGACTAAACATTTTTTTTTTTAGGTTCGAACTATAAATGACAGGAAATTGTGGAGAACCATGATTGCCTACATCCTGAAGAAACATGACACATAGAAGAATAACTTGATGAAGCGGGTGACTAGATACACAACGTGATTAAAAGCAAGTCTTCTTAAAGGACTGATAAACATTCTTGTAGAGTCATCGGCCATTTAGCCCAGTGGGTTAAACTAAGCTTCATACGTATGCAGACTGTGCTGCGATGGCACGATGTTTCTTGGTGACGTCAAGAACTAAGTCGGAGGATTCTCCCGATGAAGTCTTCGGCCACGTACCCATGACCAAAGTGTGCTTCCAATTTGGAGGAAAACGGACCAGAAAAAGCAATGTCTTCGTCAGATCTACTAGTGCTGTATAGTCGAGGTGAATAATACACAGAGAAGAATGAGAGTTTAATATATTTATTCAGCACCAGTATCCGGTACTAACGGATACATACAAAAACACAGAACAATAAGTTACAAAACAATTAACAAGACAACTTACAAGGAATAGAGGAGGGTCAAATGCTATATAACCAAACGAAGTAAGATCAGTTTGAATATTAATCAGCTTAGTATCAACTTATTAATCAAATGTTGAAGTCCTTACTCGTAGACTATTTAAGGCTATGAACCAGGCCACCTGGTAGAATGCTGAAGGGGTGCTAGCTCCCCTAAAGCATCTAGACATGAAAGGATAGCTCTCCAGTTTTCAACCCTGATATGTGAAAAGAACTGGTCATATACTCAGCTTCACCGCAACCCTACAAACACACTTGGTCATGGGAATGAGGATAATTTAATGTGCGCTTCAAGTACTAATGGAAACGCTGAATCATCTCAATGAGGCCTTGACTCAAACACTGAATACACAGAAATGATCTATCTATCTATCTATCTATCTATCTTCACTTCGTCATTAATCTTGATGGTGGACTTGGCTACAACAAAGACAGACTAATATCTACCAGTGGCTTCCGCCTTAGCAGTCTGGGCAGATGAAGTCATTATCTGTCTGATACTGGGCTTGAGTGTTCACATGACGGATTCATCTTCGGTGGACATGAATGATTTAAACTATGACAAAGCTTTCGTCACATTGAAAGAATTTATAGCTATCCTCTCGCAGGTGTCAGATGAAAAATGTGAGACTTTTGAGATTTGATCTCAAGACGTTTACGCAATTTTAATACGGGTTTATTCTTGACGCAAAGGACAATATCGAAATAAAGCAGCGTTTCCTTCTAAATTCATCTTTACAATGGAAATAGCATTTGTACAATTGGTCGAAAAACACAAAGCACTATGAAAGGTGATGCATAAGAACGCCTCGACAGTACATGTCGTATGCTTGAAAGAATTTCAAACTCTTCAGTGTGTATTTTTTATTTTAAAGTTAATGTATCAATTCTCGAAGCTTTCCTGGTAGTAACGACAATTAAACCAAAAATAAAACCTCATAGAGAATAAATGCTTATTATTTGTAAATAGAAACTACATATGACAAAAAATAAAATTTTGGGGTTTTTAGTTATGCTACAAGTTCTAGAAACTCATAATTCTCTACTAGAAATACTTAATTCTGGAAAAACTTTCTGAAAATATTGCATATTTTTGTGGGATTAAAATAGAGTTTAGATGTACTCGGGGTCACATTTCTAGCGGGCCAATCTAATAAGATAGTAAGAAATATAAATTGTTCTCAAAACATGTATGGTCACTCAAGAAAGAACATTTTATATTACTTTAAGTTGTAAGTAATTTTTACACATTACAACCCTAATTTTTTTTCTGCTTTGGAAAGAGAAATTGGTTAAAAAAAGCGTGAGCGAAATGGACACAGTTTGGAAAATATTTCAAATAACGCAGATTCTCGGTCAACACGTGTAATCCCGTTCGGCTATACGCATAAAGATAATTATTGCTAGTGGGGAAAAACCTTTGGCCCATTTATTATTAATATCCTAAAGCTAAGAAAAATATATATATATATATATATATATATATATATATATATATATATATATATATATATATATATAAACTGAAATTGTACTCAATGCCCTGTTCGGGTACTTTCTCTATATTTATTTGATGTGAAGAGTTTTGGGGTCGATGCTAAAAAGTAAGCGCTATCGCGTCAAAGTTGTTTATAAGTCACTTAAGATGAACTTCAAAACGGAATACTTGATTAAAAATATGTACAGAAGATAAAAATCGAGATATAAACAGAGTTATATAAAAATGGAAACACTGGTAGATAGAAATGATACAAAGATAAAGAGAAAAAAGAGCAAAACAGATAGATAGATAGATAGATAAATAGATAGATAGATAGATAGATAGATAGATAGATAGATAGATAGATAGATAGATAGATATGAACATAGATATTAACCTAGATACATAAATATGAACATAGATATATATGAACAATGATAGATAGATAGATAGATAGATAGATAGATTGATAGATGCGACGTGATAGATAGATAGATAGATAGATAGATAGATAGATAGATAGATAGATAAATAGATAGATAGATAGATAGGAAGAGATTTTAATACATCGTAAGGGACTCCGATAGATAGATAGATCAAATTTATGTATTTCATCAGTTTGTTTTCGTATTACAAATAAAAGGTTGCTTTCTCCAAAGTATATTGTTGTTTGTATTCACTTGTGAGAGATAGATAGATAGATAGATAGATAGATAGATAGATAGATAGATAGATAGATAGATAGATAGATATAGATAGATAGATATTATGTTGGTGCAAAAATAATGTCGTTTTCTCACATAGTAACATATGTGAGAAAACTACATTATTTTTGCACCAACGTAATAGATAGATAGAAAGATAGATAGATAAGAAGAGTATGTGATGGATGTGAAAAGCAAAGTGATAGAAAGATAGATAGGAAAACCTTTTTAAATATTTTATTTATATTTGTAATATATTTTTTTTATAAACCTTTATTTTCATATTCATCTAACAGGCTATCTTTTTCATTTTTTTTAAGCATTTCACCCCATGCAAGGCGGGAAGCCACTAGCACGCAAGGGGTTACATAGGATTTGGAGCGAGAGCAGATAGGAGTGATAGAGGAAATGATAGGGAGAAGGACACTGGATAGATCAAGGCAACTGGAGATGTCTATTGACATTACATTTGAATAGTTGGAGATTATAGCTATCAGAGAAACAGGAAAAAGGAAGGGAGTTCCACAGGCGAGAGTTGCGAGATATGAAGCTATTGGAGTAGAAGAGACGGCTACATTTAACAGTTTCAACAGTGAAAGGGTGAAAGCGGGATGCCAGCCTCGCAGGACGCTTGAATTCATGGAGTCTGGGAACCAGAGAAAGCAGCTCATCGGAGCAATTACCATGAGAGTATTTGTAAAATAGACAGAGAGGCGACGGCACGTCTGTGAGAGAGCGACTGCAGACGAGATGCCAGATCAGGGCCAATTATATCCGTCTCTGGATTTCATTAAAGACCCCGAGGCAAACAGAGGAGGTTCCAGACCATATATGGCAGCAATACTCCATGCAAGGGTGAATGGTTGATTTGTATATTTGAAGGATCAATTCCGGGGAGAAAAATTTCCTGGCGCAGCACAGGGAGCCAACTTTCCTTGCGGTGGACGATGCAATTGATTCAATGCATTTGTTTCATCTCAGTTCAGCAGTCAATGTGACACCGAGCAGCCGCAAAGAGGTGATCTCGAGAAGTTGTGCGTCAGACATTCTTATGGAGGGTAGGGAAGAATCTCTGTGGTGATTAATAGAGAGCAATTTTGTTTTTGAGGTGTTAAAGTTAACCAGCCAATTCCTGCCCCAGTTCACAACCGATTGGAGGTCCTTTTCGAGACAAAAGGCCAGCTTAGTTTTGTCAACGATTTCTATATCTTTATATCTATCAAACTATTTCTCTGTTCATGTAACTCTCTCTGTTCATGTTCTAACTCTGTTTGCGAATATTTAAGAACAGACTGTGATAGATAGATAAATAGATAGATAATAGACAGGTAGGTAGATATATATATAGACAGGAACATACTCTGAAACATATTCTAAAATAGATATAAAAATAATGAAACAGATAGATACTATTAGATGAAATTGATTAAATCCGACAAATATTTAAATATATTTTTTGGTCATACATTATTTTAAAGAATAAACCTTACTTAAGTAAATGCTCTGTTTTAACTAAACAGTATTAATTAGATTTTCCGGCTTAGATGTTCGGTAAATTTCGTAGAAAATATGCGACCTCCGACTGGAACCGAACCTGCATACCATTCGGAAAGCGTCATATAGCCTGACAAGATGTTTAACCATTCAGCCACTGAGAACTTTCGATTTAGCAAAGTCTAAATTACTGTTTATAAACACACTCCTTCGACGATCTTTCTGAATAGTTTCTGCTCCCAAACGTCGCCTAACATAATAATGGCAACATATTACATGATATATTTTCTACGAAATTCCTCGAACTTTCAGGCCGGTAAATGTAATGAATAATGTTTAATTAAAACATATTATTTACTCAATTAAGTTGTATCCATAAACGCAACTTATAAACAGAATATGTATTAAAATATTTGTTAGATTTAATCCATTTCATCTAATATGTTGTCATTGTTTACGTTTGGTTACGTTTCGGCGCAGAAATTAATTATTGAGAAAGATCTTTGAAGGTGCATGTTTATATCCAGTAATTTGGACTTTGGTAAACGGAATGTTCTTTGTGGAAGAATTGTTAAAAAGCACGCCTGGCTGTATGATGGTTTTCGTATTGTATACAGGTTCGATTCCTGTCGGAATACGCATATTTTCTACAAAATTTCTTGAAATTTCAGGTCGGTAAATTTAATTAATACTGTTTAATTAAAACATAGCGTTTATTCAAGGTTCATCCATAAGAATAATATAGCATTTACTCCATTAAAATCCATGAAAATAACGTATAAAATGAAAATTTATTAAAATAGACATTAGGTTGGTACAAAAATAATGTCGTTTTTTGACGTTAAAAATACGTCAAAAAGCGACATTATTACGTCATTATTTTTTCACCAACCTAATAGAATAGAAAACGTTTTTATTGATAACGGGTTTCGCCATCATTCCAAAATTGTCAAAAAAAAGTTTTTTTCATTTTTCTGATTTCTCTATTTATGTTTGGATTCTTCATCCGACTAAAGAACAAAGATATTCCTAGATTGATAGAGGATTTAACAGACAAAGATATATAAATAGATATTAAAAACTGAGATAAATATGAAAAGTTTGAAATAGATAGGAGAAGTGATGACAAAAGTGCCTTTAGTAAAAAAAAAAAAAATCAAAAGATATTTACGATTTCACATCTGTTTAGGTAAAATTCAAATTACTTTGCGACGTGAACATATGAAAAAAACCTATCTCTTTCAAGCACACAAAGACACACACGAGGGAAAGAGGCACACGTCATGTAATGCCTCATCTAATGTTAACATCCAAGAGAGAAACTCATTGCGTCTTCTTGCACTCAAATTTTTAACTAACATGACATGAAGTTGAGTGATTATATTGAATAAATTGCTAGTTCTGTTGCCAGGAATGTTGGTTCACTGGAGAGTGCCAAACAAATTTTCTCGACAGAATCCACCTTGCACATTTACAAATTTATCGTTCGTCGGTGCGTTGAATATTGCTGCCATATCTTGTCTGGTTCTCCGGCTATACATCTCTAGATTTTTTGACAAAACCTAAAGATTATACTGAACCAGTTACGGGTTCTGCAGCTAGGATAATTATTAAGTTGGTGCAAAAATAATGACGTAATAATGTCGTTTTTTGGCCTTAAAAATACGTCAAAAAACGACATTATTACGACGTTATTTTTGCACTAATAGTTCACGGTGATATGCACGGCAATGTTTCTCGCCAGAATCTATCTCACATTTGGTTGATTGGGGTTAATTTTGTTTAGTGGCATATTAATATCTATGGTTTATTTAATGCTGAAATCTAAATATTTCGTACATAATTTTATACTTTCACTATTTTTTTTAAAATATAGTTTTTAGATCATAAAATATATTGCCGGTAATTTCACTAACAAGATGTATTTTAGTAATTTCACTACGAAAATATATTTTATTTACATTATTCGGACTATTGTCCTCATCTTTGTCGTCATATTTATTACAACGTTTCGGCCGTTGTACGCTCCGGCCTTCTTCAGATGGTTGGAATGTCGAACTGAACCCTTTATTTTGCTCACTGGGGTAGACTGTTCTAGATATATTGACAGAAAATATATTGCTGATTTTTTGTTTGGGGACATCACTATTTGCCTATAAATCGGACCGTAACAGGTGTTACCACTCCGACTCAGGCTGGACCTGGGAACATTTTAAATTAAGCGGTGGTTCCACGCTCCTCAAAACCTCCAATCCTCCTCTCAGAGGCCTTGGAGTCGGATGTAGTTTAGCGTCATACTCAGGACGTCTGTTATATATATATATATATATATATATATATATATAACAGTCTGTTATATATGTTATATATATATATATATATATATATATATATATATATATATATATATATATATATATATATATAACAGTCTGTTATATATGTTATATATATATATATATATATATATATATATATATATATAACAGTCTGTTATATATATATATATATATATATATATATATATATATATATATATATATATATATATATAACAGACGTCCTGAGTATGACGCTAAACTACATCCGACTCCAAGGCCTCTGAGAGGAGGACTGGAGGTTTTGAGGAGCTTGGAACCACCGCTTATATATATATATATATATATATATATATATATATATATATATATATATATATATATATATATATATACTTCTGCTATTCGTACTTGGTTTGAATATTGCTGCCACATCTGGTTTGGTGCTACTGTTGTATATTTAGAGGTCCTTGATAAAACTTTCTTCTCTTTCACTTATCGCATGGGGATTCTTGCCTTGCAATCAACATTTATCATCAAAAAAAAAAAAAATAATAATCTGCAATGTTAGTGGTCCTGTTATGGCATTTCAACTTCAGTCAATTTCGCACCGTCATGTACACTTTCCTAATGAGTTCTACTTGGCATCTCGACCCCTCAAATTTAACAGTTATTCTAGATTGGCAAATCGGTTTCATTGTTTTACTGATGAAACAGCTACATGTAAGTTCTATTCTAATAGTTTCTTTTCGTGTAATTCTTGCGTATTTCTTGCTTCCCTGCCACACTCAAAAACATTAATCACTCATCAATCTACTACTCTCCTGGATCCTGTTCTTTCATTGTTCATTCTCCTTGTCTAAGTCAACAGATGTCATTGTTTTGTATGCAACATCGAGCCCAAAGGTGATTGCAATAGACGACTTTCCTGGTGTCGGTGGCAGATTGAAATAATTAGCGTAAACAGAAAAGCGACAGACATTTATCCTAAAAGTAAGCGAGTCGGAGTATCAAAATAAAAATCAAGGAAGATATAGCGAATATTAAGCTAAAAATACAAAGAGGAAAAATAATTATCTTTGAAGTAGCTATACAGGTTTCGTAGCTGGAATAAATAGAATTTAAATTCTTCAAAAGAGAGGGTAACAAAGCGAATGGCTTGATAAGGTAGACAATTGTAAGCTTAGTTTTGTTTGATTTTTTCTAAAATGTTGCAGCCCAGATCAGTTAAAGTGAAAACTGAAAAGACATGCGTAAGTCATAACGGAGTTAATATCTCGCTTTGGAATATATATATATATATATATATATATATATATATATATATATATATATATATATATATATATATACTTTTATATATTCACTATAATTGTGTATATATATACTGTTTACGCATAATTGTGTATATATATACATGTTTACGCATAATTACAAATCTATTAGGTTGGTGCAAAAATAATGTCGTTTTCTCACATATGTTACTACGTGAGAAAACGACATTATTTTTGCACCAACCTAATATATAGAAATTTTCCAAGTGTAGCTCAGATGTGGCAGATAGATAGATAGATAGATAGATAGATAGATAGATAGATATATAGATAGATAGATAATGAACAGACGCAGATAGATAGATAGATAGATAGATAGATAGATAGATAGATAGATAGATAGATAGATAGATAGAGAATGCCAATAAGGGAAATCTGCCCTAATAGGTTCTCGTTGTCGGCATGATAAATGGCAAACAACTTCTGCTAAACACGTTGGTCTTTTCCACTTGCCATGTTCGCAACGGATGTGAAGAACGGCCCATTTGTTTTTCATTACGTCATCTGCATCGCCACCTCGAATCATGCTTATGTTTGGCGAGGTGCATTCATGTACTTTTAAAATCGGCAGTTTCTCCTGACGGGAAAGAAAAAAATGCTTCAAATTTAGGGATGACTGGTGGGAAAGAGGTTTCAGAGGAGAAAGAATGAACAAGTTGGTGTGTGAGTGAGAAAAGGAAAGAACTGAGCGTGATAATGGCAGTGGTGGGTAGGATGGGTACCCGGTGTTTGAAATACCAGCATATACCCGCATTTTCGTAGATAATTGAATGTCCACGTGTGTACATTCTTAGATTTTTCACACAAAAGCGTACACACACGAATTCACACACACGATTACACACATATCCCCTGTCATATAACGACACAGACTTGGAGACGGGCATATGTGAATATATACAATTTCCTAACGTCTAAGACTTACACATACATGAGTTTATATCATGTCTACTGATGTATACACACACACACACGTATATATATATATATATATATATATATATATATATATATATATATATATATATATATATATTATATATTTATATATATATATTTAAACAGATAACAACGAATGATTTCGATATTTTTTTTATTAAGTTGGTTCCTAAGCTCTCGGTTCATATGAGCCATCCTCAGAGTGGTTATGCAGAAATTAAACAAAGATATCCACTGTCAAAGGTGATATTTTGTTATTTTGACATAGAAAATTACCGTGCGACGAATTTACTGTGCGACGAAAACGATAAGAACCAACTTAATAAAAAATTACTGTGCGACGAAAACGATAAGAACCAACTTAATAATAAAAAAATAAAAATTAATATTCAAATACTGGACAATTTTTGTCTTTATTTTCACCAGAAATTAAAGCAAACATTCGAACGACTCCTGATCAGACATAATAGACATTCCTTGTATGATATATTTAATAACATATATTTAAATAATGATCTGCTGTCCCAACACACACACACACACACACACACACACACACACACACACACACACATATATATATATATATATATATATATATATATATTCAAATATGTATTGATAACTATAACAGGCAACGAATGTCTACTATGTTTGATCATGAGCCGCTCTAAGATTCGTATAGTGGTTTTAATTTCAGGACAAATTAAAAACAAAAAGTGTCCAAAATTTGGATATTTTTAATTATGCGGTTAGCTATCCTTAGATCTACGGTACAGTCCGTTATAAAGAAGCTTAAACTGTTTGGCTCGACAGAGGGTTTTGCCTAGTCGTGGGAGAAAACCCAAATTATCAGAAAGAACCGCATGAAAACTGTGTTGTGAGGTTAATATAAACCCAGGAGTTGTTTTGAAATACATCGCCAGAATTTTGGACACGATCAGTATAAGTACTCGAACAATACAACGTTGTTTAAATACCGATCACGACGAACTACTCGCAAAACATGTCAAATTGTTGCTCGGTTTAATTTTTGCCAAATCGTTCTTGGAAAAGAAAATTGCTCTCGGGAAACAAGTACTATGGATAAGACAAATATTGAGCTTTCTGGACATAATTAGAGAAAAAAGTGAGGCTTTGCTCCCAAAGAACACAGTGCCAACATTAAAACATGGAGGCGGCTCGATGATGTTTTGGGGTTGTTTTAACTCAAGAGGGACTGGACAATTAATTGAAATAAGAGGAATAATGAAGACTGCTGACTATATCAAAATTCCGGATAAAAATCTACAATTATTAGCGCAAAATTTTCATCTAGGTCGGCGATTTATTTCCAGCAAGATAATGATCTCAAACATACTTCTAAATCAGTGAATGTGTGGCTTCAGAAAAAGAAGATTGCAATTCTGGCATGGCTTTTGATGAGTCCTGATGTGAATCCTATTGAGAATCTATGGCAAGAATAGAAAGTGCGAATTGTCAGTCGGCAAATAAACATTCAGAAATTAGAACGTGTAACCACTGAATAATTGAAGAAAATCCCAGAAAAGACTTGTTCAAACCTCACCAAAATCTTTACAAAACGATTGCAACAAGTTATAAAGATTAGAGGCCATGCTATTAACTATGAATATTGTGAAAATTGTTCAATTTTTTCTATTTTTCATACAGTACGAATAATTTTGTCTTTTCCTCTGTTGCATAATTCGCCTGTCAAATTTGTTGTATTTAAACTATTGTTCTGAAAATTGAGTTTTATATTCTTTTTTTTTTTGTGCTTATTAACATATAAAGGAAATGACATCACATGGGCATTAGATTCTGAGAAATGGTTTAAAATATTCAAAAGTGATGGGTGTGCGAATAATTTCGTCCTTGACTGTATATACAAACACACATACACATCATATATATGTATATATACGCACACACACATATATGCATACATACATATATATATATATATATATATATATATATATATATATATATATATGATGGACTCTCCCGTCAGTTTCGACGTATGAGGATCTGACAGCTTATTGATTCAGTTATGGAAGTTTGTACGATAATCTTAAGTGGCACTTATGACCCGCTAGTGATTTACAAAGGATGCCACATATGGAGCAAGTGTGAGGATTGTGAAATGAGATCACTGTTAGATTGGCTGACTTTTTAGATCTTGCTCTCGCTTCTTGAAGGTGATTCAGTCCAAAACACGCTGATCTCTATTCTACCCGCTCCAAAGCTAATATATATATATATATATATATATATATATATATATATGTGTGTGTGGTTCAAAAAATCTCCCCACTTTCTACACACACACACACACACACACACACACACACACACATATATATATATATATATATATATATATATATATATATATATAATTCAGTAATTCGTCTAGAAGAAACCTCAACAGAATGCAGAAAGCACTGGACGGCTGTTTCATGTAATATTTGGGACTCATCCGCAGGGCGCATCCACTACCGAGAATTGAAACAATCCTGAACAGTTACGATAGGAGAGAAACGCCATACCAGCTGTATCAACGGGCCTCGGTGACGAAGAGGTAACGAATTAAACATCGATATAGCGCCGCTCGATCACATATTCCGTGGAGGAACTCAAGCGAGTTTCTCTTTCCTCATAGAACTGTGCCTCCACGAGCTACGACAACTATCCCTAAGCCGCTCAGTACAGGACATTAGAAGGCGGTTCAAGCAAGGATATACAGATAGAAATAATTGCGAGGATTTGACATAATCATATTTAAGTAATTCATCGAGTCCATAAAGAAAACTCAATAATATATATATATATATATATATATATATATATATATATTGGTTTGACACACAATCTTCTGCTCATGCGTGCTTATATTTTGTACTAATATGCTCACGTGTTCGACGATTGAGCTTGATCACGACAGTTTATTTGCTGCTGTTAGAGTGTATATAGGGCCTCTACGCTAGCAGTGTGCATCATGGAGGAACTAAGAACCGTGATTCGAATCTTCGGACTTGCTACGTCATGGATGATAACTCGCCGTTTACTATTATTTTCTCTCGTGTTTGCTGAAGCTACTATTCAGTGTGGGAGGTTGACGGTATCCTGCTCTTTCTTTGTGCATCACCCATGTCCGGCCGCTTTTTAACTTCTCGATCCATCTACACTAACACCTACGCAGTTGTGTACCGTCGCCGTGTTGTGTTAAAAGACTCTGATGAATTTCAGCCTCTGACATACCATTTGAACAGATAAACTGGTTCATAGTTTTTTTGTTCCTCTTAATCTGCTCCACTGTCGGTGGTTAGAGAAAATGTTTCTGTGGATCTGTTTCAAAAGTAAACTACAATAGTTTGAAGACACCTTAGCATGTTAGTTATTATTAATGAGCTGCTCTTAGTATTACTTCTGAGTAATGAGTTCGAACCACATGAGGTCCCCCTATACTTGAATAACAAAAGGTTGTGCGTCTTTTTTTTGCTATTTAATATAACGCATTCTATATAAAGTCTTTAATGAATATTTCTATGCGTTTGGTAGGACAGAGGAGAACGTAATATTCAGTCAATATCAGCTTAGTTCAAAGCAATCCTCTTCACATGAATAGAATCGTAATCGGAATAGATAATGACCAATGTAAAAATCAGTGGATGCCAAGCTGCATCAAAGAAATCCTATAAAAGAAAAACACGTTTTCAGTTAGATAAAACGGAATGTATAGATGTTAGCAAAAAAGACACTTGCGGGGTACACATTGGAGATGTCCCAATGAAGCAAATGAATACAAAGGCCTGGCAAATGCTTTAAGAAACGATGGGCAATGTTTCACAGGTATTCGAAGATGCAGTGGAATGGCAAATGATGGCTTCCACAAACACAGTAATATATTTACAGACAGGAAGCTTTCGTTGAAAATAAAGTTAAGAGTGTTGAAATATTATGTAATATCAAGCCATTTATATGACAATGAATACAATTTTCACTGGGTGGTCTATATTTTCGGCCTTGGACCACATCTAAGCTACAGTTAGAAACTCACTTGGCTCTTTCGACGTGATGTAATTATGAAGATTGTCTTGCTAGATCAATTACGACGGAATAGGGAGTTTATCCTCATTGGGTACCTTATACTTTCGGCTTCATGCCACATCAAGCCTACGCTTAGAAAATTACCTTTTATATGGCAGTGGATGCAGGACGACTTCACAACAGATGAAAAGGCGGCTACCAGCAACGGAGATGTGGTTTTATAGACCGATGATGAGAATACTATGGACTATGAACATGTAAGCAACGAGGAAGATTTAATGAAAATGGGAACGATAAGGTCAATTTTTTCTTACGAGGATAAAGAGCTAATTTAAATTTCTGGGCTTCATAAGACCAGAAGAATTGGACAATTCGAAATTCATTTTTTTTTTATTTTGATTAGCGGCATATGAGCCACTATGGGTGATTTAATGCAGAAATTTAAATAATTTCAACAATTTTATGGTTTCAACTTAAAATATTTTGAACGCAATTGTATGCTTTCAACTACTGATAAAATGTAGTGTTTGTCCTTTTACAAACAGTATTATTGATCTTTTTTATATAAAAAAATATATTGCTGGTATTTTTATAAAAAAAAAATATATTTTTATACTTTCATAATTGTTTTCTTGTTGAGGACCGTAACAGGTGCTGCCACCCGGGTTTGTATGGTTCAGGGAACAAAAGTAATTAAGAAGGCGTTTCACGCCCCTCAAAACCTCCAATCTCCCGAACAGGAAACCCATCAGCCATTAACAAGAAAAGAAGCAGGATGAAGCCGGGATTAACATAGTTTACGTGCTTATAGTGCGATAGTAAACGGTTACTAATTGCTTAGTACTACAAGGAAGAGAAAGCTGTGATGAGAAGTGATCGCTCATGTCCTGAAGGGACGCGGCTCATAAAAGAAAATGTTGCTATGCTTTGGCTGATTGATAGCATGAATGGAAAAGCAAAAGATATCAACCAAAGTCCCAACAATTAAAAAAAAGAGGATTTCAGTATGACAAAATGGTTTTATGTAACAATGATTTGTCCCTTATGTAGAAAAAAATAGTACATGTCAACTTATGTTGTTATGTGATCCGATACTAAATATGATGTTGCAATTTCCGATACTAAATATGATGTTGCAATTTCTTTACTAAACTCGATATCTGCGGTATACAGCCTTGTGCAAATCTATGGAAACAACCGCTTTATTTTCCTTTCTTTCACCATACGGTCAGTTTTAGACCCACTAGAGTGACAAGGAAACGATTTCTATTGTTTCCTCAGATTTGGTCATTTGTAGTGGTGTGCAGTAACATGACTCTATTTTCAGTGTGTATGATGAAATTTGTTTGACCTTTGAAACATATTGCCTCATCCGTGATTGCATCAGATTTTTATCACGCCTAGATACTATTGCCTGGTCTGTGAATTAGTTGCCCTAAGGCCATTGTCTGCGATGGACATTACTCCAAGAAAGCGTACGAAAATTGTAACGCTGAACGAACACACTGGCAAGCCTTACTAGTGAGCAAATCAATGTACTATAGACTGGATTGAAACTATCCTGATTTAAATCCAATAAGCTGCAAGGGACGACTTTGTGGAATGGACATACGAAGTACCAACATATGCACTGGGTTATGTTTCATTGGTCAAGTACGAACAAAAAGTAAATAATAACGGAATTATTCGTTTTGTTTCAATTAATTTGCACAAAGGTGTATGTGAAAGCGCCCCGATCATTAAAAAAAAAAAAAGAAAAAAAAAAGGTTTTCAGTCAGATAAGACGTTGCTATCCTTTTGAGAGAAAATGACATCTCTGAAACTGAAACTGAGATATCCAGAAAGAGCATGGCGCGTGAACTAGAACAATCTACCCCAGTGGACGAAATAAAGGGTTTGGTTAGAAATTCCCACGTATATCACCAGAAGAAGGCCAGAGCGTACAACAGAAACGCTCAGTCCGCACAATGTAAATGGTGTAAATAGTATCGTAGTCCAGGGGTCGGCAACATACGGCACGCGTGCAACACGTGGCACGACAACCAATTTCCAATGGCACGCAGCCGCAAATGACATCACTAGGTCCGAACCAATAACTACTACAACGCAAAGATATTTAGCTGTTTTAAAATGGCTCCCTCGTTGGACTCCCATTAATAATCAAATCTTTTAAAAACAGCTTATTTCTATTAATGTGGTTGACATATTATTGTATATATTAATGTATGAAATATATGGTAGAACAGGTATAAAAATACGTCAGCTATCGGCACACTGAATGATTTTAAAACCGTAAGTCGGCAAATAATCAGAAATAGGTTGCCGACACCTGTAGTCTATATAAATAAAGTAATAATCATCATATTAAGTGGAGTATTATTGCCATATCTAGACAGATCTTACCCTATCCCCAACTTCTAACCTTGACAGAGTTCAAAAACGCTTAGGTGGATTACATTTAGCGGCCCTCCAGCCTCGTCCCCATAAAGTCTCAAGCCTAAATCTACTTCTATTTCGAATATTCCATTATTTGGTGCCACCAGCTCAAACATTTACAACCTAGAGCCACCTTGCAACATCGACAGGGTTAAATTGCTCTCATTCCCTACGTATTCCTTTGCTGAAAGCGCGTGCTACTCCGAAAGCTTCTTCCTAAAACCGGCTACTTTGAGAAAGAGACTCCCATGTGGATGCTTGCTCGATACTAGAGTTTTAATCTCTTCAGTTTTAAAATAATCATTATATATTCACCATATCCTCGTAATCTTCACTTCCTAGTTATCATCTTAGGTTCATACCACACACTTCATTAACCCTCTACCTTGAGTGTATCTTGAGCCTTATATTGTGTTAACATTAGAAAAGAAAGTCAAAAGAAACTGGTCATCGAATTTAGGTTTTAAGCGGGGTGAGACATTGGTGAGTATGATATTTCTACTTTTGAAATAAAAAATGTATTTATGGCCCTACGTCAAGCAATCTGGTAACATAATATAGTAGGAGGTTCTGTTATGTCTTTTATACAATGTGAGAAATGTTAAATAAATGAAAATTTATTGAAACAAAACAAGTACAGTTGACCACTGATGACAATTCCAGAACGACGTAACAATAAACAATTTATTCTAACTTCTGCCAGCCGCAATGATGGAGAAAGGATTACCTCGAACCATCGCCAGTGAGACACGATGCAATAGCCACTCAGTTTCATGAGGCTCGTCCCTTAATTGAGACGCAATCGCGCCAATCCTCCGAAGGAACGCCATCGAACGAGGGCCAATAACCCCTGAAGTCTCTACTGTCACAGGAGTAAAAAAAAAAAATCTATCAGCAAGAGAAGAATATTTAACTATTTTTTTCATCTCTGCGTCCCGGGCGACGGATCCTGGCTCAACCGCGGAACTGATCAAATTACCGACCGAAAATGTATCCGCATGTGAGAAATTCAAACTGATTATATAACAATAGTTATCAAATAATTCCATAGCGATATGATGAAGACACCAATATTTCAACCAGAACATATGTTGCTATGAATTTTGTCGACAATGATCTGGATCCAGTACACTGTGGGTTATTGAAATATTACTCCACCTTGGATCATCACAAACAGATCCAGAGAACAAGGAATATTTGTTTTAGGTTTGACTAAATGTTCACGGAATACATACCACAAGAGTTACTCAAGGTAGAGTGTTACTGAGGTTGTCGAATTGATGTAAGAAGATGTAAGTGAAAACTATAAAGATATGTAAGACAGATAACAGCTGACTCTAGTCTTAAATATTTTAATTTGTATGATATGACTGGATATCTGAGCAGGGGACTGGTTAACTCTCACTTTCCAGTCCCGTCCTTGTGGGTGATGAATTATTTCGCACCCAACAATCCCTTTCAAATAGACGAAACATGCTGCTCGATACCCTTCACGATTTCCATAGTAAATGTTCTGACGAGGTATATTCCATAGTTCTCCCAGGTCAGAAAATTTAAAATTAAGACTCACCATACCAATTACACAGGAGTAAACTAACCTTCTTCTCTTCGCAATCCAGGAAGTTCCATGCGGACCTCTTCTTCCCAAAAGCCGCTCTGTTATGAAATAGTCTCCCTAGAGGATGCTTCCGCGATCACTACAAACTTAACCTCTACAAGTTTGGGGTCAACTGTTATCTACTATCAACATTCAGTAACCCTCTTGCTTGAAAGGCTCTTTATCCTTAATACAAGTATGGTATTAATACGAATTTTCTCAGTAAATGATATTTTTTTTAAGCATTCCACGCCAAGCAAGGCGGGAAGCGACTAGCACGCAAGGCGTTACAGAAAGTTTGATCCAGTGCAAAGAGGAGAGATAGAGGAAATGATGAAGAGAAAGTTAGGTGATAGATCAGGGCATCTGGAGACGTCGATTGACATTACATTTGAATAGTTGGAGATTATAGCTATCAGGAAAACTAGAAATGAGGATGGAGTTCCATACGCGAGAAGTACGAGACATGAAGCTATTGAAGTAAAAGAGACGGCTACATTTAACAGATTCGACAGTAAAAGAGTGAGAGCGTGATGCCAGCCTAGTTGAACGCTTAAATTCATGAAGTCTGGGAACCAGCGAAAGCAGCTCATCGGAGCAGTTACCGTAAAAGACAGAGGCAACGGCACGTCTATGAAAGATCGTCTGCAGACGATATACCAGATCAGGGCCAATTAAATTGCATATCCGTCTTTGGATATATGGTAATGTATAGACGGTTACTTATGTGGAAACATTCGACATTCATTGACCGAGCATCCAGTGCTGCTTTCGGTTGAAATTTATAAAATCTTTCTCTTAAAATAATTTTCCAGGAAAATAGTTTTCGCAAGTCCACTACACAGGGGTAAACCAACCTTCTTCCCTACGTAATCTAAGAAGTTCCATACGGAACATATGCCTTTTCTTATAAAGAATGGTATGAACCATTTCACAATTGTATTTTATTGCTGTTTCTACTACTGATGGCCTTTCTTTACTAACCTTTTTATTTGAAGTAGTGTAGAAATTTAACATCTTAATATCATTATGACATCATTTTCTCTACGATTTACATGTCCTATCCATTTTAGTTGTTGCTGCTGTTGATATTCCTCAAGTGATGTTCAAATGAGTATGATTTTCGCCAATACCTACATGCTTCACTCGGTTAACGCCATTTTAACCATTAAACTTAGAAAGAGGTTGTGTGCAACTGATTGTTTAGATATATCTGAACGACTT
Organism: Acanthosepion lycidas; assembly: GCA_963932145.1. Taxonomy (NCBI): domain Eukaryota; kingdom Metazoa; phylum Mollusca; class Cephalopoda; order Sepiida; family Sepiidae; genus Acanthosepion; species Acanthosepion lycidas. Next base: position 115,439,398 of record OZ010581.1, on the reverse strand, counting down.
GGGCACCTCGAGGCGGTGTAATTGTTAGCAGGTTCGTCTTGCTAGAACAATTACGACTGAGTAGTGAGTTCGATCCTCACTGGGTTCCCACTACATTCAGCCTTGTGCTACATCTAAGCTAGGCTTGGAAAATCGCTATCTGAACGACTTTGGCGCCATGCATGACATCCATGCTAAAGTCTAGTTCTAACGAGGCCATTTAAAAACATGACTCGTGTTTTCAGGTTTATGTTTTAGTTTTATAGTAATTTGCGCTGCTGGATGAAACTATGTCGAGTGCAGCCTATTCTATGGTCAATTTCCTTTTCTCTTATACTAAATTTGTTATAACTGATCCATACAACGGGGTATTTGAAGCGTTTAGTATATAAATGGAGAGTTTTTATTAAACGGGATTTGCAAAATCATTTAATGGGTTAAAAAGTACGAAATTCACAACAGGGATGAGCTTAAAAAGCCCGTAGGAGTAGGAAGTTTTCTTTACACACACACAAAAAAAAATCGCCCACACGCCTATTAGTTACTTAAGAGTAGGATTTTCAGCGACCATGCTATCAAAGACACTCAGTATTTTTTGAGCATGCAAGGAAATTTGCTTTTATATCAGGCTTCTTTAAATACCAAGGACGGTTTATATATATATATATATATATATATATATATATATATATATATATATATATATATATATATATATATATATATATATCTTTATATCTTTTTCTTAAGAAGAGTGGTATGAAACAATGTCGCAAAACCAATTGACATTAAGTATGAAGTCTTCAAAAGTATACAACTCGTATCTTTTGGGCCGGTGGTGTTCTTGACAAAAATTGGTATGTATAATCAAAATGAAATAGCGAGAGGGGGGTGAAAAATGGGGATTTATTATCACGTTAATGTATTAAACTGCAGAACATCTATTAGTAAATCATTAAGAATCAGTGTAATTTTGGGCACCTGGTGTAATGGTTAACAAACTTGTCTCACTAGAACCAAGGTGGATTAATGGATAGCGTCTTGGATTAAAGAATCGGAGTGCCGAGTTCAAATTCCACTACATTCACTTACATACTAATATCCTTGGGAAAGGTGTGAATCCTCGTCTTCTCGTTATAGGTAAATAGCAGGACAGCCTACCACAGAATTGCCTCGAAAGATACATGTTCGCCTGCTCGTGTATCACGCATGGCCCATAAATGACCGATTCAAGTGAGTTCAATCCTCACAGGGTGCCGTATACTTTCGGCCTTGTACCACATCTAAGCTGCACTTAGAAAATCATTTGGCATCTCGAGGCGGTGTAATAGTCAGTAAGATTGGCTAGCTAGTACAATTACGACTGAGTAGTAAGTTCGATTCTCACTGATTCCCCCTTGCTTTCGACCTTGTGCCATATTGTTATAGTGGAACTCACCTATTCTATAGCTAATAGACTCTCCCACCTATAATAAGTAGGAGTAGTAAGAGTAACGAGGGAGTCGCTCAGTAAGTCGAGGCCGGACGACCGTTAGTCGGATACTAAAGTATCAGCGACCACAACTAGATTACTCTGCGTTATACCTATTATATCAAGTTCCTAACGTTTTGTACGTCTAACCTATTTTAGGACCGACTTAGTACAAATACAAGCCTCCACTGTGAAATCACCCCACAACACATATCTAAGTTACGCTTGGAAAATCATTATCAGTAAATCATTATTATCTCTAAAGGATTCTAACATTCGGAAAAAGTATTTTCTATCTTTAAATATTATGGTAAGCCATAAAAATAGATATCACACTATTTAACACACAGCTGTAGGAGACGCGGTGGATTCATACCTTTCTTAAGTGAATATACCAAAGACCAATAGACTTAGAATTCAACACATATTTCCAATCCCAAGCCGTTATCCACCACACCATCTACACATCCAAGCTTAGAAGACCTGGTATTCACAAGTGGTCACAAAGCTAGGTAACTAACTGGCTTGATGTTGCTTAACTTCGATGATCATATTGCAACCGGTGTTCCAACGCCATATGTTTGTAAAAAAACACACTGAAAGGATATACAGTATATTGTAATGTTTTGACAAAGTTCGCCAGCCGCTCAATATAAGGTGAACAGGATGTCTGCATTCGCGTTTTTTGCTATGAATGACCAGAAGCTAAGGCAAAAAAAAAGTAATATATTTGGGCAGACAACATGGTATCGGGAGTTATAAGCAAGCAAGATTAGTGGGTGAATCAGCAGCCGACTTAACATATTATGTAACCCTAGCAGCAAGAGCCATACCAGTTGCCCAGCAAGGTGTGGGAGATAGAGAAATCCGAATATTTATTATATTCACGTTCGTCCGCTTTGTTCAAAGATTTTCTATTTTAAACGGACGCATACTTGTCACTTACAAAGTAATTTTGGCAAAATTTTATTTGAAAAAGGAGTTTGAAATTTGATGCACTGGCGTTTAATTTACAGCTGCACTTGAATTGCAAAAAACCTGTTCGCTGAAGACGTTGTAACGGTTCATTCAGGCGAAAACTAACATCGTAGTTAAACCTAAAAACGACTGCCCAGCAACCAGACACTGGCAGTTATCCGGGAGCAATAAAAGCCTTTTATCTGTGAGATAAGATCTACATAGATCTATAGCATTTCAAGTTCAATTAGTTACTAATCAAAGTCAATTTGAGATTAAGCAAGGTCACAATCAAATAGCCAGTTCAGAATGGGACGTAGAAAATTAAAAATGAAACAGCAAAGTTAAGAATGGGACGTATCAAATTCAAAAAGAAATAGCCAAGTTCAGAATGGGACGTAGCAAATTCAAAATGAAATAGCCAAGTTCAGAATAGGAAGTAGCAAATACAAAATGTAATAGGCAAGTTCAGAATGGTACGTAGCAAAAATAAAACGAAATAGCCAAATTGAGAATGGGACGTGGATATTTACAAAATGTAAGAGCCAAGTTCAGAATGGGACGTAGTAAATACAAAATAAAAAAAGCCAAGATCGGAATGGAACGTAGCAAATTCAAAATGAAATAGCGAAGTTCAGAATGGGACGTAGCAAATTCAAAATGATATAGCCAAGATCAGAATGGGACGTATCAAATTCAGAATGAAATGACCAAGTTCAAAATAGGACGTAGCAAATTCAAGATGAAATAGCCAAGTTCAGAATGGGACATAAGAAATACAAAATGAAATAGCCAAGTTGAGAATGGGTCTTGGCAAATACAAAATGAAATAGCCAAGATCGGAATGTGACGTAACAAATTCAAAATGAAATTACAAGATCAGAATGGGAAGTAGCAAATTCAAAATGAAATAGCTATTCCATAATGTTAAGTAGCAAATTCAAAATGAAATATCCAAGTTCAGAATGGGACGTAGCAAATGCTAAATGAAATAGCCTATTCAGAATGGGACGTAGCAAATTCAAATTGAAAAAAGCCAAAATCAGAATGGGAAGTAGCAAATTCAAAATGAAATAGCTATTCCATAATGTTAAGTAGCAAATTCAAAATGAAATATCCAAGTTCAGAATGGGACATAAGCAAATTCAATATGAAATAGCGAATTTCAGAATAGGACTTCAGAAATAAAAAATGAAATAGCCCAGTTCAGAATGGGACGTAGCAAATACACAATGAAATAGTTAAGTTCAGAATCGGAAGTAGCAAATACAAAATGGGATAGCCAAGTTCAGAATGGGACGTAGCAAATACCAAATGAAATAGCCAAATTGAGAATGGGACTTGGCAAATTCAAAATGTAATAGCCAACTTCAGAATGGGACGTAGCAAATACAAAATAAAAAAAAGCCAAGATTGGAATGGGACGTAGAAAATTCAAAATGAAATAGCCAAGTTCAGAATGAGACGTATCAAATTCAGAATGAAATATCAATGTTCAGAATGTGACGTAGCAAATACAAAATGAAATAGCCATGTTCAGAATGTGACGTAGTAAATACAAAATGAAATAGTGAAGTTTAGAATGGGACGTAGCAAATTTAAAATGAAATAGCCAATTTCAGAATGGGACGTAGCAAATGTAAAATGAAACATCTAAGTTCAGAATCTAACTTAGCAAATTCAAAATGAAATAAAAAAGTTCAGAATTGGACGTAGCAAAGATAAAATGAAATAGCCATGATCGGAATGGGACGTAGCAAATTCAAAATGAAATAGCAAAGTTCAGATTGAGACGTAGCAAATTCAAAATGAAATAGCTATTTCATAACGTTACGTAGCAAATTTAAAATGAAATATCCAAGTACAGAATCTAACGTAGCAAATTCAAAATGAAATAGTCAAGTACAGAATGGGGCGTAGCAAATTCAAAATGAAATAACCAAGTTCAGAATGGGACGTATCAAATTAAGAATGAAATAGCCAAGTTCAGAATGGGACGTAGCAAATGCAAAATAAAATAGCTATTTCATAATGTTACGTAGAAAATTCAAAATGAAAAAACAATTTTAGAATGTGACGTAGCAAATATAAAATGAAATAGCCAAGTTCTGAATGGGACCCTACAAGTACAAAATGATATAGCCATTTTCAGAATGGGACTAACCAATTTCAGAAGGGGGCGTAGATAATACAAAATGAGACTAAAAAAAGTTCAGAATGGGACGTGGCAAATTCATAATGAAATAGCCAAGTTCAAAATCGGATGAAGTAAATACACAATGAAATAGTCAAGTTCAGAATCGGAAGTAGCAAATACAAAATGATATCGCCATGTTCAGAATGGGACGTAGCAAATACAAAATGAAATATCCAAGTTCAGAATAGAACGTGGCAAATACAAAATGAAATAGCTTAATTCAGAATGGGACGTAGAAAATTCAAAATGAAATAGCCAAGTTCAGAATGGGACGTAGCAAATCCTAAATGAAATAGCAGAGTTCAGAATGTTACGTAGCAAATTCAAAATGAACAAGACATGGTCAGAATCAGACGTAGCAAATTAAAAATGAAATAAACAAGTTCACAATGGGACGAAGCTAATTAAAAATGAAATAGTCATATTCAGAATGGGACGTAGCAAATTAAAATGAAATAGGAATGTTCTAAATCGGTCATTAGCAAATTCAGAATGAAATAGCCAATTTCAGAATGGGACTTAGAAAATAAAAAATGAGGAAGCCAAGTTCGGAATGGGACGAAGCAAATACAAATGAAATAGCCAAGTTCCGAATGGGATGTAGTAAATGCAAAATGAAATAGCCAAGTTCAGAATGGGACGGGGAAAATTCAAAATGAAAAAGCCAACTTCAGAATGGGACGGTAACAATTTCAAAATGAAATAACTAATTTAAGAATGGGACGTAGAAAATACAAAACGAAATAGCCAAGTTCAGAATGGGACGTTGCAAATTCATAATGAAATAGCCAAGTTCAGAATGGGATGTAGCAAATACACAATGAAATAGCCAACCTCTGATGCGGAAGTAGCAAACACAAAATGAGATAGCCAAGTTTAGAATGGAACGTAGCAAATACAAAATGAAATAGCCAAGTTCAGAATGGGACATAAGCAAGTTCAAAATGAAATAGCCAAGTTCAGAATCGGAAGTATAAAATTCAGAATGAAATGACCAAGTTCTAAATGGGACGTAGCAAATTCAAAATGAAATAGCTAAGTTCAGAATGGGACGTATCAAATACAAAATGTAGTAGCCAAGTTCAGAATCGAACGAAGCAAATACACAATGAAATAGCTAAGTTCAGAATGGGACGTAGCAATTTCAAAATGAAATCACAGATTACAGAATTGGACGTATCAAATTCAGAATGAAATAGGCAAGTTCAGTATGGGACGCAACAAATACAAAATGAAGTAGCTATTTCATAATGTTACGTAGCAACTTCAAAATGAAATATCCAAGTTCAGAATCTGACGGAGAAAATTCAAAATGAAATAAACAAGTTCAGAATGGCACGTAGCAAATATAAAATGAAATAGACAAGTTATGAATGGGACGTAGCAAATTCAAAATGATATAGCCAAGTTCAGAATCGGACGGAGCAAATTCAAAATGAAATAACCAAGTTCAGAATTGGACGCAAAATATAAAAAATGAAATAGCCATGTTAACAATGACTCATTAGCAAATTCAAAATGATATAACCAATTTCCGAATAGGACGTAGAAAATACAAAATGAAATAGACAATTTCAGAATGGGACGTTTGTAATTCCTAATGGAATAGCCAAGTTGAGAATGTGACGTAGCAAATACACAATGAAATACCCAAGATCACAAATTGATATGTAGTAAATCATAAATGGAATAGCCATGTTCAGAATGTTACGTATCAATTTCAAAAGGAACTAGATATGTTCAGAATCTGACGTAGCATATTCAAAATGAAATAAACAATTTCAGAATGGGACGTCGCAAATTCAAATAGAAATAGTCTTGTTCTGAATGGGTCATTATCAAATTCAAAATGAAATAGCCAAGTTCAGAATGGGACGTACAAAATTCATAATGAAATAGCCATGTTCAGAATGGTACGTAGCAAATCCACAATGAATTAGCCAAGTTCAGAATGGGACGAAGCAAATTCAAAATGTAATACCCAAGTTCAGAATGGGACCTAGCTATTACCAAATGAAATAGCCAAGTTCAGAATGGGACGTAGCCAATTGAAAATGAAATAGCCATGTTCAGAATCTGACGTATCGCATTCAAAATGAAATAAACATTTTCAGAATGGGATGTAGCAAATTCAAAATGAATTAGCCATGTTCAGAATCGGTCATTAGCAAATACAAAATGAAATAGCCAATGTAAGATTGGGACATAGCAAATTCAAAATGAAATAGCCATATTCAGAATCGGTCATTAGAAAATTCAAAATGAAATAGCCATGTACAGAATGGGACGTAGCAAATACAAAAGGAAATAGCCATGATCAGAATCTGACGTAGCACATTCAAAATGAAATAAACATGTTCAGAATGGGACGTACAAATTCAAAATGAAATAGCTAAGTTCACAATGGGACGTAGCCAATTGAAAATGAAATAGCCATGTTCAGAATCTGACGTATCGCATTCAAAATGAAATAAACATTTTCAGAATGGGATGTAGCAAATTCAAAATGAATTAGCCATGTTCAGAATCGGTCATTAGTAAATTCAAAATGAAATAGCTAAAGTAAGATTGGGACATAGCAAATGCTAAATGAAATAGCCTATTCAGAATGGGACGTAGCAAATTCAAAATGAAATAGCCAAGTACAGAATGGGACGTATCAAATACAAAATGAAATAGCCAATTTCAGATTGGGACGTAGCAAATTCAAAATGAAATAGCCAAATTCAGAATGGGACGTAGCAAAAACGCAATGAAATATTCAAGTTCAGAATCGGAACTAGAAAATTCAAAATGAGATAACCAAGTTCAGAATGTGACGGAGCAAATACAAAATGTAACAGTCTAGTTGGGAATGGGACTTGGCAAATTCTAAATGAAATAGCTAAGTTTAGAATGCGACGTAGCAATTACAAAATGAAATAGCCAAGTTCAGAATATGACGTAGCAAATTCAAAATTAAATAGCCAATTGCAGAATGGGACATAGCAAATTCAGAAGTAAATAGACATGTTCAGAATGTGATGTATCAATTACAAAATGCAATAGCAAAGTTCAGTATGGGACGTAGCAAATTCAAAATGAAATAGCCAATTTCGGAATGGGACATATTATATTTAAAATGAAATAGCCAATTCAGAATCGGGTGTATCAAATTCAAAATGAAATAAACAAGTTCAGATTTGGACATAGCTAATATAATATGAAATAGCCATGTTCTGAATGGGACGTAGCAAATACAAAATGAAATAGCGAAATTCAGAATGGGACGTACCAAATTGATCATGAAATATCCAAGTTCAGAATCGGCAGTAGCTAAAACAAAATGATATAACCAAGTTCAGAATGGGACGTAGCAAACACAACATGTAATAACCTAGTTGAGAATGTGACATGGCAAATTCAAAATGAAATAGCCAAGTTCAGAATCGGCCATTAGCAAATTCAAAATGAAATAGCCATGTTCAGAATGGGACGTAGCAAATTCAAAATGAAATAGCCATGTTCAGAATGGGTCATTAGAAAATTCAAAATGAAATAGCCAATTTTCGAATGTGTCTTAGAAAATAAAAAATGAAATAGCCAAGTTCAGAATCGGACGTAGCAAAGACAAAATTAAATATCCAATTTCAGAATGGGACGTAGCCAAGTCAAAAAGAAATAGCCTAGTTCAGAATGGAACATAGCAAGTTTATAATGAAATATCCAAGTTCAGAATCGGATGTAGCATATATAAAATGAAATAGCCAAGTTGAGAATGGGACTTGGCAAATTCAAAATGAAATAGCCAGTTCAAAATGGGACGTAACAAATTCAAAATGTTATAGCCAACTTTTTAATGGAACGTAGCAAATTCAAAATGAAATGGCCTAGTGCAGAATGGCACGTATCCCATTCAAAATGTAATAGCTTCTTTAGAATGGAAATAGCAAATACAAAATGAATTAGCCTAGTTCAGATTGGGACCTTGCAAATACAAAATGAAAAAGCCAAGTTTAGAATGGAACCTGGCAAATGCAAAATGAAATATCCAAGTTCACAAATGGGACGTAGCAAATACAAAATGAAATAGCCAATTTCAGAATAAGAAGTAGAAAATTCAAAATGAAATAGCCAAGTCCAGAATATGACGTAGCAAATTCAAAATGAAATAGCCCAATTCAGAATGGGACGTAACAAATTCAAAATGACATAGCCAACTTCAGAATGGAACGGGGCAAATTCAAAATGAAATAGCCATGTCCAGAATGGGACGTAGTAAATTCAAAATGAAATTACTAAGTTCAGAACGGGACGTAGGAATTTCAGAATGATATAGCCAAGTTCAGAATGGGACATAGCAAATACAAAATTAAATAGCCAAGCTCAGAATGGGACGTAGCAAATACAGAATGTAATATCCAAGTTCAGAATGCGACTTGGCTAATTCAAAATGAAATAGCCAAGTTCAGAATGGGAAACAGCAAATTCAAAATGAAATAGCCCAGTTCAGAATGGGACATAGCAAATTCAAAATGAAATAGCCAAGTTCAGAATGGGACATAGCAAATTCAAAATGAAATAGCCAAGTTCAGAATGGGACATGGCAAATTCAGAATCAAATCACCTAGTTCAGAATGGGACGTAGCAAATTAATAATGAAATATGCAAGTGTGAATCGGAACGATGCATATTCGTAATGTAATATGTAAGTTTCATCTGGGATTACGCAGATTCGTTATCGAAAAATGTTTCGAACTTATCTGCGAGTAAACCAATATCATAGATTAATCATGGACTGGGCGTCGAATCAGATAATTAAAAATCGGTGTCCAGCGTTGCATAGTTTTTACTATCAATTCCTTACAAGAGGCTATTCTTGAACGGATAAATTTGTTTGAAAGTTAGAATCTCTTGTACTTTCATTGGTAAGACAATGAAATACTTAATGCATATATCAAGACAGAGTTTGAAAAAAGATAGTTATAGTGAGAGATTTTAAGCGCTGAAAGTTGCCTCCAAAGATCATACATCTTTGAGGAATTTTCTTGATTCATTGATTTCTCCAAGAAGCTAAAACATTTCAATATTAAAGTCTAATTGAACATTATTATTTTATCGTGAAAATATTTAATTTTAAAATCTTTTTAACAAAAAAATTGCTCCCTTCCAAATATAATTTGCCTAATCCATTTTGAACTTGCTAAGGAGATTTACTTGACCCCTCACTGAGTCAGGTTGTGACACAAGGTCATTTTTATAACGTGGGGACTAGAGTGTTTTCTCTCGTCCTAACTGGTCTTAGCTGGTCATAACTTTTTCAAGCTAGTCTAAGCTAGTCATAGCTGGTCTTGTCTTGTCATAGCTGATCCAAGCTTGTCAGAGCCGGTCTAAGCTAGTTGTAGCCGTGATACCACCAGCACAGAGACGGGACCTTGTGAACGGTAAGTAAGATTTACTTGATCCTCCCACTGAGTGAGGTTGTGACACAAGGTCAGTTTTTAGCGTGGGGACCCCAGTGTTTTCACTCGGGCCACTGGTCCCAGCTAGTCTTAGCTGGCCATAGCTTGTCGAAGCTAGTCAGAGCTTGGCTAAGCGAGACATAGCTGGTCTTGGTTTGTCATAGCTGATCCAAGCTGGTCAGACCCGGTCGAAGCTGGTCAAAATCGTGACACCATCAGCACAGGTATGGAGCCCTGTGCCAGGTAAGTATCAGAATGTGTAGACCACTCGAGAGAGCCGTTTACATGCCTTTTTTGAACTTGCTAAATCCCAAATCAAATTTTCTTATTCTATTTTGTATTTGATTATAACATTTTGAATCTGCTTAGTTCCATTTTGAATTTGTTACATCCCATTTTGAATTTCCTCTTTGAACTTGGCTATTTCATTATGAACTTACTTAATTCCAAAATGACTTTGATTAGTTCCAAATTGAACTTGAAATTGTATAGAATTAGATAGATAGATAGATAGATAGATAGATAGATAGATAGAAATTGTATAAAATTTGCTATGTTTATAGAGAAAGTCTGCTCAATACCGAAGATGGATAGAACATATATATAGCGCGGATAAAAGAATCAACATTGCATGCTGACTGCAGGTTTCATACCTGAAATGTGAACTCCTATAGCCACACTATCTATCACATTTTATATTACTACTTCCATACATAGACAGAATATCCGCAGTCTTCCCTTTACTGTCTCGATAGAGTTCAAAAGCGTCTCTTTTGCGTGACAAATTATTTTCAACCTTACAACACTTTTGCCACAGATAAAATGTCGGAAGCCTCTATCGCTATTTCCATGGAAAGTGTCCAGACGAAAAACGTTTCTTAGCTCCACCAGTTTTAAACTTCATGGCTAAGACCTGACATGTCATGCACATTTTATTTAATGACCCTTATTACTTTCGTATTCCATTGGTGAGATGTAAGTTCTACTCGAGCAGAGTCTTGTAATAAACAGCTGATTTGTGGAACGGACTCCCAAGTGGATGCTTTCCCGATCTCCAAAAACTTAAACGTTATCTTCCCCACATATCTACATAAACTATGTCTCTTAAACTGTAACGCTCTATCTCAAGAACAGAACCAGATAGATAGATAGATAGATAGATAAATAGATAGATAGATATGAACAGAATCAGATAGATAGATAGATATATAGATATATAGATAGATAGATAGATATGAACAGAACGGGATATATAGACAGATATATATGTATAGAACGAGACAGATATATATGAACAGAACCAGATAGCAGATATGAACAGAACTAGATAGATAAATAGATAGATAACTATGAGCAAAACTAGATAGATAGATAGATAGATAGATAGATAGATATGAACAGAATGAGATACATATGAACAGAATGAGATACATATGAACAGAATGAGATAGATAGATAGATAGATAGATATGAACAGAATGAGATAGATAGATAGATAGATATGAACAGAACATGATATATAGACAGATATATATGTATAGAACGAGACAGATATATATGAACTGAACCAGATAGCAGATATGAACAGAACTAGATAAATAGATAAATAGATAAATAGATAGATAACTATGAGCAAAACTAGATAGATAGATAGATAGATATGAACAGAATGAGATACATATGAACAGAATGAGATAGATAGATAGATAGATAGGTAGATAGATAGATAGATAGATAGATAGATAGATAGATAGATAGATAGATAGATAATGTACTGAACGAGATAGATATATAGATAGGAATAGAGACCGTTCGTTAACCCAATAACAAAGTAGGGGACAGCTGTGATGTTTACAGACTTGAAATGCATTCCCATCACGCCAAACAACTGGCTTTTATTATTTTATTTATTTTGATTTTTTTCCCTCAAAATCTCTGGGAAAATGTTTGTGTATTTCACATTGAGGGAGCAAGAATCTCCACCAAAATCACCCCCGTGTCTCTACCCTGATTTGGTACCCGCTCGAATTTTCCATTTCTTCCTTTTCTCTTTCTTTCTGATTCACTCTTCGTTTCGTTCTTTCTCTCTTTCTCTTTCACTTTCTCTCTCTCTCTTTCTCTCCTTCTCTTTTTCTCTCTCTCTCTCTCACTCTCTCTTATTTTTTTCTTTCTTTACATTTTCCTCTAACTTTTCTTGTAATCTTTTGTTGTTTTCCTCTTTCGGTGTATGTCTTTTGAAATGCCGCGACAGTCAATGACGTCATGTGATGTCATGGGCGTGAACTCGCGTCTGTGAGACCGAAGCGCGAGAAAAACGCGCGCACAGCCGCACGCTGTATATTTAAATAAAAGTGGCCTAATGTGCGGGTAGAATGTACGAATTTTGAGATGCGTCTGCACCCAATGCCCTGTAAACGTTTTTGTGATTTTATTTACTTTTTTCTTCTAAATGACTTTATTGGTTTCACTAATTAAACTTTTTTTTTGCGGGGTGGGGAGGGATTTTTTATTTCCGTATTTCTTCATTTTCCATATTTTATCTTTTTTGTTTTATTTAATTGGCTCATTTAATTAATTATTCTTTTAAAATTGTTTTGATTCCGGAATTGTATCTTAATTGTTCATTTTGTTGATATTATTTAGATAGGCATCCATTCACGACCTAATTTTACTCAACTGCCATAAAAGCTGTAAACATTTTTTTTCTTTCTTTCTTTCTTTCTTTCTTTCTTTCTTTCTTTCTTTCTTTCTTTCTTTCTTAATCTCTTCCCTGCTTTACTTTCTTTCTTTCTTCTTATGTTTCTGAAATGTTTTCTAAAATGGCAGCAATTTCTTTGTTTCTATATTTTGCTTGTTTTCTTTCATTTATTCTTGATTCGTCTCTCCATTTCTATCTTCCTTTCTTTGATTTTATTACCAAAATCTATCTTTCTCTATTTCTTTGTCTTTGGTCATTCATTCATTCTTTCTTTCTTTCTTTATGTTTGGTCTTCTTTTTTATCATTGTTCTTTCTTTCTTTCTTTCTTTCTTTATGTTTGGTCCTCTTTTTTATCATTGTTCTTTCTTTCTTTCTTTCTTTCTTTATCTGTGTTTTTCTTTATTTCTTTCTTTCTTTCCTCATCTTTGGTTCCTCTTTATTTCTTTGTCTATTTTTGGTTATTCTTTTTTTGTTTTATATTTCTTGATTTTCGTTTTTTCTTTCTTTCTTTTTCTTGTTATCGCTGTTCCTTTTTCTTTCATTGCTCGTTATTTGGGTGTCAATCTGAAGACAGTGCTGAGGAAACGGAAAGAGTTGATATATGCAGTTAACATCATGGTGTTTGGGGTGATCACTAGTGATTACAACGTTATGCCTCCACTCACATTCCCAAAGGTCCTGAGATTCATCCCAAAGGACTACATGAAGTCCCTTGAGGAGGTAGCACTGCTCTGGGTCGAGAGGGTGGCTACTGGAAGATCCTATTCTGGCAACAGCACTGTGTGCCATGTCACACAAACAGGAGAACCCTGTCATGGTTGTCAGACAATTTCTGAGATCACATAACCCCTTCCATCTAGCCACTTAACTCCACAGACTGCAATCCACTTTGTCATTATGAGTTTGGGGCAGCTGAACGAGAGCCCTACAAAACACCTTGTAACACCAAAGATGAACTGAAGTCAAGGATTATACACGCGTCCATCAACTTAAACAAGATGACTGTCCAGAAGAGTTGCAGGAAATTATGAAATCCTCTGGAGGTTAAAGCCAACGACGATTTTATTGAATAAATTTACACCTTATTTCAAGATATATTTGTGCAATTTTGGTAAATTGTTATGGTCCGGTTCCTTGTACCACGGTGATAGTATAAGGTAGAACCAATAAAGAAGAACTCGAATACGTATATGGAACAACACAGATATATTACAAACAGGAATATATACAGAGAAGTAGAAAGTGTTAGTACGAACAATCAGGTTTAGTAGTAATTGTCTGAACGTGACTCTGTTTCGGACTGACTCGCTCTGACTGACTGACAGACTTCTGACGGACTTCACTCCAGACTTCAGAGTGAACAGTATTTAGTCACCCCCCCCACACACGAGAGTATCATGTGGCACAAGGCCGGTTTAACGTGGATCTGCGAGACCGTGGGCTGGGCCAAAAAATTTCCCCTTTGAACCCGTATAAACGGGTTCAGGGTTGGTTTACCTCCCCGAAAGAGAATCCGCCCTTCGCCGTAGCCTCGTTCGGGTTCCTCTCCGCCCGAAGGTAGAGAGTTCTACCGATCAGCCAGTCAGCCGGTCGCCAGAATTCGGACTGAACTCCCTGCTTCCTCTTGAGGCGCAATATTTATTATGTATAGAATGGTCCATTATGTTATTATGGGTAAGGTCCCCTCAACATAAATATAATTATTCTCATTTTTGCGCTATTTAGACGAAAATTTATCCATTGCATCCTGTATATAAATCGCCTTGAGTAGTTTATATATTTTCTTTCTATTTTCGTCTTTTGTTTCCACTTTTCTTATTCTGATCGGGCCCTTGTAAACTAGCCTCATTTTCAAACAGTTTTCTTCCAAGTGATTCAGAGTGACTCATTTCATCCCTCAACCCTGAGAACTGTTCCCCACTATTATCCTTACACCCCCGGTACATAAAGCTCATATTCCTTCATCAAGGGCAGTATTTTTATCTGAAGTCAGTTCTTCATCAGTCTCATCAGAAGAAAATGTCTCTATTTATTTAAGAGCAAGTGGATACGATCACCATTAGATCCCACGGGAAGACGTGAATTATCTTGCCCACTGTTTGTACCTATCTAAGCAATAGTCAGATCTCCTGGCATCCCGGCTTAAGCAGTGGAACGTGGTCAGAGCCGATGTAAGGATCAATAGTTTCAGGACACGGAACAAGGACAATTCCCCCTTCTTCACACAAAGAAAGCAGGTTGTGCAACGGCACAAATGTTTCAGGGTTATTTCATTTATTTGTCTTTACAAATATTTCCTCAGTTTGGTGTCTTTTTACAGACGAAGTCTGAAGGTTGCGCTTCTATACAATACGAATAATTATCCCAGATTTCCCATTGCCCAGTTCACTTGAAGGTATCGTATGACAATATGGCGCTCCTTTTGGAATATATCAAGTACAAACAGTACAAGTGAAGTGCCTGTGGGTATTTCAAGGTCATTGGGTTCCTTATCGGTATGCAAGCGGATTTCATTGCTTTCTCTGGCTCTGGGACAGTCGAGCTGGGCCCAAGGACTACGATCAGAAAGACTGGGGATATCCTCTGACGGACATGATGCTTCTTCTCCCTCTTTATCAAGCGTTGGTCTAATGAAGAATTTTGTGAAGATACTGGGCAAAAATTATCCTGTCAACCTCTGTGCAATCTATTCCCAGCTCTCTGTTCTGCTAACTCAAGGAGGTCATTTTCGTCGGACTTCAGATTCAAAAAGTGCTAAAGGATAAGATATTTGCGGACGTTCTTACCTTATCCTATTAAAGGAAAATATGTGCTTTCCGGGAATATTCAAACTTGTGCCGCAGATGGTCTGTGATGGAAAGTGTTCTCCTCTTTTTAAAAAACGAAAGGATATTAACTCCCCACAAAAAAGTATGTAAGGAGGGCGTGTTGATGGGTTCTCCCCTTTTTATACAAATGAATTCACCCAGTATATACATATACTACTGCAAGAGCGAGACGAGAGTAAGAAAGAGCTAGACCGAAGAGTCAAGTCGGATCCAGAATAAAAGATTGTAGGCAACCAGAAGAGTGAGGATGAGGTAACAGTGTCGTAGGAGTCAGTGAACGAGCACGTAGACTCAGTAAGAATTCATACAGCGATACTTCAATACAAAGACTGTATATATATTTTGCTACTAACCCGCATTCCTGGAACTACTAACCTGCTTTACCAGTTTGTCTTTTTACGTTAATACATTATTTTCATATATTCATTCCTCGTGTTTATTTATTGGTACCGGATTTCAACTCGGAATCCACAACTACTTGGCGACGAGGATATCAAACTCACACGGGAAGAACAAAAAAGACAAAATTCTCCCTCGTCAACTTGGCGACGAGGACTTCGAACTCACACGGGAGAAAAAAATTGCTCTCTCGTCGACCACAACAACTTTGGCGACGAGGAAATTCGAACTCACACAGAAAGAGTACAAATAAAAATTCTCCCTTCCCAACCACAACGGCTTGGTGTCGAGAAATTGGGACCTACACGGAAAGCAAAAAAATCTCTCTTCTCACTACAACAGCTTGGGCGACAAGAATTTGCATTTCACGGAGACTTAAAAGAGAAAATTGCCGTTTTGCCAGTATCCACAACAACTGAGTAACAAAGTGTTACGAGGATTAAATTACGGAAAATCGAGTTTTTTCGTAAGACTCTTACCATGGAGGATTTTAAAAGTATTTTAGTAGAACTTGTAAAATACCAAAATGAACAGCAATTACAATTCCAAGAAAGAATGGAAAAAATATTACTACAAACGCAGAAGGAAAATCATGAAACACAAATGCAAAATGAAGAAAGAGGATTACAACTCCAGGAGCTAATTTTAAATGTAGCGAGTAATAAACAACAACAAAATATTGAAAAAGAGGCGACTTTTTCTGAAGACGCAGTATGGAATACGATAGAAACAATCAAATATTCCCGCGAAGTGGATAAAAATTTCGGATATTTTTTTCAGACGTCATGAAGACATCTTCAACATCGATTGTCAAAACTGGACAGAAGCAAAAAAGCTACGACTATTAATCAGAAAATTAGGAACGGAAGAATACACAAAATTTGTAGATTACATTTTACCAAAGAAGACAAATGATTTAACGTTTGATGAAGCAGTTACATGCCTGACGGAGCTTTTCAATCCGAAAACGTCACTTTTTCACAAAAGGTGGAAATGCCTTAACCTCGTAAAAGATGAAAATGAGGATTACTCAACTTTCGCCGCAATCGTGAATAAACATTGTGAAAATTTCAAGTTGGCAGAATTAACCCCAGACATTTTCAAGGCTCTTATTTTTGTACAAGGTTTAGTCTCAGCAAAGGAAAGCGAAATGCGCAAAAGAATGCCTTCAAAACTGCAAAATGAACCTGGATTAACACTATAAAAAGACTGCCAAAAATGCCTGAGCCTAAAGAAAGACTCGAAGGATATTAAGGAGTCAGGTGTATCACATGTTCGTAAGTTAAACAAAAGTTTACGTTTTTCACCCTCCCCGGATAGAAAACAAAAATTCTATAATAATGAAAAAAGATTTTCACCCTCCCCGGAAAGAAAACAAAAACTCTATAATAATGAAAAAAAGTACAACGTACAGGGCAAATAATGACGAAAATCAAAGTAAATATAAGCCCCCCTCCCACATCTGCATGTTATCGATTTTGAGAACTACACTGGAATAAGGATTGTCGTTTTAAATATAAAAACTGTCTAGCGTGTGGAAAAATGGGTCGCAAGGCATCCCAATGTAGGAACAAAAAACCTACTAGTAGGATAAGAGTTACTAGAATGCAAGACAAAGACATTACTAACATAAGGAAATATGTGGAACTTGAAATCTTAAATAAAAAGATAAAATTACAACTTGACACAGGTTCAGACCTGACGATAATTAATCTAATCTAAAAACATGGAAAAAGCTTAATAGACCAACAACGTTACACACACATAAAATTACTGTCTGTTCCAGGAAAGCGTATAAAATTCGAAGGAGAAGTAATCCTAAATGTAAAATTTCACAGGAAAACAAGAAAACTCAAAATATTCGTAATGAAGGATACAGAAAATCTGGTGAGCACGGACTGGATGCAGAAGTTCGACGTATGGGATTTACCTATCAGTTCTTTTTGTAAAAAGATAAAGTGTGAACCACCAGAAGTTATAAAACTAAAGGAAGAATTACATAATCAAGTTCTAGAAGTATTTTTGAGCGGGTTGGGTCGGTGTAACAAATATACAACTAGAATTGAAGTAAAAGAAAACGTCCAACCAGTATTTAAAAAGAAGAGAAACGTACCATTTGCTACCATAGAGAAAGTCGACAAAGAAGTAAAGAGAGCTTTGAAAAACATAATTAACAGACTAGTAAACGTGATATACACAATACAAGGAGAAAAAAATTACGCAGAGAAGACATATTGACCAAATACAAAAAAGACGGGTTGAAGAGCCAAGCTCGTCACCCGCTGAAAAGGATGATTCGATGGAGGCGATCTTTGAAGAGTTTGATATTCAAAGACCACAAGAAGAGACAGAAATTAGAAGGACTAGCAGAAAAATTAGAGAGCCTCTGATTATCGATCATAAAAAAGAAAAGATATTAACTCCTCCCAAAAAGGGATCTAAGGAGGGGGTGTAGATGGGTTCTCCCATTTTTATACATTTTTATTCTTGGCGTTTGTTATTTATTGGTACCGGATTTCAACCCGGAATCCACAACAAAAAGGATTTCATTTAAAGGCACTATTCACTATTGCTTGTTCGGCAAAAGTAACTCGTGGCCAAGTCGGTTAATGTATGTCGGATCTAACGCCGGTTACCTCTGACCATCAGGGCATAGTTTCGTATCCAGCCGGAGACCGCACTTTTTTCTTCAATAAGTTTTCTCCAATATTCAGACGGGTAGACGAAAATAAATATAGTGTTTAATAAATAAACGGGGCGTCTACTGAAATACGAGTATCCACTAGAAATAACATTTCAAGGGATAAGAATCTAAATTATTAATAAATAAAAAATCCATTACTTCATTATATACACACATATATGTTTTTATTTATATATATATATATATATATACATATATATATATATATATATATATATATATTACAATAAAACAATTGCAACACAAAAAGTTTAATGTTTCGTTCACTCTTCCTCACAAGAGTGAATGATTCTAAAGAACTGGCGATTCTTACTCCATCTTTCTTTCTTTCTCTTTATTAACTAAACCGAACTCTCCTCTGTGGCGAATTAAGAAAAAGCACGTCAGGCTATATGACGGTTCAGTATAGCATACAGGTTCTATTCCTGTCGGTGGACGCATAAATTCTATGACAATTTTCTCAGACATTCAGCCAGGTAAATGTTGTTAATACTGTTTATTATAAACAGAGCATTTACTTAAATATTTGTATCTATAAAAAAGAATGTATAAACATAAAAATGTCTTGAAATAATTGTCGGACTTTGTCTATTTCTCTCTAATACTAATATGTTTCCTTAAAAACGATATACAGTTAAACCCGGATATAAGAGAAACCCGGATATAAGATAATTCTTCCCCGATCCCGACAACTCTCTTATATCCGGTTTACACTATATATATATATATATATATATATATATATATATATTTAATACACCCTCCCCTAAAAGCGAGAGATAAATTGTTTCTATTAACTTTGTTTTGTTTATTGCATTTTACTTGTGTGTGAAAAGAGCTATCTTTTTGGATTTCGTGTGCGCAAAAATATTCAAAATGACGCTTCAATCCGAATGTTCTCAACAAAACTCTTATGCTTCTGTTGTTGTAAATATCGTTTAAGTTGCCGAGTGGTAGACATATTTTAATAGCCGAATACAGCCAGTACATTGTGACCATATTCGGATTTTATGTTGTTGAGAGCATTTGTACAATGAGGGCTTGCATTATTTTTGACATGTTTTACAGTTACAGGTGTGTATTAAATATTTTTCAACGATAATCTTGCGTATCAAATATTGAAAATTATCCGGTAATGTCAAATGGGTCCGTATCTAACTATGGTCCGAAAGATCTCAGGTCAGCCATCTTGATAAACGATATATATATATATATATATATATATATATATATATATATATATATATATATATATATATAAGAGGGCCATTCAATAAATAAGGTGAAGTTTTCGGTATAAGGACTTCTAATACAGATAGAAGCTTACTTTTAGCTTACTTTTATTCAATTTTTTTTTTTTTTGGTTTACTTCTTTTTCACATGGATTTAATTTCTTTTGCAGATTAAAAAAACCTTTGAGAGTTTTGGCGATTAACAAAGATGGCCGACCAAGAAGCATGCTCCAGGATCGAACAGCGATCAGTTATCAAGTTTTTGGTTGTTGAAGGGTGCAAACCAGTTGAAATTCATAGGAGAATGTCAACTGTGTATGGTGCCACATGTTTCAGTCAAAAAGTGTCTACAAGTGGGCTAAATTGTTTTAAGAAGGACGGAGCAGTGTTGAGGATGAAGACAGGCCTGGGAGGCCTACACAAGTGAGGTCTCCTGAGGTGATCGAATCAGTCAATGACCTCATTCAGTCTGACAGAAGAACTACTGTGAACTACTGAGGCAGGTCAAGAAAGACATAAAGAACAAACGCAGGAGTCATCAGTCAGAAGGAGTCATCTTGCATCATGACAACGCAAGGCCTCACACAGCAGCCCAAACAGTGCAGACCATCAACGAGCTAGGCTGGTAACTGCTCCCTCATCCCCCTTACAGCCCAGACCTTGCCCCTTCATTCACCTGTTTGGTCCCTTGAAAGCATTCACGAGAGGCACGAAGTTTAAAAGTGACGATAAAGTCAAAAGTATTATGAGCGACTGGCTGAGACATCAGTCCAAAGATTTTTACTCTGAGGGAATACGGAAGCTTGTGCACAGATGGGAAAACTGTGTGACAGTGTTGGGAGACTACGTTGAAAAAAAAAGTAAGCTTCTATCTGTATTAGAAGTCTTTATACCGAAAAATTCACATTATTTACTGAATGACCCTCGTATATATATATATATATATATATATATATATATATATATATATATATATATATGTGTGTGTGTGTGTGTGTGTGTGTGTGTGTGTGTGTGTGTGTGTGTGTGTGTGTGTGTGTGTGTGTGTATTTAGGCAGCAATCATTCTTCCATGCACATTTCATTGAAAACGATAGACAAGGGCTTTTATTTAGTTTTTTTTTATGCCATTTCTCATGCGATCTAGTTATATTTTTTTTTCTGGTGATAAATTGTATAAAAACTGTCCGAATGTTCTTTTTATCCAACTGAATTCGACTATACATTTAGCCATTTTCAAGTATTATATTTTAACTGTTAAAATAAGAAATTGTTTATTGTATGTATGTTTTATAAAATGTTTTCATTTTTTAAAACACGCTCAAGATATTATGTCCATGTTCATAGTTAATATTATTAAGTGTTGGTTTGTTTGTTTTTATGTAATAAGGCTTCCATTATTTTTAGCCTTTTTTGTGCATGTAGATGATGCTATTATATTTGTGTTGTCAACAAGTATGTTACGAATAGTGTCCGGTAGGTCTCCAGGAATATTTAAATGAGATCTAAGTGAGCTATGGTCAGAAAGATGTAGAGTGGGTGTGCGTGTCAAATATGTTGTAGTGTGGCCTATATAATTATTTACTAATTTTGATTGATCAGGAAAGCATTTCCTACATGGGCATTTAAATTCGTAAATAATATTTGCCCTATTTAATTTTGTTCTAGGAGGTGAATTACATATTATAGCTGGCCACTCGTATTCGAGGATACCCGTCTATAAGGGCGAGAGGCCAATCCCTATTACAGACGCTCGCTCAGCCACATTTGTGTTTGATGACTTGGTTACTTGAAACCCTCGATTACGAGGACTTGGTTACTTGATGACGGTCCCCCAAGTATTCCGATTAACTCATTTCTCTCACAAGGCTTGGGTCAACCCGTGGTATGGCTTTCAGGCACTTTCCAAAGTTGGCGCGCGCTGGTATCGTGTCCAATCCAGAGTTATAACATCACTACTCCTTCCTGATAAATCAACCATGGTGAGATTCGAATCTGGGTCTTATGGTCAGAAAACGAACTTTCTAAACACTCGATCATATATATAATATATAGATATATATATATATAGATATAGATATATATATATATAGATAGATATAGATATATAGATATAGTTATAGATATGTATGTGAGAAAGAGAGAGAGACATAGATAGATAGATAGATAGATAGATAGATAGATAGATTGTCGCTTGCTTAGCTTAGGTTCCAGTTATATAACATTGGTCGGACAGTGGCCGTCATCTTTATTGTCACGTTCACGACGTTTTGGCTGTTGTGCGCTCCAGGCTTCTTCAGTTGATTGGCCACATGGCCCAGTGGATAAAAGCGTTGGTTGGATCCGGTCACGTGACCCAAAGAGTTATTTTTTACCTTGAAAATTCCAGTTAAGGAGAGATAAAAACTTCTTCTTTCACCTATTTCGTAGCGACATGCCTGACTGCAATAGACGTCCCTTTGCCTCTGCCCGTAACGAGTGTAAGCGCGTCCTCAACGATGCTAAGTCACTATTTGCTGCTCGGATGAAGGAGCGTATTGCATCTCGCAAATTTAGCTCCAAAGATAATTGGCGTCTCTGCAAGAGCGTATTGAACAATTGCAAACCCTCTATATCTCCTTTATTCAACCAGTTCGAAGTCCTTACCTCCTCTACCGACAAGGCTGAATGCTTTGCTAGGAAATTTTCAGTCAACTCGACGCTCGACTCTTCCGGTGTACCCATACCCGACTTCCTTCTTAGAAGTGAGGCCCTATCGAGTGGGTTACACATAACCCCGTCTTTGGTATTGGGCATTATCTCCAATTTAGACCCCAACAAGGCTAGTGGTGGAGATGGGATACCAGCCATTGTCTTGAAGAAATGCGCGCCTGAACTGGCGCCCGCCCTCTCTAAACTATATAACTTCGATTGTTCCTGTCTTCAAGAACTCTGGCGACCTCTCTGGCCCTTCTAATTACCATCCTATCAGTCTCCTACTCCTCTTCAGCAAAGTCTTCGAAGCCCTAATCAATACCGAAGTGGTTAACCACCTTACATTCCATGATCTGCTCTCAGACAAGCAATATGGCTTCTGCTTTGCCCGATCAACAGCTGATGTGCTTACGGCCATCACTGAAACTGTCTACCAAGATCTTCAAAATAACGGGGAATCTCGTACCCTGGCCCTAGACATCTCCAAAATGTTTGATAGGGTTTGGCATGCCGGCCTTCTTCGCAAGCTCCAGGGTTATGGCATTACGGGAGGATTGTTTGACCTAATACAATCATTCCTGTCAAAGCGTGAATTGAAGGTCGTTCTCAACGGATTCTCCTCCAGTTCCAATCACACGAACGCAAGTGTTCCTCAAGGCTCCATCCTAGGCCCCACTCTATTCCTTATCTACATAAATGACCTTACTGACGCCATAAGTTGGCATCTACGCGGGTGACACCATAATTTACTCCTGCCTCAAAAACAAATCTAGTGTCGCTGGCCGTGCGTCTCGAAAAGGCCCTCCAATCGGTTGTGAACTGGGGCAAGAATTGGCTGGTCAACCTTAATGCCTCAAAAACAAATCCGCTCTCTATTAATCACCACAAAGATCCTTCCCTGCCCCCCCCCCATTAGAATTTCTGACGCCCAACTTCTCGAGAGCACCTCTCTGCGGCTGCTCGGTCTCACGCTTACTGCTGACCTGAGATGGAATAAATACATTGAGTCAACTGCTACGTCCACCGCAAGGAAAGTTGGCTCCCTATGCCACGCCAGGAAATTTTTCTCCCCGGAATCGATCCTCCAGATCTAAAAATCAACAATTCGCCCGTGCATGGAGTATTGCTGCAATATATGGTCTGGAGCCTCTTCTGTTTGCCTCGGGGTTCTTGATAGGCTCCATAGGCGGATATGCAATATAATTGGCCCTGTTCTGGCATCTCATCTACAGTCACCCTCTCACAGACGCACCGTCGCCTTTATCTGTCTTTTTTACAAATACTTTCATGGCAATTGCTCCGAGGAGCTGCATTCGCTGGTTCCCAGACTTCATGAGTTCAAGCGCCCTACGAGGCTGGCATTCCGCTCTCACCCCTTCACTGTCGAAACTCCTAAATGCAGCCGTCTCTTCTACTCCAATAGCTTCATGTCTCTCACCTGTGGAACTGCCTTCACTATTCCAGTTTCCCTGAGAGCTATAATCTCCAGCTATTCAAATGTAATGTCAATCGACATCTCTAGTTGCCTTGATCTATCCACTATCCTTCTCCTCATCCTTTCCTCTATCACTACTATCTGATATTGCTCCAAATCTTCTTTAACCCCTTGCGTTCTATGGGCTTTCTGCCTTGCTTGGCGTGAAACGCTTAAAAAGAAAATCTAGAAAAGGTAAACATGGCAATAAAGATGAGGGCAACAGTCCGAACAATGTAAATCATGTAAATAATTACAGTACCTCATCTCAGAAATATAGACAGAAGTTGAAAGTGAATATGGCAATAAAGATGAGGACAACAGTCCGAACATTGCAAATAATGTAAATAATTACAGTACCACATCTCATAATATAGACAGACTACTTTACTCTTTAAATTCTTTAAAAGCAAAGTGGGGAGAAACTTCAACACTGACAGTTCTTCTAGCAGGATCAAAATAATTCCTTAAAACTTAATGCACTAATAATAGCAATTCTCCTCAGTTTGATAAGTTTAAATTGTCAGCTGATTTCAAATATGGCTTAAAATCTGCTGTTAATTGCAGCAAGAAATGTCTTGCTAATTTCACTCCCTTCAATACGCAACTGCTCTCTATTGATCGTCTGAGAGATCTCATTCAGCCTTCTATTAGTATGGCTGATGCTAACCTCCAGGAGAGTGACTCATTGCGCTTTCTCGTGCTAACGTTTTATGATGACGTGTATTGGGAAAATTATACTGAAATAATTACTCGATCAGTTGATGTGAAAGTTGATTAAGTGCGTTTTGCTCGACATTTTTACCCTCGTCCTGGGTATGTACGATAAACTACATCCGCGTCATGCGTATGATGATAAACTACATCCGACAGTAAGGTTTCTGATCAGGAGATTTTGAGAAGCAAGAAGCACCCCTAAATTGCTGGTGTTCACAGGTTCACCCTGACACAGATTGGAAGTATCTGTCAGAGTCCCAACTATGGGAAAATAGTCGCACCCAACAAAAAGTGGGGGGTAAAAAATTATGAATGCATAAGAAAAGGTTTTAATACGAACAATACTTCTTTTAAAAAAATTATTACTAGCAATACATTTTTGAAAAAAATTATTACCAGCAATAATTTATTGGCTAACATTATTACGAGCAATACAGTTTTGAAAAAAATTATTACCAACAATAACTTATTGGCTAAAATGATTACCAGCAATACAGTTTTGAAAAAAATGATTACCAGCACTAAAAATCGGCATCAAATAATCCATTAAGGTTGATATGCCGTAAAACAAACCAAATCAAATCAGCCGACATGAAAGATCTCTTTCAGGGCATTAATCAATATAATATTCTAAAAAAAATTATATGAAACTATATTCCAAATCTATTGGATGCTTTAAAACAAATCATCAGTGATGCATCTAGCCGAGGTTCATTAGGGGTTTCGGGTCTTTCAACATCATATCCCTTTCTCCACGGTGACTCAGCCGATACTGATCGGGTATCGACTTGTGTATCTTCCGTTCGCTACAGTTTTTTGCATCTTTATGATTACAAACTGCGACTCCCCAAATATAACTTCAACAAAACAAAACACACATATCACTGCCTCTAGTAATCATATTGTTGTAGTAAACCCTCCTACAGTAGAATGAACTCTTCCTCCTCTCATAAATACAAACTGCGAGAGTCGGGTAGAGTGGAGTGGAGTAGTAGATGCAGTGCTAATTTACTTATTACTAACACTATTGTTTTGTATATATCTTCAATATTCTTTTTCAGCCTACTTTTGTCTTCTGTCTCTTTCTTTCTGTCCCCTAAACAGACCACAAGACATGTCAACACAAATATCTATAAGCGCAAAATCCATTAAGGTTGATATGCCGTAAGACAAACCAAACCATATTTGCCCACCAGAATCCATTTAAAATATTTACAAGTCTTTCATTCTTCCATGTTTTGAATATTTCTGCCACTTATGGCCTGCTTCTGCTGCTGCGTATTTATAGATTCTTGATAAAATGCAAAGAAGAATCTCTAATACTTTTGGTCCTAAACTATCATTTCGACTTCAGTCACTTTTACACGGCTGTAATTCCCTGTGTATTTTCAATGAATACTTTCCGAGTAATTGTTCTGAGGATTTTTTTTTCTATGGTTCCTAGACCCTCATTATTAGATTGCTACCAAGCTTTGCTCATTTTATAGGTGAAATGACTTGATGTAACCGCAAGTCCTATTCTAACAGTTTCTTCTCTTTTACTTTAAGTTTGTGGAATTGTCGTAGGATTTTTTGTTTTCCAGACAACTTTCATCTTGAAACATTTAAATTCAATACCAATCGTTATTTACTGTCTTTTTAATACCTTTTCTGTTATTGTTTTCGCTACTTAATTTTTTTCTTTTTCTTTCACAGGCAGTAACTACTTATATCATGGTTGCTTTTTTGTCTTCTGTTGTAACGTAGAAAAGAATACTGAATTAGGAATAAGCAAAACGGAGGTTGGAAATGAAATGGTAATCTTTATAGCATCAACAAAATACAATACTCGCCAGCGGCGTGGAATAGGTAAACCACTGCTAAAGGTGGACTACTTTGGCAGCATATTACCCCACTTATAATGGTGTCCAACATTTTTATGGTGATTGGGTTATACCCATTAGTGTTCATAGGTACGGTCTACAGCATCTTTTTTGGGGTTATAGGATTCAAAATTATTATCAATTTCCAAATGCTTATATTCTATTTTCTATTTTGGAGAAGTGATATTAATCGATTATTTATTCCTTTTGTCATGTTTCTGCTGCTGGGTTATGCCAATATATTGCTTTTTCTTTTGAAGTATCCTTCGCGTGTCCTTTATTTTTCTTATTCATTTCCGTCTATTTGATTGAATCCTTTCTCAGTATTTCTTTATTTCTGATAAGAATTTCTTCTTTTTTTTTTCCTTTTATGCTTCGGCAGCATTTCGTTTTTCTCGAATTCAATTCTGCACCACTCTGCTGAAAAACCTGACTGCTTGAATTCATTCTCATTAGGCACTTTGCGCACTGCACGCTTGAGCTACCGCATCGAACAATCCCTCGCCGTGTCAACGGCCACTTGTATATTTTGTATACATTTTTGTATATATTTTTCTTCCTTGTCTTCCTCTTCCACGTTTCCCAGACGGTTTCGTAATTTAAGACATTGTATTTTATTTCATTCTGATGACATAGCGAAGGAATTTAACTTTTCTCATATTTTAATGTCCTCATTAATGATCTCATTGCGTGGGCGCCTTTTGTGTACGGACTCATTTGTTACCCTATCTCGATAGGGGGAAAAAAAATACAGTATTTTTTTTTCTCAGAAAAAAAAACAAAAAAAAAACATTTCTTGTGTTTCTAATTTTCTGTGGAATTCTGGTGTAACACTTCCTGTTCTAGAAGCATACACTTATGAATTTCGCCACGTCTTGATTTAAAAAAAAAAAAAAATCCGCATTTACTCACTGCAGGATTTAGGAATCATGTTCCCGGTCGTCTTGAAGCTTCTTCTTCTTCTTCTTCTTCTTTCTTCTTCTTCTTCTCTTCCTCATCCTCCTCCTCCTCATTCTTCTTCTTCTTCTTCTTCTTCTTCTCTTCATCCTCCTCCTCCTACTTCTTCTTCTTCCTCTTCTTCTTCTTCTCTTCCTCCTCCTCCTTCTTCTTCTCTTCCTCATCCTCCTCCTCCTTCTTCTTCTTCTCTTCATCCTCCTCCTCCTCCTTCTTCCTCTCCTTCTTCTTCTTCTTCTTCTTCTTCTTCTCTTCATCCTTCTACTTATTCTTCTCTTCCTCCTCCGCCTCCTCCTTCTTCTTCTCTTCCTCATCATCCTCCTGCTTCTTCTTCTTCTCTTCCTCCTCCTCTTTCTTCTTCTTCTTCTTCTTCTTCTTCTTCTTCTTCTTCTTCTTCTTCTTCTTCCTCTTCCTTCTTCTTCTTCGTCCTCTTCTTCTTCTTCTTCTCTTCCTCCACCTCCTCCTTCTACTTATTCTTCTCTTCCTCCTCCTTCTCCTTCTCCTCATCCTCCTCCTTCTTCTTATTCCTTCTTCTTCTTCTTCTTCTCCCTCCTCCTCCTTCTTCTTCTTCTTTGTCCCGTGCTTCTTCAGGACTTCATGGTTCTCCAAAAACCCGCTTTCCTTTGTAGCTATTAATATATAATTAATTTTTCTTATCTACCCAAAGCTTTGTTCCAACATTAATTTACTCTCCAGGTAGGTTATGCGATGTTTTCTTTTGTCGCTCGCGCCTTAACTCTGCCCTGTGAGTATTAAATTTTCCAAACCTTCTTTCCTCATTATGCGCTCTGGAAATTTCAACTTTCTCTTTCAGATGTCAAGCAGAAGTGTCAATTTTGTACCCATTTTCTCTAAAACTTCGGCGATACTTATATGTTCGGTTCATGGTATTCGTAGCATCCTCCTGTAGAACCACATTTCTGTTGCTTGATGTTTGGTCTGTGACGAGATTGTACAGCAAAAGCTGGCATATAGAAGGACAGAAATTACTTAACAGTCCAACACTCTTTTCTCTGTTTATAACGAAATAAACGCACGAAAGAAGAATAGGAAGCCAGCTAGCTCGTTAATCATTCAAAGGTTTCGTCGATATTTAATAATGACCATGCATTAATATGCATTAGTGAAGGTAAAAACAGCAGAGAATTATAAGTGATTTTTTAGAGATTAGATAGATAGATAGATAGATAGATAGATATGCAATATGTACAGACAGAATATATAGAATGACATAAGGACAGACAGAAGTAATTAAAGATAGATAGATAGATATCAACAGAGATAGATAGATAGATAGATAGATAGATAGATAGATAGATAGAACGGTTGGCACGGCAGATCTTAAAAAAGAGCACTGACTTCCAATTAGAAATAAGATTATTTGGATTGACTATTTTCCCCTAAGTAATTACAGCTACTAGCAGAATTTTCTTTTAAAACTTTGGCTGTATGACATATATATATATATATATATTAACTTAATATAATACAAAGAAAATTATAATAACATTGCCATTAAGCCAACTCATAGATAGATAGATAGATAGATAGATAGATAGATAGATAGATAGATAGATAGATGAAGAAATGAGGATAGATAGATATTTAGATAGCTAATAAAGAATTTAGGATAGATAGAGAGATATATAATGAATAATTGAGGATAGATAGATAGATAGATAGATAGATAGATAGATAAATAGATAGATAGATAGATAGATAGATAGATTAGGTTATTCGGAAAATAATGTCCGATTTTAGGATCATCATTGATTTCTGAATTAATGTATTTAAATCTGTTAAAATAAGAACCCAGTACATATGTACACCGACTTACAAGTCTATTTATGCTTTTAAGCTAACTATATTTAAGTTTTATGATACAAAGAATGCCATGAATTCAGTTTTCCCATCTTATTTTTAAAGGATTATATTTTAGCATAAAAATTGTGAAGAGGTTTGAAAAGTGGTAGTGAGTGGGCGAGAGATAAGCAGTATATGGTGAATGTGGCGAAGTCTCGTATCCCAAGTCCGTGAGATTCTGCAATGTCACCCTTTCAATATGGGTTTGCATATTTCATGATGCAGAATTGGACATCGTTGATTAACCAGTCGCGTTTTGCTTAACATCATAAAGTCATTGAGCCGATCGTTTACGATTGGTATAAAGGAACAATTTCTCATTTTGGAAAGTGTTTGGGTCTTTCGTCACGATCAAGTCATTGAGCCGATTCTTTACGACTGTCGTAAAGGAATCTTTCTCATTTTGTGTTTTGGTCTGTTGGCATGATCAAGTCAAGAGGTGTTGGCTGCATCTATGCTAGGCGCTGGCAGAGCAGTTCGTCGGTGGGCCTGTTCCAATCATAGGCCACAGATCTTTGACATAGCCTGGAATTCCGTCAATCAAGACATTCTGCGCGCTAGTAACTCCAGTGACACGCCAAACCTTGTATTTGGTCGTATATCGCCCGTGCGAGACCGTTACACACACTTGGTCGCCGTTTTGAAGACAGCCCGCGTTAGTCAGGTGCCGCTGCTGACATTCCATGAATCCCTTTCAGCCGTATGCCATAGCGATAGCGAGGAGTCGTAGTGGGGGGGATACGTCATCCTTTGGAGTGACGTTGTCCCAGTACACCGCTTCTGATATAGTACACTGTTTTCAGGAGGCTATCCTTTTCACAGTCCTGTGAAATCACTCGTTGATGTCGTTACCCGAGGGAACGTGCGCACAACGAAATCGGAGTCGGATTCTCCACTCGTTCAGGAAATTCTTAAACAAGCTGCTGTCGGTGGGCCCCGTTCGCAAAACAGTGCTTTCAACAGGCTTATCCCACTTGCTGCATCCTGGCGTTGGAGAGGTCGCCAGATGGCAAACCGAGTGGGGCCAAAATCAATTAATATCAAAAAATGGACTCCCTTATAACGGGTATTATCCATCGCGACCCGGTGCCATGTCTCTTCACAAACTCTGGCCAGTGCACCGGTGATGGGTCGATTTAATGACTTTCCTCACACTCCCTGATGAATGTTCTCACATTTGCCTTGGATACTGTAGGGTTTATCTGCTTTACGATGTAAAGTGTCCGCCTCACACCAGAATGGCCGCTTTGACAGTGTATAGCTCTGATTTGGTCAGACCCTACCGAGCTCACGGATGCAGTGCAAGTAGGCTGTACAGGCTCAGTGTTCCTCTTAAATGAATCAATCCACCTCTGAGGCACCCCCGTCAGTCGATCGGCTTTGTTTTAGATAGATTTAACCGAGGTCACATCCATCGATAACGCATATTCGTTCACCAGTTTCATCAGCGTATTGATCCGTCGTCGGATGAGCATCTCGCTCGCTGCTTTTGTTCGCACTCTGGCCCTCCCCGTGAGGGTGTCTGACACCCAAATATGGACACAAGAAGAATCTCTGAACAGGTGCAAGATAATTGCCTTCCAGATGATCGTAAAATTCACCCCCTTAATAATGGCATCAAGTTCTGCAAGGTTAATATATTGGGAGTCCTTTTCTGGCCATAACCAACAGGCGTCCACTACCACTGTCCCACTACATTGCAACGACACGCCGGTAGCAAGATAGCTTGCATCGACCCATACACCGAAGTCTTGACCATCGACACACCATTTACCACGTAGCGGGTCCTCCTTCTGCACTCTGGTGAAAACCTCCTTGATCATGGTGTTGAGAGGGGCATCGTCAAATTTGTCGCCCCAACCAGCAGTAACCTCGGATGTTCTCCGCTTTCTGAAGGCCACGGCCATACGAAGCCATCCACCCACAGGAAGATGTCCAACCAGGTTGCCGCATAATGAAAATACGTTCCGTCGGGTGACGACGCAAGGCATATCCGGGATCCTGTTCCCTCTTTTCCAGTAGAGTGTGTGATGCTCCCAAATCAAGACCTCTAGACAAAGCACTCGCGCACCATCAAGCTGTCGAGATATTCCGTCACACGTGCTGGGGGCACGGCACTCTCATCCACGTATATGTCATCAACATAGGCAGAAGTTGCCCGTTGTATGTGTTCGTCTTTCGTTAAAATGTTGTCAACAATTGTCTGCATAATGGATGGTGCCACATTTTCCGATTCCCATACGGGTCAGATAAAACCCCCGTCCACTAATTAGAAAGGTTTGATAGGGCCATAGTGATCGGTGCACATGTATTAATACATGTAGATATGCTTTTCGAAGATCTAACACCGACACGTTCGAGCCTGCTCGTCGGGACTTTTGTGCGCATTATTCGCACGAGCTGTGAATGCATCCACATGTTCATTCAATTCTCGATAGTCGAGCACAGGTCTTACATTTTCTTTATTCTGCTAGATGACTGCCATCAGTGGGATCAGACCGTTTGGGGTCCCCGATTCCTCTTCTGAGTAAAGCACCAAACACCCATTATCCCTATCATATTCTGCTCGAGCTATATTGTCTTCCGGAACTCTGTTGCATAATTTCTATGGTGATTGATTACCGGGACACTTTCACGACACCGTCCAGGGTTTAGTGTGTCGATCGAATTCTGCACTAAAATTGGGTTCTTCTAATTTTATTGTAGCACCCAGAGTGAGGGCTACCTCAATAAAATGCACCCTGCCAAGCTCGTCGATGTTCAGGCCGCCCAATTCCTTAATTCCTACGAGGGGTTAAATCCTAATAGCTTGCTGTTCACCAATAGCGAATCCGTCTCAAGGGGAATTCTGTTAGTCACTTTCAATGTGATGCTTTCAACACCGTGGTTAAAAAGGCACTTCCCGCTTACCGTCAAGATTCTGGTGCATGTCTTTCTTTCGGGTTGACATATCAATCCACTTACAACGGACGAGCAGAAGCCGGAGTCCACCAAGGCTGTTCGGTCTATCACATCAGTTTGGAACTTTATTTCAGGGATCACCTCTTTTAGTATGTCTGCTTACTTCTCGTCCCTAGTCTCGTTTCCCGGACACCTTGATGCAACATGTACTTTTCTCTGGCACCGGTAGCAGCGTATCTCTGGGAGCGTCCTTTTTCGGTTAGTCACCGTAGCTGCCATCCCTAGGCTTCTGGCAGTGGATAGCACTCATAGCATTACAATCCATCTCTTCGTTCGTGGGTTGAAGTGGGGCCTATAGGTACGCAAGTGTGGACCCTGCGTTGCCAGCAGCAACAGGCTCATCAATCTCCACTTCCTCAGTCATGAGGGCTCGAGCCCTGGTGAGAACCTGCTCCAATATCATATCTTCTATCCTTTAAGATGCCGGCAATTGATGTCTGCCATGACTAGGAAGTCCCGAGACAAAGGGATAAGTCAGCCATTGATCGGGAAGACCTCCTCCAAACAAACGCGCCAGGTTCTGCAATTCGCCCAAATACCCGTCTACTGTTTCTCCAGGACGTAATCGACGGGATATAAACTTGTCAAATGCAACAAAAGGCTCCGTTGCAAAGGCTATGAGAAGGGCTCGTTTCACCTGTCCTCCCAATGGTCACGGGACAATCGTTGGCACATCGACAGAGCTTCATCTCTCAATCTTAGTGGTACAACGCGCTCAACGTTGTCCATCCCACACATCTCATACACAAGCCCTACCTGTTCCATCCATTCAGGCACTGTGTGATCTGATGAAACGCCATGAAATTCCGGAATTAGCCGGATGTCAAAAATCTTTCCCGCCATTGCAGCAAACAAAAAAACAAACGCTGAAACAGCTTGTAGAAAAAATAAATGTCGGGGGTAATAAAAAAAAAAATGAAGTGCGGCGTTCGCCGGCAGAATTACTCTTTTTCTTCTTTCTCACTGGCCTAAAGGAAATAGATTCCGAGGCTGTTTCTTCGCCACCACACTGGGCATTTTTCAGTTGACAAAGTCAGTCGCTTCTCTTTCGCCTTCTTTTCCTGACAATCCACTCGTTAGACTAACAAATGTAATCCGCCCAAAAAAAGGAAAAAAAAACAAAAAAAAAAACATCCTCGTCGCTATTAGCATTTCGCTTTTTATCTCTCCTCAAACAGGCCAGAATATGCATATGTTCAAATCCCATCTCGTAGAGACGAGAAAAGCACTCATAAATTTTGCCCCCAAGAGCGGCCATGTTTTCTTTTCAGCACTTTGCACGCAAGACACGTCCGTGCTCCGTTCCGTCTCCGGGGTCAGTCATTTCTTTTGTCACAACACCTATTACTACGACAAATGGTTAGCCTCCCTGTACCGCTCCAGTAATTACCTGAATCCAGCTCTGACAAAAATTCCGAATGCGTCTGCGAGTCCTTGTGGTTGACGAATTATTCTCCACCCTCCAACCTCTCTCTCACAGGTGGAATATAGCAAGCCTCAAGCTGCTCTATCACCACTTCCACGGAAAGTGCTCGGACGAACTGCATTCCCTGGTCCCGCAAGTTCAAACCTTCACGGCAAGGAAATGCCATACCTCTTACACATACATAGCAAACCACGACCATTCCCTCCCAATTACATCGGTGATAAGTAAGTTCCACTCGAACAGCTTCTTCCTGCGATCCACTGCTCTGATGATGTTTCTCTAATCACAACAACGTGTTCAATGCTAGAGTTCCCCGTTGTCTTCGTTTCATATCCGCACAAATTGCTTACTAACGGAACCCTCTATCTTGAGTTGCTCCCGGTACTTGTACAGGATGAACCTTACTGTAAAAAACAGAAATAAAAGAAGAGACTGACATAAATATATACGTAAAAAGAGAGCAAGATAGACATATATAAAGGGAACGAGGTAGATAATTTTTGCAAAGGAAATAATAATAATAATAATAATAATAATAATGATAATAATAATAATAATAATATTTTTTTTATTTCAAACGACTGTAGTTTCAACGAATATCTTAAGATGCAAATTCCGAAAAAAATCTTCAGAATAAACCGAACTTATGACCATTTTAGTCGCATGAGGATATTTTCATATGCAAACAACTAACTTCCTCCATGGTAGAGGGATGAACAGATTGATAAGCGAGTTTCAGAAAATTTATACTAAGCTGTTTGATTACTTACTCTTAATAACTAATCAATTAACGGAAATTTTGAAGATGACTACTATCACCATAACGTATCACGTATAGCGCAGGTTTCAGCTGAATGCCATTCACAATGAATGTCTTTCATTCGGTTTGACGCGTTGATTACCAGTACAGCCGTTTTTCTCTAGACAACTGACGTTTGTGCAAAGACTTATAAATTTTGTTGATTTTTAAAATAATTTTATAACTGTATACAATTTTTAAACATAAAATGAAGAAAACAGACATACTGTTGAAATATTGTTAAACATTTTTTTTATCTTAAATCACGCTCTTCACTAAGACTTGAAAATAAGAAGTCGTAAAAGCTCCTGCACAATACGTCCATCTTGACTAACAAACGCTTGGAGAGAAATCGTGCTGATATCAAATTTGTGCACAAGAATAGAATGGGCAAATTCTGAAAAATTCGGCGAATAAATTCTGATAAATTCCAGGAAAAGACATAGTGAAGAAGGAGTCGGAGAATATACAAAGAAATGTACCATGTATACCAAACAGGGAATTGTACCAACCAGCAGTTTAATTTGTCCATTTTGTGATTGGCGTCTTGGGAATACCTGCCATCACTGATGTTGCACAGGTGGTACCAGCCATGTTTGGTACAGCTAATTTGAGTCTCTAATTTACGGGTAGGTGTCCAGATATGATCCTCAACACTCCAATAAAGCATTTAAGAATTCGAGAGGATACTGAATAATAATAATAATAATAATAATAATAATAATAATAATAATAATAATAATAATATTCTGTAATAAATATCCCAAAACAACTGACCCACTTGTATCAGGTTGCACAGTGTTAGCACCCACTCAATATAAAACTATGCAAGATAGAGTGGAACAATATGTGCACTGGAAAATATGCAACTTTTACGGGGAGGAAACTCCATAAAACTTCATGAACATCACCCTGATCCAGTTACAGAGCTAAAAAAATTTATGGGACGATACAATACACATAGGCTGTACAATCAAAGCTAATCGTCCAGTAATCGAGTTTAAAGACCCCGAAACCTATTTCTTATTGACATGTCAATCCCTGCAGATTGTAATGTATCTTTGAACATATTAAAAAAACTATGAAAATGCAAGCACCTTGAAATGAAAATCTCAAAAGTGTGGCTCATGAGGACATCAATAATTCCAGTTGTAGGTTGATCCCTTGGTTTGAGTAAAAAAAGTTTCTAAGTGACACATTGGGGCGGGGGATTCCTGGTAGCCCTAACTACAAACGTTATATTCACAAGTGCAGCTCACACCTTACGAATGGCTTTATCTATGTAAAATCTGTTTGATCTTAGGTTGTTTTTTTTTTTAACAAAAATGTTAAGATGTCATATATGACCTTACCTTCCTGGTTGCGACCCGGAAGGAAATCAAAATGGATAATAAAATAATAATTAATAACTCATTTCGACAATAAATACATAAATATTGACGCGTCATAAAGTCAACGAGCACATCCAAAGAGAACGCAAATCGTAGAAGCCCACTATTATACGTCACATAACCGCCTGTATTCAGGCAATGGTAAAATCTACACGATAATCGGTAACTAATTTGTACTTGAGTGTATTTTGTCTTCAGATTGGAAGCATGTAGTAGCTATTATAGCAAAGCAAATGGCAGCCGATACTCCACACATATTTTTCGTTGCTGTTTCTAATTGTAAACAAAGGTTTTCTCTTCTGATTGGATGAAATAATCAATCTGTTTTCAAAGTCCTAATTTATCTTATTTTTCTATCTCAAAGAACATCTGCTCTTTGGCTCTATTGTTACATTTCTTTCTTCACAGCCATAACATTGTTTACCTTGGCTTTCTGCATTCTTAAACAAACGTAATTTATTTTAGAATGTGCGGGTAGGATAGTGATTAGCGCTTTTTGCCGAACGGAGTTCAAATTCCGGTCGAGTTCATTACATTCAATTTCTCACAGATACCCTTGGGATAGGTAATGAATCCATCTCTTCGTTTCCTATTTATGTTATCTGTTGAAAGAATTGGGCTCTCTTGCCAAAAATGGGGACAGATTGAGATAGATAAATAGATAGATAGATACGAAAAGAGAAGAGACAGATAATTTTCAACAGACTGAAATAATAAGGAATAAATAGATGGATAATGAATAGAAATAGATAGATAGATAGAGAGATAGATAGATGTATGATACTCAGAAAACATGACTTATTCAACAGAGCGTTGATGTTGCGTAATTCATATATTCAAATATATTTACCTTAGATCGTTTACGACTGAATATTCATTTCTGTCTTCACTGGGTACTCCATATGTTCGAAGCCGTGCTGACAAGTTCTTGACCCGACCAAAAATCCAAAATCTTACATCCAATTATCTAATATATATATATATATATATATATATATATATATATATATATATATATATATATATATATATATATATATGCTTCTCTTTTTTAGGGCTTCGAACTGAGGACGTTTCTACTATGATTTATCTCTCTCCCACCATTTCTCTCTTACTCTTTCTCTCTCTTGTATAGCCAACTTGACAGTGGATAAAAGACATTTAGACTGCAGTGGCTCAGGTATAATTACAGGGTAAATAGCAACCTCTCAGCTGTCAATGTGCCCCATAATGACATCGTGCGAGATTCCCTGGATAGAAAAACTATAGATATTTGGGCCAGAGTCATATCAGAATTTTCGAAATCAGTTGTATTGACCGGTTAAGAGACGAAAAAGAACGGCGAAAAGCATCAACAAATATTCCTGTGGCCATGTTCAAAGATCC
>OZ010581.1:115389465-115396965 GCA_963932145.1 Acanthosepion lycidas | reverse complement strand
TAAAATATCTTATTCTATCGTTTCAAGCTCATCACACACTCACTTGCTGAGTAGACACTGAAGAAAACGGTCTAACGGAAGTAAGATCAATAAATCTATCTATCAATCAATCTAACTGGCTCAGTAGAGTAATACTATCTATCTATCTATCTATCTATCTATCTATCTCACTAACTGGTTAGCTAAATAGATAATTATTTATCTATCTGAAAACAATAATAAAGACTTTATCTTGTAAATATGAGAGACGTGTAATTCTTTTATGCAAATCAATCTATTCTCATCAGGTAATTTTGAATGTCTCTATTATGTAATGTATATGCACTGTTATAATAAATACATTGAGCTCTTTTTGTGGAGCAGTTTTAATATTTTATATTACTAGGATCCACTATATATATATATATATATATATATATATATATATATATATATATATATATATATATTAGGTTGGTGCAAAAATAATGACGTAATAATGTCGTTTTTTGACGTTAAAAATACGTCAAAAAACGACATTATTACGTCATTATTTTTGCACCAACCTAATATATATATTTATTAAAGACATTTTTATGTTTAACGTTCTTTTTATAGATACAAGTATTTAAGTAAATGTTCTGTTTATAATAAACAGTATTAAATAACGTTTACCGGCCTGAATGTCCGAGAAATTTTCATAGGAAATATTCGTCCTTTGACAGGATTCGAACCTGCATCCTATACGGAACCGTCATTTAGCTTTGTCCATTTCTTAATATATATATATATATATATGTATATATATATTGCCCACTAATAATATCAATCTCTATCTCGCTCTCTCTCTCTCTCCATATATATATATATATATATATATATAATAGAAAATATACTAGATAATACCCATCCGAGAAGGAAACGCGTGATAAAGAGATGTTTTCCTTTTGTTTTTGTTCATAGTGTATTTTCAAAGACATATTTTATTTCTATCTAAATTTTGACACAAAATATACAAACACCTAAACACACATGCAGACACACACATGCAAATGCAAATATATATATATATATATATATATATATATATATATATATATATATATATATATATATATATATATATATATATGTATGTATGTATATGTGTGTTTGTGTGTATGTCAGTGGAACACAATTGATATACTCTTCTGAGCTTCAAAGCATCTTTTCTTCTGCAGCAAAACATTCTTCTATACATTCGAGAAATCTTATTAGTGAAAAAATAATCCAATTTGCAGCTGAATTCTCGAATGTTCTGGCCAATAGAAGAAATCAAATACAGCTAAAATAAATGGAGGCTCTACTCAAATATGCTTATCCGCCAAAAATATTAATATATAATAAAATATACCGCATTACTTACAGAAAACAGTCTGCAAATGACATAATTTAGCTCTTGAAAATATATTTCAATTGAACACTGTTGAATTATAAGCTAATTCTCTCTCTCTCTCTCTCTCTCTCTCTATATATATATATATATATATAGAGAGAGAGAGAGAGAGAGATAGATAGATAGATAGATAGATAGATAGATAGATAGATAGAATAATATAGGCTCTACTTATGTATTGAGCACTGTTTTTTAAAAATAAAAACAAAAATCCTAAAGAACTTCAGATTATTTGCCTAACGTATTCTTTCCTATTTTTCTATAGATTTGCACACACACACACACACACACACACACACACACACACACACACACACACACACACACACACACATATATATATATATATATATATATATATATATATATATTATGAAATGGACAGGACAGTGTCCAACAATTATTTATATTATTTATTTATTATATATTTATTTTTTATTCAAGATTAAAACAAAAACATATTAAAAATCACTACACAATAGCTTTCATGTTTCGATACTAAGTTATGCCTTTTCAGGCGATGGAAAATAACTAATGATCAAACGATTATTTATAATTTCAAAAGCAAAAACGATTCCATAAGAAGCTAAGGAGAGGAATACGAAGATAATCAAGCATATAGCTAATTGTGACATAGATTTGGTAGTTGAAAAT
The DNA here is from genome assembly GCA_963932145.1 of Acanthosepion lycidas. Lineage (NCBI taxonomy): Eukaryota > Metazoa > Mollusca > Cephalopoda > Sepiida > Sepiidae > Acanthosepion > Acanthosepion lycidas. Next base: position 115,394,897 of record OZ010581.1, on the reverse strand, counting down.
TAATAGGGTTCTTTAAGAAATCAGTGAATAAAATTAAACCTTTTACTAACTAATTATGACCATATGAAATGGTACTACCAAATTCAAATTTTATCCGCATTGTAAGGTGAAAGATAATCTATGACTGCAATTTAAAGTTAATTCACTTCTTTTGTTTAATATAGAATTTTATTAGTTTGGTGCAAAAATAATGTCGATTTCTCACATATGTTACTTTTATATATGATTTCTGAATTAATTCATTGATATATATAGCCATGTTATATATCATTTTGAAGCGCGTTTTTCGCTCTATCGAATCGTGTTATTCGTTACTGTTTTCAATCTCTTCATTTATTTTTTTGCAGGGTTTTCGATAGCATGGACAAAATTCAAATCCGCACGATTTTCTTGTTCCAGTTCAAACTAGGCTGAAAAGCTGCCGAGACAGCTCGTGATATCAACGATGCGTTTGGCCCAGGAACCACTAACGAACATGTGGCACAACGGTTGTTCAAGAAATTTCGCAATGGTGACGAGAGCCTCAAAGATGAAGACGGTCGCGGCCGGCCGACTGCGGTTGATAACGAACATTTGAAAGCCTTAATTAAAGCCGATCCTCACAAAACCACACGAGAAGTTGCTGTTGAACTCGAGGTCGACCACTCAACAGTCGTTCGCCATTTAAAGCAAATAGGGAAGTCAAAAAGTTGGATAAATGGGTGAACGATAATCAAAAAAATCGTCAAAAAACGACATTATTTTTGCACCCACCTAATATCAGCAAATCTAATAATTTCCAATTTATCGAGTAAGCATAAGAAGCAAGGTTCATTTAAGTATTTACAAATGCTAGCTTTTTTTTTTAACTTTCCATTTTACCGTAGAAGTTTTATTAGCCCCTTTTAAATTCCAAAAATATTTGGGAAGAGATTTTCTATTTTATAAGTGCTACTGGTAAAAGATAGGCTGTATTAGTACCAACATTTTTAAAAGAATTATTAGTACTCCCTATATAAAAATTTTCAACAGTCGGATTTTCAATTGTAAATTGTATTAGGTTTTCATGATGCTACCTGAATTTTACCAAAAAGCATATAGTTTCCATGCCTGATGATTCCCGGAAGACCTAATACAATTTATAATTAAAAGAAACAAAACAAAACAAAAAAAAAAAAAACATGGATCATAACATTCATCGAGTGGTTAGTGGGTGAATGCATTTCTAAAATTTAGTTAACGCAATGAATTCGTCATTTTATCCCATTAATTTTAATGTTACTTTTTGTATGAATTATTTATTGTAATATATATATATATATATATATATATATATATATATATATATATTAATTTGTCCATTTCATAATATATATATATATATATATTAAGACATTTTTAATTTGTCCATTTCATAATATATATATATATATATATATATATATATATATATATATATATATATATATATATATATATATATAAAGAACAGTAAGCTATATAATCCGGTGTTGTTATTGATATTTTTATTTTTACAAAACAGTGCTCAGTGTAAATTTACAGAGCATAAATATTATAAATTAACTGATTTAAAATATGGTTTCTTTGCTACACAGTAATAACCATGTTTCAAAAACTGAAGCTAAAAACTTCAAATTTAATTATATAATTAAATTAAAAGCATTAGTTCTGTTTCATCATCAAGCGAATTTTGGAATAACTTATTTTTAAATTTTCTGAGTTTTAAACGCACATATAAATTCATAAATTCTTGTTTCCAAGGATAAAGAGGAATCCAATCATTCAGACATGGGCGGTAGCGTGTTCATTTTTATTAACTATTGTAGTATCAATTATGAGTTACGTTCGAAAAAGACGTTATATATATATATATATATATATTAGTTTGTTGCAAAAATAATGTCGCTTTCTCACATAGTAACATATGTGAGAAAACGACATTATTTTGCACCAACCTAATATATTTGTTTCTTAAAAATTTCTTTATATTTATTAATGCGATATATTTTACTTACGTTGAACGTGATTTTTAATGGATAACCATATCTGAATAGACGCCCAGTATATATATATATATATATATATATATATATATATATATATATATATGCATTGGTTCATGTAAAATATACTCACTCTTCAAATGACTATTAATGTAGTGTTTATTGACAAATTTAATTGTTACAGTTAAGAAATATTAATATTTTTGACTTTCGAAAAAGATTAACGGTTTCAATTATATCTTAAATAAAATGAAATTTATATCTATAAACATTCAAATTGACGACCACAACTTTCCAAATACATCCAAGTGATTAGATTTTGTGACACCCTCTATCTATCTATCTATCTATCTATATATATATATATATATATATATATATATATATATATATATATATATATATATATAATCAGTTCTGATAAGTTACCGAGATCTCAGCCAATGCCATGACAGTTATGTCGATTGAAGCTGATATTCTATGCAAGTAACCTGGAAACCTTATGGATAGATTTTCCACTTTGTTTCTTCAAATGTATCTACGAATTCTTTCTTCGCAGTCGCAGTTTTCTCTCTTTGTTCCGTACAAAAGTTATTTTTCTTTTGTCATTTTCCCTTTATATCTATTTTTGATCTCATTCGAATTGATACTGCATTTCCTACGTCAAAGGGTATTGCTCTCGCATTTTATTGCTTGCTTCTAGTTTAACCTTTTTTTTTTTTTTTGTAATAGCTAAAAATGAAAAGGTTACCCCCCACCTGTCTGGTACAGCTGCAGTACTAGCAAGGAATCATTATTTTGGAGTAAGGGAATGGCTTTTAACTTAAGTATTCTACAATTTCGAACACAAGTCAGTTATGCACGACGTACATTTAGGTTTATTGATAAAATCTAAGACATCGAATGACTATTAGTTTTCAATGTTCCTCGAGTATTTTGATGCCCAGAAAACAGAAAAGACCGCCTAGATTCGATCGAATATGGATCTCTAGTGTCAACAGCGTAGGGTGATTTTAAAGAGTTCGATTATGGAGATTTTCTAAGTGTAGTTTAGATGTGGCACAAGGCCAAATGTATAGGGCACCCAGTGAAGATCGAAAACACTTTTCAGTCTTGCTAACCATTACATCACGTTGGGAGCCTCAAACTATAGTGATTTACTAAGCACAGCTTAAGTGTGGAACAAGGTCAAAAGGAGCACCCAGTGAGAATCGAACTCCCTCCACAGTCGTAATTGATCTAGCGAGACAAACTTGAGAACCATTACATCACATCGAAGTGTCCTAATTATAGTCATTTATTAAGCATAGCTTATTTGTGGTATATAGTCTAGATTAAAGCGCTCCCAGCGAGGACTGAACTCACTACTCATCCGAAAAGGATCCAGCGAGACAAGATTGTTAACCATTACACCACGTCGAAAATCTGATAGCATAATAATCATCCTCTTAGAACGCGAAGTTCGATTTTCGATTCAGGATGTTTTGTGTTAATTCCTGCGACTGATTCCTGGATACCTGTGGAACTCTCCACGACTTCCATTTACAAAGAAATCAGCAATTAAATCTGTTAGTAAATCTCAGTTAAAAGAGATCAAAATAGCCTTTATCAACTGTTGTAACCTTGTGAAGGTTACAGAATAGAATAATCAAACGAAAATTGGTAATGAACGATAATACTTAGCACAAGAACAACACATATAAGATTCACCAGCGCCGCGAAGAAATAGTCAACTGGTAGAAGTGAGTCAGATGAATTCTACAATTAATCTCCAACTACAGATTATTTAATAACCGCTCCATGCCCCACGCGGTTAAATGTGGCAAAATGCCGAATTCATTATGGGACATCGGATCCCGTAGGTCTGGCCAAAAATTACCCGTAGATACCCTATAAAACGGGGTCGGGTAGATGTTTCCCGAAACGAGACTCTGTCCTTTCATATAGCCTCGCCTGGGGATCGTCTCTAGCCGGAGGCGGATTGTTTGACCAGAGTTTTATACGGAATTTACAGAAACAAAGATTAAGTACGTGAGCATTCAGTTGACCAATAATTATGTTACCAGGTCGTAGGAACAGAATTGCTGCTGTATCCTTTGTCAGTCATGAAAGACGTCAGGCAGTGAGTATATCTGTATAATAAATTTTACTCAAAGATGTTGCCGATAATAAAGACGCGTGTGGCCCGTTCATTTTTAATTGCGTAATTTTTTATAAATATTATTATAAGTTAATTCTGTCTCTTTCTTCCGTTTACTCAGTTCACGTACTCTTAAAGAACTCCTAATAATAACCGAGCCATTTTGTTGATGGAGACTTCTAATCAGCCATTGGCACTCCCTCTAGCAGCATCAATAGTTTTAGTTTTGAAGATTATTTTGCACAAATGACACCTTAATGGAGGCAGGTACAGAATAAAAACTACAGGACCGGTAGGACAAAGTAGTAAAGAAAAGTGTGAAGAAAGGACTAACCTTTACTTGCAAAAAAACCGAATGTATTATTGTGAACAAGAGAAAGAAGCAAGATGGGAACTACGAATTGAAGATCACGAAATAAAACAAGTACAGAAGTTTAAATATCTATTAAGTGCATTAGTAGATGGAAAACGCAACACCGAAATATGAAGGCACATTGGAATAACGAAAGGTACCATCCAAAACTAAGTAAAGTATTAAAAAACGGGAAATTTTTCCCTAGAAACAAAGAAAAATAATGTTGAATAATGTATATTACAGTTCAGTATTCTTTTCTATATGCCATATGTTAGCAAACGCTGGACAATTTCCTCAAAGATGAAGAAAAATATAGGAAAGTAGGATTTAGGGTACTTCATTCTCTTTCCTACTACTGTGACATTGGATTGCTTCTAATTATAAATATGGCAAGTAGCCACATTAGATTAGGATTTGAGGAGTAAGTGATTTACTCAAATTTTCTCGTTCTATGTATGAGTATTTAATAAACATCTTCATCATTGTTTTCCCCTACCCAGTCTTCCGTTCCTTCTACTCTCTCTTTTCTAGTTCTTGGCTGTTTTGAATTCTTATCTATGAGTATTTAATAAACCTCTTCTTCGTTGTTTTCCTTCAATACTCAATTTAACTACGGCCTTCTTAATTCTCGTCTATTTTGAACTCCTGTGTATGAGCATTTAATAAACATATTCTCTCTTTTTCTCTTCCTAGTCTTCTGTTCCTTCGATACTCTCTCTAATTACAGCCTTCCTAATTCTCGGATATTTTGAACAAAGACAGCATTAAAAAAAAGGACTTGAAGTAGAAGAAACCTTGTTCGACCGAAGAATGCTGGCGAGGTCTGTAAGCAATGAAGTAGTTTAAGAAAAATTGAACCAAAAATAGCACATATATTTAGAACCAGAAAGGAACTATTTAAATTTTGAGGATATGTATAATGAGAAAGTGTGGT